>CM052886.1:83959816-83994487 GCA_028534135.1 Potos flavus | reverse complement strand
TAGCTCTGAGTAACAACACGCTGATGTGCACAATGCATCAAGATATATATCATTGTTAGAGACACTCTATTGTCTAAACACTATATTTTAGTGAACTTGCATTAATACATCTGTTGGAAATAATTTTTTCTACATGTGTTCCAAATCGGTGTTCAGTAATTTGGGTAGTTTCTATTTACAGATACAGGCAAAATAGTGATATCATAAGTTATAGAAAACAAAGTCTTCAGATATTGTTGGGAAAGAAAATCCTATTTAGCCACTTTTATGCTCTGAAATATTGGTTGTTTTTAATTCTGGCCTATGTTATCTGTGACCAAAGAAAGAAGTATTGAGGAACACAAATTACTGAAAAATCCTATTAGTTAAAGCTGTTAGATGAGATTTAAGTGGTTATTTTTTCTAGACTTATTGTTAATTCAAACAAATCATTTGTAATGAGAGTGGAAGATTAGTTTTTTCCCCTCATCTGGAATTCAAATGTTGCTTTTTCATGTAAAATATCAGTGTGAGAACAATTTGTTGGTATACATTTGACATCTAATTGTAATGTAGGGTTTCTAAACTCAAAATTCTTGGTTTTGAATCACAGATTCTCCACCTATTTGGGCAAGTTCTTAACCTCTGTATGGCTGTTTTCTCGTCTGCAAAGTGGTTGTGATAAGAGTAGTTATCTTGTAATTTATCTAAGCCCAGCAGTGCTGGCATCTAATCATCTTCAATAAATACTAACACAATGTTAGTAGTAATTATTTTAAAAAGTTACATATTCAGTCATTAGTATTTACTGAAAACCCAATGGATGCAGAGTATGTGTAGATATTAGCAATTTGCGGAGACAAATTGAAAAGGCAAATCTTGAGGATTTAAGATTAAAAGAGGCATAGGAGAAAAACATGGACATGACAAAAAAGTCTATAGAGTTACCGGAGTAACTGGCAGTGAAAGCAACAGTCAAAATTACATAAACGGGTTTATTATTAAATATGAAAGAATAAAGAAACACATTTAAAAACCAAAATTGCTAAGCACACAAACATAGAAAGAAGGAAAATGTAGCATTAGTATTTGGAAAGGAACTATCTGTATGGCAGGTAACATATGTTTTGAAGACTTATTTATGCTGATTAGCCAAAAGGGAACTCTAAAGAATCAAATAAATTAGGGACCATGTAAATTATGTTTCTAAAATTTTATTTTAATGCACAAAGACCAGGCTTTTGGGCTGCTCTTATATAATGGTGCCAGTTTGCCATAATTTCTTTACTACTATATGTCTTATGACCAGGAGAATAATTTTCAAGATAACTTCTTAGGGTTAGAATTTCATAATTTAGTTAGTAAGTGGAGTATCTTTAATGGATGCATGATCACATTTACACTGGTAACCAGTGAAAACTTGCCTAAGAACATTTATGTCACAAGTATCTTAAAGGTGCTATTATGCTTACGTTATTGTTAAAAATCAATCTTATTTTCCCTATGTGTCTAAAGCCCTACAGCTCATAAGTGGCAAAGAAAGAAAGAAAAAAAAGAAGATCTGAAGTCCCATTCTCTGGAAATCACACTGTTTTGATAAAACTCAAAGAGAGACATTAGCTAAGACAGAAATCATAGAGGATTCAAAAGTAATGAGAAAAGGAAAACATTGAAGATCTTAAAAACACTGTTCATTTGAAATAAAACTAAGATAAAGAAGCAGGTGATGGAGGTCCATTTGTTTTCAGACTCTGAAGAGGGGGCTCAAACAAACAAGGTAGCCACCACAGCACTTTAGTAATCACCTGCTTTCATGAACAAAAGGGTAAGTCCCATTGTTAATTAGGAATTGTACCCTTCTATGAGATTATTATTATACACTTACTTGAAGTTCTTGGGAAATGATACTTTAGAAAGAGGGAGTATAATTATCTATTATTCGTGTTGGTTTGGGTACTGCTGTGTTGATTTAAACATATAACTCCTCATAAAATCAATGGTATTTTATATCCAGAACAAGACTATAGATTGCACTGACCAAAATGAGTAATGCACTTTCCATATTGAGGGTGCCTGTCAAAAGATGTCTTTATTAGAAATAAAAGAGAGATCCTTGTAAAAGTAAAATACTACCAGGATCTCCTCATTAGGTACGCTTCTACCTTTCCCTCTTATTTTGAAGTATTTCCTCTTCAGTTTCATCAAGATTTCTAAACCATTAGACTTGAAAGATGTGTAAATGAGTGCAATGTAAAGCAGCAATTGCTAAAGAAATTAATCAAGGCTCTCACAATACACCTTACTTGCAATTTTTTTCTTTTAAATAAAAGCAGAGGCAGACAACAGCAGCCTGAACCAGCAAGAATAATTCTTTAGCAGCAGTTCAGCTAAAAAACAAAACAAAACAAAACAAAAATCCAACCAAAAGGAAAAAAAAAATAGTCCTCCCCTGCACTGTTCTACCTGGTCCTCAAAATAACTCTAAATTAATCATTTGAATTTTCACTTTTAATCCATTCTTCTGATAAGTTCATTCATTGATTTTTAAATTAAACTACCTTGTGTTTTGGGATAAACCTTTTTCCTGTGGTATATTTTCTTTTGTTAAATTATCATTATCATTGCTGAATACAGTTTACTAATATTTTGTTTAGATTTTTTGCATCTGTGCTCATTATGAGACAATTATCATGTTATATTTTTTTCTGGGAGTTTGTAAATTTAATCCAAAATTTCCCATTTATTAGCATAAAGTTATTTACAATATACTTCTGTTATTTGACTGCCCGTAGTTGGGTCTCCATTGTGAGTTTTGGTAATTTGTGAATTATCTCTTTTGTTGGTTATTTAAATCAGAGGTTTGCCAAATTTATTTTTTCCTTCTTAAAAAAAAAAGAATCAGAGCACCTGGCTGGCTCAATTGGTTAAGTGTCTGAGTCTTGATATTGGCTCAGGTCGTGATCTCAGGGTCATGAGATTCAGCCACACGTAGGGCTCCCCTCTCGCTAGGGAGTATGCTTGTCCCTCTCCTTCTGCTTCTCCCCCAAAATAAATAGATAAATAAATCTTTTTTAAAAAATCAACTCTAGGTTTTTTTTTTTTAACCTCTCTTGCAAATATTTCTATTTTGTCAACTTCTGTTATTCTTCTACTTTTTTCTTTGTATCTGTTTAACTTTTCTTTCTCTTCGTTTTTGTTTCTTAAAAATGCTTACTTGGTTCATTAAGTTTAAGCCTGTATTCTTTACTAATGTGTATTTAAGTCTCTTAATTTATTTCTAAATACTACTTTAATTTCATGCCCAAGTTTTAATTTGTAGCATTTTTATTTATTATTATTATTAAATTAAAATATTTTCTAATATCCATTAGGATATTTTCCTTAAAGCACTGGTTATATAAAATGTTTCTTTTTGCTTTAAATACACTGATGTTGGAGAAAAATCTCTGTATGCTCTGAGTTCTTTGAAGTAAAATGGATTTGCTTTAGAGTCTTTTTATGATAAATCTTCCTAAATCATCTCATGTGCCTGAAAAGAATGTGCTTCTGAAGTTTTTGAGTGCACTGCAAACAATTTAAAAACATTACAAGTTACAGGTATAGCGAAGCTTTTAGCATTACGAAGTTACCCTTTTCCTAGCATTTTTTTTCTACCCATCATTCTGCTTAGATATTAACATAACTAAATGTTTTTTCTTTTTAAAAATTACACGATATGTATTTCCATCCTTTTACTTTATAATATTTGTCTTTTTTGACTTAGTCCATTTAGAAGTATTGTAATTACTGGTATGTCTGGATTTCATTCCTACCATTCTATCTTATTTCTCGATTTGTCCTTCATATATTGTATTTTTTTTCCTTCTATCTTAAATCTGTGGAATTTTTTTTTTTCCTTATTCCATGTTTCACGGTCTGCTAGTTTGGAAATTGAACCCTCTGTTTCTATGCTTGATTCCTCTCCCTAACTTATTGAAGTCTTTATTTTGCTATAGTTAGCATACTTAACTTATCAAAGTGCAGTCTAAGATTAATATCTGTGTGAACACCTTAAGAAATAGGACATTAAGAACACTTTAATCCCGTCCACTGCCCCCTGCCCTGATGCATATGCTACTCATTTATATTTAAATTTGTTTTAGATATTTAAACTCTATATTATTGTAATCATATGTTATTATTTTATCTTAATATTTGTCTACTTTTAAAAACATATTTTAATACTGTTATTCATTCTTGAAATTTATAATTTCCACCTGGAATCATTTTTTTCTATATCATTTCAAAATTTTCTTTAATGAGGATCTGCTGGTAGATTGGCAATTTTTCAGATTTGGCACTTTGAAAATATCATTCCTGTCACCTTACTTCCATTGTTGCTCATGAAAAGTCAGAATGACAACAAGTGATTACAAAATGTAATCAGATTTTAAAAATACTCTCCCCAAATGGATAAATTACCTAGAAGTATGAATGTAGCATCACATATTCTGAATGGGGAAAATATATTTCTCCATTTTCAGCCCTCCCTAAATTAATCTACAAATACAATGCTGCTTCCAAAAAAATACTAAAATGTTTATGCATATGTGTGTACATCCTGAAATTCATATGGAAGTAAAAACAGCCAATAATAGCCAAGACAAGTTTGAAGATGAATAAGAGTGTGGGGTTTTCTCTACTTAATTTCAAGACTTATTACAAAGCTTTGGTGACTGGCACCTTTGAATTTATATAAGGATAAAAACAAAAGCTGAGAGAAAGCTGAGAAATAGATCATGCATATATGTAAACTTAGTATATGACAATGCAGACATTATAAATCAGTAGTGAAATGATGATGAACTACCTCACCACATTTTCGAAATAGGTTTCAGATAAAGATCTAAATCTAAAAAGTGAAATGTAAAAAATAGAAGTAAATATGGGATAATATATGTATGTCGTTGTGTATGGTCAGGGTTTTTTAAAGTAATTTATAATTATTGAATAATTTTTAAAAAATTGATTCAGAGATACCAACTTGCTTTGCAAATTACAAAAGCTGCCACAAACCAAATCAATTATTTTTAATGGTTATATGCATATAATATACGTGTTCCTAGTGCACTCTGATTTCCCCAGATATTACCTCATAAAAAGATGGAAATCATCAACAACTATAGTGTTATTTTTGAATTATTAAGGTGTTAATATCATATGTTATATTAAGAACAGTTCACGTGGCAGTGGGCAGTGATGATTTACCTAAGTGATGATTTCATACTGCTTTATAATTTAAATTCAGCATGCTGCCAGGATAGTAACACACATATAGTATGACTTTGGTCAAAAAAGCATTAGATATATTAAATGCTAAAACCAACTTACAAAACAAGAATATCAAGGTCTTAGAGAGTTTTGGTGGCACGGTACTAAGACAATGGAGATCTTTTTATTTTTATTTTTTTAAGATTTATTTATTTATTTTAGAGAGAGAGAGAGGAAGACAGGAGGAACAGAGGGAGAGGGAGAGAGGGTCTTAAGCAGACTCCTCACTGAGCACAGAACCCGAAAAGGGGCTTGACCTCACAACCTTGAGATCACAACCTGAGTGGAAACCAAAAGTCAGAGGCTTAACAAACTGCGCCAGCCAGGCACCCTGACAATGAAATCTTTATATACTACATTAATCGTTCAATTAACTGAGCTCTCACTATGTGCTGAGTAGAGAATCAAAAATTTTATATATTATTTTGTTTGATGATCACAATAACCCTGGGAGGTATAGTTATTACCCATTTCACTGATGGGGAAACTGAGGCTTAGTGATCCAACAATGTGTCTGAGATCAGAGTAAGTGGCAGAGCCCAGCAAATACAGCCCACAATGATCCCAGAGTCCTGGTCATTAATGACAACTTTATAATAATCAAATAAATTGTTTTCTCCAGAAAGGAGGAGGATGTTTTCTATGGCATGTTAGCTAGCATTACTCGAACTACTGAAGCATCTGTACATTTTAGTGGTAGACAATTTTTATCTAGCATCAAATTTAAAGTCAGCCAGTTAAGTGTGATAACTTTTTATTTGGATGAGAATTAACTAATAAACATTTTTTTAGAAATACTGTTTTTATCTCAGAAGATATTTGAAACTTTATCAAATGATATAAAAGAATATGGAATCAAAATAGTGGACACTTTGCAAATTATGAAACCACTGCAAAATTTGAAGTATACTCAAGATTTCCTCATAAAGTATCGAACAAAATAGTTCATTACAAGTTTTAGAAAGTTGTTGTAGTCACAAAAACATGATATATTAGGAAGTATGTCCCTGAAGACTAATCAGAGAATTTAGTAAAGCTGACAAATTCCACTAGGAATTAAGAAAAAAATTAACGTTTTTGTTTGCATATCTCCCATACTGTCCTCTAGTTATGTATGTAAGTCTTATGTATATGCTAGAGATGCTGTACTTAAAGTATTGAAAGGCATGCTACTGAGAAATGCTAGGGAAAAAAAATGAATGATTGGGCATGGCTTGCAATCCAGCACAAACTCAACACAAAGAACACTCGAAAGGAGGCGTGTCAATTTATACACAAGATTAAACCTCCTACTGAGAAGCATTTTGCAGATAATAACTTTATAGGGACCGCATACATTCAGAGCTATACTTGTAATACACAAGCACTTGCACATCTTTAAAAACTGCTTTACTTAAAGCAGGCATATTGGGGCACCTGGGTGGCTCAGTGGGTTAAGCAGGGTCCTGGGATCGAGCCCCGCATCAGGCTCTCTGCTCAGGGGGAGCCTGCTTCCCCCTCTCTCTCTGCCTGCCTACTTGTGCTCTCTCTGTCAAATACATAAATAAAATCTTTTAAAAAAATAAATAAAGCAGGCATATTGAATCCAGTGATATACATTAGATTTAAAAAAAAATCAATGTTCACTAATGTAAGAAGAAAAAGATGGTTTTGATGCCACTTTCATTCCAATTTTATTTCTCTTCCCTTAGTTTTATGGAAGGGGTTATTTGCCACAGTTGTCTTATTTGTGTATGATCTTTCCAGATCAATGCAGTTTATCATTTGTTCTTCTCCTGAAGATCATTTTTACATTTTTACATTTTACCTCTTTCTTCTTACATATTTGAGCAATGGATAATATACTATACTCCAGTTTGTTTATTGCTCTGCTTTACTTCAATCATCTTTTTTGCAGTTGACCTGAGTACTTTTTTTTCTGAAATAGGATTATCATCATTGTACTGTCATAGAATCCCTGAATGCTGGGATGTTCCTAGGGAAGTGAAGGAAGTGAACAAATAAAGAGCCTAGAGGTTAAGAGCATGGGATCTGGAATAAGATGGAATGACTGTTAGTCTCAACTTTGTCATTTTTAGCTAAGATGATTTCCTCATTCTGAAAGTGAAAATATTAATAAGGTTGCTCTTTCCACTTTATAAAGCATTGAATATACTAGTGTTTTATAACTTCACTTATTGACTGAGCTCTTCATAATTGGGCTTTTATTATTTGAGAAGTGATGTAAGACGGATAAGTAAGCTTAAAACATGTTATTCAACTCTTTTCCATTAGTACAGAGAGTTGGCTTTCTTGGAAATGGAATGCCTGAAGAATTTTCAAATTATGTAATTTTTGATAGGTAACCCGTAACATTCAACATATATCTTTCAGGTTTTCCTTTACTCAGCAAATATTAACTGAATGCCTATTATCAGCCAAGCATGATTCCAATGATGAGGGTTTGGTATTAAACAAAGCAAGCAGCAGTTTATACTTACAAAACTTACTTTTGAATCTATTCCTCTTAAATATTACATTAAAACCTACCAGCAAATGGTTTTATACAAATAAATATAATAGTTATATAATAATTGAAAAAATAATATAGTGGACAATGACAAAGAACCACACAAATGCTTAAGGAATTTGAAAAAGATTTAATACTTAGCATGGCTACCATAATTTTGGTTATGTATAAGATTACCTTCATACTTAAAAAGTGTAATGGTTATATTTAAAAGGGGCCATTTACTTAATTTTCACAGACTTTCAAAGGATGTAATTTAACACTGTATATTGTATGCTTTAACACCTGTTTAGAAAAACATACGGTTTCAGTTGAAAATATGTCATGGAGGATGACAACTGTCCATTAGTTAATGAGAATTCTTTATTACTCTATAAAATGCTGATAATGAACCTGAGTTTCCAAGCTACCTGTATTTTATATTGTCATATAAGTATATAAGCAAAACAAAATGTGCAGAATGAATATCACCACTGTTTTCTAAATTATGCAAGTGATAATAGAGAATAAAATGAAGGAGTCTTGTCTTTTATGAGAAGAAGCTTTTGCTTTAATAGAGCATCTCTGGGGACACCTGGGAGGCTCAGTGTGTTAAGCCTCTGACTCTTGATTTCAGTTCAGGTCATGATCTCAGGGTCATGAAAGCAAGCCCCATGTCAGGCTCCGAGTTGGGCATGGAACCTGCTTAAGAGTCTCTCTCTCTCTCCTTCTGCTCCCTGCCCCCCACACCCCTCTGCTCACGTGCTCTGTCTCTCTCTTAAAAATGTATTTTTAAGATGTATTTTTAAGCAATTTCTTTGTAAATTAACAGAATTAAAAAAAAAAAACTAAACTAAACAGCACAGAAGATACCTAGCTGAACATACATTTTTTTACCATAAAAAGAAGGAAAGATGAGAGTCCTGTTTCATGCTGTGTTTAGGGGAAGTAAGAAATTGAGTGAAGGAGAAAATGTCCACCATGAGATGACATACTATGCCAAACACAGGGCTACATGGTTTCCCATCCATGTATAATAGCATCCTAATACCTCATTAGCTGCATCTGAGATATATTTCATTAATTTTTCATCACAACCCAGTTAGACAGGTATTATTCTCTCCATCTTTATCAAAAGGACACATAGGATCAGAGTCTTTAACTTGGAAGAGATGAGAGAAACATGAGCATGACCTGTTACAAAGAAAGATAGTAACCGATCTTCAAGACTTCATCGTGTTCATTCCACAAACATCTTTTTAAGCACTTAGCAAATACTGGGCACTCTCCCAAATATATTAGTGTGTTTTCTTTTCCACTGCCAATCTCTGGGCTATCCGGTCCTTTCTAGGAAACGCCAGGCTCTTCTCTCACTGGCTATATCTCACACGCATTTTCTAATAGTGTCCCGTTATAATGTAATAGTCTCCTAAGGAGGAACAACTCACTGATCTCACAATATAGCTTGATAATAGCATGTCAGTATTTTATATGTGGAAGCACACACACACACGCACGCATGCACACCTACTTCAGGCAAAAATACATGCATTGGTAGAAACAATCTCAGCCTTTTGACTGAAAAAATATTTCTTGATTTGATTAGTGATACTATCTCTAGGCAGAGTGGGCACTTTTTTGAAAACTGAAATATAATTGACATATAATATTGTGTAGCTTTAATGTGTACAATGTATTGATTTGATACATTTGTACATTGTGATATGATTATCATCTTAGCCTTAGCTAACACCTCATATCTTCACATAATTATCATTTCTTTTTTATTGTAGGAACAATTACTATCCAGTCTCTTAGCAACCTGGAAGTTTATAGCACAGTATTGTTGAGTATAAGCACAATGCTGTGTGTGTATTGGCTCTCTAGGACTTTCATATTTACTAGTTCCCAATTTATACTCTTAAACAACATGTCCCCAATTCTCTCCCAGACCCTGCCAACCCATGGTTAAAAACAAAACACAAAACAAAACAAAACAAAAAAACGAAAAACCTAAACTAAACTAAATAACCACCATCCTACTCTCTGTTTACAAGATTTTACATTTTTTTTAGATTTTAGAATTTACATTTAAGTAATATCAGACAGTATATGTCTTTCTCTAACTTGTATCACATAGTGTAATGCCATCAAGGTCCATAATGCATTGTAGCAAATAGCAGGATGTCCTTCTTTCTATGGCTGAATGATATTCCATTGTGTTTATATACCACAAATTTTAATCCACTCATCCACTGATGGACACTTAAGTTGTTTCTGTATCTTGATCATTGTGAATAATGCCATAATAAACAAGGGAGTGTATACATATCTTCAGACTCCTGTTTTCATTTCCTTTAAATATATAGTTAGAAGTGGAATTGCTGGATCATGTGATAGTTCTATTTTTAATTTTTTAAGGAGTCTCCATACTATTTTCCACAGTGGCTGAACCAATTTACATTCCAACCAACAGTGTACAGGAGTTCTTTTTTCTCCACATTCTAGCCTATACTTGCTGTCTCTTCTTAGTGATCCCCATTCTAACTGGTGTGAGGTGATATGCCATTGTGGTTTGATTTGCATTTCCCTGGTGATTATTGATGTTGAGCATCTTTTCATGTACCCGTTGGCCATTTGGATGTCTTCTTAGGAAAAATATCTATTTAGCTCCTCTGCCCATTTTTAAATTCGATTATTGTTGTTGTTATTATATTATATGAATTCTTGATATATTTTGTATACTAACCCCTTATCTGGCAGATATATATTTAACAAATATTTTGTCCCATTCTGGGAGTTGTCTTTTCATTTTGTTGGTTGTGTCTTTTGCTACGCAGAATCTTTTTTGTTTGGTGTAGTCCTATTTTTGCTTTTGTTGCTTGTGGCTTTTGGTGTCATAGCCAAAAAATCATTGCCCAATCCAGTGTCAAGGATTTTCTTCCCTATGTTTTCTTCTAGGGGTTTAAAGGTATCAGGCCTTATGTTTAAATCTTGAATCCATTTAATTTTTGTGAGGTGTAAGATAGAAGCCCAGTTTCACTTTCCTGCATGTGGTTATCCAGTTTTCCCAATACCATTTGTTGAAGAGACTATCTGCCCTCTTGTCTTCCCCTGTCAAGTATCAGTTGACTACATATGTGGGGATTTAATTCTGGGTTCTCTGTTCTGTTCCATTGGTCTATGGGTCTCTTTTTATCCAGGACCATATTGTTTTAATTATTATAACTTGTAGTATAATTTGAAATCAGGAAGTGTGATGCTTCTGGACTTGTTCTCTCTCAGGATTACTTTCTCTTTTCAGGGTCTTTTGTGTTTCCATACACATTTTAGGATTGTATTTTCTCTATCTGCCATTGTAATTTTGATAGGGATTACATTGATCAATAGACAGCTTAGGGTAGTGTGGACATTTTAACAATATTAACTCTTATGATCCATAAACACTGTATCTTTCCATTTGTTTGTCTTTTTAAAATTATTTTTTTCCTTTCCAAGTATTTATTTATTTAAGTTCCAGTTAGTTAACATACAGTATAATATTAGTTTCAGTTGTAGAATTTAGTGATTCATCACTTCCATACAATCCCTGGTGCTCATCACAAGTGCCCTCCTTAATCCCATCGCCTATTTCACTCATCCCACCCACCCACAGCCCCTCCAGTAACCCTCAGTTTGTTGTGAGTCTGTTTCCTGGTTTGCCTCTCTCTCCTTTACACCCCATGTTCATTTTTTTCCCTTAAATTCAAATTATTTCATCAAGGTCTTACAGTTTTCATTGTACAGATTTTTTACTTCATTGGTTAAATTTATTCCTAAGTATTTTATTGTTTTTGATGCTACTGTCAGTGAGATACTTTTATTTCTTTCTCAGGTGTTTCCTTGCTAGGGTGTAGAAACAGCACTGACTTTGTACATTAATTTTATATCTAGCAACGTTATCGAATTCATTGATTATTTGTAAATCTTTGGTTGAGTCTTTAGGATTTTCTATGTGTAAGATCATACCATCTGCAAATAATGACAATTTTACTTTTTTTTCAATTTGGATTTTTTTTCTTACTAATTGCTCTAGCTAGGACTTCCTATACTATGTTGAATAGGAGTGGTGAGAATGGGTACCCTCATCTTGTTCCTGATCTTAGAGAAAAAGCTTTTAATTTTTCACCATTGAGTGTAACATTAGTTATGAGTGTGTCACATATGACATTTATTGTGTTGAGGTATGATCCTTCTACATACAGTTTGTTGAGGCTCTTAATTGTAAAAGAATGTTGTTTTTGTCAAATGCTTTTTCTTCATTGGTTGAGATGATCATATGATGTTTATCCTTCATTTTGTTAATGTGGTTTATCACACTGATTGATTTGCACATACTGAACCATCCTTAAATCCCAGGGATAAATCCTACTTGGTCATGATGCATAATTCTTTTAATGTGTTGTTGAATTTGGTCTGCTAATATTTTGTGGAGCATTTTTGCATTCATCAGATACATTGGTCTACAGTTTTCTTCTAGTTTCCTTATCTGCCTTTGGTATTTAGTCTTATGAGTTTGGAAACATTTGTTTCTCCTCAATTTTTTAGAAGGATTTGAGAAGGACTGGCATTAATTGAACTTTAAATGTTTGGTAGAATTCAATTAAGCCCTCTGAGTGGGCTTTTCTGTGTTGGGAAGTTTTTGATTACTGATTCAATCTCTTTACTTGTTACTGGCTTATTCCAATTTTGTTTCTTACTGATCCAGTCTTGGTGGATTATATATTTCTAGGAATATACTCATATCTTCTAGGTTATCCAATTTGTTGCCATATAAATATTCATAATAGTCTCTTTTGATCCTATGTATTTCTACAGTAGCAGTTGTAATGCCTTCTCTTTCATTTGTGACTTGTCTTTTTTTCTTAGTTTAGCTAAAGGTTTGTCAATTTTTTTTTATCTCTTCAAACAACTAGATCTTAATTTCATTGACTTTTTTCTCTATTTTTTTTTCTGTCTCTATCCAATTAATTTCCACTCTGATCTTTGTTATTTCCTTTCTCCTGCTAATTTTAGGCTTATTTTGTTCTTTCTCTATTTTCTAGAGGTATAAAGTAAGGTTGTTTATTTAAGATTTTTCTGTTTTCTAACATGCATTTATCAGTATAAACTGCCTTCTCAAACTGATTTTGCAGCATTTATAGGTTTTGGTATATTGTGTTTCCATTTTCATTTGTTTTGAAATTTTTATTTTGCTTTTAGTTTTTTCTTTGATCCACTGGTTTTCCAGGAAACCGTTTATTGTTTAATTTCCACATGTTTGTAGATTTTGCAGCTTTCCTCTTATTTACTTCTAGCTTCATACCATTGTGACTGGAGAAGACATACCACTGTGACTGGAGAAGACACGTGGTATGAATTCAGTCTCCTTAAATTTGGTAAGACTTGATTTGTATCCTATCATATGGTCTAACAGGAGAATGTTGCATATGCACTGGAGAAAAATCTACATTCTACTTCTGTTGGATAGAATGTTCTAAAAATGTCTTTTGGATTAATTTGGTCCAAAGTATGGTTCAAGTCCATCATTTCCTTGTTGATTTTTTTGTCTGGAAAATGACCTAACCATTGCTCTGAGTGGGGTACTTAATTCCTCTACTATTATTGTATTGTTTTTTTTTCTCTCTCTTCAAATCTGTTAGTAGTTGCTTAATATATTTAGGTGCTCCAGTGTTCAGTGCATGTATATTTATGATTGTTATATTTTCTTGATGGATTGACCTTCTTATCATTATATAATAACCTTCTTTTGTTATCATTTTTGGTTTAAAGTTTATTTTGTCTGATACAAATATAGCTAACCCTGATTTCTTTTGGTTCCCACTTATATCGAATAGCTTTCCAACCATTCTCTTTGAGCCAATGTGCGTCTTTAAAGTTGAAGTGAGTCTTATAGACAGCATATAGTTGGACGTTGTTTTTTTATCCATCCAGCCACTCTGTGCATTTTGATTGGTAAATTCAGTCCATTTTCATTTAGAGTTTCATTTCAGCTTGAAGAACTCCTCTTAAAATTTCTTACATGCAGGTCTAGTGGTGAGGAACTCACTCAGCTTTTGTCTAGGGAAGTCTTTATTTCTCCTTCATATCTGAAAGATAACTTTGCTGATTAGAGAATTCTTGGTTGGCATTTTTTTTTTCCTTTCAACACTATGAGTATGTCGTTCCACTCTCTCTGATGAGAAATCCATTGATAGACTAATGGGGGTTCCTTTGAGGGTTACAGTCTTCTCCTCCCCCACCTCTGCCTTGCTGCTTTAAGAATTTTTTACCTATCCTTGATCTTTGACAGTTTCATTATAATGTGTCTTGGAGAGGTCTTTTGCATTGAGATAATAGTAAGGGTGATCTCTTAGCTTTGTAAACTTAGATGTCTAATTTTCTCCCCAGGTTTGGGAATTTCTCAGCTATGATTCAAATAAATTTTCTGCTCTCTTTTCCTTTCTTCTCCTTCTGGAATCCCAAATATCCCAATATTTGTTCTTTTGATGAAATCCCATAGGTCATGTAGGTTTTCTTCAACCCTTTTCATTCTTTTTCCTTTGTTCTCTTCCAACCGGTTTATTCCAAAATTCTTATCCTCTAACTGACTTATTCTATCTTCCATTTGCTCTACTCTGCTGCAGATGCTGTTTTATTACATTTTTTCCTTTCATTTTATTGAGGTCTTTAGCTCCAGAATCTCTGTTTGGTCCTTTTTTTTTTTTTTTTTTTTTTTATCATTTCTATCTCTTCAGAAAAAAAAACAAAACCTAATTTTCATCGTATTTTCTTTCAAGATTTCTTTGAACTGAGTTTTCTTGTAGCTCATTGAGTTTCTCCAAAACAGCTCTTTTGCATTTTGATGGCATGTTGCCTTAATTTTCCATATTCTTTTAGTTTTGTGCTGCTGCTTTCACACTTGAAGTGGAAGACACCCTTTAAGTCTTTGCTAATTGCCTTCTGATTGGGAATTCTGTTCGGTGATGTTTTTATCATATGGGCTTCTGTCTGTCTTTTGAGGGCCTACCTGTTCCACTGTATTTGCTCCCTCTTGTGGCAGCATTTTGTCTTCTCTGGTTCTTGCAAGTCACCAGGCTGGCTACTGGAAACCTCTCTTTTGTTTCCAGAAGATGGCACTATCGCTCAAATCTGAGGTTTTTTCCTTGCCCAGAAGACCCTGGCCTATTTTCTGAGTGCGTATCTGTTTAAGAGCTCTCTTGCCACAGCACTCAGGAGTGCACACAAAGAACCAGCCACAGAGTGAGGGTAGGTGTGACTTTAGCCCCTCAGGAAGGTGCCTGCAGACCTCTGGACCTACTCCAGAGTTCCCAGGGTATGTTAGTCCCAGAGGCTAGTGGGTGGACTTTCTACTGAGTACTCTGCAAAAATCAAGTCTCTTATCTGTCTCTTTCCCAATCTCCTCCCTCCCCTCAAATCGTGAAGCTCCCACCTCAGCACTCTGGGTATTGTTGGAGAGAAATGGGTTTCTATGTCTGTGTCCCACACAATGGAGATAACCTGGTAATCATTCCCTGTTCTGAACCCCCCCCCCCCCACGCACACACAGAAGAGGTCACTGCTACTGGATAGAGCAGACCCATGCAATGTTTCCTTGGTGGGGAGGGTGGCATTAGGGAAGTTTCTCTTACAGCTGCTTCCTCTGTGACCAAACTTATATATATATATATATATATATACATAAGGAAATATTTTTTTTCCCCTTCAGTGCTGTGCTGGAATCTCTCCTAGGGAATGCTAGGCTTCAGAAACTTCTCTCTTGTGTGTGGATATGTGCCCAGGTCAACACTCTCCAGGTTTTTTCCCAACAGGGGCACGAGAGATCTAACATGTTGACTGTCTCCTTTAGTTCCACAGCTTATACCAAGGTCTGTCTGCCTATTACTGGATCCACAGGTGGGTGAGACTCCTCCCAGGACCTTTGGTGTCTGGTGCTAGATCCCACAACACACACAAAAGCACTTTTGTTTGTGGATGGGTATCTGTTTCATTTTCATTTTGATGCAGCCATCATGTTATTATCAGACTGCGTGCACAGCTCATTCTACATGTTAGTAGAAACACACAAATGGAGAAACAAAGAGCCCTCAGCAATGTGAATTATTTCATCTTAATGTTCTTGAGCATGAAGGTGCCCAATCTGTGCTTTTACTGCCAAAGCAGCAAAGTAGATGCAAGATAACATTTTGTACCAGTGAAATTTGTTTAAAACCATGTAACATCATTAGAAAAGAGCGATTAGTTATGGTTTGGTTAAAGAATACTATAGTTAGTTCATAAGTATAAAACTAAATTGTTTTTAGTATAAATGATTTTTATACTGTCTGCTAAGGTAATCTAAAAAAACTATAGAACTTTATGATATTAGAATGACTTCTAAATTGTAAATTTTATGGTTATTCTACTTGGCCACAACAATCATCATAAAAGCAAATAATTTTCTTTCTTATTATGTTAATGCCTTGGGTAATGAGGCATTTTAACTTATTTAATATTTAAAAGATGAAATTGGACCTATACTTTTATGTTTTTCAGTTGTTATTCTGTAGTTCTCTCTTAAACAAAAAACCCTATACATTTCTATAGTAGTATATGTCTGTGGTGTATATAGATAGACATATACTAATTTATATAAGACAAAAAAAAACTGTTCCATTTATTTAATTCTTTAATTATATAATTTATTTAATTATATAATTCTGTAATTATATAGTTACAAAGTTAAAGTTGTTAAATTTCACTGAAAAATAAAAAAAAGTTAAAGAATTGATGAAGACTGATACCCTTCATTTTTGTGGCATATTTAGGAGTCAAAGGATCAAGTGAAAAACTATTCTGCACTTAACACATCTATGAGGCCACATATTCCTTCACTGTTTTGCAGCATCAGTCATGAATTACAGTACAGTAAGTTTTAAAGGCTGCAGTGTTTTGTCCCCAAGGTATCTGTTCCAAGACATTATATGTTTTTTTTAAAAACCATTAAGTAGGGAGTCAGAGATATATAAGCAGTCAGAGACATAAGCTCTACAAGTGTCCTTTTTTACCCCTTTCATTTCATCATTTTGAATATCTTGAGGGCTTTTCACTGCAGAGTCCTGCTGCTCTAACCTTAAAAAAAGGAAAAGTACTCTTATTTCTAAGCTTACTAGGTCTTTCCTTTACATAGTTCATGGTTTTGTGAATAATGTATATGTTCAATAAGATAATCAAGAGATATTGCCATCATCATGACACCTTAATGAAACAAAGTAATGACTTAGAATTTCTACTTGAAATAAAAAATATTCAAGCACAATAATCATAAAACTTCTTTTGGTAGATTATTTTTAGTTAGTTCCCTTCCTATTAAGAGTTTCTCAAAAAAATCCTCTTGACATATAAAACCAAAACCTTCATCAACACTACTATGACTCTGAATTTCTCCATTGTGTTATATCCACGCAGGCATGGAATGTACTAATATAATATTTAGAAGAAACAAAATAGGTGAATGGACAGTAAGAAGTTTGAGGTCTAATCTTTACTTTGCATGTCCCTCTACATCCACCTCCTTTTACTTTCAACACTTTATAATTCCACTGTGGTTCAAAAGTGCTATGAAAATGTTATTTATGAGTACTGATTATTGCATGTGAAAGTTATAAAGTAGTAAGTTATGTGTTTTAAAGAGAATATATCAGTATCTAAGTTATGTGCGTGCTAGTGTAAATGCACACACATCCCTAAGTAATAAGATTCTCTCTATAATATGCCTAAAAGAATGGCTGCAAAAGGCACTGTTTTTAAATCCTAACTTCAAGTTTAGAATTGCAATGATGCTGCTTTGGCTTGTGCTAGTGTCTGTAGGTTCTTTATCCTTTGAGATAAAATCAGAGTTCTTGGTGCCTGGTTAATCTTGGCATAAAACTTTTACAAAGAAAATGACTAAGAAGCTAATTTCATGTTTTTGTGATTCAAATCCTATACAGATGAATTATATGTTGCTACATATTATATTTTTAGAATAGAAAGTCAGGTGATCCTGTCTAAAAAATATGTTTTAAACATAGTTTCACTCACCATGAACAGAAGGAGTTTTCATTAGGGGATCACAACTGCTCCTTTTTCCTGTGCCTGGTCTCCCTTTGTTCCTTTCCCCATGAGCAGCAAAGCAAATACTACCTGTGTCTCAGAATTGTTGTAATCAAATGATCTGTCTCCACACTGGAGGGTAGTTGCATAGTAGTCCAGTCAGTAGTACTTTACCTACTTTAACATAAACTAATTGGAAAAAAAAATCTTACTCTGATGTGCTGTTTTTCAGCATCCTCCCAATTCTGGACCTTTCTCAACCTAATGGCTGTATCTATGTCTTTCCTCAGAAATGGGGACCATCCTGGCTGTAGGTAGTCCACCCTTGTTTTTGACCCAGGCATCTCCATCTCATACCTTGGTATGGAAATTCATTTTTTCATTTGTTCACCTTTGCCAGAGTTCCTTTTTTAGTTTCTGCCTATAATGTCTATTTCTTTAGAAATGGGATACCATCTTGTTCTTGTCAGTTCTTCATACTCGGATAGTACTCTTGCTCCTAAATACCTGTGACTGTGTCCCTACTTCCTGATGCAGACTGCTTTTGTGGATATCAAAATATCATCAGCTCCTAGATTCTGTGTTGCTGTGGCCCACTCACCTGCCTATTAGGACATCCTGGGTGGATATGCTGGATATCCTTCATGTCAACTACCTGTTTCATGAGTGCATCTATGTAATAATAATAGGAGCGATAACAGCAATTTATCATTTCTACATAATTCTAATTCCTTTACATATTTTGTATATTACACTGAATCAATTATTTTTCCTGGCTTTCATTTTGGATAGCATGTAATATATGAGAGCAAATGTTTTCTCAAATTTCCATTGGTTATTTTTTTATTTAACAGATAATTTCAGAGCATCTTTGTTATGCTGGGACATTTCCTGAAGATGATAGGCATTATTTTTTTTATTCCTAAAGAGTCCATATACTACTTGGAGAAAAGAATATGATAAAAGCAGATGATTTTAAAAGAGTATAAAAAGAGAAAACAGATGATTCTAATTAAGCTTGGATGGAAGATAGAAGGAAAGGACATTAGTCAGAGCTTCCTAGAGGAGGTGACAGTAGTCTTGCTGACCATTAGTGATTCAGTATTTTTTAAGATGTTGTCTAATGGAACTATATCTGTTTCTACATTTATTTACTTAAATTGATAATTCATAGGCATATCAGATAAAGAAAGAAGACCAAGGACCAACTCTCTGTAGGCCTAATTCAGTTTAGCTGCATTTAGCCAAAATTGATGTGTCACTGAGTGCCCTCCCCTTCTGCAGATGATGATAACCTTACAGCAAGAGTGGTGATGACGATGATAATAAATGCCACTTGGGTGTTTATATATTCTGGGAAATTTGCTAAAATGGATTTATACCTTTATATGCTTGATCCTGTTTGATCCTTATAGTAGGTAGGATTTTAAGATGGCCCCTTAGATTCCTGGCCACTGGTATACACATGATTTCTCCCTGTATTCAATGAAATGCTAACCTAAGTACTGCTCTGAAGGGATTTTACAGATGTAATTAAAGTCTCAAATCAGTGGATCTTAAGATGGGGCATTATCCAGGTGAGCCTGAATTAATCAAATGAGTCCCTTAAGTCTGGTCATAGATAGAGATCAGAGACAGAGGGAGTCAGAGAGATCCAAAGCACAAGAAGGATTCATTGTATCACTCTGGCTTTGAAGAAGCCACATGACAAGGAAGTAGGTGGCCTCCAGGATCTGAGAGTGAGCCCTGGCTGATAAGCAGAATCTACTCAGCTGAGAAAATTTATTCTTCCATGACCACATGAGCTCGAAAGAGGACTCCGAGCTCCAGATGAGATCAGAGCCAGGCTGATACCATGGTTTTAGACTTGTGAGACCCCAAACAGAAAACCCAGTTGAGCCCACCCAGAATTCTGACCTAGAGAACTGTGAAATAATAAATGAATATTGTTTTGATCTACTAAGTGTGCCATGCAAGAATAGGAAATTGATACAATTCTCCTAGCCAATAAACTGGTCACGTCATTATACCCCTTTTAAGGTGAGGGAAGTGAAATGTAAGGACTTTGCTCATCTTTCCTGTATATCAGAACGGTTGATAATGTGAAACAGAACTTCTTCAATATTGGGCAAGTAACACTTTCATATTACCCTAGTTTAACTTTTAATGCTATGACTAAGGACTCTTGCCGCCTAAGTCTGTGCACAAGAAATTACAATATTTTCACCCTAAGTCTAATTCCAAACATGGACAAAGAAGTGTGAGCTTCAAAGAACTCTTAAATCCCTAAGAGCCAAAGGCAATATTTAGAAAATGCTTTAAATTTTATTTGAGGTGAGTAGGGAGTTATAAATGTCCTTTCTTCAGTATTTTATCTATAATTTTATACATTTTCTCTAGGTACAATTTGTAGCTACGGGCTTCAGAAAAGCCTTTTTCTCACCTCTTCATTGGCAGATCTTTCTCTTCAATTAAAGTCTGGATGGGTCATGGAGGCGAAACCTAAAGAGAGCTACATCCATGCCTCTACCCTTCCTATCTTGGAATGGCAGAAGGATGGCAGGGTAAATCAAATGTGTGTGTGTGTGTGTGTGTGTGTGTGTGAGAGAGAGAGAGAGAGAGAGAGAGACAGACAGACAGACAGACAGATAGACAGACAAGAGAGAAAGAGAGAGAAGGTAGAGAGAGAAAGCTATGGATCTCTACATCTTGATAAAGAACGGATGTAAAAATTGAAAGCAAATATCTCAAAAACTTATGGGGATGAAGAAGGGAAATTAGAGAAGTTCCTTGGTGTGAGCATTTTTGACTACAATACTGACTTAATTTAAATCTTGACTTTGTTTTCCCAAGTTCAAAATGTATTTTCTAAATCATGGACTGAATCATGCTGCCCTCCTCCTTATAATCAATTCTTTAGTTGTTAGATGTGAGTAGGAATTGGAAACAAAACAATTTGTCAATTGTTTGTAGACACAAAGACAGAATTCTAGGCAGCCCTGTTGCCTATGGAAACAATGCTTATTAAGAAATAGAAGAATCAAGGTCTTTCCCAGCACTCCTTCTAGAGAGGGACTGAATGCACGGGGGCATCTTTGCAAGGAAAAATATTAAAAGCCTACTGACCACAGAACTGTAGTGTGGATTTGGAAACACCACTTGTTACCAATCCCACAGACTCATATATGTTCCTATACTTTTAAGCTTATTTGGACAAATACAATTGAATAATTATAATAGCAGACACTTAAGCATACTTACTACATGTCAGGCATGCTCATGGCATTTTTACACGTATTATCTCATTTAATCTTCGTGACAACACTTTAGGGCAGGCACAACTATTGTCCCTATTTTAGAGATAAGAACATTGAGGCAGACGTGAAACCATGTGTGTGTGGTCACACAGGTAGGTGGTGGTGGAGCTGGGACGTGAACCCAAGCAGTCAGACTTCAGACCCTGTATCTAGCCACTGATTCTATAACAGAATTTATTTTCCAAAGCCATATACAACAATATTTCATATCCACCTGTTTTTCTTACAGTGTCATACTGGCGTACTTCCCTTCAAGAGGTGAAATCTAGGCTTCTTTTTCTAAAATCAGGGCAGAGTTTCGGTCCAAGTTAGAACTGACGTTATGGAACTTTCAAAGCCAGGTCATAAAAGGTGGTACAGCAGTCTTTTGATTCTCTGTTGGGCTACTTGCCTTGGGAGCCCTGAGCTGCCAAAAAAGCAGTCTGACACCCCTGGGGCCACCATGGTGTGAGGAAGCCCAAATTAATCCCTAAGAAGGGAGACCACCTGGAGAGGCCCTGAGTCTACATGAAAATGGGACATGCCCAAGAAGCCCACAGCTGCTGCAGCATCCCCATCATCCCGCCTCCAGCCACCATCTGACTTCACACACGGGGCAGACCTGAGTCAGAACGCCAAGAGCCACTCCCAAACCCGGCCCCCAAAACCCCTGAGAGACAAAACAGTTGTTACTGTTTTAGGCCATAGTGTTTGGGGGCAATTTTGTTATGCAGCAACAGAAACAGACAGAGATATTCTATAAATAGAAATACCTATTGAAACAATAGAAATAATAGAAATAATAATCCACTTGAAGTGGATTCAGTTAAAAATGAAGTACATACAATTATTATATCTACTAATTAAAAATGTATTTTAATTATAAGTTTCTCTTTTGGTATATGCCCTGGTTTCCCACGTAGAAATTTTCTTACTATGATAACACTGTTTGAATCTCAAAAGTGGGCTTAATCCAGTTACCAGTTTTGTTCTGTCTTCTATTATTTCAAAGGATGGGTTAATTTCTATAGAAATTATAGTAACTAGATTCTACTTCTTAAATTAATGTGATTTGCTTACTGTCTTTTCAATGTGAAATAATTTCTTTAGGATGAAAGTACTCTACCTTCCTGCAAAATATCCTGTTTTA
Source organism: Potos flavus (assembly GCA_028534135.1). Classification (NCBI taxonomy): domain Eukaryota; kingdom Metazoa; phylum Chordata; class Mammalia; order Carnivora; family Procyonidae; genus Potos; species Potos flavus. The sequence goes on along the minus strand of CM052886.1, from coordinate 83,972,151 downwards.
GTGAAACATTTTTGCTTTGTGAATAAGGTACTGCACATCACTGTAATAATCCAGCCAGAAGACCCCTACTGGATAACAATATTAAATCAACTGTCATGTTAGGGGGAGATTTGAAGAACAAATTAAATTCTCATTTAGGCATTCAAATAAAGCCACTGCTTGAATGCTCACTCAGTGGGCGTCATCCCATCACTCGGTGGGCATCTTATTTGAGGAGGAATATTCCCACTGGCAAGCTTATTTACTTCATGATTTTAAATATATACGTCAAGGAAAATGTGAGAGCATTAGCTCAACTACCATTAGTAGTTTAAATCTATAAAGTTGATTCATCTTATAATATTTACGGGTAGAATTATTTCCAGGGAACAATCACATTGAGCACCTACTTTCTGTGTATGTCTGCTAAAGAGATACCGAAATTAATCCATTATATAGGAACTTGGAGCATTCAAATGGGGCCTAAAAAATATAAAACTAAGATTCTACATGATGTGAGGTTATAAACATGAAACTATATCCAGAATTCTAGTTCTAGTTCCATTAAACAAGTTTTTTACTAGAAGTCAGTGTAATTACAATGAAACTGAGCTTCAGCACTAGATTTCTGAAGAAGTATTGACCAAAGGCCAAATGTGATTTCTCCCAGTGACATGATCTATTTTCGTCTAAATATAACTCTGTAAAATGGCACCAAAGGAGTCATTGGCAGAGTCATATCTTTAGAGTGTGTACTCATTAAAGATAAAACACTGAAAGCAGATAAATGAGAAGTGCATTCTTTGCAGGATTTCTTAGATTAGATATGACTTACAGTCCAAATTTCTGGATTTCAATTGCTGTAATTGTAACTAAAGGAAAGATAGGACATTCTAGGATTTGAAATGAGGTAAGACATTATAAGAATATGAAAGAATATTCAGATTGCCATCTCATATATTTGTAGCTGTTTCTCTAAATTAAATTCTAATTTTCTTTTTTCCCTTTCTTTTGGTGATACCTATATAGATTTAAGCAATATACAAATTCCTCTCCTCTGAAAGGAATGAAGGGAGAAAAAGTAGAAAAATTAAATGAAATTTAATTCAATTTGGCATAAAATGTGTTTAAAGGAATTTGTTAAACGCAACATCCATTTCTGAAGTTCTAGGACTGAGAAAAAAATAATCTGTAATGATTTCTCGAGCACAAGTTTCTTATCTCAGTTGTAGCTAGTGGCTATGCTGAAAAAAAAAGGTAAACTACCAAGCAATGGTATTACTTTTAAGTACTAGACTCCTTTTACTATATTCGCGGGAGTCAGAATGCATCACTATGAGACTAATGTTTTGCAGTCCCTTCATGTAGATGGTGGCAGAGTAGGCATAATAAATCAATAGAACAAATTGTCAGACCAGTAATGTGGCTTCTGTTGTTCTGCTTCTCATTAAAGGCAGTGGCAATTGAAGAAAAGCTATTACTGCATCCAGAATTCTTAATGAGGTTTGCTACCAATTAGTTTACTGCCCAAGTATATGCTTTGACATTTGGTTAGCTAAAAACTTGGGCAACTTTTCATGTAAAAGGATATTACTACACATAAGCCTGAAATACTTAGCTATTCTAATGCTGAGCCAGTTAATAGAATAGGCACCTGCAGAATACCTTAAGAAAACATTGACCTTCAAATTCCTGCTTTCTTCTCAGCTGATGTCAAATCAATAAAGAAACCTAAAGCCAATGTTTTATTGATATCTGAACTAATGTGGTTTGCAAAAATTTTTTATTAAGCTTTGCAAACCAATGTCAGGTTAAACTATTGTGCCCAGAAAATGTCAACCTCAAAAAATTGTCTGACAAATGCAATGGAGCTTCTTTGACACATTCTCATCAAGACTCTACTCTGGTACCCTTTTCCTTTCAATCACTTCAAGGCTATGAATAAATACTGCAGCAATTTTTATTCTGTAACTAGGATTTTCATGGGGGAAATCCTGGTGCATTGGTGAGTGAAGATTTTTAGTTGTATCATTATAAAGAAAGATTAGTAATGTAAAGGAAATTTTGTAATATATCACAGGAGAAAAATCTATGGCTTATGTCACAAGATCTCAAGAAAATTCATGTTAAAAAGAATGCCAATACTCATACATAAGAAATTTTTGGATAGATTATTGAATAAATACCGTTTTTTAAAAGAACATAAAGATACGACAGAAATACTGACTCAGCACCAAAAACCTTTTAAAATATTTAGAGAATGTCTGAGAATTAATGCAATAAGCTACCTTATAAGTCAGAATAGAGTAAAACAATGCAGTATGACCTAAAGAGCACAGAATGACAGTTCTTTGTGGACTCAGGGAAGGACATCTAGAACCAACATGCTTCCTGATAACTCAGTTTCATTATCGTTTGCTCAAGCTGGTTCTTCTCCCCTTGGATGATTTATTTATTCCCAGGCTTAAATCCATTGGTCATTTTTCTCATTGCTTTTTATATTTCTATCAGTTCCAGATACATAAATGTCACAAAACTCCAACTTTCACTTCTTTGAGATTGATATTCAGCCCATGATCAAATGTGAAGTTTCTTCATGTACAACTTCGGTTACATTTTCATTCTCAAGTTCCAATGTCATTGAATCAATAGCCTTCTAGCTCCTGTATTAAAATGCCTATATCATAGGCTTTATATCTTTTACGTAGGGAAAAAAGTTATCTCCATTAAAGCATTGTTCTGAAAAGTCAATAAAGTTCGTATCTTTGTGTCTTAGGGTATGGAAAAAAAATCTTTGCATCTTTCATGATTCTGTATGAATTTGCTTTTAATTCTCCTTTGTACTCCTGGATATCATGATAATGCTACAGACTTTACTTTCTTTTATAACCACAGTGACAAATTTCTCTTGCCTTGCTTTAAACACATTTTTATGCCAAATTTAATTAAATTTCATTAAATTTTCTACTTCTGGCTTCCTTTATTCCTTTTAGAGAAGAGGAATTTGTATGTTGCTTCAGTCCAAATACATATCACTAAGAGAGGGAAAAATGGAATGTAATTTTTAAAAAATAGCTTAAAATGTATGAAATGTCAGTCTGAATATTTTTTCACATTCCTGTAATCTCTTACACCTCATTTCAAATCCTAAAATGTCTTATATTTCTTCATTACAGTTACAGTAATTGAAATACAGAAATTTAGACTGCAATTCAAATTCAACTTAAAAATTCTGCAAAGAAAGCATTTGATCTCTTACATCTTTCTAACCATGAAGACACACCAGCCTAAAATAACCCATGGGATTTTGTGTCCTCCAGGTTATTAGGCCACGAGTTGTTTATTAATAGTGTCCTATCTACTTTGCCTTCCCGGTACTGTATACTGTGCTTGTTACATGGTAGGGCTTCAAAAATGTCTGATAAACACAAACTCCAAAGACAGCACTTGCTAAATGCCCGACCCTTTTATGAGGAGTTTCACATTAAGTCATCTGATTTAATCTAGTAATTTAAGAGAAAACTAAAGCCCATAAATACCAAGTAATTCATCCAAAGTCAACAGTTAGTGGCAAATGTATTATAGTAATGCAAAATAATGTACTTGGGTATTTTTTACTGAGGAATCTGTTAACATCACAAAGATCCGTAACAGATTTTAATAGTCAACCTAATCAATGAAAAGATAAAATATAAGACAATCACTACTCTGGAAAGCAGAATAAATACACATGTAATGTAAAATCTCCCTACAAAGAAACAATTTAAAAAATATATTATTACAAAACCATAGTTTTACTGTTGAGATATGAGCATTTATTTGTTTTTCTAATATAGTTGCCCTTGACAATAGCATATTTTCACATGTTCATACATATATTTTTACTTATTTTTCACATGTATGTTATAATCATCATAGTTTAAGTTACCAGTCATCTACTGTTTGATTTTGAGAACCCCTCAAAATCTAACCTAGTTTGGAATCAATGGGATTTATGTTCCCAGTGAAAGATTTTTAGCCTACCATCAAATATCATGTGTTCATGTAAATGTACTTAGGTGAATTCTGTTTAAAATAAAAATTTAATGATAAAGAAATGAGAAAGAAATACAATTTTCAAGAAAATAAAATGTAAGACCAAACACAGAATGGAAAAAGCTTTATGGTATTCTGAGAAAAGAAAGGATGATCCAAGATGAAAAGTTAGTGAAGTTAATGAGTCAGATACTACTCAGATGGAAGGTAGGATAATATTGTGCTTAGAATTATTCTCACTATTACATCATTAAAGCCAACTGACCACCAGGAACCCAACTACAGCCAAACAAAATTGTTTTTTGTTTGTTTGTTTGTTTGTTGTTTCAAGAAGACCACATAGGCATACCATTGGTCTAGTGGGGATTGTCAGAATTTGTAAACTAAGGAATTGCTGGAACCACATGAGTCTGTGAGGGGTTACTGTTTGCTGTAGGTTTTGGATCTGATAGGTCTGAATGAACTAACATTAAAAGAGTTTGAAATTAGATACTTGTCTTGCACATCATTATTCGGTACAGTTTATCTGTTTTGCAAATCATAGTACACTCTTGCAAGGTATGGTTTCTCTTTGAATGCTCAGTTCCCTGCTCATCATCTAGCTACTAGCAGAATTGCTTTTATTTCATCAATATCAATGCAGTCAAATCTTAGAAGGGTTAAATGAAATTAATTCATGTTCTGGAATGAACTAGACTATAACTAATTATAACAGTGGAAGATTTCTTTTCTCCTTGGTGACCTCCCAGCTCACAGAGGTAGTTCTATCACACTCGCTTGGCACAATCCCACCATTATTGCTTGTTTTTCCTTACCGCCCACTGCTGCCCAGAATCTGCTAGACTGTCCTACCCCACTCCTATCCCCATGCTGAACAAACAGTTCTGTCTTGGGTTTAGTCTAATTGAACTCCAGCAAAATTAATGAAAGAGCACTGAATGTATTTATTCATTTTTGGACATCTGGCTGAAAATTTACACTAGCTGACCTTCAAGTTCCATCCAGTTGAGAGTTTCTGTGATTCTTTGAAGTGGCAAAAATATGTCAGATGGATTCTTCAAGGCAAAACAGTTGTTCGCTTATTCAACAAAAATCATAACTTTGAGCTACTGCTGCCTTCTGCAATAATATAATGTAACAATCCGCTGTGATTGAAATTAAAATAAATGACTATAATCTAGTCCATGGGCTAAAGTAAATAAGCACTATTAAAAACTGTGTGTATGATGCTAATACAGTTTAGTTTTACCCAAAATTTGGAATCATATGCATTCGTTTGTGTTTAAGAGAATGTGGTGGGGAGTGAGTGTAAATGACATGATGAAAATAATAATGTATTCCTCCAAATGCCATTACTCACCCATAAGTAGCTAAGTACATATTTTAACTTGAAATTTTAGTAAAGGTTATATGTTCTTGCCCCTCTATCCATATATTTAAAGTAACCTGAACTTATTCTACATTTGCAAGAGGTTGGGTGGGATTATCCTTAGGGTCAATGGCCATGGACTTGAGAGAAAGTACCTGGTCCCCAGGGTTTTCAATTCCAAGACCTTTGTGTTATTAGAATCCTGGTACAGACCTGATCTCCATGAACCTTCCTATCCCTGAAGTAATTATCAAGGGGAAAAATTTTTTGCCCTTGCTTTTAGTGAAAAACGTGTAATTAATTTGCGCAACCAAGCAAATGACTTCTGCACTCCACTTTCATTTTGGAGGACTTCTTCCTCCCTGCCTAGGTTATATAAACTCTAGGCTTTGTATAAGTTGTCCCCTCATACCCACCATAAAACCCTATGTTGACAATAACTAATATATTAAAAACCTTGCTGAATGTATTGTTAAATATGTTCTACTAGAATATTTGTTAATATTAAAAGAGAATCAATAAAAAAACAGATTTTATTATAAGAAAGGATTTTTCAGCTATGCTCCTTAACTAAAAAGAGCTCTCACAAATATCTTCCTTAGTGAACCAGACCTCACCCTAACTACCTCCCACCAAATCTAAGATGATGGAATAATGCACTTCTCAGACTTACCACTTGCCAAAATAATAAATGAATTTGAATTAAACAATTGTGCACAATGCTTCTGATTGAGAAAGTACTTCCACAAAACAGTTACAGGCTGAATTGTGTTCCTCAAAATATATGTTGAGATCCTAACCCCTATAACCTGTAAATGTGACCTTATGTGGAGATTTCCAGCTATCACCACGATGGAGAAACAAGAAAGGATTCTACGTAGCTTCTCAGAGTGAGCACAGCCCTGTTGCCCCTTTCATTTCAGACTTCGAGCTTCCAGAACTGTGAGGGAATAAATTTCTATTGTTTTAAGCCACCCAGTTGGGGGTAGTTTGTGACCACAGCCCTAGGAAACGAGTATAACATTCTTAGCTGTTTTTACAATTACAATTTAATTTGCCAAAGAAAGATTAGTTTACTCTTAAAGCCTAAATCTATTAAAATGTGGAATGCCAAGATGTTATGTAATGAAACAAAATTAACTCGTCATATTCATATGAGGTGGCATTTAGAATCCTCCTACATGAATTTTCTTTAATATTTTTATGTGCAAAATATTCCTCTTAAATCTATGGGAGTTGTCCTAATTTAAACCATATATTTTCTACAACTGATATCATGGCTAGAAGTTAAGTAGATTTCAATTTCGGTGTTTCTATTTAAGACAGTTTACCTGATGACATTTCTGTCATGGTCTCCAGAAACAAGGCAGCGGTTGCCCAAACACTGTGCAGCAGCACAGAGGTATGAAATCAGTATTTATTCCCATACAGCTTTTCTGAAAGTTTTTCCTAAACACAACCTGAGTTCTCCTGTTTCTCTACAACAAATGTAGATGCTGCCCCCTAAATAATGACTGTTGCAAAGTGACGATGACATTTCTAGAGAATTACATTTAGCAGTAATGAGAACAGCATTACTGATGATGGTGTTCAACTTATTTTTTAAAAAGGCACTTATTATGGAAAATAAGATCACTGCTTTATGATTTTCTTGTGCATGTGTAGAAGTCTGAAACGATCCCAATACATATTGCCTTTTTTTTGTTTAATCCTCTGTCACTTGTGTCAAAATATCACATTAAATGCATTGCTGTGCTATGGAAGAATGACAATTATAGAAATGCTAAGCAGTAGATTAAAAAAGTCACAGTGTGCTAAATCTCTACTGGTACATAGACTTTCTCTCTCTCTCTCTCTCTCTCTTTTTTTTGCTGTAGGGAAATTTAAAATGCCTCTCCTGGAAGAAAAACAAAATACATTAGATTTGAAAAGGAGAATGCTATGTTTTTAGACAATCTGTTTAATAAATATATTTGGCTTGGGGGAAATTTCAATTCCTAAAACCTCTCTCTATTTTTACCAGCAACTGTGGCTTTCAATATGTATTAGTTATTAGCCAGATTAGTACCAAGTCAAAGCTGCGGCTTTGTACACAATGCCCTGACAGCTCACCCTACTAACCTTTACATAGACTTACAAGTCACTGGTGCATAATAAGTATAGCTTCCACTTAATGAAGCTAGATCTTTATATTTTTAACACTCATTTGGAAAACCAATTAACTCTGGCTCTATTGAACAAATTGAACAGGAAATAAATCAAGTATTAAAACATTGGTGACGAGCCAGAGTTTCTATAATTAGGGTGCTGATATGCCCAGGGCTGTCTACGTGTAGTTCTCTATTTTGATTGAAAACTTCCACATATTAAAGGCATTATTATTATTATTTTTAACATACTGCCCCTATCTCCCACCTCAAAACCCAGAGACCTGAATCACAGGGAGAATTCCTGAAAACGCTACACAATTTACAATGGGAATTTCACCTGCTATTTCATGTTCATCTTGCCAAGATACTATCTACTGCGATAAATTACACACAGCTCTATTGTTCCTCACATCATTTCCAATTCAGAAAGGACGTTTTACTGCCAGGTTTAAAAAAAAAGACCTTCCCATTGTTAAAATTAGGATACTAAGCTGGGGAGGCATGATGAAGTAAAAGAAAGGGACAGCAAGCATCAGGGAGGAGGAAAGGACCAAAGAAACAATGATGTTAGGGACACTTAAGAGGTTATTGAAAGTTGTTACAGTAGTAGAAGCTGATGAAAAGAGGGAGTGACTAGAAAGAGAAGTGGAAGCTCCAACAGTATGAAGCTGGGAATGTGAACTCTGTGCTGTTCCTGCAAGACCTAGGAACTAGCACCCAGTGGATGGAGGACCCACTCTGGACAAGTGCATGTGGTTTGGGCTAGAGGGATTTTATATTTTTGGGGGGGTCTAGATGAAATATACCTTACCTACTTTACTTTGCTGTTGTTCCATGTTCACCAGACAGTTTTGAATAATGGACAATGAAAATGATACAAAGTTCATTAGAAATGTGTCCCTCCTTTTGTAAATTGCTAAATTGACAGTTCTTATTATACTCATCTATTTCTTGTGGGTTTGGTTAGTATACCAATCTTCCAGAACCTGCTAAGCGTAGAAAGATAGTAAAACTGAGTGTCTAGATCCACAAAGTGAAAATAAGCAAAAAGATTACACCACCCAGGCTTGTCTCCCTCCAATAATTTTTTGTTAATGCAATTGTTGTCTAGGATAATGTCCCAGTAGGAAAATGCACAACTTTATATATGTTACTGTGAATTGCTTTACTGATTTGGGAAAATCTATAATATCCTCAATAGTAACTTTAGTACATAATTGAATTAACGACATCCTCTAACTTTCTCTCTTCTCTCTTAATTTTCTCCAAATCTTTTTCTTTTAATCATGTTTATTTTAGGTGTAATATCTTAACATTTGAGAAACCTCTAGCCCTTTTTTAAGCAGGCAGTATTTAATTTGGAAAATATAAAATAATAATTTCATCATACAAATGATCTTAGGGCAACAAATGTGACCAGTGAGTCCAAAAGAGCATGAAGTAATGAGGCATTGAGGGCAGAGTATTTTCCCACTAGTTTTAATGGATAATTTAAATTTAAAATTTATATGAATTTCATCAAAATATTGTATAATACAATGTAACTTAAAGAAATAAAACAAAATTCTGGAGCTCACTTTGTCCCTGCTGTGATTCCCACCCTCCCTCTTTTCCTGAAAGATATAACCCAAATTCTGGGTTTCGTATGTCTTTCTCTGCCCATGTTTTTATGCTAGATACAGAGATATCTATAAATAATATCTACATTGTGTTTTCAACATTTTGTTTCTTGTTTTATTGATTAGTAACTGAAGGCACTGCTTTTCCTGAGATTAAATGAGATCCACAAACAGTCTTCTGTCTTCCAAATAGGACTTTACAGTAAATTTGGTTCCTGCTTGTAGATAGTGCTTTTGGTATTAGGGAAAGCAAGTTTCCACTCCTCTAGAACTTAGGCGATAAAATATAGGAAAATGAAAAAATGAACATGAAAATAGTATGAAGTTAGGAGATATGAGGGAAGATATCCTAAGGACCTATCTTTCAATAGCCCAACTGGTGAGGGGGAGATGGCCAAACCAAGACCTGGGAATTAGCAATCCTGGTAAAGGAAACAGCAGATGCTGAAGTCCTGAAGAATAAACAAATGTGAGAATTTCAACAAACATAAAGCATCTGCAAACTCTCTGAAGTACATTCCATTTTATCATTTATTTTCAGGTGAGGCACAGGAAGGTACACTAATTTGTCCCAGCTAGAAAGCAGTAAAGCTTAGATGCAAGCCCAGATAATCTGTTTCCAGAAACTTGTTCTCAGCACACATATAGCTAATTGACTGAACAAACAAGACAATTAATGAAGGTGTGCCAGAAAAGGTAGCAAGAGGCCTTGGTTTCCTGTGAAAAGTACTTGCATTGGTTCGCTTATTTGTTTTGTCAAGTAACAGTGGGTTGAAGAGTTGTGAGCAGTTGAGTGACATTTTATTTATATTTGAGAAGGATACTTCCTGCTGCTGGGGAAAGAATGGGTTATCGGCAGATGATTGGAGGAGGTTAGGAGCGAAAGCCATTAGAAGATTTTCATGGAATTCTAGGCAAGAGATGATGATGGCTCAGCGCAGGTCACACTGCGGATGGGAGGTTCAGGACATGTTTTTAAGTATAATCAACAGAACTTTCTGATGGATTTGATATGGAAAGTGAAAAAAATGGGAAATATAGGATGACTCTATATTTTTTGCTTGAGCAATGGGTGAATGGAGGTACTATAAGGAAGATGAATGCTGGATACAGGATGGGTTTGACAGGGCCTGAGGTAATAGAACAGAAACTCTGTTTTAGAACTATTTTAAGCAGGAAGTTAGATTAACATATCTCTATCTTGGGGAGTTTAATTCTGGAAAATCAATTTAGGTTTGTTGAAACACGAACTATTTAGAGAGTCAAACTCTCCATGCTTTCTGTCTGGAATAATTTTGCCCTTAGGGACTCTCCGGCAGTCACATCCGTATCAGTGACCGTTCTGATGGAAATTTGTATATCACAAACTTTTACAACCCACTTTTGCAGAAGGGATCTCATTTCTTATGGCCTCTTCTGTGCATGTACAACACATTTAATAACAGTGTTTACTAGGGCTGTGGTTTTTCATGACAGTTTTTGGAGACAAGTTAAATGACATTAAACACTCCGTAGCTGGCAGGAAACAAAGCCTGCACCTGTGCCGCCATGTTTATCTGCTGCCCTTCTTCTCAAGTTTGCACTATCACCTTTGATGGGGCCCAAGAGATTTCTAGTGATCGTGTAAGAAGAATATGAGTAAGGATTGGGATATCTATATACACTGACTACTTAAGCTGACTAAATCTGGATTAAACCTGGTAATATTATTATTTCTTTTCCCTTGGTTTCCTAAGATTAAGCACTGTCAGAGACCTCTATATTTCTTTATCAGTTAAACAAGTTCACCCCTCAGGAACTCGAATCATTTGTGTCTTGAATATTTGGCTTTCAATTTTTCCCGACTTCAGAGGTTTTCAAAATGTCTTTTGCAGACCACCTTTGTCAGAATATACTGGGACACTATTTAAACAGCATAGAACCTGGGATCCATCTGGAAACTTATCAGTGCTAACAGACAGGCATCCATGAACTAAAATACTGAAAGCATACAAAAGGTAAGATGACACTTCTAAGATCACTTATCTCTGGGTTGAATGTGAAAGTTTTATTCACAGCTTCCTCTTTCCATCTCTCCTTGCTTATGCTCCTGCTATACTCCTACAGGTTGCTATGATGACAAGAAGTAGAAGCTCATTTTACTACTGCGATGAGTTTATTTTCCCACTTAAAAGCTTTAGGAGGGGCACCTGGGTGGCTCAGTGGGTTAAAGCCTCTGCCTTCGGCTCAGGTCATGATCTCGGGGTCCTGGGATCGAGCCCCGCATCGGGCTCTCTGCTCAGCAGGGAGCCTGCTTCCCCCTCTCTCTCTGCCTGCTTCTCTGCCTACTTGTGATCTCTCTCTCTGTCAAATAAATAAATAAAATCTTTAAAAAAAAAAAAAAAAAAAAAGCTTTAGGAAAAAAATTCCTTTTAGCTAGATGTTGGGCGTCCTATAGACTGCTTCCATTACTGGCAGATATCATATCATTGTTTTTTTCTCTTTCTATCAGGGCACTCTCTTCATCTTTATATAACTCCACGGCCATACTGTGCCACTCCTAGCGACCAAGAAAGGGGATTCTTGGTACAGTAAGAATCCAATTCAACAAAGTCCAGAATTGGCAGGTATTTAGAGTACTCTAAGGTTTGAACCCTCTAGAATACTCACCCCAGGTAAAACTTTCTTCATTTAGATAGCTAGAAGACACAGTTGGTCCACTGTGTGAAACTTCTCTAAGAATTTTCAGGAATTCCCTTTAATGTTTTTATTATTTGAGGTCCTTTCTTGCATTTTCTTTTCTTAAAATATTCTCAAACCGAAAATGACCTCTTAATTTAAAGGACTTCAGTAACTATTTCTATGGATAAATTCCAGTTGTATGATCCCAAACCAGATTTTTCTGATGAACTTTAGACCTGTATTTCCCACTGCCCATTAGTTACCTTTTTTGGCTGACCCATAGGCTCCTCCAAGTCAGTCTACCTAAAACTGAGTTCATCTTCTTCCCCCATATTTTTTCTTCATCCTGTCTAGCCTATGTCAATAAATGATATCAATGTTTATCCAGTTTCCAAAGTCAGAAAGCTAGGCATCATCCCTGAAACATCTGTCCTCTTCCTTTCCCATATCTGGTTGACTGTTGAATCCCATCAGATTTATCCTCTAAATGTCTCCTGAATCTCTCCACTTATCTTCATCCCC
>CM052886.1:83890322-83959316 GCA_028534135.1 Potos flavus | reverse complement strand
AGTCATGTCATTCAAATGGCCGACTGTCCACTTCACCAGTATTAAAACTAGGTAGATTTATTGTGCTAGGGGGTTTAAAAATCTACAATTTCACAGCTCTTCCCTGGAAAATTTTCACAGAGACTCATCTTTTTATTACAAACTCAATTCAGTATCCATTTTAATACTCGTTTTATTTTAGTTGAAATCAGGGGATAAATTATTTCATTAGCCAAAAGCATTTGGAAAAGGATATAATTTAGGTTCCGAAAATGGAATTCATTTATGTTAAAAGGATATTTTTGTAAAAGTTATTGAGGTCTTCAAAAACTATATTTGTCAAAGAATTATCATTTGACAATTTGTGCATTTTCTTTCTTAGGAAAATAAATGAATTATCAACTTAAAATAGTGTTTCCATACTGGGAAACACACTCCAAGTCTTTGGGATTGACAATATACATGCTAGATTTGGTCACATTAATAGCTGCCATAATTCCACATCTAATCTCATTTAATTCTCTAAATCTCTGGCTCTGACAAATAGCACCCCAATCTGTGGATCCTTACACCCAAATTATCTCGAATGATGTTTGCAGTAGCTTTGACTGTGAGTAGAAAATGCATTTTCTCTAAAGGTCTTCCAAACAAGTTAAGATAGTTGAGTGGGTTGTGAAAATTCACAGGCAAAAAATCACCACCTCTGATCTGTTGACATGGTCACCATTTACAATTTATCTGTACTGGGGATGTGGTCACGCAACAAGTCCCCCATAAAAGACTAGAAGCTCAGAGGATGGACACTGAGCCCAAGAGCCTCGGTTCAGATGTGTGAACGAGGGGGCAAGTCATTTCACTTTCTTTGCTTTTGGTTTCCTCACACACTGAATGAGGCTGAAGAGAATAGAATCTACTTCATATCACTGTGTGAGGATAAAATTAAATTAGTATTTGTAAAAATTTTTAAAGTAGTACCTGTCTCACGGTAAGCACTATAAAATCAATCATTAAATAACATATTTAAGAAACAGTGCTAGATTAGGATGTCACCACTTGAAAGATATCTCTCCCTTCCAAAAATAAGAGATAGGGCATCCTTACCCTGACAAAACAGATGTAAGAAGACCTGTGGGTTGCAAATGATGGAAGAAGGGGCTTTTCCAAATGTTCTCCTTTCCCCCTAACTTATGTTCACACGTGGCCCTGATCTTCAGAGAGAGGACTGTGGCATTTTTAGGGATTCTGACGGTTGTTTTCTGTTTGCTTTCCTATACTTATTCTTTTGCCTTACCTACTCTGCTCTGTGCCTTAGAGGCTAACCTCTACAGACTGTGTCACATAGGGTCTCCACCACCTCCTAGCATTTTCTTAAATTAGGCCAACGGAAGGCACTACAAGAAATCGGAGGACAGGAAGAGAAAGAGATGACATTTATCCTTTACGACCATGTCCGCTCTCCTCTGCTTGGCCAAGGTTTCACAGTGACTCATGTGGGACACCCCCTTTCCCACTGTGTGGCTGCTTTATTCCATAGTAGTGAAACATAGTCCATAGTACTAGATACAGAGTCCATAGTAGTGCCTTCTGCTTGTGCCCTCAGGGCAGAGTTTTAAAGGCTTCCTGCTGTCACTAGGCTCTGGCTGCTTTACCATTCCTACGTGAAATAGTCCCTTCATTGAGCTCTCTTGAATTACATCTGAGAGTATACCATCTGGTCAACGCTGGCAACCTGGCCCACACAGGTAGGATTCATTAATTAATTACAAATTTGATCTTTCTGGCCTCTCGAGAAACTCATGTTGAATTTTCAAAATAATAGGGCAATTCATTGTTTCCTATCTGCCGTGAAAATGCTTATTTGCTAAAAAGAATCAGTGGTTCTTCAGAGAGATATTTTCCACTTTTTTATGAAAAGCCTGTGTTCTTTTCTTCAATTACCCTAAATCTATAAGAACATAATTTCAGCAAGGAAGTAGTTTGGACTACATATAAGTAAGCCAACTGTTTACTTCGTTAGAAAATAGGGTACAGTCAGTTCAAAGATGAGTCCAATAACCAAGTACTAGAAGTAGAATATACTTCTTGGGGCTTTACGGAAGCATATTTAGAATGAACAATTATAAGTTATAATTTTACACAGCAGTTAATAAGCATCATTAATTTACTCTTTTTTTTTTTTAACAGCTAGGTGCTAGGCAATGTGCAAAGTGCTAGATAAACAGTGGTGAACAAAATAGGCAGAGTCCCTGTCCTCAAGTTCATAGGTGGCATGGAAGTGTTAGAGCACCCTGCCTGTGATCCCCTCACTCCCTTTGTGGAAGTGGGAGTAGGGGTGTTGCTCCGGAGGAAAAGAAAAGACAGAAAACCCAGTTTGTTTTCTTGATCTACCAGACCTCCAAGTAATCAGACACATCACACTTGCTAGGAGGATGGGATCTTTCTCTATTGAAAGAGCTAGGTAGGATGAGCCTGGCTAAAAAGTTCCATACATGGTCAATACATCCAGAATCTATGGATTTAAGAGGCAGAGTTCCCTGGAGAATGCACATAACTTAGACAGCTATCTAGGATATTATACTAATCGCTCAGGCTTTGCCATAACAAAACACCATGAACTGGGTGGCTTAAACAACAGGAATCACACAGCAGAGAGAAAGAGAGCAAGCTCTCTGGTATCTCCACTTACAAGGCACTAATCCGGTCATGAGGAGCCCACACTTATGACTTCATCTAAGCCTAATTAACTCCCAAAGACTCCGTCTCTAAATACCATCACAGTCGGGGCTAAGGCTTCAACAAATGAATCTTTAGGGGACACGATTCAGTTCATAGCTGATAGAAAGTGGAAATACTGCCTAATTTAAATGCTCCCTATTCTGTAAGGTAATCCTGAGGACCCACCTAGAGACATCACTGATTATTCTGGGACACATCTGATTTTTGAAGAAGGACCTGGAAGAAGTTTCCAATGGCCCAGAACTCTGTCCTTTGCCAGAGCATCTAGATTGCCTGTATCCTTAAGGCTGGATATAATCTTCAATCCTCGGATCCAATTTGGTGATCTGACCCTGCATCTAATGAGGAAGCAGGGCACAGATAAGCACACAGACAATATATAATTACAAATCTGGATAAAGGCTGTAGAGGAAAAGTGTGGGTGTCTTAAGAGACTATAAAGAGAACAACAAATCTAGGTTTGTGTGTCAACTACGGTTTCTCTGAGGAGGTGACTTCAGCCTTAACACCTGAATGTTAGGTTCAGATTAGCAAAGAGGGAAGGCTGAGTGTGGGGGTGGGGGTGGGGATTTATAAATGCCTTTTAATTATTCTTTGTATGGTTAATTGTTACCCATTTTCTTCCATTTCAATGTTAACCTAGCATTTGATAAAATATCAAGAGCTCATCATAACTTATGATTAAGTCACTAAAAGTATTATTCATCCTCCATCTTAGCTCAAAAGTCCTCTCTTCTGTGCATCTCATCTATATGCCCCAGGCAGCTGAGAGGTAACTATTTCCACATTTTCGTGTGTCTCTCCATGCTGCTCTGCTCCTCATTTGCCCTTCCATGTAGCTCTGTTACAGTATTTATCACACTGATCATCCCTGCCCAGCTATGAGAGCCTTGATGTCGGCTGCAATCTTTTATTTATCTTTGTATGTTTTTCCTATCTTTCATTTGCCCTTATGTTTTTAATTTATATTTGTATACCATTGTATATCTGGCATGTAAGTGACACTCCACAAATGTCTTCCAAATAAATGAATGAAAGGTCGTAAGTGAAAGCATTTGAAAACATTTGTATTTGTTAGCATGCAATGGGCTAGGATTATTAATATATATCCTGGAAACCATTAAGTGCAAGTAAATGACTTGAAAAATTTAGTCTTTGATTCCAGAGAGGTCTATAGGGCTAATAAACTCTACTCATATAACACTGAAAGAGGAGAGAGAGAATGCTGTTGAGATCGTGTGTGGGTGTGTTTGGGTGTGTGTGTAGTTGAGCCTGAGGATTCTAAGTAGTTCTCTTTTTTATTGACTTTACATAAGTAAAAGTAAATAAGATGTGTCAGGGAAAGATAAACCAAGCAGCTTAGAAGTCAAAAGGATCTAATAAAAGAATATAGTAATCATATTTATTAAAAAATTTATCTATAGATCTATTAAGCATTGTGGGAAACATAGTTTCATTCTAAGTAAGGCCAGAGGTAAAGTACAAAATAATCTCTATAAACTCATGTACTGAATCATTTCATGAGAGTCAAAAACAATGCATCAATTGAAAACCAGAGTCATACATAATATGTATGAATGCAGGAAGGGCAAAGATTGGACCCACCATCTGGGACTTTAGAGAGTTGAGCCAGAGTAAGAGAACATAGGTGCTGTGACTAGATGAGCCCAACTGGGATCTTACTATTCTGAATCTATTCTGAAAGAAGTTGAAAAAAATAGACAAGTTTTTGCTGTACATATAACATCTTGAGAAGTTTGAAAGAAAAGAAATATGGGGTTTTTGCAATGTGAATCCACAATTTCCATGTCCTCTCTAATTAAATATTTGAAGTATTTTGGCAGCCTATCTGCAATTTTCCCTAAAGTGATGGAGAGAGATGGATGGTGAAATCTCCATTTATTCTTGAATTCTGCATTTCTACATCCTGTACAGAGTTTATTTTTTGAAGCTTTTGATTCCTTTTCCTTCCTTTTCTCCTTGACAAAGAAGCTGGCAGTCCAACCTCTTCTCATTAGTCTGTCTTCTTTAACTTGGCAGTTGTATCCCTGGCTTCCCAATGTAGGTTTAATGTCATGGCCTAGGTCCCAGTTAAAGGTCCCGCCATTCTACCTTTGAGCCAAGGGTAAAGGAGAAGTTGAAATAAATATATGCATGTTTATGGGTAGCGATATACTCTAAAGGCTTATTACTAGTCATGATAATACAATTTCAAAAATATGAGAGATGTGGATAACTTGGACATTTGATAACACTTCATTTCATCAAATCTAAGATGGTTATAAGATAGGCCGTCATTTCATATACCACTAAAGCAGGATAAAATGCTCCCAACTAAATTCTTGACTCTAAGATGTACCTCTTTTTCAGGGATGTTAGAATGTGGAAAATGTACATCTGACAATTTGAGAAAAGATGTAGTAAGCTCAGATACTTTTTTTTTTCTTCTCATACTTAAAAGTGCACTGAACACAATGACAGGTCAGAGGCTCAGTGATTTCCTTCTTTATAAATCTGGTAACTCTCTGTTATTAGCATTAAGGCTCCTTAAGCCTTTGTATGACATGTTTAGTAGTTTCTATACCAAAGGAATTCTTAGCCTAAAGAACCTCTAGCAATATCTTTTTGCTGTTTTAATTCTGGAAGATTATCAAATGACTGACTTGTTAATATCTTATTACATTATACTATAAAAAATTCAAATAATAAAAAAGTAACATATCTATTTACACTTAACGTATCACCAACTGCACAATTTCTGAAGACAAAAGGACAAATGTGTGTATGTGTGTGGAAAATTAGGATTTATAAAGTACCCTTAGTTTGATTAACTGATTGCTTGATTTTTGTGGTAACTTCAATTTATTCAATCATTTCTCTGTTATGTAGTGAAAAGAAAGGCCACATGTACCCCAATGTTCATAGCAACAATATCCTTAGTTTTAATTTATAAAATATTATAGGTTTCCACCAAATATTCCTGTCATTTGTTTCCTTCATGTGTACTGTGATTAAAAGGAACTTTTGAAGGATATCTTGAGATCTTAGTCAATATTTATAATATTTTTTTCCAGAGAAGAATTCCAAGCAACTGATTAACATAAGAAACTTTATAGTATAACTCAAAGGTTGGGAGCTTCCTGTATTTTTTGGAGGGGAGGGGGGAAGCCTCCAGTATTTTTAGAAATGTAATTAGTATGATCAGTACACATTAAATGCACATAATATGGTCAATAGATTTATCTGTAGTTTCTCATATATCTTAAATCTTATAGAGATAGCATATTTTTTAAAAAAATTCTTTATTGGCAAACACCGATGAAATTATCTAGCTACTCAAAATATGCCAGTACAGAATAACTTAAGAAATAACTTGATTACACAATAATTTTTCATAACAATTGCCAAGGACAATCTTAATCATAATAAACATACTCTAGGCATAATTAGGGATAATAAGTCATTATACGAAGTGAATATATTTGTATACTAATAAAATGGAAAAGTAGTAAATGTTCTAAGTTATTTCTAAATATTATAATGAACGGATATTTCACTCATGGCTGGCTTTAGAAAAAAAGGCCACTTAAATCATGATTTGGAGTGTGGTCTGCATACCTTTTTATTGGAAAGCCTCTTCCCTCTTTTTTTTTTTTTTTTTTTTGGTGCATGTCAAGTCCTCAACTAGCTTCAAAAGTGTTAATAATATGATAAAGTAAATAAAGGCTGCAATTTGACTGCAAGAAAACTGAATTCAGCTGCCACTTTTGCCTTGGGAAAGCCCTGGTTTTGTTTTCCTTAAGCCAGACTATTAGAATACTTCTCTCAAAGCATTGCTAGGAGAAGCACATGAGGAAATGTTTGTTAAGAACCTGTTTTAAACTGTGAAGTATCATGTTCAGCAACTAGCACGTTGTAGGGGATTAGGGCAGCTGATGATAACCAAACTACTTAAGAATGATCTAGATGGACGAAGATGGTATCAGTCATGATTTGGCTGCTGCTGACCCTTGGTGTATTTGGAATCTAAAAGCCCTTTGTGTCTAAATGGGTTTGTATGATTGAATCGGAACTGTTTTTAAGTCATAGCAAAGAATGTAATTCCTAAATGTTGTTGAAGACCAGACTTAGGTTTCATATTTTTATGTTTAAAATAGTAAATTGAAATTAATACTAATTTAATCTTAGCAAATAATAAGTTGAAAGTAAATTTTGTAAATATCTTAATAAATTATAACTAGAGCAGACATATGTAATTTATGCTGATCCTCATTGATACACACGAGTCACAATTTGGCAATTTCTTTTAGTTACAACTTTCCTAAAAAGCAATACCTCTTTTTAATTATTTCAATGGGTTTCCCAGAATAGAACTTAAAAGACAAAATAGGCAGGCTGTTTACATTAGATATCTCAGTATCTGTGAAATTACAGTTCGTGGAGCTATTATTGATATTGGTATGAATGATTCCTGTAGCACAGAATCACGACAATTTGTTAGCAATGCTTTCTGGCCTGAGTGACATTTTTCACATTACCTACATTCTTTGTCCTGGAGTCTTTTCAAAGCTTTGCTGTTGATTAAATTCTAGGCCAGGCAATTGCTAACATCTCTAAAATATAATATTTTTGAAATAGCTTTGAAAATTCTATTTCATTCACACATTCTGGAAGAGTTTCTTTTCCTTTATAAAACCATATGTTCAGCTCCTATCATATATTCCCAATTCAAAAAACCTTCTGTCTTATGATGCGTCACATCAATCAACAAGATGTTTATTTGGAAGACATTTGGTCGTGAGCTATAATATTCCTTCCAGATACAAATTAAATGAAACCCCAGCATATAGTTCTCCATCATTCATCATTCGAGGTAGTTGGACAAGACAGGCTTTAATGACTTGAAAAGCTCTTCCAAGGGCAAGTGCAGCTCCAGACATTTTGGTGTGAAAAATACTACGGTTACACTGAACTTGTGCCCAGTTTCTCTCCAGCAAAATATATTTCTGGGACTTTTTAAGAAAACCTATTGCAAGAATATAATACCCCTGAGCAACTCTCAATTTCTTTAAAATTAAGAAAAAAAAGAAGAAAAACTCTGACTTTCTCTCCTCTCTATTTCTGTTCCCTCTCTTCCTCCCTCCCTCTGGCCATTTTTCTGTCTCTCCCACCTCCCTGTTGCCCTCTACCCTTCATTTGAACCTTTTTCAAATGACTGTAACAACCAGAGATTGGCTGAAGACTACACATGGACGTAACATAGAAATGGACAAACATCTGATAAATAGTGATGACTTGATCTATATAGGTGGGTAGATTTTCTAAATGGAAAATCATTTTATTTTCACTTTCCATGCAAATAAGCCTTCACCTATATTTCCATTAGCCTCAGGAGTATTTCTATTTTACTTTTATTTAACCATTCATACTATTTCTGTACATATTACTAAACATTAATAGCATAAAAAAAAGAAGAGCTCTTAAGACAGAGTGAATCATATAATGAGAACCATTTTGTGCGGCCAAGTGTATTTTCTTCATTTTTGGAACTCAAAAGTTTTCTTAGTATTGTTATTTAAAAACAAAAATATGTGTTTAATCAGCATATGAAATATGACGCAATGAAACTTCATAATGAAGTGAACATGTAAATGTAATCACTTGGCATCATAAAACTCATTAACAGCAGAGAGGATAAGTTTTTTCACCTTTGGTAGTTCTGATTCTGTTTTAATTTTCTTTCTCATAATTACAGTAAAGAATATTCTCAAAAGTAATTCCTTTTGGTTTAAGGGCATCTATTGTATTTGCATTTTTTATGTGCGTTACTCTAGAAGCAAATGCAAAGATGTCACTGTGCCAACATGCTTAGAAGCTGAGAATCATAAGGTAGAGACTTGCTTGCCTTCTCATTGTTGGTAGAGTTTACCATCCAATTCTCATTAGGAAAAGTATACAGAAAATAAGTCACGTTGATTAAATCTTAATGCATAGGTGTCTTTTATGTTTAAAAGGATAATTCCATAGGAAAATAAAATTCTATTTTATGTTTAGTTATAAGTTGGAGTCATATTTACTTACCACAAGATTTATTAAAACTTGCCATTGTAAATTTTTTAAGATAATAAACATAGGAATTGTTGATAGGAAACTTATTTAATTCATTTCCTCCTCCTTTCCCCCTTCCTTCCTTCCTTCCTACCCTCATCTCTCATTCTCTCTTTCTTCCTTACTTTTTTTCAAACATTAAGCACCCACACTGAGCAAAGCAAAGGGATGAGTACATTATTAGTTTTCACTGGAATTCTTTTCTGCCAGAATGATGCCTTCCTATCACAGATTTTACTCTTGCCAGATTTTTTAATTTGCCAATTTGATTAGGAAGTGAGAAGAGCTGAGGTTCATCATTTGAATTTTGGAGCTTTTAAGTCTGTAGAGATGCAGCCAACATCTACCGCTGACATTCTGACTCATGCAGATGGAGGTGACAACTGCAGACTGAGTCCCTTGCAGAAGGTTCCTTAAAAACACTCTTCTCATGCCTACACAGTCATTCTCTTAAATGTTTCTTATTAATGTGTTTTAATTGCAGTAGCAGTGAGGTGTAAGAAAAATCACTGAGTCAGTGTCAAGGGTCCTTTACTAATCAGTTGTGTGTGAACCTCGGACACAGCTCATTAATCATAGTGTTGCATTTCTCTCTTCCACGGCATAGAGATAGTGCCATCAGCTAGAGCCATCTCGCACTGCCACTGCCAGGATCTACTGAGAAAATGAATATGAAAAAGCTTTGAACAGAACAGGGTACTGTAGAAAGACAAGGACTTATTATTTTAACATAGAATGTACGTGATGTTTTCCCAAACCCTTGAAAAAAATTTTTGGTTTACTTTCCTAGAATAAAAGCATATAGTATTGACATCATTTCTGATTTCCAAAAATACAGACGTAAATGTACTGTGTCGTCACTGCACATAACACATGCATCACTTCTAAGACAAACTCCAATAGGAACAGTTAAGATACTAAGAAAATTAAGAATATGCTGCAACATTATGAATGAATGATTCAGCTTTGAAATCTAATGACCATTATTTTCTCAGCCTTCCATGCACATATTAAGAATGTATTATTTATTATTTTTAAACTTGGGAAAGTTTCCCAGGAATGACAAACATGGTGAGCAATTTAATAAACTATCTACGTTCAACTGTGCTCCTTAGGTTTTAAAGTCATAATCATTAGGTTCATGGAGGTTAAGTGCTACACACAAGTCACCTAACTCAGGAGGACTGGAGCTGAAGTAATAATAATGTCTTCTGATTCTCCATCTAGGTTTCCTTTTTACCATCTATCTACCACATGGAAAGAGAACTGTGTAGGGCATTTATGTGTCTGATCAATAATATCAACTAGCATAATCTCTTATTTGCCACCATTTTGTTTGACAGAAAGTGATTATTCAAGCTACTCTGGGACCCTCTTCTCTCTATGTGGCAGCTTTGGTAGTGAATGCAAAAATCTTATTCATGTATCCCATATATTCTAGATTTCCCTTATACACAGACTCCACATAAGGCAAGTTTCATAATTTTTCCATATAAAAGACACATGCATCATTGGATGAATCTGAAAAGCTGACAAATGACAGGAAGATCAAGCAGCCTGCCTTTTTTTTTTTTTTACTTTATGAAATTTTTCATGTTTTATTATCTATCTACTCAGATAAAATTAGGTGGGACACATTTTTAATGCTTCCAATAAATAAGAAAAATGTGCCTGCAGCATGAAAAACGCTGTGACTTCCTTGTGTTATTTGCAACAGATGAATCTAATTTGTATTCAGACATCAGTGCTATAACTAACTAGAGAAATAAAATGGATGTCTATGACCTCTCTTCAATTATTTAGTAAGGATGAAGTGTCAAGTGGCTAAAAGTAATGATGCTACGGCTATATATAGTGTTACATCTATAAGATAGTGTTACATCTATTAAATAGAAATTCAAGCTAGAATATGCACATATACATGCATACAGACAATAGACTAATAGCAATGAAGGTTAAGCAACCTATAATCACCATGACTCTTGGGACACCAAAGTATTTACACTTTAATTAGTTGGTGCTGACAAGAGACTTAAAATCCTTTTTTTCCCATTAATATGCAGATAAAATTGCTATTTTTAAAAATATGTATATATTAGAAAACAAATTATTTGAAGTTTAAGAATCTATCTATTGAGCAGTAAAGCAGAATTCATTCATCCATGACAGAGTCCTTCTAGATCAGGGATATAAGGACTTTTTAAAACATCTTAAATGTGTAATAAGGTATACTAAATAAACTAAATGTAGAGTGCCATTCTGCATTAACCTTAATTGCAGAAGCTTTGTTCATGTATTCCGTATACATCCTCAGATTTCCCTTACGCACAGACTCCACATAAGGCAAATTTCATATTTTTAAAACTTGTATACACAAGTAGATATGCTAATGCTAACTATGACTTTAAAAAGCAACAAGAAAATATAATTCACAAATCAGCATGTTTTATCGTATCACTCAAGACAAAGCATTAGTATTTGAATGTCACAATCGAAGTGTAAATTATTGTTCCTCATTTTAGAAACTACTGAAACAATGGGAATACGTGGAATATAATTTTAACACAGGATCCTGCATGCTTTCTGCAACTGTTGTCACCAAACATTTTTACTCCGGAGATAATCCCTTTTTTAGGCACCAACAACTAGACATGAGACGCTGACTATTTTGGTAGAGGTCACAACAAAACAATGGATTCATGACAATGAAGTAAAAAAGCAGCCAGCCTTCGAGTAAGTCAGGAACATTCATTTACTTTAGAATGAATATTTCTGTCCTCTTTTTCCTTCTCTTCAATGTTATGATTATATGATTGGTGGGAACAGGTAAGGAATGATTACATCAGCAAGGATGGCTCCTGATTCAAAATGTACAAGGTTCAGAAGACCAACTGCCATTTTATGGCAGCATGAGGATATGGAAACGGAGGTAGTGACCAGTTACCACTTGTGTTTTGTTTTTTGTTTTTGTTTTTTTTTCTGGGAGGAATAACTAATTAACACCTTGCAGCAGACCACTGACTAATGTATAGGAACAGTCTTTCTCACCAATTTCTGTGATCAACCCTCATTCAGCAACTTAGGAACCTAGAGTATTAGAACCAGAAATGGAGGTGAAGAACCTGGACACCGGCAGGAGTAGTATGAAGAGGTGCTCCTTCAGATGGTCAAGGAGGGAAATATACATCTGAGTCCTAGATAATGAAAAGAAGATCCTCTTCTGGTACAAGTATGAGTCAGAAAGAATTTAAACACAACACACTTTTTTTTTTTTTTAGATCTAAGAAAAGGGAACACCAGTTTGGGAAAGGCACAAAAGAAGCACACTGATCAGATTCTTTCTGCCCACATGTGGATTTTTCCAAAGGGATTAATGACAGATGTTCTCAGTTCAGTGTTGACATGGAATACTTCTCCCACATTAGGTTACAAGTGTTGTGATGTAAAAATTTGGAAATACACGACTAACTTTGTTTTAAGAAGCTTATGTTGTCAAACTTATTATGTAAGTCTTAATTTCTGAGATGTTCAAACTAAAACTAAAACTTAAGATGTTCTTAAGTTACGTATATATATTTCAGTAATGATTGAATCAAAGATAAAAAATTAAAGAAAGGCTATCATATCATTAACACTCTCATAAACAAAGAACATTATTCTCAATATTAATTCATATATCTTGGAAATATTTTTATTTTTAATTTACCTCCAAAATAATTACATACACCATTGTCATAATACAATAATGAAAGCACCTTACTGTCTCTTCTAAGAAACCAAAGCTCCTTAATTTCTATTTCTTTCTTTAACTTGTATGCAGTGTAAAATCCAGGAAAGATATAAAAGAGACAGTAAAGCTCAGGATGATTTGTGAGGCGCCTGAGTGGCTCGTCGATTAGGTGTCTGACTCTTGATTTCAGACTCTCAATTTTGGCTCAGGTCATGCTCTCAGGGTCATGATCTCAGGGTTGTGAGATGAAGCCCCGAGTTGGGCTCCAAGCTTAGCAGGGAGTTTGCTTGAGATTTGTCTTTCCTTCTGCCCCTCCCCGCCTCTAGTACAGGTGCACTTTCTTTCTCTCTCTCAAATAAATAAATAAAATCTTAAAAAAAAATAAAGCCCAGGATGATTTGTGATTTATCCAGGCTCCGGAATTATTTTAAATAGAAATATACCTGAGTCCATCTGCTTTTCTTTGTCCCCATCATCACTATAGCAAGCCAAGCCAGTGTCATCTTTCACTTGGGACTAAATAATGGATTTGTAACTGGTTCCTATTTCTTCACTTCTTTAATTCTAATTCACTTCCTATGCTGAAGTTAGGGTGATCTTTAAAAAATCCAAATATGTACATATATTCTCCTATTTAAAAGTTCAAAGATTTCTTATTGCATAAGGTTAAAAAAATATTCAACTTGAGTAAAAGTTGTGACTCATCTAGCCATGCCTGCCTCTCCAAAGTCATTTCTCACCACCCTCCTACAATGTTCCAGTAACTCTAGATTTCTTTTAATAGGCCAACCCTTTGCCCATCTGAGGGATTTTGCTGATTGCCTTTCCTTCGACTGGAATGGCATTTCTTTTGCTATAACTGAATTATTACTCGCATCCTCCAGATATCATAATAAAGCCTTTTCCACAGTAAAAATAAAGCTTCTCTGAGCCTCCAATCTAAAGTAGTCACTCATACTGTCTCAAGGCAATATCTACTTTTCTTACTCCAATTAGATTATAATTTGTAGTTATGTACTTATTACTGTGTAATTTCTCTATCACCCTACCCTACCTCACGACTGTTTCTAGTTGTTTTGCATTGAATATCCTGTGATTAGCAAGGGCACAGCTAGTAGCAAACCATTAAATAATAAACATTTGTGAAAGACTGAATAAATGATTGAAGAGACAGATAGGTGGATGAATGGGTAGCACACAAGGCTAATCTCCAAGAGGTGGAAATGCTTAACAGTCAAGTGTATAGGGTCCACTGTTGGGTAGGTTCAAATCCCAGCTTGGTTACTTATTTTCTCTGTGAGATTGGACAATTAATAAACTTTCTAAGCCTTTTTAAAAATTTTATGATTTTGGTCTTCCTGGAATAGTAAAATTGAAATGATTTGTAGAATAAGAAAGTTTGCAAAGATGTAAAAAGTGAAGAACTGCCGTGTTGATAAGTTATTGAAAGTTGGTGAAAAGTCAAGAACACAGGTGTTCGGACATTTAGTTTAGAAAGTAACAAAAAGACTGCCTGAAAGGAGAACTGTGCGTAGCATATGAGTATTGAAAGAAGGAAGTAAGAACAGATGATAAAGAAAGATGGAGGAGAAAAGGAATGCAGAAGTTCATGACCGATGCATTTCTTCTCCTGTTGGAGCAAATATTTATTTTGTAAAGAAAATATCCACGTAATGGCTGTGTCTTAATTTTAAGCAAAATGTGTTCAGTGAAATTATCTATCTAGTCTTTTTTGTTACCTTTATATAACAATATTTGTTCTCAATTACTACTAGGGCAAGAAAACAAAAACAAAAAATTGTGTGAACAAAAAGGAAGGGCCTATTTTCCAAGAACTTTCAGATTACTTTTCAAAACGACTTTTACTTTCAAATGTTTTCAATTTAAATGAATAGAAACTTGAACAAAAAACCCCAGGATTTACATTAAAAATGATATTAAAGTTGCATATATTTAAAAATATATGTTTGCCCGTGTCATACTAGTAGCAAGGGATCTTTTTCTTTTTTTACATCATCAAAAATAATGACTTTTGACAGTATAAAAAGCAGATAACCTAAATATAATTTTGTTTGGCTTCCTGCAACATCTCAGTCCATACATTCCGACTGTAATACATAACCTAGTACCTTTAATAATAGCATATTTTCTTAATAATCGAGGTAATACATAATAGTTAAAGCTACTTTCAGTTTTTTGGACCAGTGCTTGCTAAACACAAACAAAAAACAAAAAAAAAAGAAAAGGAAAGAGAGGAACAATTTGAAGGTTACAATTCTCTGCAACAAGAATAAGAGATGATAATAAATCATACTAACTGCTTTTAACTAGCTAATGCTAAGCTGGCTTTCTTGGAGGAGTTCCGGGCAGCGAGAGAGATAAAAATGGCTATGGGTGCCCGCTGAGACAGGGTAGAAGTCCCCTGCTCATCCAAACCGACATACGTGATGGCACACGGTGATGCTGGGCCTACTCAGTGACTGTTGTGCCGGCTGCATTCCATAGCAAGTCCTCCATGTCGGCATCCCGATTGAACTCTTTAAACTGAGGTTTGAATGGAGGAGAACTGTAATTCTCATCCTGCTGCTCCGTGGGAGGAGAAAGTAGGTCCCTAACTCCAACCTCCCCACCTTTCAGCCCCTGATGACACAGAAAACAATCCTTATGAGCTCAGTCGAAGACATGGAGCCCAAACGATAGGCCTCAGGGACCACTGGGGGCCATCAGTTTCACATGTGTTTATTAAATCCTGGAAATAAACGTGACAGCTAAAATTTTTTATCGAAATAAACCTGAATTTGTAGCCTTCGAGTAGCCCTTAAAACAACTCGTGGTCCTAAAATCTCAGGGCATTTGAGCTCTGCCTATACTAATCAAAAGAAAAGGTAGTTTCCTTATTTTTAAGGTAGAGCAAGCATCTAATAAACTCTAACTGAAACCTACCAGTCTCTATTTAAGCTTTTTTTACCGCTTACTCTCCCTTACTGCTATTTAAATCCTCTGAAAATAGGTAATGAAATAAAGTACTAGGCATGATTACTGGACTGTCAGCCCTTTTGAGGGCTGGATCCATGTCTTTCATTTTTCCTCCTCTCCTACGAAGGTGCTTTACAGGTGGAGAACATTTAGCAAGTACTTCCTGAAGATATTTGTAACATTAAAGAATTCAGCCTCTTAAAATTTCATCATTATGTTTGAAATAAAGCAGCAAAATAGATATAGAAAGTAAACAAGATCCAGAAGATTAATTTGGTTTTACAAAGATTAATGGCACTCTCTGATTTTATAAGCAACCTCATTAATAAATATTTATTGTGTCCTTCCTGGTGACAGGGCCCTGGTCTTGGTAGTATGGATTAAACACTCGTTATTTCCATGCACTCTGCCGAGACAGGAGTGACTGCGTCTTCCCAAGTGAGCCCCACACTTGCCTCTTTCTGAGAACAGTATGAATCATTTACAAGAATTAGCATTGAAAAGCACAGTTGATGGGGTAGCATTTATTATAAAACATACTCATTTGAAGCAGTAATTGTTCTGCTACCAGGGCACAACCCTTTATAAGATCCCTTAAACAGTTTTTTTATGAAGATGGAACTTTAATTTTTTCAGCAGCTACCAAGTGCAATGCTCGAGTACCTTTCCTCATTTGTTTTTCATCATGTATCACTACCCAGAGGCCATCATTAGCTAATTTGCTGATTTATGGTTGCAGTTTATGAGCTTTAAACAATGCTAACCCATTTTCGTTCCTTCCTCCATGCACTGGCAGATGACGAATGTCTGTCCTTTATATTCTGAGCTGTGTAAAGAAAATGCACCTCGCCCTATGTGTTCTTGGCTTCTGTGACATCGGAAATTGCTGCCTTCTTGCCTTCCCGCTGGATCTTAACCGAAAGCAATGTTTACCTAGCCACCCAATCTGAAAGCTGCTAAGGTCCTTTGGCTGCCACCTCTGACAAAACAAGGTCAGAGCGCCGGTTTAGCATGTGAATCTAATAGCTATTACTTATGCAGTATTACAGTGACATACATACTGAAGAGCAAAATTGGTTACCACTGTGTAGGCTGACAGGGCCTGGCATCCCGGCTGTGAGAGACATGTTTTCATTATTCCATGAGACACACACGTTCACATTCAAAACTTGTTGTGAATAATGATAGTCTATACTCCCTTTGTGTGTGTGACCCAAATTTCACAGTGAAAAGGGGAGAGATTCCGCCTGCTTCCTAGTCCCTACTGAGTAGCTGTTTCCCGTGTGTCGAAAGAGCGGAGAAGGCGCCAGTGAGCAACGGCATAAGCGGGCTTCTACATTTGCTGACAAAATACACACATCAGACAGACAATAATAAGTGCTGGCGAGAGGATGGAGTAATTGGAACCCTCGCGCGTTGCTGGCGGGAATAAAAAATGGTGCGGTGGCTTTGGAAAACCATCTGGCAGCTCCTCAAAGAGTTAAACACAGTTATAGTATGACCCGGCGACTCCACTCCTGGGTATAAAGCCAGAGAACTGAAAATATATCCACCCAAGAGCTTGTGCACAAGTGTTCATAGCTGCGCTATTCATAACAGCCAAAAAGCGGGAACCACCCAAATTTCCACCAACTGATGAATGGATAAACAAAATGTAGCATACTCACACGAGGGGATATCGTTCAGCCCTAAAAAGGAGCGAAGTACTCACACGTGCTGCAACATTGGTGAACCTTGATACGTCAGGCTAAGTGACAGAAGCCAGACACTAAAGGTCACAGATAGGACTCCATTTTTAGGAGCTATCCAGAAAGAGCAAATCCAGAGACTGAAAGTAGACCAGCACTGGCCAGGGTCTGGAGGGAGAGCAGAATGGGCTGTGAGCGACCGATAATGGGCACTGTTTCTTTTTGGAATGATAAAAATGTTCTAGAATTAGTTCGCGGTGTTGGATGCACAACTATAGATATACTAAAAACCACTGACATATTGCATGGAGCGCTGGGTGTGGTACCGGAACAATGAACCTTGAAACACTGAAAAAATAAAATAAAAGTAATTGAAAAAAAAAGAAAAAAAAAAGAACAATGCCTTAAGATATTGCCAGGCACTCAGAATATGTTCAGTGAATATTACCTATTATTACTATGATGACTACCCAATAGCTATATTAACATATAAGCATTTACTGAAAAAACAAAACAAAACACTGAATTTACACTTTACAAGGATTTAGGTTATCGTACGTGAACTATATCTTTAAAAATGCACATTATTATTGATGCCTTCATGAAGTGATAAGCATCTTCCTATTAGACGTTGTTAGGCCATTATTTTTCCACATGCTCGTAAAAGCTTATTTGGACTAATTTCTTTTGAGAAGTATTTCAAGTATAAAAACCACTATTCTACATTTTTATTAAAAATCCCAGAATTCAGTTTTAAAAGTATAATTTTTTAAAAAAGATTTATTTGAGAAACAGTATTCGAGAGCCTGTGAGCGGGGCAGGGGCAGAGGAGAGGGAGAGAGAGAATCTCAAGCAGATTCCCTGCTGAGAACGGAGCCCTACCTACCAACCAGCCTCAATCCCACAGTCCTGAGATCCTGACCTGAGCTGAAATCAAGAGTTGGATGCTTAACTGACGACTGAGCCACCCAGGCGCCCCTTAAAAATATAACTGTTAATGTACCCAATTATCATTTGTTATTTTTCACCTCTCTTTTTATTGAAGGAACCCCTAATTTTCTTTGTTTGAATTTCTTTAATGTGCTTAATATGGCAATCTTTTCTGTTTAAGATAATGAAAATTAAATCATTGTTAACATTCACACACGTTTAAAAATCTGAGCTGTTTTTTGGTTTATTCTATTGCCTTTGGGTAGGGGATGAAGGAATGGGATCATACTGTTTTTACGTTTTGATTCTGTTTCTGGAAGTCCAGTGAAAATAGAGTTCTATCTTTCAGACAAAAATAACTACATTTTAAAGGCCTCAGATACCATATTTCTCAAAATCTATTCCATGATTTCAGATATTTTATTACCTTTCACTGGGACGGTAAAAATGATCTCTTAACGGCACGGGTCATTCTCGCCCCACCTCTTTAACTTACCCACACATTTAACCTTCAAAGCACATTCTGTTACAGTGTTCCTCTCTTTAAAAACCTTCACTATTACTCTCCTTTTGATCTTGGTATAATTTCCAAGATGGTATTTTGACTTTTCTTCCTACCATATATTCCACTAATTCCTATATGTGCTTTATATTGCAGCCAGATCTGTTCCTTCCTCTTTCCTATTTTCTTACACATTCTTGTCATGATCCTTGTGATCTCCTACTGCCTCGATTCATTTCACGTCGCCCACGCCTGTTGATATTCCATCCTTTTCTCAGGGCTTACGTCCATCACAGGTAACACGGAAATCACATGAAAGCAAAAGCTTTGTCTTGTTCCCTGCTGTAACCCCAATGACTAGAATAGTGCCTGACACAAAGTAGAAATTCAAACAAGAAAGAAGTAAATAAGTAATAGATAAAACTAATTTATGGTTAAATGAAAGAACTTGTAGCTTCTTTATATACTACTTGATATTCCAATTCTCTCTCCTTCTGAACTCATGTAAAACTACTTTTTCATTGTACTTAATACTCTGCTATATGTTTTACTTGAGTATTTATCTTTACCTTCCTTGTCTCTCATTCGTTTCTTATTTCCGGCATTCTATTTCACCCTGCCTTGAACGTGGTCTCTGTTCAGTCACTTTTTGTTCATTGAATTAATCAACGTAGCTCAATATCCCTACTTTAGAAATTGTATCTCCTTTGCATTTGTTTCCCCTACAGGCTGGTTTACATAAATATTACATGCTTAGAGAGAGAAAATGTACTGAACAGAGAACAAGGTAAACCCTAGGAATTTTAATTATTTAGTGTTTATTTAGTATGATATATGTCATGATAACTTTCTTTGGGAATTTTGGATTTTATAGAATGTTTAAAATAAGTGTAATTGACACGAGCCCACACAAATAAAAATCATTAAAAAAAACTTGTGGCTTTTGAAGGCAAACATGTATGTTATGAGCATTTTCCTATTTTCCAGTAGTATGTGATGGCACAGGGTGTATCGCTTCCCAGTCCTGATTCACCTTTGGGATCAGAGTTGATGCCAATGGAATTTTAGAATATGCCTCACTAACTGCTATTGGTTGTGGATGTGGGGAGACTAAATCTAAGATCTAAATCTCTATCCATCATTCTTTCAAAGAAACAGTAGTAGAGTTTCATAGAAGCTGTACATCCTTCATTTCCGTAATATTACTGTAATAACCATTACTAGGCGAGGGTAACATAGACCAAGTTCCAGACTACTGATCAAATTATATTTTGCACGGATAATACTTTATATGTTAATTTATGAGTGAATTTCTCATGTAACAGGGAATCTAAACCACAGTCGCTACCCTTATTTACACCAACCGAAGCGGCTACAATTCCCATATAATGAATCATATTGCCGTGTCCCGTACATGTGTCGCGGCCTTCTTGCTTGGTTACACAGTGCCTGGTTGGTATCTACCTGCTGCCAATGAAGTAAAAAAGTCTTCCTGAGCTGAGTTTTGCTCTGTTTTGAGTATTTCTCCATTTAAATACGTTTCCATCTCAGAAACTAGAGGTAACACTTAAAAATACTACTTGCAAATGCAGTTTTCCCTATCCACTAAGAAGTCTTGAAGTAATTACAGAGATTTATAATTCAATTCTCAAAACTAGAAGATACTCCTTACAAGCTTTAAATACCTGTATAAGGTAAGGACTCCAAAATAAGCACTGCAAAATCTGGTGGTTCTAAAAAATGTAAGATAAAGAAAGCCCTTGCAAAAGAAGTATACCTGATAAACACAGGCCATTATTGAGTAATTTGTAGCGTGAAAAGAGCAAAACATTGAAAAAAATTACGTTTACAATAATTTTTCCTTCAGTGTCTTTTAAAAACAGAATAAAAGTGTTATTTTGTTCCAGTGAAATGACATTTATGGCAATTCATGTATGATGGTTTTTAGTGCAGTAGAGACAGAGAGTAAATAAATTATAACTAACATAGTTTTCCTGAGAAAGTTACCTTCATTTCAACATTTACTGAGTGAAAATTTCATTTTATATAAAATGTGTTATGGTCATTTAATACAAACCACAGGAACTCACCTACATGAAGAAAGTGGTTCTAACTTTTCTTTTGTCTTATAAGATTACACAGTGTTTCTCCCAGTGTTTACCTCGTACGGTGTTAATGACAAACACAAATTAAAAATAAGAGGCTAACTTCTTCCTGGTTAAAATAAGGTATTTCCTTCTGCTCTTTTTCTCAGGGTATTTACTGTGAAAAGTTGTGATTCTAAATACTTTCTCCTCTCTTTGAAATGTGTATAAATCGTTTTGAAGACCAGATAGGACTTGTGTCAGCTTTATGACCCAGGGATGTCCTTCTCAAGGACCCGGCAGTCATCTCCATGAAATGTACACATCAAAGGAGAGGGCACCCTGTCTCCCAGTTTCTGTGGGAAGGTAGGAGTGTAACTTTGGTGGGTGTCTTGCTCCAAGCTGCACAACTACCTACACTCATCCTTATGAGTGTTTTGTTTTATCCTTATGAGAAGTTTGTTTTTCCTCTGGATAAAGCCAATTAGGCAACAGGGACGGTCACCCCGATAGACAGATAAAATTCGGATAAACGAGGCGCAACAAATGGCGCTGTCAATTCCTCTCACTCGACGACTAGGTATTGTTTATCTTGGAAACATATGTGGGATGGGTTGTATCTACTTGGCTATATAAAAAGGTGAGATTTCTTTATGTTTTTGCACTCTTATAGTATGTGGTATGCAGCACATTCTGGTGTAATGCTTGTTCAATAATAGACCTGGCTTGTTTTTCTATACAATGTTTGTGGAAAGGATTTCTGTATTGGGAGAAGATTTTGCTTTTAATTATATTTTCCCCAACAATTTGGAAGTTATTAATAGATAGACATATGCTATTTCAGAGCAATAAATGTAATTATTTAATTGTATTCCACAGGTTAGAAAACATTTGGTAAAGTCTTTTAAAATGATCACTTCTGCTTAATGTTATAAACTGATTTTATTGTTGTTACACTGAGAAATCACTACCCGCCCACAACTGGGATTCGTTCGATACTTCTGCATCCTCTTCTCCTTGGTTTACTGACTGGCATACTTTTGGTAATCTCTAACCCCTAATCTCTAGCCAACCATCTGTTACCACACTAGCTGCTAAAGTTCAGCTTAGTAAGCAACTGCTTGAGTAGCATCATGTGCCGGGCTATCCACAGGAGGTACAGGTGCAAGACAAGGCAAGACGGTCATGAGCCAGTGCTTTCAGGAACCTGCTTTTTAAACAAGTCTCCTAATTCTGATGCAGGTGGTCTGCAGCCCACATTTTATGAACTCCATTTATGAAACATACTGTTCTATTTCCTTCTACATCCAAACTCCTGAAGCTTAACATATCTACAGAAAACTGCTTAACATACATGCAAGAGAGCAAGCAGGTGGCAAGGTTGTATGCACCATGCTAACAGGTCGAAAATTCCCCATCTACAAATGAAGATAGAAGGAAATGCACCAGAAACTGTATGTTAAGAGAGATGGAGGTATATTTTCTCCTTACTGGATTCCAGGAGTTTCATATATCTTATCTGTTCTTCAATGCATGATAGCTCATGTCATTCCTTTAAAGAATTTCCCTGATCACTGAAACCAGAAATGCCTGGCCCACCTCAGAATCTGGCCGTCACTCATTCATATCTCTTTTATTGTGTTTATCATAATATATCCCAAGATTTCTGTATTTCCCTTTCATGTCATGAACTACTTGAAGATAGGGTAAATTTCTTATTTATATTTTCAACCTATGTTGAGTTGAAAAGCAGACACATGATGTATAATTTTGAATAGTCAAATAAATCTATCTCCACATACATTTGAATTTATGCATTTTGTTGCCAGAAAAATTATTCAAAACTTTGACGAAAAGCAAAAAGATGAACAGCACACTCTTCAAATACCACGCAGAAGCAACGGCTACCCAAGGACTACCTAGGGATGAATTTGGTTCAGCTCACTGTTTACTCTTCATTGAAGGTCCTAGATTTTGCTTGCTAACTTGTGGATTTTCTCCAGTAGAGATGCAAATAATTTCTGTCTGGTGGAACAGATAGCCATAAAGATTGATGGCCTGTTAGATACTAACCAGTTTGTATCTAATTAACCAGTTTGTATGCTGCCTTGACAATTCTTTGTTAAATTGCCTATAAATATGGTTACTTCTTAAATTCTCCTTGAACTGATCACAATATCACCGCTCCCCTCATTAATTTATGAGTTAAATAGAATCTTTGGCACAGATTCCCATAATATTTGCCTGGCAGTAATGATTTTGCCTCTTTGAAAATTAAACTTTAACGGTAATACTTTGCTTTATTAAAAGAATTATTTCTGTTTTCAAACATCACTCAGAAATTGCTTACATATTAATAAAAGGTACGTTACTTTGAAACATTCCCCTTATAAAAAAATAACTTACAAACTACAAAAACTTAAAACTAAAAATCTCTTTAATGAGCTCTAAAATAGAGAAATTAGCATCTTTTTTGGATTATTAATAATAGGCTGATTTTAACCATTAACCTGCTAAGTCTAAGAAAATGTATCTGTCCTTAGCACTGACTTTGGATTTCAATGGCCTGACAAGTAATGTCCCTCAGAGAAAAGAGGTTTTTTTTTTTTTTTAAACTAAGTCTTTCCCAATGACACAGAAGGAGCTTTCAATGAGATTCATAAAAATACTATTAATATGAATCACAGACCACAATTAAGCTGCTTTAGAATTTTATGGCAGATAAAGATCTTTTAAGATCTCCCTTGTGCTTAAAGGTTTGCTAGAACCAATCTTCACCTTATGGTAGAAACAGAGAATTGCATGCTGCCCAGCTGTCACTGTGGGAAGATCCGTGGCTCACCAACTGGGGTGGAAGTGGACCAATATCCATGGACCATCTTAATGTCCATGAGAACACTAATATAAATACTGAGTCTAAAATCTCGTACCCACAAGTCAGATTTCCAATATTGCTCAGTTTTAATAAACTCCCTTGGTACCTGCTTTTTGACCAGCCCTACCACTATTATTACATGCTTAACTAAGTGTGAATACTTAATATTTTAGGAAAAGAATAGTCATTTTTATTGTACTATTGGGAAATACATTTGTATTTCTGAAAAATTCATCTATTCCAGTTTGAAGACGTCTGTAAATATTTCCAGCTTTTTCTAGCCATGTGGATGTTGATTTAGTTATCCAAGTATGGTCTGCTTATAACTTATACTAATCACACTTGCACAAAGGATTTTAGGCACCTGCTCTTTGAAAAGCTCAGAGTCAATCATCAGGGTCATTTGGCCTAAAATTTATTTAAAACACACAAAAGTTTTATCTATTAAAGTTGAATTATTATAATTTCAGGCCCTAGTCTGATTTCAAATATTGAATTGTTCCTCTCAATTTAGCTCAGACAGTTGCTGGGGGGAGGCTGAGGCAACGCTTCTGAAGGGAGTGGTAATGGGCTCCCCAAGGGTGGGCCTAAGAGAACCCAGAGCAACAAGGATGCTTTAGAACACTGACCTCCCTCCTCCCACCTCCATCACTGTTGTCACAAGCCATTACCATAGGGAATTTGTTATATGCTCCAGGCCTGTTCTTGTTGAAGAATGCTGTAAATAACTTGTCTGAGAAAGAGAAAATGACTCGTGAATGATCCTTTTAACCAGAACCCTGGCCAAAACATGGTTGAGGACCTCAGGTCTTCCATCCTCAGCTGTTCCAGCAGCCTTCCAGCTGGTCACTCATTTCCATTTCTTCTCTAATTAGCTCTACCCTCTGCAGTGTTGTTAGGATTAACAAACCCCCAACAAATATGATTATTTTATTTCCTTATCTGAAAACCTCTTCTAGAAAACTGAGCAAAAAAAAAAAAAAATATATATATATATATATATATATACACACACACACACACACACACACACACACACACCCTATTTGCTTTAATACAGTGTAAATACTGCATTTTTACATTTGGATATTATGGGCTGAACTGCGTCTCCACAAAATTCATATGCTGAAGTCCTAATCTGTCCCAGTACCTCAGAATGTGACTGGATTTGGAGATAGGGCCTTTGAAAAGGTAATTAAGGTGAAATGATGTCAGTTTACCCTAAACCCTAAGCCCTAAGCCAAGATGACTGGTGTTCTTATAATACAAGGAGATTAGGACATAGACAAGGCCCACACAGAGGGGTGTCTCTGTGACGGCTGCGAGAAGGCAGCAGTCAGCAAGCCAAGGAGAGAGGCCTCGGAAAAAACCAAGCCTCCTGTCTCCTCAGTCTTGGGCTTCTAGCCTCCAGAACTGTGAGAAAATAAATTTCTGTTGTTTAAGCCACCCAATCTGTGGTACTTTGTTAAGGTAAACGTAGCAAACTAACACATATGTCTTAAAGAAACATTCACCAAGTTTCATTCCTTATGTACTACTATATCAGTGACTTAGAACTCAGTCTATGATATTAATATACAATTTATTGAAGGATAACTGAAATTGTAATTGTAAGATGTCTACCTTCTATATTAATCTAAGAAATATAACCAGAATAACACTGATTTTATCACTTGTCAAATAAATATTTTTTCCTTTTAATTATTTGATAATATCCAGTGGGATTAAAGATTACTGGTGGCAGTCTTATTTGATAGAACTTTCATGGAAAGTGATTGAGGGAAATTTATAAAGAGATATAACAAAACCATAAACTGGAATGTGACCCAGCAATTCCAGTTCTCTTAAATGATTTATGGAAGTAATCTCAAAAATTGAGTGTGCGTGTGTGTGTGTGTGTACAGCATTGTTTACTTTTGTTATTTATAATAGAAAATTAAACCCCCCCTACAACTGTGACCATGGTTTATTAAGGATCACTTTAATTAACTCTGCCACCACACCAAATTAAATAAGAACAACCTACTGAAATGTCAAGGCCCTGTTCCCTCCACTCTTGTACACACACACACACACACACACACACACACACACACACTTTGGGGTATTGTACTGTTAGGATGTTGCCCTTGAGCACTGAGCTCTCAGCTGTGACCTGACTGTCTGTCCTGCCTTTGGCCTTTACAGAGCTGGTATTGGTTATCTTTACTTTCCTTGGTCTTGGATTCAGCCCTTCTCTATGGACTCGGCAGAGCTTTTCTCTGTTCCTTGGGCCTTACGTTATTTCAGTGAGTTTTTGCTTAAATTACACCTTTCTAGTGCCTACCTCCAAATCTAATCATTGAGTTTGTTGTCTAACAAAGCTGTTCTTAGTTTATAACCATTAAATGTATTTGTCATAAACTTTAACAACTTACAGCCGTTAAAATGATGTATTAACACTACGTAATATTGCAGAAAAGTAACAAGTTGATACACATAATTATATTTATGCGACCAAAAGCCTAGATACTGGAAGAAAGACAAGAAGGAAATGAGCTAAAATATTAACAAAGTCCTTTGTCTCTTCTCTTCTTTCATCTTGCTGACTTTCTGGAATCTACTGAATGTAGAAATGTAATGAAAAGCAAAAGTTAGGGGCGCCTGGGTGGCTCAGTCAGTTAAGCGTCTACCTTCAGCTCAGTTCATGATCCTGGGGTCCTGGGATCAAGCCCCACATCGGGCTCCCCACTAAGCGGGAAGCCTGCTTCTCCCTCCCCTGCTGGTCATGCTCTCTCTTGCTATCTCTGTAGGTATCTCTGTCTCTCTCTCAAATAAATAAATAAAATCTTTAAAAAAAAAGCAAAGGTTACTTAAGCAATTTGATATACATCGAACATCTCAAAAATACATCAAATGTATACCAATATATACATCATATATATATCAAATGTATATATACTAATATATATGGCAAATATATACATCAAATATACAAGTCTATGGCTCTATCTGTATATAAAAATGCTAACTGATATACATCTGCAGCAAGAAAAGCAATATTTTATCTTGCCGAATTTTATTTCTGTATCCAGTAGGATGATGGTCAGGAAACATAAACCCCCAATTAGAGTTAGTTTACCCAAGATGAAATTTCATTGCTTTTTGCCTAAAAATCAAGGTGGATGGTTTAGGATTGACGCGGTTTTCTAAATGTCAGCTCCTTCTATTATTGTTGCTCTATCCTGCACAACTTTGACCTCAAGGTCGATGCAGTAGCATCTGCTTTTTTGACAGCTGGCTGAATGAATGGAGAATCAGAGAAAGAGAATCTCTTATACTGTCTTTAGAAAGATTTTTAGAAACTTCCATAGAACATTTTACATTGGCCAGAACCCAGTCACATGTCTCCACCCAGCCCGGGAAGGAAGATTGAACAAGCTAGTCACTATTCAGAATTTCTATGGTCACAGATATAGAGAAGAATTATTAAAGATAAAACTCACCATTTGGGGCACAGTCTCAAGAAATCTGCAAATTTCAAAATTCAGTTGTCAAAGTCAGATTGTGAAATTTCGTTTTCTCCTTGGTAATTTTACCACATACTCTAAATTATTCTTCTGCCTTCTTATTCTATCAGCATCTCCTTTGGCTTATATCATCTTGATTTGAATTTCCTAATTTTTTTAGAATTTTATTCATTTTCTTCTCTCCTAATTTTCACTGCTAGTGAGGTAGACAACAGGTAACTGATTTGTCTGAAACCTGCTGGCTACTGTATTTCCTTGCTAATAACAGAAACAAAGCCTCCTTCATTTTTATTTCTTTGTAATAGTCACTTACTTATTTTTACTCAGTGCAGATGACTGAGTTTGAAGGAAGCTCCCCAAATCTTTATAAACTTATTTAAATGTCATGGTTTTAATTTACCTGAAAAATAGAAGAATATTGTTGGGTATGATGAAAAGCTTATATTAGAGTTGCTTTCTTTTGAAAGATTATTTCTTATTTTAGTGGGAAGTTTTACTTGGAGAATTTCTTGTGCTTCTTAGGTTTTTGGAAGAAAATAGATTTAGAAGGTTTCTTCCCAGGTTACTTGAGTCAGTGTGGTGTATATTTTTTCTTTTTCTTTTCCCTGGGTGGATGGGTGTATTTTTTGCTAAGACTTCAATAGCAGTGACTTTTAAGACTTGCAGGTACTTCAAGAGGTCAAGGCACACTCCTGGGTTTGCTGGAGTTAGACTGAGGACAGCAATACAGTGCAGTAGTATTGTTATGCCTTCTGTATCTTTATACATGGTGCTGCTGGAACATCTTGAGAAGAAGCTTTTTTTTTTCTTCTGTCTAGAATATGACAACAATTTTAAGAGGCAAGTTCATGGCCCTCTTCAAATATTGTGCTGATGAGCATGGCTCCAATCTTGCTATGGGACACATGTAATAATATAATATGCTAATTCCAATGATGATAATAGTGTCAAAAAACTTTCAGTCAGTGACTACCCTTCCTGAACTTCCTCTGTTTTTTTTTCCTTTAAGACTCATAGATCCAGTAATTTTCTAAATTATGCATTTCAGAAATATACAGGAAAATGCAGATGAGTCTTGAATATAATAGTATACTCCCCTTCTTTCAACTTACGTAGTGAAATGACTACATAAATTGAGTAAAAAGAATTTTAAGATCTAACTTTACTATATATGTTACAAAGAATGATTAAACCTTTCTTTTAAATTTCCATGACTTTTTATGATATTTTTTTTGTATGGCCATCAACTTAACTATAGCTATAGCTTAAAAATTGTCACAAATAATCAACTGGCATTCATGGAAAAGAACAAGCAAGTATTGTGAAGAAATAAAAAATTAAAAAAAAACGAGGCTGGCATTACACCTTATTTTCTTTCCATGTCTCTTCAAAAAATCTTCTCTGGATTCGGAAAGAATCTATAATCAATCTTTCCATGGATAATGGACGCTATA
This sequence comes from Potos flavus, assembly GCA_028534135.1. NCBI lineage: Eukaryota > Metazoa > Chordata > Mammalia > Carnivora > Procyonidae > Potos > Potos flavus. Next base: position 83,930,745 of record CM052886.1, on the reverse strand, counting down.
ACTATTTATTACATATTTTAAAAATAACCATTGGGATTGTCATGACATTTTTAAGGAACAGTAAGATACAGATATTGTTGCCAGAGTGAACCCCAGCAACTTATATACACAGACCTTCCCTTGTAGTTTCTGGAATTGATCGAACAGTATGATCTCATAAACTTCAAACAGGGCAATGCCAATGTTATTATAAATCGTTTGTTGCAATTCCTGCTCTCTATAATCCTTTGAAATTCTTTGGATCCAATAATCTTCCCTTCATTAAAAAATAAAGTACAACATTATGTGGATTTTTCATTGATGGTATGCTTCTGTGTATATGACAAATCTATTCAACTTAATATTATATTATGATACATCTCATATTATATATCATTTATCATGTTATGTTTAATTGTATAACCCCTGAAAAATGCCAGAGTCAACAAATAACTCAAAAGTCAAGGAACAGAGACTCACCATGAAGAATTAAATGCATTCAAGATTGGCATAATGGCATGGGTTTAAATTAGCCATACTGTCAAATAACCAGACCTATTGGGTTGATTTTTCCATTTCTGACACAACGTAATGAGCACTTCAGAAGCATGTATTCCTACTCTTTATTCTACAATCCTTTTAACACCCACTTATATCTGACAGGCTTAATATTGTACTTCAAAGAACCTTCCTTGCAACTAATACAACAACAAAAAACAATACAATGTAATCCAACATTTTGTTTCTTTATGATCTGAAAGGGCTAAACTTACTCATAAAGGAATATATAACTCAATATTGAATTTTTAAATTTAATTTTCTATTTTTATCAGCTAAGCAATTTAGAATATGACATAATATAGATTATTTTTAAATATTAGTTTTTTCTATATTCTCTTCAACACCTACCCTATAACTTTGAATTTTAGTTCAAATTTTGATTCTTGACCTTTATAAAGATGTAACCACTTGAAATTTTATGGAAAGGTATGCACTTACAACATTTAATTTATTGAGCTATGTTATATCAAGACCATCTCTTATCTTACAAACACCCATAGCTTCCTGGGGAAAAAAAATATTTGCAAACCAGAACTGATTGGGGGTTAATACCCAAAATATATAAAGAACTCATACAACTCATGGCAATAACAATGATATTATTAATATAATAGTAATATATTAATAATATTATAATATTTATATAATTAATATAATTGATTAATAATTAAAGCAATAATAATAATCCAATAAAAAATAGGCAAAGGACCTGAATAGACATTTTCTAAATAAGGTACACAAAAGGCAAGCAGATACATAAAAAGATGCTCAACATCACTAGTCTTAGGAAAAAGCAAATTAAAACCAAAATGGGAGTGCTCGCTTCGGCAGCACATATACTAAAACCAAAATGGGATATCGTCTTATACCTGTTGGAATAGCCAACATCCAAAAGATAAGAGATAACAAATACTGACATGTATGTGGAGAAAGGGTAACCCTTGTGCATTATTGGTGGGATTATAAATTGGTACAGCTGCAATGGAAAACAGTATGGAGGATCCTTAAAAAATTAAAAATAAAAACTACCATATGATCCAGCAATTCCACTTCCAAAATAGCCAAAGGAAATGAAAACACTAACTTGAAAAAATATCTGCATCCCCATGTTCACAGTACGATTATTTACAATTAGCCAAGACACGGAAACTACCTAAGTTGTTGGATGAGTGGATAAAGTAGTTGATATCTAGATAAAGATATATATTGGAATATTATTCAGCATAAAAAATGAGGAAGTCCTACCATTTGTGACAACATGTATGGATCTTGAAGGCATTATGTTAAGTGTAATGTCAGATATAGAAAGATAAATATTGTATGATCTCACTTGTATCTTCTCTAAATTACTACTTTATAATGTAATATATAATAGCAGTTTCCATGTAAGAGTTGTATATTTGCCACATTCTCTAGGAACCCATACAGCTGATATCATCTATATGGTGAATATTCAACTTACTATATAGTTGCATAGATCCTGTAATTTATAAATTTAAAATTATGTCTAGAGGTGGATAAAGACATAAAAAGAAGAGGGAAAAAAATAAAAGTTATTTCCAGAAAGACCATGGGTAAGAAATTCAGTGAAAGCTTTTTAGATCTAAGCTAGAAGGACAAAATATATTTTAAAATATATATCTATATACTTAATTTTATAGATGCACAGGAATAAAATAAAGGAATTCTTAGGAGCCTCAAATGATTCGAAAGTGTGATTCCAGAAAAGTTAAAAAACTATGCAACCAAAACTTTTCCTTAGGATATCTCCTTACATGCATGCTGTCTAATGCTTGATTTTTAATAGACTGCATACATGTCTGGGACAGGAGATGTGGATGAGAAGAAATTTTTGAAATTACAAACTTTCCAGAATTGATGAAAAATACTAACCCACAAGTTTAGTAAATCTTAAAAATTCAGAGTAGAATAAAGAAAAATAAATCTACAATTAGACACATCATAGTAATGAAACATGTAGAACAATTATATTAACAATTTTTAAAAAGTGCATCATGTGTTAAAGCAACAAAAAAATGTAAGACACCTAAGCCTAAAAGATGTGGAAGACTTATAGAGAAAAGCATGAGAGGCACCTGGATGGCGCAGTCAGTTAAGCGTCAAATTCTCGGTTTGGGCTCAGGTCATGATCTCATGGGTCGTGAGACTGAGCCCCTTGTTGGGCTGTGCACTCAGTGTGGAGTCTGCTTGAGACTCTCTCCCTCTCCCTCTGCCCCTACGCCTTGTGCACTCTCTCTCTAAAAAGAGCAAATAAATCTTAAAAAAAAAAAAAAAAAAGAGAGAAGAGCATGAAACTTTTTGAAAATAATTAAGGAAGAGTTAAGTAGAAAGATATGCCATCTACAGGAGAGGGTACTCAATCTCATAAAGGTTTTAATTCCTTCCCAAATAATATATCAAATCAATTTTTATGAAGAAGAACAGGACCAAAGGAATCTAAGATCGTCCTGAGGAGGAAGAAGAAACAGACGTCTTAGATGCTTACACATCAGAATTTAATTTGAAAGCAATGAAAATTAAGCTGGTATTATATAGGCTTGCAAAAAGAAAAACCAGAGACTAGAGAGCTTGAAAATTGATTTACGCACACATAAAAGCCTGATATATAAAAGAACTGGTTATCACATACTTGTGGACGGCACCAGGCTCCTCAATACATTGCACTGATTTAATGGGTAATCTATGAAAGGGGAAAACAAAACAAAACAAAACAAAACCTAATCTCTTCACTTACCATACTAAAATCGTTCCTGGCCAATTAATGTGGAAGGAAAAACGATACCTTTTTAGGGGCGCCTGGGTGGCTGAGTGGGTTAAGCGTCTGCCTTCAGCTCAGGTCATGATCCCATGGTCCCGGGATGGAGCCCCCCATTGGGTTCCCTGCTCAGTGGGAAGTCTGCTTCTCCCTCTGCCCTTCACCCTGCTCTTATGCTCTCTCTCTCTCAAATAAATAAATAAAATCTTTTAAAAAGAAAACTTATGGAAAGATTCTTTTTTTAGAGTTTTTTTTTTTTAAGATTTTATTTATTTATTTGACAGAAAGAGAAAGAGAGCACAAGGAATGGGGTAGAGGGGAGAGGAAAGAGGGATAGAGGGAGAGGGAGAAGCAGGCTCCCCGCCCAACAGAGAGCTGGATCCGGGGCTAGATCTCAGGACCCCAGGATGATGACTTGAGCTGAAGGCAGGCAGACGCTTAAGCGACTGAGCTGCCCAGGCACCTTATGGAAAGATTCTTATTACCTCAGAACAGGAAAGGATTTGTTAGTTAAAAACACAAAAATCACATTCTATAAAAGGAAAACTGATAAATTCTGCCATATCCAAAGAATCATCTATATTCACTAGACATCAAAAAAGAATGAAAGATGATGAACCACAAGCCCAGGGATGATTTAAGAAACAAATATAAATGACAAAGGGTTAGTATTTAGAATATATAAAGAACCCTTACATATAAATGCAAAAGACAGCCCAGTAGAAAAACAGGAATAAGTCAAGCACGCATTTCCCAAAAGAGAGAATAGCAACAGCCAATAAATATATGAAAATATAACAAATCTCATTAGCAATCATAAAAATGCAAATCAAAACCACAATAAAATCTGATTTCATATTTGATTATTTGGTAAGAATGTGGAGTAATAAGGACTATAATAACATACTAGGTAATTTATGTAGTTTCTGCTTCGAAAAACAATTTAAAAAAATTGAACATTCTCATTCCCTGTGGCCCAGCACCAGTAAGCAGGCACAAGAACGTTCATGGCGGCATTGTTAGTAAAAGCAAAACAAACAAAAGAGAGAAAGAGAGAGAGAGAAGCTATCCAAATGTTCATACACAATAAAATGGATTTTTAAAAAATTCTGGTATATTTATTGGTGAAAATGCACAAGCTACAGCTACCTATATCAATATGGATAAACCTTAAAATTAAGATTTTACATAGTCTGAGTCCCTTTTTATAAAATTTAAAAGAAACAAAACTAAACAATACATATATAGGTGTTTTTGAACTACATTTTTAAGTGACAAAGCAAGGGGATGATTATTATTCAGCTCAGGATATTATGTCTGAGAGGCTTTGGGGGCATATGATTGAAAAGAGATACATGGGAAGCTTGAGACTGGTAACACTTTAGTTTTTAATCTGTGTGTTTTATTCATGTTTATTTTATGAATATTATTATTTAAACTGTACACATTAATGATATAAAATCTCATATGCATGCAACTTTTCATGGCAATGAAGAAAATGAATGAAACTATTAAGATAATGGGATTATTGAATTTTTAATTTTTGAAAATTGCCTTTGATTACATAATACTGTTTCTACGTTAAATAATAGAGGAATTGATTCATTTGTAGGACAATTTTCATATAAGAAATAGTAACTAACATTCATTATACACATGCATAAAAATAACTTTAATAATAAATGTCTTCATCAAAAATAAACATGGAGAAGTAATTTTTTTCCTAAGAAATCTAATCATTGACACCTTTTTTTCAAAAAATGCCTCATTTAGAATATTTGTCAATATTGTGTAAGAATTCATATGGATGAAAAAAAATAGCTGGCAGAATAAGTACAAAAGTAATCCCTAATTTAGATCAAGAATTGATGTCATTGGGGCGCCTAGGTGGCTCAGTGGGTTAAGCCTCTGCCTTCGGCTCAGGTCATGATCTCAGGGTCCTGGGATCGAGCCCCGGGTTGGGCTCTATGCTCAGCAGGGAGCCTGCTTCCCCCTCTCTCTGCCTGCCTCTCTGCCTACTTGTGATCTCTCTCTCTGTCAAATAAATAAATAAAATCTTTAAAAAAAAAATTGATGTCATTGAGCTCCCTCCTACCTGAATGTGTGTACTGCCTCCCCACCCCCACTTCTCCACCAAACCTGGTAATTACTGCTAAGCAAATACTTTATTTGCCTAATCAGTAACTAGTCAATATTTGCTGAGATGCCTTTTTTTTTTTTTTTGTTTCTACCACAACGTTGGCCCTGGTAGAGAAAGCTGTGTGTCACACGAATATACAACTCAACACAGGTGATAAGATGAGCACCTCATCTAAATCTGTCTGAAAGATATCAGTGATGAGAGTCAAACAGATCTGAATGAGCACATCTGAACAAACGAGGAACCTAGGTAGAGGTTAGCCTAGATGAATAGGGCACAGCCTTCCCCATCATACCCCCGTCGTGTGTTGGTCTGGGAGTCTAGTCAGAACCGATACCACGATTTAAAAGCTTCCTGGGATTTCTTTTTTTTTTTTTTTTTTAAGATTTTTTATTTATTTATTTGACAGAGAGAGAGAGAGAGAGATCACAAGTAGGCAAAGAGGCAGGCAGAGAGAGAAGGGGAAGCAGGCTCTCTGCTGAGCAGAGAGCCCGATATGGGGCTCGATCCTAGGACCCTGAGATCATGACCTGAGCCAAAGGCTTAACCCACTGAGCCACCCAGGCGCCTGGGATTTCTTGCATCCTTCTTTCTCCTGGCAGGGGTTCCGCATCTCTTTTAGGCTGTCTGGCTAGACTGATAAGAGTCATTCCTTTAATTGACTTTTTATTGACCACTTCTGTTTGCAAAATAATGTAGGAAATAAATAAGAATACAACTGTCCTCAGGAGGGCATACGATCTAGTGGAAGAGACAGCAAGTATGTAATTAACTACATTAAAGTTGGTCTGAACAAAACATCACTTTTTAAGGTGTGAAAGGAATGGTGGTATGAATTCGGAGTTGGGGACCTGAAAGGTTAAGTACACCCATCAAATGTAAGAGAGAGAGTGTGTGTGTGTGTGTATGTGTGTGTGTGTGTTTGAAAACTTGAAAGAATTACATACAGAGTAAAAGCAGGAAGGTGAGAAAATGCATATAACGTTCTGGGATAATAAATAGGTCAGGATAAGGTAGGGTTTATAAAATCAGGATGTGTGGGAAAATAAAGCAGGAAGTCAAGCTTGTCTATAAAAATCAAGTTCCAAAGTAAACAAGAACACTTCATAATATATGCATGTCGTAGGTGCTAATACATGAAAGTCTTTTACTCTTTTACTCAGACTCCACTCTTGCCTGAAGGTGGCACTCTTCATAAAGTGTACAATTAAGACGTTGTCAGGACCGATGCAGGCGTAACTCTGAAAAATGGGTTGCAATTACCTCTCCGTAGCCACCTGTCCTTCACAGACCGGAGGGAGCCTTGACCAGGGAACTTTCCACATTTCCATGCAGGATTACATCTATCCTTCCATTGAATTGTGTCATGACTGTAACATATGTGATTAAAATCAAGCTGCTAACAGGTATCAAGGACAAGTATGACCTTTCACCTTCTCTTGTCAACTTGATACTTTAAGCTCCATGCCCATAATGGTTAATTTTATATTATTTTATTTCTGAAGTCGAACTAGCATATTGGCTATGACTCCCTAAATTTAAAATGAACCGTCATCATCTTATACTTATTTATTAGGTTATTTATTAGGTTCTTTTTTTCTTTTTGTCACCGGCTGCACGGTTTTGATTTTTCCTGCTGATTCTCTCTGATGTTGGGGCAATCTGAAAAGACTCAGGCTTGGATTTAAGAAAAATGCCAGTGAGCGAGCATTATTTATTTATTTATTTGTATATGTGGAGTATCCTACACCTAGAGTAGTTGACAAATAAATGACCAACTTGAAAGATGGGGTTTTGTAACCTGTTCCAATTTCTCACTTTATGGCCTCCGAACCATTACCTTGAAATTCAGTTGTTCCCTCTCTGCCTTACTGATTGCTGAAGTCTCTAAGTGGCCTTAATGTCAAATCTAAGGTGCTAAATTTTATAACAAGATCAATTTTCACAACATTTTTACTGCCAAATACATTTTTTAAAGGATGCATTAAATTTGAGTCTGTCCGAAGCACAATGGCTAACAGGTTCTTTCAGGAGAAAACAAGTGGTATAGTTGTGTGAATATTTATCTGACAGCAGCTTACAATACTAGATTATTACAAATGGCAGGGACATAGCACGACCAGTGAGGTGACACAGGGGAATTTATCATCAGAAGTAGGTAGCTTTATAGAATATTGGTATTACTGTACCTACATTCTTCTAAAAATTATGAGGAGCCAAGCTCATTTATCATTTTGTAAGACATGTCCCTGTGCAGTGCCTCCACTCAGCCTTCGGAAGCCCCACTGAAAATGAGGTTTTTTTTTTTTTTTTCTTTAATGGTATTCAGCTGTTTTAGTAAGCAATTTGGCAGTGTGCTGCATCACATATGTATCTTTAAATGAAAAGGGCGGGAGGGGCTTGGACTGTAAATAATTCTATGCAAACTGCCATCTCTGAGGGTGACTGATGGGAGTGAATTTGATATGGTTTTAGGTGATGTTTTATCCCTCCTCTTTAACATTCATCTTCTATGAGAAAAGGAGAGGCCTCAGGTAATTCACAGAAGCTCAAATTCCAGGGTCTTCTTTTTGCAGTCATTGTAGAAATACGTTCCTTATAAATTTGATTCCGAGATCCGTCACAAGATAAATACAAATACAGTTGATGCTACACGTTAGGCTAGGGGTTGGCAAATAATGGCCCATGGACCAAAGGTGGTAGTTTTGCTGAAACGCTGTGGCTCCCACTCATTTGCATATTGTGTAGGGTGCTTTTGTGCTAAGATGGTGAAGTTGGGTAGTTGTGACACAGACCGTATTTCCCGCAAAACCGAAAATGTTTACTTTTAGGTCCTCTACAGGAAAAGTTTGCTGACCCTTGTGCTGGACCAGCAGTGCCATGGACTCTCTAGATATTTTGACTGTGGTCTGTCTGAAGAACCCGAAGGAACAGGACAAAAGGTAGGAGGCCAGAGAGTTGGAAATGACCAGAAAATATATTGGGATAATGACAGTTCCACAATTCCTATAGAATGTCTTCTAAATACTCTCCTAGGAGTGCAAATAGAAAATTCAATGGAGGCTATATGGTAGAGGAAGAGAATCTTTCCAGTAATTGGAAAGCTCTACTTTTTCTTCCCTCTGCCTCACCTGCAATGCCTTTGGGCTTTGGGCTTCCCTCTTTGACTCAGCCCAGTTAGCTCCCTTGGGGCTTCCAGCTCTCCCAGCCTTACACCGTTCCCCTGAGGGGCTGAGAGGTCCTGCTGACAGAGAACCAACTTCTGAGATAATATATAAAACTCCCAGGCAAAACAAAATAAAACACTTGTTCCTCACTATTATGTAACTGGGGCAAGGGCTAAAATTGCCTTTGACAGATGGATGCTTCTAAAAATAATAGTGTAAAAACCACTGTGTTATGATATTATGTTTAAAACATCTCTTTAGAAAGTGATTCAAAGCATTTGGCTGGAAAAAAAAATCCGTAGTCATGATATGACTACATTATATTATCTTACTTAGAGTAAAAAAAAATATATCATTTTCTCTTCTAAATCTTTTTTAAATCTCATTTAAAGATTGTAGCTTCATAAACAATTGTCTAAGATGTTTCCTAACTGAAGCTTTTATCATGATATAGATAAACTGGAAAAAGGAAAAGAGTGTGATTTAAAAAAAATAATATTGAGAGGGTAGAGGAGATGGGAAGATGTTGGTCAAAGGGGACAAACTCACACCTGTGAGATAAATAAGATCTGGGGATCTAATGTATAGCATTTTGACTATAATTGATAATGCTTATTATATACTTGAAAGTTAAGAGATTAGATCTTCAATGTTACCACTACATACACAAAACAAAAGTAGTTATGTGAGAGGATGGAAATGTTAACTCACGTTATTGTAACAGTTCTGTAATATATACATGTATCTAACCATCATATTGTATATTTTGTGCTTATGTGTGTTATATGTCACAAATATGTTATATGTGTTATAGGAAATAACTCAATAAAGCTGGAAAAAAGAAACTAATTGCCATATACAATTTTTTTTAAACAGGACAAGTATTTTCTGGAATAAATGACTTTTAAGCCAAAACTAAATAATATTGAATAATATTCTATGTTTAGATTACCTTAAGTTCTTTGAACAATGACCAGAATTCTGGAATTAGTTTGGTCTAATTAATTTACTCTATCTTCCATAATGTCTCCCATTGTTTTCTCTTATCTATTGCGCTTCTACTGAGATTATTACATGGGCTCTGAGTGGTGATTCTTGTCTTTGGTAGCTACTTGCCACAGTCCCTGCTGATATGCACAGCAACATTAATCCTGAGATGCCTCAGTAACATTCAGCCAGTTCTAACAACTTATGATTAAATTATCTTCCAGTAATTTTTTTCCACAACTCGTTTTATTACTTTGTCCCAACTCATCTTTCAAGTCTCCCCATACCCCTGCAAAGTCCTTGTTTGTATTGGTTCACTATAGACCAGGGAGATTTACTAGACGGTTCCTTGAAATATCCCATTCATTTCTTTTCTATTGGTATTATTTGCAACTAACCGTCCAAATGATATTTTTGCTAAGCTTCCCCACAGACAGCAGAGCAGGGTGGGCTGGAGCCAGGCTGTTTGGTGTGAAATCCCAGCTCTGCCGCTCCTTGCCTGGATCACATGGGCTCAGCTACTGCACTCCTCCCTACACGTAATCTTTCCTTTCTAAGAAAGTAATAGTGCTTAGCTCACAGAACTGCAGGGAAAGTAACTTGAGTCTAGGTGTGTGTAGCACTTCCGCAAACACCTGCTGTGTGTTAAGTACCATATTGAGATAGCTTGGAGACTATGGACATTGTCCTTGGAATTTTACTTATATATACCAGCCCTGCCGCTTCCTGGCTAGCTAACTTTGGGCATACTATCTAACCTCTTCAAACCTCAGTTTCTATTGTAAAATGGGAATAATACTAACATAATAACGCTGTGGTAAATATTAAATGCTAAAGGTAAATAACTTTGCATAGTGTCTGGCTCATAGTGAGTTCTTAAGGGTAATTGTTTCCATTACCATTATTATAATAATAATTATTATCCTTGTTGGGTTTGCTGGCTACTTTTAATATTCTAGATTTCCGAAGGATTTTAGTATGCATATAACTACTCCAGTCTTTTTTATCCTGATTACTATAAAGTTGAAGATTATTGGTTGCTTTTCCCCTAAATGCCTATATTTGCACTGTATCAAATAGCACTAGAACTGATTAGTTATTCGACCTGAGTGGAAGCAAAGCAAATAAAAAAATATTATGGATATGTTTAGTTTAATGGGATTTCCAGCAGGTGGCATAACTACTTTATACCCAGTTTGTGAGGTAGGTCAGGAAAATACCAGTATGTATCTAACAATGAAGTATTGAGTCCTCTCTCACAAATTATATTCTGCCCTGCACCTGTAAGCTTTGATTTTGGTCCAAGTGTGTTACCCGTTGTCCTTTTAAAGCCAGGAACTTTGCTGTTACATCTGTATACCCAACACAATGTTAGTTTTGAAGACAGACCTATCTGGCTCTGCTATCAGACAGGTGACTGGCAGATTTATCTAATCTCTGAACCCAAACCTCCTTAATGGAAAAACAGGGATTATACCTCTTACTTTTCATCATTGTTGTGAGATTGTAACAGTACAATAGACACTCCTTAAAAGTGACCACCTTTTTAATCCCTCATCCCTCTTCTTGTGGAAATTAACATCTTATAGAATGGGCATTCAATAAACATTAAGTTGAATTGAATCAAATAGCACAATGTATTTTGATATTTTAAAAAAATGATATGAATTTAATACATCAAGAATTATACAATCAAGAATAAACACCAGAGTATATTTTACTATATTAAGAATATATTTGATATATATTAAAGTTGCTGCTAACTTATCGGCTATATAAATTTAGGATTTTTCTCTCTTGCTTTGTGATTTATTTTTCTTTTTATTCTTGGTCAAATCTCATTTGGAAATGAAACACAGTTAACAGCAAGCCCATGAGGTTACTTATCTTTATATCCTCCTAATACTATGTATGTAAAATTAAGAACTTGGAATTTTGTATTTTAGGCAATAGGAAGAGTTTGATGTTTCTTAACAAAGGAGTGACACGATAAAGTTAACATTTTAGGAAAACTCTTCTGACCTTAGCATTTGAAACAAAAGCAAAGAAAGAATCAAAAAATGGCATTTATGTTTTGTGGGTTCAACTAAACAGAAGTAGACAAATGGGGAGGAATCCTAACTTGGGAGATGTTGCTGAATGGTTTAGATGCATGGGTGTAGGAAGAGAGGTACTGTTTGAATGGAAATAACTGGAGACTCTCAAACAACTGGGTCAATAGGGAGAGTCAAGGTTTAAGACAGCTTTAGAAATGAAAGCTGAAAATGTGGTGTTAGGAGAAAATATGGTGTTATAAGCCCTGTAAGGAGCTTAGAATAGAAAAAAAAAGGAGAATACAGCTGGATGAAAACTGTTCATTTGGGAAGAAATCTTAACGGAGATTGTTTTCTGGGACGAAGAGGATTTGGTAGATTTATTTGGGCTCATTATTTGCCGCCTAAGAAAACGATCGTATATCCTGTATCAAATTTTAAGACTATATTTTCTTATGTAAAAGAAAATCTTAAATGTGATCTGTGTATGAAATGAAATATATATTTTGTTTCATTATATTTAATACTTTATGTGTGTAATTCCATTCTCTAGTTTATTGCTTAAAATGCTTTAACTTACTTTGGCAGCTAAAACAGAATAGTCATGTTTGGTAAAAATCTGGTTTCAAACACAGGAGTCAGTTTTGGCTTAATGAGTAAGTACTTTTTTACCTGCTAAATCCACAGAGATATCTCCTCAAACCTTTTCCTACCTCCTGGTATGTTTTCTATGTGACAGTAAACTAGACTCCTGTCTCCACAACTGTTAACTCTGTACCCTGGGCATGGTTTTGGAAGGAAGGAAGAGAGATCATGAGAAATGGATACTTTTACATGATTTCGAGAAATACTGTTTCCAAGAAGGAGCTACTTTGATAAATAAAGGAAAACTAGAGTCCCCCTTTTGTTTATATTTTGCTCTTGGTTTTTTTGGGAGTGTCAAGTAGCTAACAAAAATAATAATAAAATACAGAGGATATGTAACTGTGTGTGCTCGCCCATACATGTTTGTGTATGTGTGTGACTTCTAAAAGGTTTTCAGGTTTCTGATGAGGGAAGACATAATAACATTGGACCCCATAAACCTCACTGGTAGATTTGCTTAGGATGAGGGCTCAAACATTTTCATATGTCATCTTCTTGATCTATTCCTTGCAAATTTTAGAAAAGTTTGAACCTCAACACGGGTGCCGGATAATGAGTCTAGTTAATTGGAAGATACTTGAGAGAGTGCATTTGTGATTTTCCCGCTCTTTTTGTAACATCTGTTAGAAAAAGCATTGTAAGAAAAGTCAGGAAACCTGTGACTGGCATTACCAGGTGTGTGACTTTAGTTCAGTCATTCATTCCCTGAACCTTAATTTCTTCAACATAAAATAAAGTAGTGGAACAGATAAGACCCTTTGTAACATCCAAAAGTGTATGATGGTTTTGCATTCAGGAGACTCTACATAAATGATGGAGTGAGGTGGGTGAGGTACCTTAGATCATGTTCTACTCTCTCTACAGATGTGGGACACATTGTCCAGGAAAGAGACTGTGATGAATTTCAGCAGGACAACAGGCAGAGCACTGGGAATTCTGAAGTCACAAGGGCCATCAGCTGTCGCTGTGGTCAGAAGAGGTTTTGGTGAGGTTCAACCATCTGGCTTGGACAAATGCCCCGATGGTTTGGATAAGGAATCCTTCTGATCTCTAAGCTTAGCTGACTTAATTTGTCTATTTGCGAAAGTCTGTTACATTATATTTCTACTAGAATTTCACCAGTGTGGAAGTCATACAACATTTAACAGCCAGAATGACTCAGGCCCCAACCAATCAGATCTGAGGGCTGACCAAGCAGAATGGACACCAGCTGGTGCTCTGTACTTGTGCGGACCAGATGAACATACCAGTGGTGGGTACCAGTTACTATTCTGGCCAGTTAGTTATTATTCTGCAAAGGCATAAATTTCATCCATATTATTTAATAAAAAATATTGCCATGTAATAAATTACAACATGGGCTGACATTACAGCAAAAGACAATGGCTTTTCTTTTCAAGTAGTTACATCTAGTACTGCTAGGAGGGGAAGAACAGCAAGAATATTAAAAGCAAAATCTCTTTCCTTCCCTATGACACACATCCTCATGACTCACATCAAATGAGTTTGTTAATTTTTTTTTTTACACCAAGAATAGAAAAAAAAAAGGGGAAGATTTTGGATTTATTTGTGGAGGTTGAGAAGAAGAAAAGATCACCTGAGAGAACAAATTGCTCATCTTCTGCGTCCCAAGCCTTCTCTCCAGCCCTCACACCAGCTGCCCCCAATGCCCTCCAGCTCTGTTAGTATCATGGCAGTGGAAAATAGGGAACAGATCACTTTACATGGATGTTTATAGGTCGGAGGTTCTAAGCATGAATGTAAATACATCAAGGGATATGAAAAAAATAAAAAGCCCATTAGCGGAATATTTTCTACTTTGTTTCTAAGAAATATAAGGCAGCATTCATCCACAATATGGTTTCATATAAAGGGAAAGTACAGTTTCCCATCTCCAATAATGAAGAGAAATTGTCTTAATTCAAATATTGAGATTATTAAAAGTTATTGCAAAGAACATTTGTATCTTCCCCAGCAGAAGCCTTTAACTCATAAGATACTACAGAAAATAATCACAAAGATCCGTGACCAATGGGAAGATTTAGCAGCTACTATTTTCAAGTTACAGGGGGGATCCATAAGGAATGAGGGCCAGAATATGGACAGTGACTCAATCCTATGTAACCATTCCTATTTGGTTTTTCTGCAAAAGCCCCTGGCAATCTAACTAGCTAGGCAAGTTGTATTTAACTAAGTTCTGTTTGTCAGGAAACGTTAAGGGTGGTGTTGACAAAACACATAGAACATTGCTTTTTGGCCAGCAAAAGAAAAATGATTTTAGGATTCTTAGGTCTGATTGTCACCCTGTATAAGATCTTAATTTTTTTTTGGTGAGGACATAATCATCAAAATCACAATCAACTCTGAAGAAAAAAAAAAGGACATAAAAACGATTAATTTGTACCCAACACAACCTCTTAACATATCTATAGAAAGAAATTAAGACTCAATTCACTTTTATTATGAATCCTTAGGCCATGCATATGAAGCAAAGGTAGAAAATAAGATGACCTAAAATATATTAATAATATGAAAAACAAAAGAGTGGTAGAACTCCTGAAGGCTGAAGTGGCAGTTTTGGGGACATTTTGCCACGGCTCTCCTTCTTATGTCTATAGCAGACACTGCAAAAAGATCACAGGAGCAGAGTTGAGAGGAAACTTTAAAATACTTTATAATATTTTCCATCAGTTAACAATCATCTCAAAAAGGCACATGGAGGAACTTATTTTCATCCTTGTAAGTGTTACAAAAGCCATTAGTCATCATGGTAATTATAAGGTACAGGTTTGGATACAATCCTAAGTGTGGTGGCCAATAGGAGAACCTGCATCTGTTCTAAAGTGACTTAAAATCTAAAACATAATGCTAGAAGAAGGATGGTTTGTTCAAGCTTCAACTTCAGAAGGAAAATGCACACAATTTCAGAGGATGTCGCCTTATATTATTGGAAATAATTTAGTATTTTAATAGTCCTTAAATACCCCTACCTTTCTCTGGATATTTAAACCACACCAGTATTATGTCCATCCTATCATTTCAAAAAATATTTCATTACCTTCACATGTTTTGGTTAGTCTAAATATTAGTTACATTTCAAAAAACAAAATTGTACACTGCATTCTGGTAAATTAGTCTCTACTAAGAGGAGACTAGAGCATGAAACTCAAACAAGAATGTTTAATGGAATACAAATATCTAATCTAGAAACTCTAATAAAAATTTCCCTTCGTTGGATGAAGGCTCTTGGCTATTATACAGAAAATCCCCACACGTGGCTCCCCTCAAAATGCATTATAGATCAGGCTCATAATCTTTCCTTCCACAAAAATGGCGCAAGAATTGATTTCAATTATCATTTAATACTTATTTCCCTGTCCCGTCAAAAAATGTTCCATACACATGAAATTGAAGGTTGGCAGCCTGAACTCATTTATGGAAATTTTAAGGACTATTGATTTACCAGTGAATTTTCTAGTTCTCTCATTGTTACTGGAAGGATGCCTCAGAGTTGTAATCAGATGATAAGATGGGCTTGAATGCTGATAGGCTTAGTTAAGACTGATGGAAAGAAAAGCTTTTCAAAAATTTGTCAAAATGAATTTTATAAATTAGGTTAACATGATTGATTATACATAGCCAAATTTCTATGTAGCATTGAATTGACATTTCTTCTTGCTTTGTATCCTCGTACACCATTTTGGTATCTGGGTATTAACTGTTGGGAAAAATCCGAGGTAATTTAAAAAAAAAAAATTTTTTTTAAAGATTTTATTTATTTATTTGACAGAGAGAGAGATCACAAGTAGGCAGAGAGGCAGGCAGAGAGAGAGGGGGAAGCAGGCTCCCCACTGAGCAGAGAGCCCGATGTGGGGCTCAATCCCAGAATCCCGAGATCATGACCTGAGCCGAAGGCAGAGGCTTTAACCCACTGAGCCACCCAGGCGCCCCGAGGTAATTTAAAAATTAACTGGACTTCCGTCTTTGGAAACAGGAAACTATTTGTGTATCTGAGGGTTTTGTTTTCAGTCTTTATGCTACACCAACATAAAGGCTACAAGAGTGTTTATTTAAGTAAATATTTGTGTTGTCAGTATATTTTTATAGGGAGTGATCGTCTGATGGACACTTCTGGAAATTGTGTGTGTTTATCTACACATTTAATTCTTCTACAAAATCTTTGTTAAAAGGAGAGCATCTCGGGGCACCTGGGTGTCTCAGTCGTTAAGAGTCTGCCTTTGGGGGGCGCCTGGGTGGCTCAGTGGGTTAAAGCCTCTGCCTTCGGCTCAGGTCATGATCTCAGGGTCCTGGGATCCGGCCCTGCATCGGGCTCTCTGCTCAGCGGGGAGCCTGCTTCCCCCTCTCCCTCTGCCTGACTCTCTGCCTACTTGTGATCTCTCTCTCTGTCAGATAAATAAATAAAATCTTTAAAAAAAAAAAGTCTGCCTTTGGCTCAGGTCGTGATCCGAGGGTCCTGGGATCGAGCCCTACATTGGGCTCCCTGCTCAGCGGGAGGCCTGCTTCTCCCTCTCCCACTCCCCCTGCTTGTGTTCCCTCTCTTGCAGTCTCTCTCTTTGTCAAATAAATAAATAAAATCTAAAAACAAAAACAAAAACAAAAAAAAAGGAGAGCATTTCCACAAGGAACAACATCCTTATCAACACAGCCAACATGGCTGCAGCTGAGTGCAGCCGAAACAGACCTTCAGTACTGGAAAGAAACTAAGGTTATGCAGTCCATTTTTTTCTTTAAACAATGCCCCATCCCACCCCTCCAGCCCTACAAATATCATCCACCTTCCTAATAAATGTTGCCATTGTTTTCTTCTATGGGGGACAGACTAAGAGTTTGTGGGTTCTGAAGATATACAATTTTGCATTCTATCTTTAAAAAAAGGTTACAAAATTATGAATATGTATTTGGCATTAAAGTGAGTATTTCTTTTGAATGACAAAAGCAATCACGGCTAATTGGAAAATTTTAAAAACTGCAAATACAAACATCACAAAATCCAGAAAACGGTATTTTTATTAACTAGTTGCCTAATATACCCCTAGATTATTTTTCCTATTTTTTGATGGCATAATTTTTGATCACCTTTAATAGGACAATGACTTTATGATATTTTCTGTAGAGAGGAGAAAAATTCAGTTTTTTTCCTCTATCACGGTTGACAGAAAAACACTCATTATTATGGATAGTTTTGAAAGTTTCCTTCAGTTTCACAACTCATTTCTGGCTACATTCTAGACTATGAGGATCACTGTCAAGTTAGGGGAAGACTCTATCAAGTTTCTCTCAGATCTGTCATCATGATCTGAATGATATGGAAGAGTTTTTCACGGAACATTTCTGACCCCGTACAATTCAAACCATGTCTCTCCACCCTTAACCACATATTTTCGGCCCCAGTGTCAGAGCTCCCAGTTTAAATAACAGTCAGACTGCGTCCGTGAAGACTTGTGTTATGACACCAGGTGAGATGGGAAGAGTGTTCCTGGAATCATTTCTGTAACAGAATGCTAGCAATACCTAATCATACAAATAAAAATATCCGACTACACTCAAGGTGAATGAACTTCACTTAGCACGATTTCACAAATAGCTTTGTCTGCTAACATCACCCGAACCAAGGGCAAGTGTGACAGGTAGGGAAGTGATCTCAACTGATAGCAGGTGAAAGAGCTTATTTCTGTAACTCAGAGACATGGCCTGTAAGCGCCTGGGTAAGCCTTGGAAAGGAGTTTCTTGAGCTTCAAAGTCCATTCTTCACTGCCTGCCCCTCCCTACTCCAGCCCTCCTTCCTGTCCCACTCTCATGCCTCATACAGCAAACCTTGGTATGAGCCTTGCCTGGTTTTTCCTATTCCTTTCACATCCACTTGTCTCAAACCCTACTGTTTCTATTTTCAGTGTTATCTTTGGCCTTGATACTTTCAATCCTATTCCTACGCTTGCATAAGTCAAGGCCACATCTCAGGAAGCCTCGCTGCTGTTGATTCCCTAAATCATCTTTCTTAACTCTATTCTCCAACCCACCCAACTAACTGAGAATTAGAAAACTGAGAATTACAAACAGTCGAGAAATATAAAATTCCCCCAAATCTTTATCTTCTGCTCATAAATCTTTAGGTAGCCTTTAATTACAGTAACATTAGAACCTCAGCCTTTGAGGTCATCCTAGATTATGTCCATGGCTATTTTAAATGAACTCTATTTTCCCAGATGGTTCTCCCAGATTCTTTAGATTTCCTTTGAAAGTTCCCTCTTCTTGCCTTCCCCTTTATCATTCCTTTCCGTATGGAGCTTCCTACCTCTTCTCTCTACTTGTCAAACTTATACTTGCTCATCTTGGTCTGCTGTTGCTGTCTTCTTTGCCCTCTAAAGGTTTTCTAAAATGTCCAATGCCGTGGTGATAACTCTCTTTACTGGAAGCAGGTGTGGTCTCTATTTGACACTTAATGTATGCTATGTTGTACTTTCATTCATTTAATATTTATATAAAACACATATACATATGTAAGTGCGCACAGCTATAACATCTTTCCAACAATATTATAAGTAGGTTCAATTTTATTGCTATCACTAAGCACTTTACTATTAGAATTGCAAACATAAAATAAATTTAAGACATATTTTCTTCCTTTAGGATGTTTAATTAAATCTTGTGAGCAAAGATAAGAGCGAAATTTCTTCTAGTACAAGGTAGAGTAAGGTAAGAGTCCTATAAGCAATTGCATATTATATGTTAATTGTTGGACCAACTCTTTGTCTCTCCCACTAGATGGCATGCTTTTGAGAGTAGAGGTCTTTTCAACCACAGCTTTTATATTTCCAGCACCTAGTTTCTGGAGATAGAGTTTTCTATAGTCGGAGATGTTCCTGTACGGCTGGGAGGTGTCCTAAATATGGCTGAGGGAATTCAAACACTGACTAGGGGTCTGGATGGGAGGTACGAAGTACAAACGGTCTGTATCCAAGCACGTGAGTTCTCTGTGAGGCAAGCACTATGTAGGATATCTTATGACAAAGATCCTGAGATCTGGAGACCAAAAACTGCATGCAAGTCTCAATTTCAAACTTTAGTTTCCTCATCTACTAAAATAGCTCATCAATAACTGGTTGTCGTGTTATTATGAGATTAAGTGAATTAATGTAGTGCCTGGAACTGATAGGCATTCAAAAATTCATGTTTCGGTTTACCCTCTCTTAACATATTATCCACTGATAGAGCTGATCAGCTTCCTATTTTGTTATGTGGGAGATTTTTTGAACCCTACTCTTCAATTCCCCAAATCTACCTTAATCACGATGATGGATCTGTAAAATTTAAATGTACCTCTTAGTAGGAAGTCAGTGAAAAGAAACTTTAAAATATTTAAAGTCTGGATTAGGATGTGTAACAATGAAATGAAAATTCACATTTTTTTAGACTCCGCTAACACTAATGATGGCTTTAAACAGCAATCTCATTTACTGTAAGCTGTTGCTTGTCAGGCAAGCTGCAAGGAGTGGATTTGATTACCTATATACATTCTGTGTGGTCAGAAATTTAATGCTGGGACCCAGCAGGGGAGAAGAAAAGTCTGAAAAGAGAATTGGCTCCCAGTGTCATTTATAATAAAGGGAACCTTTTCTAAGAAATTTTATCTGAAAGTTAAGAACTCCTTTGAGATTTTTACCATCAACTCAGCATGGTGCTATTATTTTGTTACTGAGACACTTAAACTTTTGTTTTTCTTACCCCTTACAGAGGAATCAATAGTTTAAAATTAAAGCAGAGAGGAGCAGCTCTTGAGTGTTCATCTGAGCTTGACACTGAGACCTTAAAGATTGCTGTCAGCAGCTTATCAGCCACGCATTAAACTCTGTGCATACTCATTGTTTATAGGGAAAAAATTAAAATATGACATATGACAGGTTTCAACGAAACATGGCATAAAGGGGTTTTTGAAGAATAGTTATCTACCTTTTCCTATTACCAAAAGTATGATATCAGAGCTATATTTCAGGATATCTGCCAAGTTCATAATATTTTCTCCTTCTCTGGAAACTAGTGTTTCCCCATACTCTCCCTGGAGTTGGGCTCCCAATAACCATGCTTATATTGTGTGAACTTGACCTTTACCCTATTCTTGCCACTTGTGGCTGGGAAGTCGTAGATCCCTGATTTAATTTCCAGAAACTGTCCTCTAGTCATAGCTGACTGACTAGCGTTGGACACTTGACAAGCCTGGGTGAATACGATTCCCTCACCTGGGGATCTAGACTAGGACTGAGAGGTAGACAAACCAGTCAGTATCTGTAGGTGACAAGAACTGGTCACGAATGTGGCAGCCCTAGGGTGGACATATATCGATTAGAGAAGCCAACAAATCCAGTCCGTAGACTAAAGTGAATAAAAACATATATGCACGTGATGCAATGAGCACTGGGTATTATACACAACTGGTCACTGAACACTACATCTGAAAGTAATGATGTACTATATATGGCTAATTGAATTTAAATTTAAAAAAAAAAGAAACACATATGCAGAGAACAGAAATGAGATATAAGGATTCTTGGCAATTTTCTAGTTCCTTGTTCTAGACCTTTCTTAAGGCCTGATGGCATTGTAATTACTGGATTTCATGACTCTATATTCATATAACGGCCCCCCCAATCTCTGTTGTGGATTTTTAATTCATTCATTCAATAGGTACTTATGTCATACCTACTAGGTCTCAGGAAAGAGATGGCAGAAGACTAGGCTGTGGGTTTCCTGACCTGTGGATTGTTTACAGGAGAGAGTATATTTATTGTTCCTCATTTTGCAATTTTAAGATTGTCTAAAGATTTTAAGTACTGATACCTGATATTGTATAAAAGATATGTTAGATGAACACATTTCCCCTTTCCAGTAGAAAAGAAAATCCAAGGAGAAGGGAAACTCAAGCCTCCAGAGTATTTATAAATGACACAGCAAGTGACGTGGTGAAAATGCAAACCTCGGGATGCTGCTGTATGTTTCTCAAGTCAGGTCCCGTCCCCCCAGCAACACAACTGACTTTCCCTCGGCTAGACTTTCCCCTTCCCTCCCCAGCACTCCTCATTTCAATAAATAACCCCTTGACTTAAGCCGCTTGTTCAGTTCAAGGTTCAGTTTAACCTGCGCTTCACAGAAACTTCACAAAAATTTCCTTTGTTTCTTTTTTCACAAGTTTTACATCTAACCCTTCATCAAATCCTAACAGATCATTTTCCCAGTGCTCTCGGACTCTGATCTCTTCTCATCCCCTCCAAGCCGTTGTTCTGTCCATGGGGAGTGACTGCAAAGAGTCACTCGCCCATCTCTGTTTCTACTCTGTGCCCACCCCATATTCTGTTCTCCATAATGTCAGCAGAATAAACCTCTTAAAACATAAATCTGATCATGTCACTCTCTTGCCCAAAACTCCTGTCCTCCCTTGACCTTATCATATGTACTACCTCTGCCTCACACATCCTGTTCCAGCTTTAATATCCTCCTTGCTGTTCCCCAAATATTCCAAGCAGGTTCCATTTCAGGGCATTTGTGCTCCTTATTTCCTTTAGCAGGGATGCCTTTTATGGAGGCAGCCCCTGAGCCTGGACCTTTGCTTCATGAGGCATTTGTTCAAGTCTTCCCAGCACAGAGACTTTCCCCGACAGCCCATGTTACTTTAGCGCCCTCCCACCACCTCTCTCTGGAGCATTTATGTCTACCTGGGATTACTTTGCTCACTTAGTGATATGTGTTTGCTTTCCTCCCACTTAAATGTAAACTTTATGGAAGCAGCTATTCGGTCTGTTTTGTTCATGGCTCCATAACTTTCCTCCAGAACTTCACTTCCAGAACTTTCGGAACAGTGCCTAAAATAAGAGCGAGGCTCAGTAAATGATTGAGTGAATGAATAAAAAGGACTGGATATTTTTAAAGTATCTAAGTAAAAAATTCAGATTATATGGCTTTACATATTTTCCTTTACTTACTCTAAGAACTACCCTCCTCCTAGATTTCCATTCAGAATATAACCTTTCTCACTCATGTTTCTATAGACTATGCTTTTGTAGCTTACTCTTATTGGGTCTGCATTCCAGTGACTTATCCGACTATAAATTGGAATGCACATGAAAGGCTACAGTGTTTTCTTAGCTATACCACAGCTACAATGTTTAGCCAATCTTATTTTCTTTCACAGTGCCCTGTAAATTTCACATGCCCTGTAAATCTTCTGGTTAACAACGATGTTGACCGCTATTACCTGGAAAGGTTTTCTCTCTCTTAATTTTTGAAATAAAGATCTGACTGTTTAAACTTCTATTTGGAAGATGCAAACACACCAGAGTAACAATGTACATAAAGATGGCAGAGGTAGAAGGCTTCTTGGAGATTAAAAAAAAAAAAAAATCTCATCATCCCTGTTGTGGATTTTTAGTTCATTCATTTAACAAGTTCTTATTTCATACATAATATGTCTCAGGAAAGAGAAGGCAGAATCAAAACTAGGCTCTGTGTTTCCTGTCCTGTGGTCTTATTTACAGAGTAGAATACATTTTGTTTCTAATTTTGCAATTTTAAGGTTGTTGAACGATTTTAAATATTGATACCTGATACTGTATAAAAGACTTTTTTTGGTATAAAAGATACTTTAGATGAACACATTTCTCCTTTTCCAGTAGAAATGGATTTCTAAACTTAATTTTTCTTCACTCTTGCAAACATAGTCAATGTTCCATATTAAGCAGTAATGTTATTTCTAAATACTAACATACTCTAAGCACTAATACATTTTTAGTGACACCTATCAATAATGTTCACTTTGTTTTAGAATAAATTTTACTTGGTTATTAACCAGTTCATTAAACATTTCTATGTTTTGAGTGTCCAGCATGTGACAGTAACTGTCCTTGAAGAGTTTTGTTTTTTTTTAAGAGTTTATGTTTAATAAGAAACCACTCACAGAGGACATTTAAGAAGACAGCGTGTCTGTGGGTGGTTCAATGAAATAAACACCTAGACCAGGGATGAGCATGCTGGAAAATTTAAAGGTAAAATGAATCTATTTCATAGGATGACTGGTTTGCATCAATTAAGTTCAACATTTACAGCAGATTTACTATGGTTACACAAGTGAATAGGAAACTGTCCCTTTTTATAATTTTCACAATATTCTAGTCACTGAGACTAGAATACAATGTGACCAGTGGAATATTAATAACCTGGATGAAAGGTCAAAGGGCGTATGAAGTGACACAGTGGTTGGGAACGGAGGGGAATACTTATAGACACTGCATTTCTTCTGCTCATTCTATGTTTTTTGAATTCTTCACATCTGCCAATCCCGTATATTTCATATGGTGAAAGAGAGAGCAAGAATATTTAAATGAAAGACCAGTCGCATGGTCTTACATTATTACCAAAGTTTATAATACAATTACATTGTATCTGTCAAACGCTTCTGAGTGATTTTTATGCTAATCTTTAACATGTCCCAGAAGAAACTTCTGAGTATATGACAATTTACATTATATTTATAATTATGTCAATTTTGAAATTGATCTTCTAAAGAATAAGAAAACCTCAGAATAGTTTGATTTTTAAAATGCAAACTGTTTAATTGGTACCAACAGTCATGGCACCTGAAAAATAAAAGCTTTTCTCAAAATGATCTTTAAACGCACTGCTCAAATTCTGTTGTAAATGACCTTTGTTTTCTGCGACAAATGTCATCTGCTACATTCATGGTATTGAATGTCTTTGAGGCTTAGCCTATTACCCAGGCAGTTGAACTCTACCTAACCACTGATTTCTCAAGGGTACTTACATATTCTTCGTAAGCTTCGTGGGCTGGAGGAGGGGGTGCTCTGTATCCTGGCACTGTCGGTGCCCCCCGGGCTCGTGGGGTTGGAACACCTCTTGCGACAGGGGGCACTGGAAGAGCTCCGCGAGTCACAGTAGTCCCTCGAGGGGTGAGTACACCTCGTCCAGGTGGTGGGGGAGGAGGAATGGCACCCCCACGGCCCCTAGGAGAAACATGTCATGTACAGATGAGAAACCAGTGATGACAGAAAGAGACTAAAACAGATAGCATTCCCATCTTACTGCCATATGATGGGAAGAAAACCAAATTTATCTGTATGCATGAGTGCTCCCGTGTGTGTGTATGTCTGTGTGTGTAATTGAGTTTCTTTAGGATATAAAGTATTTTGACCTCTACGGTAGAATAAATTTTGTAAATGCTGGCTATGACTTGTCATAATGAAACTCATGCAAAATGCTTTAACATAAAATGGAAAAAAAAAAAAAAAAAGGAACAAAAACCAACCCACTCTCATTGTATTCCAGATTTGCCAAGCAGACCCAAATCAGAGCTTCCGCTAACACATAAGTATTTCCTGCTCTTCAAAAGTTCACCATATGCCAACTTTGGTTTTACAAAAGACCTACATTAGCACCTGTTTTCGCTAACTGAAAGAAATCAGAAGATTTCCACTTTTATGAAAAAAGGTGAAAAGCAAAAATAGTGTTGAGCATTCATTTGTTTTGTAGCAAGCCAGTATAGGGGCAGGGCATACTCCGAGCAGCCAGAGTGTCCTCACCAAGCTCCTTCCCCTGGAACTACACTTAGCATCTCAACATCAAGCCGCCAGAGCTTTGAACTGTGTGAACACCTGTGCTTTATCTCCATTTATTTTGTGTATCCACTACCAAGATGTGTCCTAAGGTACCAGAAAAGCCTGATAGGTTATTTTTCCAGGGTCTGGAAACACTCAAAAATTTTTCATATAAATTAATGGTAATCGCTTTTTTGCTTTATGCCATTTCAGCTTATGAAAGGTCTCACAGGCATGTTGGATAGCAGGGGAAACCTGTATGACCCACTGGACCATCCATGAAACTGAACTACTGCATGTCAATGTTTCCTCCATGCTGGAGGTTACTGACAGTGTGGTGCAATGTTGTATTTACAAAGGAAAAAAAAAATCTATCTGCACTTTCATACTTTAATAAAATGTGGAACTCGAAGCACGGTGATATCATTCTGCTTATTCTAGTAGCTGAAGCTTGAGGTCATTGAAACCACAACTCATTGTCACTGATTTGTCATTAGGCATACAACCCCCTGAACTGGTACAGTCACTAATATGATTTATTTTCCTACGGTAACTACGGTGTTAGTGAAATACGTCAGGATTCTGTGATAAAAGAATAGACTGAATGCTCTGTACTACCCTGCTTGACACAAAAGTAACTTGTATTAAAAGCCTCAGATCAAATGGTTGCAGCCAACTTTTATGGTTTTCCAAGGCCTTTGGAAAGGTTGAGTGTTTGAAGTCTTTGGGCAAAAGCGTGGTTATTTCACTTTTTATTATGTCTGAAAGGCTGGCCTCCAGAAAGCACTGCTTTCAGCAGGAACACTAAAGCTTTGGGAAAAATGATGATCATTGGGATGTCAACAATCACACTGTTTGGCTGTGCCCACAGATGGGGGATGGAGGTTATGCATTCGGCTATGAATAGCAGTCAGCTGGCACTTTCTTGCTTGCAGAAAATGAGCTTTTGTGAGTGAACAGTAAGAATGGTGGTAGAGTTTTTAAAAGTTTTAAATAGATTATAGAGCTGATGAATAGAGAAATTATCAGACAACTTATTGTAAGTCTAATGTACAGAGAATGTTCTCCTGAATTGGGGAAGGGGAAATACAAAAGACCCAGAAGGCCCAGTCCCTGCTTCAAATACAACAATAGCTGAGAATACACTATACTATATTATCATGATAATATAAAACACATCTATGAAAAAGGACAAAGACCAATTTTACCTTCGCTGGCCTCCAAGCATCTATCCGTTTGCTCCTAAGTAGGGTGAGCATAAGTCCAGGTTTGCCTAGAAAAGTTGATTTACAACTGCTGTCCTAAGCTTCCTGTTCAGTTTAGCATTTTAACACTCTCAAAAGTGCCCAGGTGTGGGGAGTAAATTATATGTCACCCTGCTTTACACCACATTCACAAGTGCTGTCTATCCCACTGAATAATCAGAGGTAAGTAAGTAGTATAACTAACTCCCTGGGCTTAAGGTGGATTCTTTTTTTTTTTTTTTTTTCTAATGGGTAAAATCAAATCTCTGAATCTGTAACAATTCTTCCTGCTTTAAAATTATATGATGTTCAGGGTCCCTGGGTGGCTCAGTCGGTTGAGCGTAGACTCTTGATTTCGGCTCAGGTCATGATCTCAGAGTCGTAAGATTGAGTCCCATGTGGGGCTTTGTGCTCAGCAGGGAGTCTTCTTGAGATTCTCTCTCTCTCCCTCTCCCTCTGCCCCTCTCGCCACTCAAGCTCTCTCTAAAAAAAAATAATAAAAAAATATGATGCTCACATCGAATGTAATTTCTCATCCTATTCCTCCTTCAATTGTGTCCCAGACACAGCCCTAGAAACCTGTCTCCTGAATCTGACTCATCACCTCCTATACGTTGTATCCTTTCCTTGGAATTTTAATCTCACATCTTTCTTCTCCAATTCAACGGAAGTTTCACATCACCTATTTTAGGATACCATCCCTGGCTGAATCTACACTACAGTATCCTTCATTTTTCTGACTTCTCAAAAGTCTTTGAATGCAGTCTAGTTATTGCCTACCAACTTTGTTGAAAATAATCTTGACCGAGATTACCAGTAACCTACCAGTTTCCAAATCCACTATAATCATTTACAGTCCCCATTCCACTGCACTTGTTATATTTATCACTGTGGATTGATTATTAGCTGGAAAATGCCTTCTTTAGACCCTTGCATTCTCTAACACTAATGATGACTATTACCTGTTTGCTTCCTAACACGTGCCATATCCTGGATTATATGCCTCATATCAGAGGTTCCTTCACTTGTCTGCATATTAGAATCTCCTGAAGACTGAAAAACTCTAAATTCCAGACCACACCCCATGCCAATTAAATCACAGTCTCGAACGGCAGGAAGCTCTCAGTGATTCCAATGCGCAGACCCATTTAGGAACCACTGCCTTATATGCATCATCTAATTTAAAAACCTTGACGACGTTGTTATGTAGCTATTCCCGAGATACTTTAAAGTTTGAGTGCCAAGTCACAGAAGGTGCAAGTCACCTGCTAAGGTCACACGAGCAATCCATAGACCTTGATTAATTATAGGAATAATTATATTCTTTTATATTCTTTGTGTAACTTGGTTCTTCACCTAATCTTAGTGAATGATGTCATTAATCCCTAACTAGGTTAGACATCAGAGAGTTATCCTTGTCGTGGGCCGAATATTTTTTCTTCTCTGCCATCTAATTGGGCACTAATTCCTATGCATTATAATCTCTAACCTAGTCCTCTATCTCCATAATCCAGGGAGTGTTCATTTCTGTCTTGGATAATGGACTTGTCTTCTTATTGGCTTCCCTGCCATAAGTCAGTGTCCTTCTGTCTGTCTCTCTGAGTGCTTTAATTCTTCCCTCTCACTTACAGTGATGACTGAATAGTATTTCTTAGAAACAAATATGATTACTCCCTTCTCTCACAAACTCCATTAGTTCTATATATTAATTCTTATTGTAGTAAACAAAAGCCTCCAAAATCTGCCCCTAATGTTTTATTTTCCTCAGTTTGCTCTCAATCAATATATAGTGATGATGTGTGTCAGAGATGTCAAATATCTTAATTCTTCAATTATGTACTATAAATTATGCTTTGTTCTCTGGTATGCATAATTACTGGAAGATTAGTTTTTATAGATATATTTATTGAAGTGAAAATTGCTTTAATTAAATACATTTCCAACAAATTATTACAGAAGTTTTCAAATATCCCAAAAACCATTCTTTTTGAATATAAGTGTAATTGAATGACTTAATAAAGTCATAATTTCATAAGTATATACAAATTAGCATCCATTAACTCATGTTTTCAAGAGCTTCCTAATCAATATGATCTTCTGTTTTGTAAAGCTCTTCCCTTATTCTTTTTTAATTGTAGATACTTTCCATCATGTGGTTTGAAATAGAAGACAGCAGAATTCTGGTCCATTTACTTTCATTAACGTTAATACATTACTGATATCAATATAGCATTAAAGTGAGGTTTAAATTTCAACATTAATTTTATGTAGTATCAGATTTGTATGACATGTGATATTAAAAAGCAAAACTTTCAAACAAATTTTGTTCTGACATATTTAAAAATCTAGACCACAATGCACTATTCTTTATTAAACCATTAAATATTAATATTTTAGAATGAAACTTTACTGAAATTGAATCTTACATGGTCCACTAAAATACTCAAATATAATGATACATTAAGGAGCATCAATAACAAAACAAAATCTATTAATATGATTTTATAATCTCAAAAGCAAGTTAATGCATTATTTTTTTTTAAATGGTCCTAATTTCAAGGAATATAGAATAGAAAAAACTTGTCCTCACTTTGCAGATTTTCTAAATATATATTAGGTTACACTATATAAAATTTGGCATTTTGGGAATTACAAAAGTGACAGTTTCATTATTTAAGGCATATGATTTAACCAATTTAAGATTACCTGCAATGATATCATTTCACAACCCATCATGATGAGGTTAGAAATGTATAAAAGACTGATTCCATAAAAAGTATGTCCATAAAAAAAAGCTATGTCACATTAATTTTTAGCAATAAAAAATGTTCTTAATTAGCATTAGAAAGCACTTATTTTCATCTTTAGGGATAAAAATGTAATAATAATCTCTGGAAGATTTTAAGAAGTTTTCCTTTAGTCAAATCTAATTTTCAGAATTGACACATTTTAGTTTTTTATTTTTATTTTTAAATATTTTATTTATTTATTTGACAGAGAGAAAGAGATCACAAGTAGGCAGAGAGAGAGGGGGAAGCAGGCTCCCTGCTAAGCAGAGAGCCCGATGCGGGGCTCGATCCCAGGACCTCAAGATCATGATCTGAGCCGAAGGTGGAGGCTTAATCCACTGAGCCACCCAGGCGCCCTGACACATTTTATCTTTAAATTGCCTTGGTATTTTACTTGGATGTTTATCATTTTTTATTTTTTTTCTGATTAACTGCAAAATGGAGGTGTTTATGATTTAAATGTTAAAACTGATTTTGACACTGGTGGTTGACAATATTTGGGGCATAATTTAATAAATAAATTGAATCAGCAAAGTATCCTAAAATCTCTAATGATGATTTCTATGCAATGTATGAAATAATATTCTAGAACTACGTCCTTTATAGATTTGAAGGCCAACTCTAACAGGGTAGAGAGAATGACTGAATTACACAGTCTGTGTGTGAAAGCCGTAAGTATTTTTTGCTTTACCTCTTCACAAACCAATGCTTTCTATTGAAAGCTTGACTAATTCAGAATCTTAAACAAAACAAATTCTGATGCGGAAAGATTCCTTTTTTTTTTTTTTTTTTTTTTGCAAAGTGAATAATATCAAATAAAATCCTCTCTGTTGACCAAGGACATTGCAAAGTCAAATGTACCTGAACTTTCAATACTCTTACCATCAGCCATACAAGAAGTATGCTTTTCTGGCTTTCTGGACTAGTGGTGCATATATTATCTCCCTATCTATCTAAACGTCTTCCTGCCTAGCTCATCATCACCTGTCTCTCTATCTATTCTGAAAGGCTATCAATTCAAGGGCAACTTAAGGCACAGACACATTTTTAACTTTCTCTTCATGCGAGATCATCCTGGTTCAAAAAAGGCAAAGAATTGTATCATCTGCATGCTCTAATCCTGAGGACAGAACCACGAAGAACAAAGTCTCAGGTTTATGCCTCTTATTTTCTTAGGACAGTTGTTAAGACCTCTACCTGTGAATTCTAGAGTCAGACTGCTTGCATAACCTTGGGCAAATTCTCGGCACCTTTCCGTACCTCAATCTGTCACCTTTGAATGATACTGAACCCTGGTATGGAAGACTTGGTGAGTTCATTTATGAAAGTGCTTATGCATTATATAAGCATTCACTGTCACGGTTTTTGTCGTGGTGGCCACTGTCGTTTATTCCTACCTGTGACCATGGCACAAGGCAGGTCGGCAAAGGCTTGCCATCCTTATTTGCTGTTAATTTATTTCAAGTAAGAGCTAATGTACCTTGAAGGGGTTGTGGGAGCTATTCTGATCCCTCTGCCTCTAATGCCTCTGCCACGACCAGAGTCCTCTGAGCCATTTAAGTAAGATAATTCACGTAGCTGTTCCTGACGAATCTCATCATTGTAGTCCTAGGGAAACAAAAACAAAAAACAGGACCTGATGAGTTAAAATGGGGCACGGGGGTTCTTAGAGCTGAACAAACACAATATGAAAGGACATTTTTCATCCATTTTCTGGAGCCTTGTATATGAAAATCTAAAAAGATGTAGAAAGTGTATATACTTTAAATTCCTATTTTTATATGGAGAAATTGAAGTTGCTTCTTTTATCAAGGAAGTACTCAGCAGGAAATGAGATGAAACATGCTGGGATATCACTTGATGTGTTAGCCAGAAAAGGAAAGATAGCAATACAGAACAAAATCGTGGAATATACCAAAGTGATGATTAGCATAAGGATTACTGAAAAACAACTCTACTGGGATGGTATGTGTAAATTGCGAATGGCTGCATGATACTCAAATACCTCCTGATGCGTAAACCAAAAAGGGGCAATCTCAAGGCCTGAAGTAGACATGGTGTTAAAATCATAAAGAAGGGCAAATCACAGAGCACAGTTTCAGACAACTGAGAGCTGTGCAATCCAACCAAACAGCTTCAAGGACAATATTTAAAAATTAGGAATTTTCTGCATTCTAGCATTGGGATGACGGAAATATAGCCACAGTGAAAGGCAAATTTTACAGCAATAACCAGAGATTCAGTCAAAGTCAAAGGGACTTTCTTTATCTTTCATCGGTGTGGAAATATAACGATCATTTTAATGGGACTAAAGAACTGACCGGAGTCACTAACGATGAATACTCTTTAAAAAACAAATATCAGTCTTATCTGTCTCTCCTTTTGAATAGTACAAAATTGAATAATTGGTTATTTCTACTAAATGGCCGATCTGATTAATTTCTTTTTCAGTAAACATATGTTTAAGTGAAATCACTGTAGTGGATTTCCTAGTGTTGGAGAGGGGCCTAGAAGTGGACACTAGAAATATCTGTAAAAGGCAGGCTGACAGAAATGATGTTTAAGGCCTAGTTGTGGGCCCAAAAGCACAAGTGTATCATCTCAGCAATGTTGCCAGTTGAGCTCTGCATATATGTGTTACGGTAATATTAACTAAACACTTTGTATCCTCACCCACACACCTCTGTTTAGAAAAAGGCAGGGATGCATTCAGCCTACAAGGATTTCTAATGCACAGCTTTATCTCATGCTCCAAAAATTGCCTTGATCACAAGCAGTACTAGTCAGTCCAAAGCATTTATCTTCTTATTTTTAACATTTTGCTTTCATGCTCATCCTCTTCAGCACCCCATAATGGGCTCAGCACACTTGGCTGACAGAGAGCTATACAGTAGAAAATTATAGTTTCCACTGCAATATATACATTCCACTTCTACTTCTTAATTTTCACATTCAAGCAACCATCAAACTGAAGAATAACATTACTATTATTTCATTAGGATCAGGGAATGTGACGAATTGCTACTTCTGAGTGAACTGACTAGCCACCATTAAAATGAAATATTAATTCCATTATTTCCTCATGGTAATATTCCTAATTGGTAAGAGGAATCATTTTGTTTTCTTATCTGAAGAAAATCCATGAACTCTCAGGGTCTTTATTAACTGTAAAACAAGATAGATTTTCATTGTTGGCAACCTTGATATTTAAAAACTAAGAAATTGTAGATGAATCCAATGTATATAAATTTTACTTTTATGCTAGAATCAGAAAATGTAATAATGCAGATGTAGTCTTATGTATTGTATACTCATAATGAAGAGGAGGAGGAAGAGGCTGGGGAGAAAGTAAGGGAGAAGAAGGACAAACATATAAACCAGACAGTATGAAAGAATAATTCCCAATTTGATCAGGCCTCCCTGCATCCATACCTTAGAGAGACCCATCGCACTGACTCTGGAGTTATCCGTGTGATTTGTCTTAGCCAATTGGACAAGGAGAAAGGTGACAAAAGCAAAGACTTGAAAAGTGTTTCCACACTCTGGATCTTGCCAGGAATGGGCCTGTTTTAGCACCTTGACCACACGTGGTCATTGACTGGGAGTTGCTCTTGGGGAGCATGGCCTTGGGAGCAAGAGGATTTCAGAACAGAGCAATGGGGATTCTTAGTCAATTATATCTGTAGGTAGAGTTCTGTATTCTCTTGACCACCACAATCCTGAAGATGATCCATTTCTTTAAACAGAGTATCTAGCTAAGCTAATAGAAAACTTGATTGTATATCAACAATAGTTATTTTGCTTACACTAAGAATTAACCCACAGTGTCAAATATTCATGTCAACAAGATAAACAGATTCTCTCCATGTTAGCAGGTTTCTGTCTAGAAGCTGAATTCTAATCTGCACTTGGATCAGTGAGCACAGACTCTGAATAAAGTATTTTAAGTAGACATTTCAAACTTTAATGACACTAGGGTATGACATTAGCTATATTTACCTCCACACTAGGGCTATACCTGCCCTAAGAAACATGTAGATCACACCAGGGCCTACACACCCTCCTTTGGACAGGAGAGGAGAAAGGTTGCTGAAGTAAGCCTCTCTGACTTTGGTCTCTCGTGTTCCATGATGACCAGCCTGCTCTATATTTGTTAGTTTTTGCACAAAACAAACCACCAGAATGCTGGCTTAAAGCGTCCCTTTATTATTTCTTTCTTTTTTTTTTTTTTAATTTTTTTAAATTTTTTTTACTTAAACTTTTTTTTTTTTAAAGATTTTATTTATTTATTTGACGGAGAGAGAAATCACAAGTAGGCAGAGAGGCAGGCAGAGAGAGACAAAGAAGCAGGCTCCCCACTGAGCAGAGAGCCCGATGTGGGGCTCGATCCCAGGACCCTGAGATCATGACCTGAGCCAGCAGAGGCTTAACCCACTGAGCCACCCAGGCGCCCCCCCCTTTATTATTTATTTCTACCCATTCTGGGGGTAAGAAGGTGATTTTTCCAGTCTTCATCAACTTGACTCCTGTTGGATGGTCTAGGATGGCCTAGGATCCCTTGGCTTGTGCCTCAAGATTCTCTGTCAGCCTTGCTGAACTTGCCTTTTTCTTTTTTTTTAATTTATTTATTTATTTTAGAGGGGGGAGGGGAGAGACAGAGGGAGAGAGAGAGAGAATCTCAAGCAGACTCCCCACCAAGCATGGAGACCGACGCAAGGCTCAATCTCACAACCCCAAGATCATGACCTGAGCGAAAACGAAGAGTTGGACACTCAAATGACTGAGTTACCCAGGCTCTCCTGAACTTGCTTTTAATGTCATTCCACCTGGACAGTCTGGGCCCTTCCATCCCTCTTTCCTTTTGGTCAGATATTGTAGTGTGAGGGCTCCCCAGTCTTCCTTGGCTCCCTTATTTCTTTTTCTTTCTTTATTTTATTTTATTATTATTTTTTTGTTATAAGAACATTTTCCTTATCAAAATCCTTATGTGTATAATCCCAATTTGGCATCTGCTTCTTGGAGGGCACAAATGAATATACAAAGTGTTGACAAAACCAAGTTCCTAGGATTACAAAGCTAAGAGCTTTGATAAATGCATTAATGTTAATGCTGGTGGAGCTTATTTTGTTCAACACACCTTATTCTCTGATTAAATTGGAGTACTTGTCATTCTCTTACTTAAAAATGGTTATATACAGATTAAACGTGAAACTGATTATTGATTACCAAAAAGGGTAGTAATTGATATTTTTTAAGAAAATGAATTACATATTGCCCAATTTTTTGACACTTCACTTAATAGGACAATATGAAAGAGTCATGGAGTGGACAGACATAAACCATTATCTTGGGCAGGAGACCAGAACAATCTGATTGGCTCAGATAAACTGCAGCAACAATGAAAAGCTGTGTGTGCAGATATGTGGTGGGGTAAGAGAGAGAGAATATGGGCAACCACAAAAAGATTTAGGAGTCTTCTACTGGGAAGTGTATGATATGATTGGGACAAAAGACATTTTTAGGTGCAGAGATGGCTAGAAGTAGAATATTTAACCAGATAAAAGAAGAAATGAGGGGAGGAAAGCTTAGAGGTGGAGAATTTGTATTTGGTCTTTTTTTAAAAGATTTTATTTATTTGAGGGAGAGAGAGTGTGCTCGATGTGGGGGAGGGGCAGAAGAAGAGGGAGAGGGAGAAGCAGACTCCCCACTGAGCAGGGAGCCTGATATGGGGCTCCATCCCAGGACCCTGGGATCATGATCTTAGCTGATGGTAGACGCTTAACCAACTGAGCCACCTAGGCCCCCCTTGTAGTTGGTTTCAATCACTTTAGGTTTAAAATGCCAAAGTGACCTTAAGAGTTATCTTAGAAATTCAGATCTGGGTTGGGAGAGTAAATAGGAATGTCATCTGCACATATTTGTGATAATAGAATATTAGCACAAAGATTATATAAGAAATTAGTAAAATAATGTAGTGGTAAAAATTTTCTAATCATACTGTTAATGTAAATTTGCATCACTGAGGATGTCAGTGAACTTATCAACTACAGTGTTTGGATTATTAAGTGTTAAAAAACCAGGTCTTTTAATAAACTGAGGTTTTTCTAATTAGACAACCAAAATATATACATCACTGTATTTATAGTAATGAAGCATCTACATGTTGCAAATAAACACGGAAGAGAACTTTTTTAATGCCCACATGTAAGGATAGTTGATACTAAATATTTCCTAGACTGAATATATTCTGTGGATTATTTTTATAACACAAATATAATTTTCTAAACCTTAAATTCTGTAATTTTTATTATAGTGCTTTTTCCAGTCTTCATTAAGCACAGATCTAATTTTGAATTAATCTTTCATAACGAGAACATGAGTCTACCTGAAGATCGTTTATCCAGTTGAACATTTAATTATGGCATGTGTTGCTGATGCTTCAGTTATATAAAATCATTTTTTCCAGTTATATAGAAACTTAAAGATACAAGTAAACAAAACATTCCAAATTTACCTTATAACTGTTATCTTATAAAAAATATATCACCACATAGTTCACTTGAGTGGTACTGAGTTCTAAGGTTCTGGAGTAATAAAATAATTATACCTATGAATAAGTGGTTGTAGTTTTATGGCATTTATAATTTTAATACCCAATTAGCTAGCACACACATTCACTGAAAAGTAAAAATATAAGTTTATAAGTAGTAATTATGATAATTTGTATTTTATGATATTATTTTAGTATTATTTTATTTCTTATTTGATATTAAGAGACCTTTGAGAGAGAAAGAGATGGAGATAGAAAAATAATTATGTAAGCATGTGAAAAAGTTCCTAAGGGACCAAGGAAGGTTAAGTTATGATAATTCAGGATGAACAAAAATGGAAAAATTAATTTCCAGTCATTTAAGATAAATAATAAAATAAATATTTTAACAAATAAACATGATATAGACAGATTATTTATAATAAATGATGAAATAATAATAAAATAATAAATATAAAAATCAAATCTTATGTATTTAACTGGTATGTGAAACTAGAATATTACAAAATTTTTGAAATAAAACCTACTTATATTACAAAAGAAAGAAGAAAATAAATGTCAAGAAGAAAATGAGTTATACTTACAGATGTACCTTAATATTATTTTAGATAAGAGTCAAAATTACTGGAATTTCACAATTCAAATAATAAAGAATGCTTTACTTACTTTGGGTATACCAGCAATAAATAAATCATACACACATTAAAAATAAATCATACACACATTAAAAATACCCTTTGCCTTGAAGATGAATTATAAGGCACTCTACAAATGCTGATGGGTTTGATCTGCAGCTTTGGTTTCAGACAGAAGGGACTGAAACAGTGAACTTTTCAATGAATCTATCAAGGCTTAAATAACACATGCATATCATGCAAAAACATTTTTAGGATTGATTCAAATTTTAATTTTATTTTTCCTATAATGTCCAAAAATTTTGCTTGTTTGCTGCCAAAATCAGTTTTTAAAACTCGCCCCCTTGAAATAATAACAAAGACATTCACAATACGTGTTATATATTCCTTTTGCTCAGGGTGAGGCAAATTAGCCCTATGAAACAATTTCCATGAAATTCATGCATGCTCCTTTTTGCATCTCCGACAAGGCCCTCCCACTGTGACGGCATATGGTGTAAACAGTATACACAAAAGCTCAGAGCAGACAGATGTTTGGATGTTCCTAGAAAGGACTCATGCTCATAGTCTGCATATTTAATGTATATGCATAATTTCCCAGTTACACACACTCATGTCCATCTGTTATGATGGCATTATGCCCAAATACAAATTGGGAAGATTATGTCACTTGCCTATAGATGCCAGGTGATGACAGGTGTAGATAGGGTACCTGGGGGCACAGTGAGTGACCATTTTCCTGCCAAATTCCCTCCTCTGAGACCCTGGTGGGCACTGGTGTGCACATTTAAAACTGTGATTATAACCACTGGTAACATGTGAACGTATATTCAGCTCTACCAATGCCAAGACCGTCAGATGACATCAGGGGAGAATGAAATGCAGACCATACCCTGTCTGGGCCATGACAAAGAGACCTGGGATTTCCTCAGCCCCTACAAACAATTAGGTTAGGGCACTTTCACCAGAGTAATAAACAAGAAAGTCTGGGAGGTAATGGGTCCTGCGCCAATATCAAATCTGTAGCTGAATTAGAATGGGTAGGAAGCTCTTTCAGAAAACAGCTAGTGCTGTGCTGGATATTATTTAGCAAAACATCTTAGGCTATTAGAGAACAGCTCTTAGCCAACCCAGGGTGAGTTTTAATCAGCCCAGGCATGGTACCAGGAAACCTCGTTAACAAAATGTGGTCAAAGAACAGTCGATTCAGATTTATTAAGAATCTGTTCAGTGCATGACTCTGCATAAGGTCTAGATAAAGGCTTTATAAAGCTTATTCACCAAAGGA
This sequence comes from Potos flavus, assembly GCA_028534135.1. Lineage (NCBI taxonomy): Eukaryota > Metazoa > Chordata > Mammalia > Carnivora > Procyonidae > Potos > Potos flavus. The sequence continues at coordinate 83,893,334 of CM052886.1, read as the reverse complement.
CATCGAATATCACAAAGTAAAAATGTGGACTGCTGGGGAAGGCAATTTCTGTCACTCAAGAATGTTTTCTCTTTTTTTTCCCCATCACCAACTCGTATTACACACTATATAAAAATCATCAAATAAGATAATACCTATACAGATTTTAGGCAGATATTTTGCGGGATGGTTGACTTATTTTCTATCTTATTTTATTAAACCTTTGCAGACACTGGCGACTGATACATGAGCTCTAGGAGCCGAGACCTTTTGACTGAGCACCAAAGGATTCATGTATTTCAGTGTATTTGACTCGTGTATTTGGTGTTATAATGTCACCCACCCAGGCTTATAAAATCAGCCACGACCTCAAGTTAAATTTAGGGTAGTAGATAAATATTTAAATAATGGCAAATGAGAGATTTGGATTGTTATTCTAAAAATATCAAGTTCCATTTGTTTAAATAGAGCCCAAATGACCCTATGTTCTTCTCTTGGCAACTTTACTGCACACATGAGACAGGAGCTCTTTCTGAATTTTAAGTTGAAATAGGCATTGATTCAATACTTTGGCATATTATATCTACCTTAATTTATGAAGACAAAAAACAAACTCTTGCCTAACACAGAACTGATGATAGTTATCGGTACCATTGATCAAATGGATCCAAATTCTTCTTAACAGAGAAATCATCATGATAAGGATACATTTAGAGAAGAGTGTAAATTCTGTGCATGAAAAACGTTGATAGACTATGGCACATGTGGGTGATTTTTTATTAATAACCTTATAATTCTGGGCCTTCCCCTAGACATAGAAAATTTACATATTCAAGATAGTAGTGCATCTAACCAACTAGATTTTTAAAAGTGCTTAATGGAGTTTTGCTAAATAAAATCATCATTTTATTTATTCAATGTATTTCTGAGCAGCAGGTAAGTTCCAGACACTGATGCAGGTGGAGGAAAGCCCCTGAACCAGCAGGACTTAAGTTCCTCCAGGTGACTAGATCCCTGCACCTGTTCATGAAACGTTCTTCTTTCTAGGCAAGGAGAGAAGCCTTCTTAACATGCTCTGAATCAGTGTATACTCAATTCATTTTTCTTTTTGTCGATTTAAATGATAATTTATTCCCAATATTATAAAGATGTTTTTAGTAGCTGCTACCTTTTTACTTTATTTTTAAAAATGTTGAATTCTACATTTCTGTTTTATTTACTTATTTTTAAGATTTTATTTATTTATTCATTCATTTATTTATTTATTTAGGACACAAGCAGGGGGAGTGTCAGATAGAGAGGGAGGGAGAGAATGTCCAGCAGACTCTGCACTGAGCACAGAGCCCGACAGGGGGCTCCATCACACAACCCTGATATCATCACCTGAGCCGAAATCGAGAGTCAAACGCTTAACCGACTGAGCCACCCAGGTGCCCCTACATTTCTGTTTTAGGAAGAAAAGTATTAACTAAGAAGAGTATATAGGTAGCTCATGAGAAAAATCTCTCCTAGAAGTTTTTTTAATTTTTTTTCCCAAACGAAAATAATGATTCCTTCTGTGTTTTTTTAAGCAAGAAAACAACATCCTACTCAGCCAGGGTGACTTTTTTGAAGCTCTTTGAAAAGAGTATAAAATATGCTGTACCCCTGTATGCCCTTTTTTTGTTTAAAGTTATCCTTTTGTTTGGCTTGTAACTACCAGTCCCTTCCAAATTTAATCTTTTAAAAAATTCTTTCTTCCATGGTATTCTTCCTGAATATGTAATCGTATTACAATAGAGTAGTCCTTAAAAATAATTAAAGTGACTCTTTTCCAAATGCCGTATTAGAAGTGAGCAGAATCATTTGCCAGGTGAGAAAGGTGAATATAGCACGGAAGCTGAGCACAGGCGAGCAGGAGTGAGAGTATCCAGTGAGGGTGAAGGATGCTAAGAGTTCAGCTACCGAATAGTCAGGAGAGGAAGCCAATAAACATCTGATGAAAAACTTTAGCTCCCTGGTCAGTAGCTGAAGAAATGGACTTGTGATATATGAATGCAATACAATGAAGGGGTATTAGAAGATGCATCAAAATATGATGTGAAAGTTCTCACGTAGCCTTATGAAATAAATTAGAATGGCAAAGTGAAAAAGAACACGGATTCAGAGTTAGAGGAGCGAGGTGCACGTCCTTCCTGCCTTTCCTTGCTTCCACTGCTTCTGCATTAATAGGAAACCTCTGTTGAATTGTTTGGCTGGATTTCTCTTCCTCAACTGACTAAGGCTCTTTAATGGACTATAAATTGTATTCACTTATCTATGGGTGGGTTTGTTCAGCCTATGAATGGGTCTTGAGTTGCAGCCTCTTCGTCAGGGGCAGATTGGTGAACGAGGATGACTTGGGTTCTCTGCTGTCTCGGGCCCGTGCAGAGCAGCCAGCATGCTGGGCTTCTCCTCTGAGGGGGGGGGGGGGGCAGCACACCTCTCTGTTCTCACACTTCTCCGAAGACTCCCTAATCCCACATGCCATCTACATGGCACTCCTCAAGAGCAGTGGAGTCAGCTAACTCAGGCAGCCCCTCTCCTTCTCCACACAATGAACATACACTGCAGGTTGTCAGAACCAGTCTTTCTGTAGAAAAGATTTGCTGCAGGAAGCCACCAGATCCTCTCAACAATATGGGCCTAATGGGCCATTTCTAGGGCTCCTTTCAGGAGGATCTCTTGGATCTCTTCCCTCTTTAACCCTGCATCTCAGAGAGTAAAGGTAATGCCTGCTTTCTTGGAATCATGTCCAATATCAGGTACTTCAACACCATTTGTTTTCCCTATCAAATTACTTCTGTCTGTCAAGTCCTTTCATCAAAGCCCAGGGTGAAGTAGTATTAAGAATTAGCATTCATGGGCGCCTGGGTGGCTCAGTGGGTTAAAGCCTCTGGCCTTCGGCTCAGGTCATGATCTCAGGGTCCTGGGATCGAGCCCCGCATCGGGCTCTCTGCTCAGCGGGGAGCCTGCTTCCCCCTCTCTCTCTGCCTGCCTCTCTGCCTGCTTGTG
>CM052886.1:83854345-83889822 GCA_028534135.1 Potos flavus | reverse complement strand
CTCCTAAGAGGGAACATAAATGCCCTTACATGAAGGCATTTAGGGATCAGAAAGGTGGACATTTGGTAGAGGTGAAAAAGAATGATCCAGGAAGATTTGAACGAGTAAAGTCATGAAGTCATGACAGAAAAGTGATGAGGTAGAATAGTCAATTATCCAATTTTCTTAAAGCGCCATGTCTGAGGTAGACAGTAGAAGGGTTTGTGGAGAGAATGCAGATTTGGAGAGTGGAGGTTTGTGTTCTCAAGATAATGAGTACTCACAGAATGGCGTCACCATAGAAGAGTTTGGAAGGATCACTCAGGAATATGGATGATGGACTGGAGTCAGAGGGATGTCATTCACTTCTTCTACGGAAACTCAATTACTGCAGAAGATTTTTTGAGTAGTCTGGACATGAGACAATGAAGGTGGGAATGAGGGCAGAATTCAAGTTTTGGTCTTAAACTAGATTTGGGCCTTTGAACAAGTCATTTCTGGCTCTATTTCTATAGCTGGAAAATGAAAAAGTGGTCAAAATAATCCAGTTGAATAATGACCGAGCTGTCTCCATAAGACTTCCTCATGAAGAAGTCTGCCATGGATATCAAAAAGAGGACAGACTACTGAATTTTTACTTTCCTACTGCAGCATCGAAATACAGATGATTTGGGTACTGTGTGCACATGGAAATGTGCTGTATTTTTGTCTCCTTACGTAATAATTTCTTCTCAAAACACATACTTCAAATGATACTTTGCAAACCTTCTCATTTCATGTACTTCTTTAATGCAAAGTCATTGAAACAAAAAGATATTAAAAAAATAGTACCAACGAATCCTCCGGAGGAGAAAGAAAACGCTTTAAAAAGAGATTTACACTTTGGTTTGTTGTACCAGCTTTAATGCTGGTCTAGAATATGAATTGCTACTGGAGTCTTAGGACTCTAGTGGCAGTAAAGGGCTTTCGTGGTTATTAAACACCTCAACTTTACTGAGGCATTTAGCAAACCACAAAAGCCATTAATTGGCTGTCTTCTGCACTATCACGGTTATTGCTTCCAAAGCATCAGTAAGTACAGAGCAGATCTATGGTTCTCTTTCCTTTATCACCCTCCAGACAATTTATAGATTAGAAATACATTACCAAATCTTGATTTTATGATGAACAAAAACATTCTTCCAAGAGGTCTGATTTCCATGGGTTTCTAAAATACACTTAATTCTAAACTTAATTAGCCTGATCCTTGCAAGTCAGCCATTTTGAGGCTTAGACTTTAATGTGAGTGATTTTCATACAGTCTACTTCTAAAAAGCTAAAAAGATATTTGTATAACTTTGTTGGTTTAAAGACCTTTATTGTTCTAAGTTATTGATGTTTATATAGGTGAAGGTGTGCGTGTGAAGGCAGAGAATTCAACTCTTACCAAATTGCTTTTGCTATTTCTCTTAAATTATTTGCAACACAACTGGAGTTTTGAGACTCTACACAAACTTTCTAGATAGCTCATCTTCTGTTTTATCCTATTTAGAATGTAATTACATTTACATATACAAATAAATATTGGAAGAATTGCCAATTCCTGCTTAACTAAGCTTTACAAAGAAAGTTTCGTTTTGTTTTTTTAAAAAATTTTATTTATTTATTTGAGAGGGAGAAAGAGAAAGTGGAGGAGGAGCAGAGGGAAAAGGACAAGCAGATGCCTTGCTGAGCACAGAGCCAGACACGAGGCTCTTCAAAGATCCTGAGATCATTACCTGAGCTGAAATCAAGAGTAGAACACTTAACCGACTGAGCCACCCAGGTGCCCCTACAAAGAAGTTTTATGTCCTGAATCAAATGCAAATACTAATTTGAAATCTAATAAATAATCTGAAAAATAATGCAGGGTAAATTTAAAAAATCAATCAGGATTTTGAGACAATGAGAACACAAGTCAGATTGGAAAAAAATATTTGCAAAAGACACATCTGATAAAGGACTGTTATCCAAAATGCACAGTGGATTCTTAAAACGCAACCATAAGGGTGCCTGGGTGGCTCAGTTGGTTGGGTGACTGCCTTCGGCTCAGGTCATGATCCTGGAGTCCCGGGATCAAGTCCTGCATCAGGCTCCCAGCTTCACAGGGAGTCTGCTTCTTTCTCTGACCTTCTGCCCTCTCATGCTCTCTCTCACTCTCTCTCTCTCCCTCAAATAAATAAATAAAATCTTTTTAAAAAATAAATAAAATGCTTTAAAAAAAAACGCAACCATAAGAAAATAAACAACTTGATAAAAAATTGAACAAAAGATATCAACAGACACTTCACCATAGAAGACATACAGATTAGAAACAAGCATATGAAGGCAGGGTCAACATCATATACCATTAGGTAATTCTCAGTTTAAACAATTTTTGGCCACGTACCTATTAGAATGGCAAAAATTCAAAATATCGACAACACTAAATTCTGACAAAGATGTGGAGCAATAAGAACTCTCATTTATTGCTGGGGGGAATGCAAAATGGTATGGCTGCTTTGGAAGACAGTTTGGAAGTTTCTTACGAAAGTACATATACATTTGCCATACCATCCAGCCATCCTGCTCCTTGGTATTTACAAAAGGATTTGAAAACTTAGGTCAGCCCAAAGCCTGCACACCTATGCTTATAGCATCTTTATACTACATACTATTTGATTCCAACTATATGACATTCTGGAAAAGGCTAGACTATGGAGATAATAAAAGGATCAGTAGTTCCCAGGGGTAAAAAGGGGAGGAAGGGGTGACCAGGTGCAGCACAGAGGATTTTTAAGGCAGTCAGACTCTTTTGTAGAATACTGCAGTGGTGGACACATCTCTAAGTCAGGTGGCTATAACAGAATACCCATAGGACTGGGCGGCTTATAAAGGACAGAAATTTATTTATCATGGTTCTAGAGACCGGGATCTAAGAACAAGGTGCTGGCAGATTCAGTGTCTGGTGAGGGCCTACCTTCTAGTTTACACACCATCTTTTTGCCTTGGAGTCTCTTTTACAAGGGCACTAATCCCATTCACGTGGGCTCCACCACCATAATCTAATCACCTCCCAAAGGTCCCACCTCCTAACGCCATCATCTTGGGGTTAGGTTTTCAACATATCAATTTAGGGATGGGGAGGACAAACATTCGATCTACCGCAATACAAGCTGTTACACATTTATCAAAATCCATAGAATGTACACCACCAAGTGTGAACCCTAATGTAAACTATAGACTTTAGGGGATAATAATATGTCAATGTTGGTTCATCAATTGTGACAAATATGCTACTCCAGTAAGGGATGTGGACAGTGGGGGAAGCTATGCATATGTGGGGGCAGGGGATAAAAGAGAACTCTTTGTAATTTCTGCTTGATTTTGTTGTGAACCTAAAACTGCTCTAAGAATCAAGTTTATTAAAAAATCAATCAGGGTATTATTTTGATAGCATGAAGCTAGGAAATAAAGACAATATTCATCAAGGTGAAACAATTTATGCAAGCTTCAAAAATCGTGGTGCAACCCAATTATTTCTTTGCTCATCATAAGAGGTAGGAAGCTACTGAAATCTCCTCTGTTATGCACTGCCAATCTCTAAGGAGCCGTAAGCGCATCAGGAGCAGACCAAATTCATCTTTATGGCACCTCAGTGAATGATGGAAGGTTGGAGGATTATTACCCCCATTTGCAGACTCAGAGGTTAAATGATAAATGTGAGGCAAATCACAAGCAGGATTTCGTGGTAAAAACATTTTAAATGCCTTACATTTCTCATCTTTATCCCAGTTAAATTACTCCTTTTTTATTTTTTCCAGTTCTGATATCCCGTCAGCCTGGACCTATTCAGAAATTAAGCATGCTGCAGTCAAAAGAGCATAGATTTCTGAATCAGAGCTCCAAGTCCTTTGATCTCCACATTATCATGGGCTGTATGGGGGCTGTCCTTCCAAATCACTGTGTTCTTTTTTTTTCTAAAGATTTTATTTAGTTATTTGAGAGAGAGAGAGAGAATGAGGAGTGAGAGCGGCAGAGGGAGAAGGAGAAGCAGTCTCCCTATTGAGCAAGGAGCCCGACGTGGGGCTCGATCCCACCACCCTGGGATTAAGACCTGAGCGGAAGGCAGATGCTCAAAACTGATTAAGCCACCCCAGGAACCCCTACTGTGTTCTTTCTGAAAACAGAAAAGGAAATCCAAGGACATCACATTGCCCTTGTTGCCAAACTGGTATTATTGCTGCTGCCGCTGGTGGTGTTACTGGTGGTGGTGGTGCATATGTGTGTTTGACACCTATGTAAAATGTGTATGGTAGCTGTTTGACTAACAAATTGCTACTAGCCAGCAGGTGATATAAATAAATGTATAAATTGGATAGGCTACTTTCCGGGCTTGGAGGTAGGAATTCTGAGCTCTAGTTTGGCTAAGTCACCTTTCTTCTCTCAACTATCTATTTTCTTATCTCCAAATGGACTTAACACCTGACTCCATTTCTGGAGATGTGGAGACAACGCAACTGATATCTGGAGTGTCTAGGTAACCACATGTTATTCTTACACAAGTTCATTTATGTGCTTGTGTATCTGGAAAGTATGCATTCATGTGTACATGACTGTATACACTTACAAAGACAATGAAAACTGAGGGCAAGGATCAGTAAATAGAAAAGCAGAACGCATAGCAGCCTGAGGTTTACATAAAATATGTGATTGTGCAAAAATTTTTAGAAATACAAAAGATATTTAAAGGAGGCAGGAAAGAGTTAGCAAGAGCAGCAGAAGTGTGACTCAGGGCACGGAGAAATGGGGTTGAGTAGCTTGCATTATAACAAAGTGGGCAGTAAATGACAGCATAGTCATTTGTCGGTACGTTGGAAATCGACTGCTTGATGAGATCTAAATTCACAGCGTGATTAGATGAAACTGTTATCTCAGAATTATTCATGTAAACCAGCTAACTCATAAGTCCCCTCCCCCCGCCTTTTTTCCCTAGCTCTGATGTACTGGCTAGTTTTTGCATAATGTCTATTTGTAGAAACATGACTACAACATGATCTTTCATTCAGTGTTTCTCTTCCAAAAGGTCGTTTTTTGGGGTCTAATTTCCTCATTATGAATGATTTCTGGTCCCGTTCACTGTGGTTTAAGATCTAAAAAGAATAACTACTAAACTGTCCCACCTTTCCAAATTTTGAAAACTACTGGTCTGCTTAATAAATAAGAAAAGACCTTCCCTCTCTCTCTGGGGGCTGTAAGACTGGTATCTTTCGTGTGGGTCCCATCACTGTGTGTTTCAGAGGGTTGTTTGGGTGAAATATCACTTCAGTACCTTTCTCTCCCCTTTCACAATTCCAAGAGTGGTGTGAAAAAAATCTATTTTTATGTATTTTGAGTTGGAACAAAAATCAATTTCTACTTAAAAAAAAATGATACAAGACCCCAAGAGCTTAAGGGAGATAAAAACATGATTGTAGCATTACTGTACAGTGGTAGCATTTAGTTGTTTGATTTCATGATATTTTTGGGTGCCATGCCAATATTTAGAAGAGTTAAGTTTTAAAACTATGAGCAAAAAATAAAATGATCTTTATTGGACTCTGGAGAGACAATGTCATGTAGCAATTATGAATGTGACTATGTGGTCCTACTGCCTGGGTCAGATTCAGGCATTGACATTTATTATCTGTGTGCCTTAATGTAAATGCTAAGCCTTTCAGGGCCTAAATGTTCTAATCTATAAAATGAGATTAATAACAGTAATAAACAAAATAGTATGGCTGTTGGGAGGGTTAAATAAATAAACGTACGTAAATTGCTTAAGATGGTGTCTAGCACACACTGAGCACGTGATAAATGTTAGCTATTATTTTTCCCATGCAGATTACAGGATCCCCTATTCTGATGTACCACTTATTTGAAATGATAAGGCAAGTCTGTTATATCATTTTATTTCTTAGAAGAATTTTAGCTAAAAAGAAATCCTCAGGTGTTGACTGTACGTGAATACATTTTATCTTTTATTTTTCTAAAGTGGTAGAGCATCTTAGGACTATAGTAAATTATGAAATACAATAAATCTGTTTTTGGCTCTATTTATCCTTGGAAGGTTAAGGGCTTGGGTGAGAATGTGTAGGCAAACCCTGATTTGACGAATTCAGGAAGATTCATAGCCATGAGTCAGTTTCAGGCTGCTTCTTTGTAAGTTCATTTAGACAACAACCAAGTCTGCAGCTAATTCTTAACTGAGTATCTGGAAAAGCTCCAATCCCTAAAGAGTCCACAGCTAGAGCTACTTTATTTAGACTTAGTGAACATAATATCATCGGCATGAAATGGAGGTCTAAGGAAGACCAATAAAATAACAACAAAAAGTGACTTTTAAAAGGTTTTGTATGGGGCCCCTGGGTGGTGCAGTCAGTTAAGCATCTGACTTGGTTTCCATTCAAGTCATGATCTCAAGGCCATGAGATCCAGCCCTGCATCGGGCTCTGTGCTCAGTGCAGAATCTGCTTGAGTTTCTCTCTCCCTTTCCCTGCTATTCCCACTTATGCTGATGCTCTCTCTCTCTTTAAAATAAATAAACCATTTAAAAAAAGGTTTTGTATAAATGCAGCTGGAAGAAAAGTAAATGAAACACTTACAGTGAAATACGATACTCATGCAAATTATTCCATAAAAGGAAAAATTAATAAAATGTCAACATAAACCCAAATGGGTTTTCTTGGGAAGGGTTGGAGAAGGATGGCAGTGGCATTACCTATTTCCAAACCAGACGTACATTAAATAAAAAAAACTAAAATGACAAAGAAAAGTTTAAAAGAAATAAATATTCAAGACAAAAATTTTAAATTCGATTCATTTAGGAAAGATGAATAAACAAGGAAGACATAAAATACCAGATTATTAGTTCCAATTACTAGTCTCATCTTAAATTGCATGGCAATATCCTTGGGCAATGAGGAGTACAGACCAAAGCTATGGGATATGTTAAAGTACTACCAAATATCCCTGTCATTTCCAGTGCCTTGTTTTTATAATAAATGTTAAATGTTATCTCTTAACAAGTGTTCTTATATCATTCATTTAACTAGGTAACTTCTCTTACGATCCTAGGCAAATAGTATATTTCTGTTAAATTCTTGCATTGCATTACATACACATTAAAGTGGCCTTATTTATTGATTTTCTTTCAATATGTATCTGTGTATTTTAGCAAATTACATTGGACAGTGCTCGGTAACATTCTTGGGATTTTTAAATTGTTATTTTTATTTTTTTAAAGTAATACTTAGTGTAGCAAGTATTACTTGATAAAAATATGATAAAAATATTATGATATTGATGGTAAAAATGATAAAATATTAATATGATAAATATATTAATAATTTTTTACAAAGTTAATAACCTTTCCATGACATCTCTTCAACACATCCTCCTGAAGGTTAAAATAAATAGGATAGGGTTTATCATTTCACTTTTTCCATGGTTCTTTTATTTTTTTTCTATTTAAAAATTATTATTATTATTATTATTATTATTCATGTTGCTTGGCAAGTTTCTCTTTTAACTGAACATGGCCATTCCTCAGGGTCACTGAGACAGAACTCATGTTCCTTTTCATCCCAAGGTTAAATTCTCTGAAAATGAATTATTGTGTCAAATGATGTGTTATTTTTAAGAAAATTTTAATGCCCATTGACAGACTTTTCAAAATGGCTCGTATTATTCACACAGCTATCTATCAACAGGATATTAAAGTGCTTATTTCCTACAACTTTACTAATAATAGTTAAGTCATCATTTTTTTTATTTGCCACCTATATGGGCAAAAAATTGTATCTCACAGTGAATATTTTTTAATAACTACTATGATCACCTCTTTTCTGAACAGCCTATTCATTTTTCTATTGTTTGTAATTTTTAAGAATCTATTTGTAAAAACTTCTGATTCAAACCAAGATGGGGTAACTGGAAACAGAATTACCTCCCCATCTGAAAACAAAACAAAACAAAACAAAACAACAAAAAAGTAGAAATAGATAGATAGATAGATAGATATAAAAACCCAACAGTTTCAAAACACTGGACTTTTGGTAATTTAGAATAGTGATCCCTGAGAAACAAATGGGGTAAGCTCTATAGTATATTGTCTTGAGAAAGTCTCCATGCCATGGCACAGAGAGGAATAAATAATCTGAGCAAAGTCCAGAAAACTCCCTGAGTTACAGAGACACTGTTAAGAGTTCAGAGAGACCAAGGAGTCTAGAGTTTCCAGGAAAGAGTAATGAAGAACTATAAAAATAGACAACTCTGAAAATCTGAAAAGGATCCCTTTTGGGTATTGAACAAAGTTCTTAACAGTGCCTGTGTGAATGGAAACTATGTGAGGCCAAGAAAACAACCGTTAGAAAAGACTATTGGGAACAGTCTATATTGTTCATATGGGACCAGGCGTGGAGGCTGACCAACTACACTAGAAAACTCAATTCACAGGACACTGGGTAGGGTGATCAAAAGGGTTTTGTGTCAGTAGTGAGGAATAATTAGCCCTGGAATAAACAGCTTTCTGGTCTTGTCTAATAAACCCTTAAAAGCAAGACACAACAGGATCAGTTTACGAGTAACTTAAGGGCATTCCAGAATAAAGTTTGAGAATATTTACAGAAATAAAAAATATTCAGCATTTATTATAAGATTTGCAATATCTAGCAACCAATCTAGAATTACCAGTCAAGCAAAGAAGCAGTAAAATATGATCAATAATCAGGAAAAAAAATCAATGACTTGAAACTGATACAGAATTTATGCAAATGTTACAAAAATATTAAAATAGTTGCTATGAACTATATTCCATTTAATGAAATAGTTAAGTAGATGTGAGGGGAATAAAGGCCTAGAAGTTGATTTCTAGAGATGAAAATTACAATTTGTAAAATGAAAAATGTACTAGGACTGATTAGACACCACAGAAGAAAAGATGGACAAACTTAAAGACATAGCAACAGAAACTATCCAAAATGAACAGAAATAACTAAGAATTAGAAAAATAAAGTGAAGAGAAAAAGAGAAGACATGAGTTACTAATACTGGAAACAAGAGAAGTGATATCATTATAGATTCTATAGATATTGAAAGTTTAATAAGATTAAGAATATAGGGGCACCTGGGTGGCTCAGTGGGTTAAGGCCTCTGCCTTCGGCTCAGGTCATGATCTCAGGGTCCTGGGATCGAGCCCCACATCGGGCTCTCTGCTCAGCAGGGACCCTGCTCCCCCCCCCCCCCGCCTGCCTCTCTGCCTACTTGTGATCTCTCTCTGTCAAATAAATAAATAAAATATTTAAAAAAAAAAAGAATAAGAATATATTATAACCAACTCTATGCCAACAAAGTCAACAACTTAGATGAAGTGGACAAATTCTTTCAAAGACAAAAGCTACCAAAGTTCACTGGAGATGATATATTTAACAGTTCAAATATCATTTTGTCTATTAAAGACACTGAATTTATAGATTGAAAACCTTCTCAAAAAGAACAATTCAAACTCAGATGTCTTCACTGATGAAATTTACCATTTACAAAGAAATACTCATTCTCCACAAACTCTTTCAGAACTATGAAGAGTAAAAAAAAAAAAAGGAAAAAAAAAGAACTATGAAGAGTATGGGACACTTTTCTGACCAATAAAATAAAATAAAATAAAATAAAACAAAACAAAATAAAATAAAACTTCAGCAAAACAGGAATAGATGCAGACTTGCTTAACATAGTAAAAAGTATGAAAAACCTACAACTAATTTCATATTAATGATTAAAACTGAATTACTCTCCTTAAGATCAGGGAAAAAGCAAGTTTGCTTACACCACTTCTATTTAATGTTATACTGTAGGCTCTGGCTAATGGAATAGGGCAAGGAAAAGATAAAAGGCATTCAAATTGGAATGAAAAAAGTTAAAGAGCTTTTGTTTGAAGACGACATATTTGTCTATGTAAGGAATGTAATGTAATTTACTAAAAAGTTAAAGAAGCCATTAATGAGTAAATTCAGCAATGCTGTAAGATATAAAATACATATAAAATTGCATTTTGTGTACTACAATGAGCAATTAGAAATTGAAAATATAAAAACATACCCTTTACAACAGAATAAAAAATGGGAAAGAAACAATCTTGCAAAAGATGTGAAAGACCTATACACAGAAATTTACAAAACTTTGCTGAGAGAAATTAAAGAAAACCTAAATAAATTGAGAGCTATGCTAAGTTATGGGTTGGAAGACTCAATATGGTTAAGTAGGCAATTCTCCTCAAATTGGTTTATTTATTTAACTCAATCTAATCTATAATATGATCCCAGGGATAGTAAGTGAGCTATGGGGACAGCAGGGTGGTAGGGATCTTTACAAAAGGCCATAAGAAAACTTTTGTGGGTGTTGAAAGTATTCTTTATTTTGAGTTAGTGACTGTTTCACAGATGTAGGCACATGCTAAAATATCAAATTGTCTACTTTAAATAGGTTCAAGTTTTTATCACTTATAATAAATCTAATAAAAATTCTACATACCACTTTTTATTGTTAAACCTTAAACTGTGATAAGCATTATAATTTTTGAAGTCTAACACTGATCTTAAGATTTTATTTATATCATTTACTCTACTTGTTTTTATTCCTATATAGATAAATATGTCTAGTCGGATAAACATACTTTGCCTTTAACTTATAATCTTGGATTGCATTAAAATATTAACAAAAACTGGGGCACCTGGATGTTTCAGTCAGTTAAGCAACCCACTATTGATTTCGGCTGAGGTCATGATGTTAGGGTCTTGGGATCTAGCCTTGCATTGGGCTCCTCGCTCAGGGAGGAGTCTGCTTGGGTTTCTCTCTCCCTCTCCCTCAGACCTTCCACCCCACCACTCTGCTCTCTCTCTCTCTCTCTCTCGCTCTCAAATAAATAAATAAATAAATAAATCTTTAAAAAATATTAACAGAAACTAAAGTTATGTAAATATGCTATTTAATATTACATCTATTCACAGACTTTATTCAACTTATTGATTATTCATTAATTCAATTCTAAGTAGAAAAGATATGTTAATTATTATACATTAATAGAAATAGATGATAACTTAAAATGAGACATGATAATTTAGCTTAATTATCCTTGCATTTTCTTTTTTATTTATTGATTGAACCATTCATCAGTATTTACTGACCCCCTGTAATGTTATCAGCACAGGAGTTCTGAAGTGAACTAAATTGACAAAAATCCTTGCCTGAAGTGAGCTAAAATTTTTGTGGTGGAATAGTGATAGATAACAAATAAAAAAGTAAAATAAGTAATGTGTGATGACATGTGTGATATTAAATATTAAGGATGTGATACATCTGCTATATTAAAAAATATAACAGGGAAGGGAAATAGATAACGCCGAAGAAGGCGGTAGTGATTTCAATTTTTAAATAGGGTCAACTCAGGAAAGGCCTCATGAGGCCACATGTGAGCTAATATTCAAGGGGGTGAATGAAGGGATCTGGGTGAAGAGCTTTATGGGAGCAGAAACACAGAGACAGAGGCCTGGCAGTGGGAATAGGCCTGTGATGTTTATGGAACATCAGGGAGTGTGGCTGGAGCAGCTTTTGGGCTTACCCCCGGTGCAGTAGGAATCGCTAGAAAGTTTTAAATGGAGGAGCAATGCGATATGACATATGCTTTAAAAGGATCACAGAGAAAAAAAAAAAAAAAAAAAGGATCACAGAGAGTAAGCTGTGGGCAGGATGGAGACCATGGCAGAAGTAGGAGAGCAGTTATGAGGCAATAATCTGTTTATTGTAGCCTAGCAACACAGTATCCGACGGACAGATGAAGCATGGAAATAAAGGGGGAGAAGAACCCTTTCTATGTATTTAATAACCACTCATTGTTTTTCTGTCTAGCTGAAATTAGACCACACTCCTTAACTCTGTACTGGTAATGTGAGTAAAGTGGTCAGCCATTAATAGGACTGATTAATTAAACCAAAGGCAATAATGTGGGATTGGGTTTAAAACTGTTATTACTAATGTTAAGCTATTTAATTCTTTCACTTAAACGAGGATCTTTTTTGTAATGTGGTGACTCTAACAACATGTGGGCTTTTAATTGAATTGGTTGTATTAGTACTTGCAAAATTAGCTTGCTAGAAGAGTAACCACTAAGATTTCCAACAAAAGGCAGAATAGTTGAATGGATGCTATTTTACAGGTATACGTCATGTGCAGTGGGCTCCAAAGCGCTTTAAATCAGTATTTAGTAATTATATTATCCAATTTACTATTGATATTTGTGCAATCCAAACTTTCTAAAAAAAAAACAAGGTTTAAAATGAATGACACAGAAGCATTAAGGAATCATAATTCAATAATTTGTAGGAATGTACTGAGTACATACTACATGCTAGGATGAAGAGATCTCTTGCAGTTACAAAGATACTCTTTTCTCCAAGAAAGTCATAGTTTTGTGGAGTAATAAATTTTTTTTAAAGATTTTATTTTTATTTATTTGACACAGAGAAAGAGATCACAAGTAGGCAGAGGCAGGCAGAGAGAGAGGGGCAAGCAGGCTCCCTGCTGAGCAGAGAGCCCAAATGCGGGGCTCTCTGCCAGGACCCTGAGATCATGACCTGAACCGAAGGCAGAGGCTTTAACCCACTGAGCCACTTAGGCGCCCCTGGAGTAATAAAGTTTTTAACAGAGGTAAGCACATTAGTATTACTTGGAACATTCACTGAGCACTTACTGTGTACCAGCCTTTTGATATGCATGTATTATATCTCCAATCTTCACAAACCTATAAAGTAGGTAATAATATTATTGATATTTTTAAAATGAGAAAACTGATACTTAGATTAAATAATATGTCTAGAATTACTTAGGAATTATTAATAATTATCGAAATGTAACTGTTTATGTAAAAGTAAATGTTTGGGTATTATATAAAAATACAGTGGGTTTATAGAGTGAGATCAGAGGGCATGCAGGAATTATAGCCGAGGATGAAAGTGACATGTGGGTTGGATTCTGCGTGACAGAAAAGAGGCAAAGAGCATCACGGGAGGAACTGTCTGTGCAAAGATACAATGTATTTTGGGGGTTTTTGGGTTTTTTTGTTTTTTAAGGTTTTATTTATTTATTTATTTGACAGAGAGACACAGCGAACAGCGAGAGAGGTAACACAAGCAGGGGGAGTGGGAGCGGGAGAAGCAGGCTTCCCACTGAGCAAGGAGCATGATGTGCGGCTTGATCCCAGGACCCTGGGATCATGACCTGAGCCTAAGGCAGCCACTTCGCAGCTGAGCCACCCAGGCGCCCACGTGTTTTGGTTTTTTAAAGAACTGTGTAAGAAGTACTAATCATTGCTGCATGGTGGTGTGGGAGTGGGTGGGCTTAGATGGAGCAAGGAATAAGCTTGGTAAGTTAGGCTGGAAACAGATTGTGAAAATGTCCTTCTTAGGAATATGAAGTTAATCCTGTAGGCAAAAAGAGTCCCTGAGGTTTTTTTTCATTTGTTCACTCATTTTTTGTTTTATATTGTTTTTAAGTAGAGTACAAGTGCTATATAAGACAATGGAGTAAGAAGGTGTAGAATTCCATCCTGATGTACTAACTGTATACATGCTGGGAGATGGACAGCAAGCAAGCACGCGGCAGTTCAGAGTACAGATTTGGACACTAACCCAGGAAAGAGTGGTGCTGCCAGTGCTCGAATCTAAGTCACTGCGGTCAAGGGGCTGCAGCAAACTGGAGAGTGACCTGGGTCTTCGAGGGAGGGTGTCTCATGAGGCAGCAGGGACTTGGGATCATTGATCATGGAAGTTCTTGGTATCAGGTAGGATGGGAATTAAGTCAGGAGAGAATCTGAAGCAAGATTTTTTGGTGCTGTCAGCAAGTTGGTGGGGGTCAAAGCTAAGAAAGTGAAGCATGTCATCTAGAAACAAAAGCTTGAGAGAGACACAAATGGGCCACAGTCTAGCCACTATTTTCCTGGATTCTTAAATATATACATATTTTAATGATCTCTCACTTAAGAGAAATGAAAATCATGATAAAGGGTTTCAAATAAGTCTCTGGCTTTCTGACTTCATTCACCCCACCATCACGCTCAGCATTCATCCACCATCTAGTTCCTTGTGCAGGAGCAGCGTCTGCTTGACACTACGTAGCTCAGGAGATACTGCCTACAATTTGGAATAGGACAGACTTTTTTTTTTTTTTAGAGAGGGAGAGAGAGAGAGAGCATGAGCAATCGTGGGGGGAGGCAGAGGGAGAGGGAGAGCTAGAGTTGCAAGCAGACTCTGCCCTAAGCATGGAGCCATCGTGGAGCTCGATTTCAGGACCCCAAGATCACGACCTGCGCTGAGATCAAGAGTTGGCTGCTTAACAGACTGAGCCACCCAAGTGCCCCCAGGACAGACTTTAGATTACTGACTTTGTCAATGAACAGTTGAGTGAAAATGGGCTTAAATTTTCAGAGACAATGATAACAATAAAAATAATAACAATAATAAAATAGTAAAAATATCATTCACCTTATTAATGGGATGACTGATAACAAATGTAAAGAGGTAGGTTGGCACATGATAGATTTGTAGACTTATTTTACAAAAAATAATGGAATAACTACTATATGTTAAATCAGGGTTATTATTATGAGCAAGTCCCATTTTTACCCATAAGAAACATAACAATCTCCATTATAAGCTGCCCTACAAACCATGAAGAAAGTCATATCCATGTTACTCTTTAAATTTTGAGAACTACTCTTTTCGAGGTACTGACAACTTCAAAAGAGTAGTGCTTATTACTCGGAGCATTATAGAGAATAGAAAACATCTTCCATTAAGTCTCCAAGTCAACCCTCTTGGGGCTATCACATCTTTTTAAATAAAAGTAAAAAAATTCCTTAAATGCCAAAGGTAAGGAACTGAGTGTCCAAACTCCTTAATTTGTCCCTTGAACACCCTAACAATTTGGTGGCCCGAATTCATAATGTATGACTGATTCATAATCTATCACTTTTAAAATGCAGGTTGATTCAGTTCACAATAAACAGATAAAAATACGCTGCAATGCATAATACTGTATAATGTACATCTGTTGTACAGAAATGGGAAAAATACAAGGGTAAGATATTTATTTTAAATCTTACAGCTGTTTTTCAATCAGCTACAAAATTATAACGTGTGATAGTTCTGTATCTACAAATAAAGTAGGCTATGAGAGCAGATAATTATTGGGATTTATTTCACAGATGAAGAGACTGACACTGTTGACTATTGTTAGTAAGTGCTCCCCAATCTTGGATACTCCCTACACTTGGAGTGCTTTCTGGTGTCAGAGGAAATACTGGCTAAGTGCTACTCACTGCTTGATTGGTGAGCGAACCATGTTCTTGTCTTTACCTCATTATATAACTGTTAAGATTGCCACAGAAAAATGGAAGTTTCCTGTAGAAAACAATGTGATTGTTATCAATTCACATTCTGATTGCCTATTCAAATTCAGTGTATAATACAGCAATTCTTTCCAGCTTTTACATTCAAATTTATACTTTCTTAGTAATTGTAGTCCCTGGAACTTATTTAGTGTAAAGTGCTAAGCAAACCTGAATGAATTCTAGAGGAAATCATTGCTTTTTCCTCCTCCTTATTTACAACTCTCCAATCTCCAGAGGAGAAAAACACTGTTTTCATGATAAAATTATAAAATTGCTATGTGGAAGCAGGTTAGTGAAGAGGAAATATGAGTCTGCTATTTGTTCAATGCCCATTCTGTTGAAGCAAAAGTATTTTAAGTTCTAAATTATTCATACTGTTATTCACAATGATCAAATATCTCATGCAATTACTTCACTCATTTTATTTAAGCTTTTCCAATATGCTTTCCAGTGTATTTTAAGATCATGTAAACATAACAAATACACATTTTACTGGGGTGCTACTGTATGACATGGATTTAAAAGAGGACTATACGCAGGTCATTATATTTTTGTGCTGTAGGAAAAGCAATTATTCATACGGGTGGTCTATGTTTTCTTAGGTTTTATCATGCTGGTATTTCTTTTTTTTTTTTTTAGATTTTATTTATTTATTTGACAGAGAGAGAGAGATCACAAGCAGGCAGAGAGGCAGGCAGAGAGAGAGGGGGAAGCAGACTCCCCGTTGAGCAGAGAGCCTGATGCGGGGCTTGAACCCAGGACCCTGAGATATGACCTGAGCCGAAGGCAGAGGCTTTAACCCACTGAGCCACCCAGGCGCCCCTCATGCTGGTATTTCTACCTATACATTTTTTCCACCTATATTTTTAAAACAAAGTTAATTTATGATCTATACCACATTTATAGCTGAAAAACAGATTTCAGGATGCTTTGGAAGGATTACAAAACTAGGACTGTTAGGCCTTAAAATTTATCTTTTTTCTGATTCTCTTTTCCATCTTTGCCACTATTTTTAAAGACTACTAGCAGCTCTTTGGTAGTGAAATTTGAAAATAAATATTACTACTAATTACAAAACAGCATATTTTAATTTTACATGTATAATTACATAAAAATTTCAAGACTGCTACAAGCAAATTTTCTACTTCCAAAGGCTGCCAAAAAGGAATCCAAATTGAGCAAGGGAGTATAATATTGGTCTCTGGGAACACTGACTACAGTGCAGTTTTACTCCTGTGTGGTTGTCCAGCTGCCATAAAATAGAGTGGAAAGAAGTGCTAATGTGGGAAGCTATAAAGAAAATAGTCATGGAGGATCAGAAGTTAGAACTCAGAAATTTGTCATCTTTTTTTTTTTAGTAATCTCTACACCCATGTGGGGCTCTAATTTACAACCCCAAGATCAAGAGTCATGTGCTTTACCCACTGAGCCAGCCAGGCGCCCCTCAGGAGTTTCTCATTTCATTAGAATAACACGTGCCCTTTTTTTTTTTTTTTTTACACGTGCCCTTTCTGTGCTGGAATGTTTAACAGCTTTCCCCCTCTTTCATCAAATTATACCTTAGTGAAAGGTAATGTCTCTTGTACAGTGTTGTAATAGTTCTACTTAAATACTCAATCCAAAAGGACTGGCCAACATTTTTCATTTGTTTGGTTATTCCGAGAAGGTATTCAGTTTTAAAATATTCTAGAATAATAGTATTTTGGCCATCTTGGCCAAGTCAGACTTCCGAAAAGTGATGCAAATTCTAAGTGCCAGTGACATTTAGTTTCCTTTTTTGTTTGGAGGCCTTATAGATAATTTTTCAATACCCAATTTTGTTTGATATTTTTAAAAGTGTTAAAACTAAGTTTTCAAAGCAATCATACATGTGAAAAGAAGTGTACTCAATTGATGTCATATTCTATCTGAATCAGATGATTGTAAGTCTTTTTCTTTCAGGTAATTATCAGAAAAACAACTTTAGAAGAAGATTCTAATTTTACTGATAGTTACACCTTAAAAGCAAATTCTTCAGATTGATTCATCATAGCTGTCTTTAACATGTGTGGGTGTAGGCCAAAATCAAAAGCTGCCATCAGTTGTTGTTTTTTTTTTTTTTTACCTGCATGAATTTGACTTAGGGAACATTTTATTACAGTATCTCATTTCCGTCATTTAGTCATCTTAATAGCAATACAATATGAGTCTGCCCAAAGGCCATTTTCTACCATTTGGATACCTATGGGTTATTAAGACCTCTTCAATCATTCATATTCAACTTACTCAGAAGTGGGGAGAAAAATCCAGATACAGGGAAGATTTAAGCAATTTGGAATGTATCACAGGGAGAGATAAAACTGCTTACTCAAAATGGATCAATTTAGCAGGACTCCTGGATGTTATTAAGTTCTTGAACATTATCATGAAATATGACAAAACTGTACTGTGGATGTAAATTTGATGATAAGCAGAAAACTAACAAGCTAAAAGGATATAACTATCATTTAACAAATGCTTGCACAGAGGAAAGTTACTCTAAATATATTTACTATAAATATATAATATCTTCGAAATTGCTGGATGAAGCTCTTATTTGTATTCACTTTTTGCTTGAACTTAAACAAGTCCTCCCTCTGGGTTTCCTTGGTTTTCTCACCCAGTAAATAAAAGATCAGGATTATTCGATTACTTAATTCTCTCCTTCCCAAACCTAACATCCCATGGTTTGCCATTTCTATTTACACAGATGATTAAAACAGAAGTGTTGAGAAATGGCTAAGCTTTTACAACTGGCAGTTCTCACAGAAAATGCTCAAGAAAGTAACCTGCACCATTGTGTGCCAATGGTGGACTTTGTAAACGAATTGGCAGGTGACAATGGACACCATAAATCTCCTAAAGAAGGACGGGTGGTGGCTGTAAGTTTAATGAGAATATACAGAGAAAAGGAAAGAGAATCATAATAAAAACAAGTAAAGGGGGAGCTAACTCAAGTAAGTTAGTTTATGAGTTATCTGGAGGAAGCTAAGTACCAGACTTCAGTAGAGTTTTATTTCTTTTCAAGGTCCAAACCTAGTAACATATTCTGTACTTAAAGAAAGATCATTCAAAATTAACACAGACAATGTTTCTACTCAGTTGAGTAGAAATACTTTGTTTTTGTTTCAAATGAACAACTCTTCTGTATATTTGAAATAAACATTCCCAATTTTACATAATAATAGGAACCACCAAAGAATTCAATCATATTACACACAATAAAATGTTTTCTATACATCTGTCTAATGGGCAAAAATGAGTTTTAATAAAAATAGTAAAAAGTGCCTAAAATACCACGCATATGAATCTTTAAAGAAAATCACTATAAGAAAATATGGTGTGATTTCCTTGTATATTGTCATATAATAAAGGGTAAAGAAAGTTGATTTCGAGTGTATGGTCATGGATCTGTAAACCTCTGATGGTCACATATTTGCTGAAACCTTCAGGTAACTGAACTTTTTTAAAAAGTTTGGAAGTTTATAAAAGCTAAAAGAATAATACTACCAAAAAAGAAACAAAGAAATCTGATATTGGACTTAAAAAACTTTTATTCGAAATTTTAAGGATATATATAGATCTATAGATTTATCTGAAATCAAAGAAGTTATTTTAAGAAGCTTTATATGTTCACTTTTGGTAATAATTTTAAATATTATAATTCTATACTTTTGAGAGAGCATTGCAGACTAAGCAATTCTTGCATCATAAAGTACACACTGGTCACTGTCTCCTCTCTAGAACATAGAGAAACATGTCCAATAAGTACCATCTAATTAAAGAGGCAGATTCTCTTTTCTCTATAAATTATGCAATCCTGTGTAGCTTCTACTTATTGAAATTTACTTTTGACTTTAAAAGTTTTTCTATTAAGAAAAACTTAAAAGTTTTTCTGTTAAAAAAAACTGATTAAGAATGCCAGAATTTATTGTCTTAGAAACTAAAAATAATCTAGGAACATTGCCAAAGGTTGTATTACTGTTTTTTATGAATAGGAAAGTGCAATCAGAATTCCAAATTGCGGGATGCCTGGGTGGCTCAGTGGGTTAAAGCCTCTGCCTTTGGCTCAGATCATGATCTCAGGGTCCTGGAATCAAGCTCCGAATGGAATCCGGCTCTCTGCTCAGCGGGGAGCCTGCTTCCCCCTCTCTCTCTGCCTCCCTCTCTGCCTACTTGTGATCGCTCTCTCTCTGTCAAATAAATAAATAAAATCTTTAAAAAAAAAAGAATTCCAAATTTCGTGATCGAAACTTGGAATTCAAGAATTCTCTCAGATTTACTCGGGCAAAGACTCAAAAGATACAGAAAGGGATAGAAGATTTAGTAAACTCATGGGCATATCGTACTTCTTTTCTTGTTTCCTAAGACTTTAGTATTTCATTAAAGAATTTCAGGTAGATTCTTGAGGATTGGGGTTGAGGAACAGACCTCTAAAAAGAGGGCAAGAGACACTAAATGTAGTCTGAGAGTTATCATCCCTGGAATTTAGCAGAAGTTAGTGGATTTTGAATGAAAAATGTGTACAAAGTTTACTTATCCTTCTTTTTCCCTTTGACATTGCCAGTGTCACCCCTGTCCATTCTGTCCTTGATGAGCAATAGGACAAGGCAGGAAGAGAGATGATAGGTGTGAAGCAGCAAAAGGATGACTTCGTGGGGATCAGGCAAAGAGAAGAGGTAAGATCAAGTGCAGGGGCAACTGGAGAAAGGGAGATTATATATGTATCCAAGCAGGGAGTTCTTTAGAGGTCATTCCTGCACAACACATTGTGTTGGAGACTGTCAGAATAGGTATGAATACTTAATATTTTATCACCTAGAAAATTACAGTCATAGAGTATATCATCTAAGGTTTTATAATACTATAAAAGAAATTATGCACATTGTTCTGCAAAAGGGGAACAAATTCCCCTGAGTGAAATTGTTTGGCTCAATGTTGCTAAATCCTCAATATTATTCGTATTCTGCACAATGTATTAAGATTGAATGACAGAGGGGCATCTGGGTGGCACAGTCAATTAAGCAGCTGACTCTTGATTTCGGCTCAGGTCATGATCTCAAGGTTATGAGATCAAACCCTACATTGTGCTCCATGCTGGGTGTGGAGCCTGCTTGAGATTTTTCTCTCCCTCTCCCTCTATTCTTTCCTCTAAAAAAAAAAAAAATTGAATGAGACAATTTAGTGCAACTCACTCATTTTAAAATTAATGAAATTTGAGGGCCAGTAAGGTAAAAAAAAAAAAAAAAACCCACGACATTTACTTCAGGCCAAAGATGGAGCAAGAATGCATGGCTGCTCACCCCATCTTTATTTTTTGAAACAAAATTTAACCACAGAGAATTTCAGAGAATGGTATTTTGAATTGATATGATATTTAATTGAATATTTTATATTTAATTGATATTTTAATTGAAATGATATTTAATTACAGAGAACTTCAGAAAATAACAATCTTATCATATTGATGTCAGCATAGGTTATACATTAATAATGTTAAAGTGAAAATTTCCAATTTCCCAATTCCATTTTATGGCTTCCAGTTGTTTGGTGTGTATTCTTTCAATTTGTGGTATTAAATTTTTAATCTTTCTCTATTCTGTCATCTGTCTAAGCACTCATAAACAAAAAATTATGTACACTCTGCTAATCTTGTAGCAACTTGTTTCCAGTCAATATTGTTTTTAAATATCTATACGGACACATATAATTATAGTATGCACATATATGTTATTATATTTATTCTTTGCTTTTATTTTCTATTGTTTACTGTTATTTTTTACTTTTATTTTTTACTGTTTTTATTTTCTACTGTTATTTATTTGCTTCCCACTGTCTCCATTTTTTCCTTCTAATGGATTGATCATGTTTTCTATTTCCTCTGTAATAATCTGAAAACTAGATGTTCTATTTTAAACATGCAAAATGACTTCAAAATATTCCAATACAGTATAACATTGGTCAAAATCAGTAGCCCATCCCATACGCACTTCTCCATAGTTCTCCTTCCTCCTGAAAATGTTTGTAGTTTAGTCTGAACTGCCACCTCATTTTCAGTTTTCATTTTAATGTTAGCCTATATTTTAGTCTATGTTATTTCAACCACCCCCCATTCCGCCATATATTCTTCTTCTTATCTTTTCAAGTCAATAATTATCTAGATTTGACCAATTACGCTTTCTCAATATTGGACTCATCTTTGTGTCTTGCATTCCATTATTTTCTTTTATGTCAATTTTCCTTTGGGCTGAAGTATATCTTTTGTAGTTCTTTCAGTGAAGGTCCACAGCTGGTAAACTTGTTGTTTGTATGTCTGAAAAATATCATTATTGTCTTCTGACTTGAATGACAATTTAGCCTCTAATTGAACTGAAAATTGATCATAATTATTTTCTGTCAGTGGTTGGAAAATATTATTCTTTTATGTTCTGTATTTAGTTTTGCTAATGAAGTTTCCCGAAAAACTTTATTTTTTAAAAATTTTTATTTGGTACATTATAGTATGACAAATATATCTAACTTATCATTTCCAGGACTTTTGCTTATATTTTTCAGACTTAATTTTGTTTTCAGTTTTGAAAAATTCTCAGAAAATGTGTTTCAAATAGTGTATCTGATCCATTTTCTTGATCCACTCCAAACTTCTACTAAACATAGTAGGAACTTCTTATTCCTTCCTGCATGATTTTCTTTTCATCTCATGATGCTGCCTTCTGAGTAATCACCTCAAACCCACCTTTATGTACTTTCAGACTCTTTTCAGTTGTATTTGGTCCACCCTATTACCCATTCCATTGAATTTTTCTTTTTAATTTTAATTTGTTTATTTTATTGTCTAGAATTTATATTTGGGTCTTTTGCAAAGCATTCTCTCTTTTTAATTAATTTATTTAAATTTTGTCAGGGAGACAGAGAGAGAGTGCACAAGCAGCGGGAGCAGCAGGCAGAGGGAGAAGCAGGTTCTCTGCTGAGCAAGGAGCCCAATGTGGGACTCGATACCAGGACCCTGGGATCATGACCTGAACGGAAGGCAGATGCTTAACTGACTGAGCCACATAGGCATCCACATCGTCTCTTTTTTATCATGTCTTCTCTTGCCTTGTGAATCATGTTTCTTATTTTGTTCATTGATCATTTAAAATTTCTTATTTTAAAGTATCTTTCAGATTCCTTTTATCAATGGCTCCTTAGCTGTTATTATTCTGACTGCTGCGTGATGTCATTAAACATATTTCACATGTTTTGAAATATTTTATTATTGACTTATTTTGGGGTCTGATGTGTTCTATGTTCCTTGAACTTACTGGGTACTTTCATTATTTTCTTCTTTGAGAATTTCTGCTGTATATGTGTAAGGCAAGAGTTGAGATCACACACTTACTCCTATTATAAGGCTAGAAATTACAGGTTTTCCATTTCAATTTGGACTCACATCCTCAGCCAATAGACTGAAGTTTTCTTTTTTTTTTGTTTTTTGTTTTTAAAGATTTTATTTATTTATTTGACAGAGAGAGAGATCACAAGTAGGCAGAGAGGCAGGCAGAGAGAGAGGGGGAAGCAAGCTCCCCACTGAGCAGAGAGCCCGATGCAGGGCTTGATCCCAGGACCCTGAGATCATGACCTGAGCCGAAGGCAGAGGCTTTAACCCACTGAGCCACCCAGGTGCCCCTAGACCGAAGTTTTCTACTGAGATTTTCTTTGTTTGGTAACTATATTTATAAAGGAAGCTCAGGTTCAGTAACTTTTAGATCCATTAGGCCTACTGCCTTTATTCTGACCTCTAAACAGAATTAAACTCCATCCCTTAAGTCTTCTATAACCCCTTCTTTATCCCCATGAGCTACAAGGACACACTCCTAGATAGTCCTGAAAATCTCCTCTTAACTTTCGGCACCTGAATATTTCTTTTTTTTTTTACTTTTAATTTTAATTATCCCTAATTTTTCAATCCACTATTTGCATATGAGTAAGGTAGTAGATGTTTTCCATGTCAGCTAATTTCACCATCTTGGCCAGAAGCTCTCAGTGCACATTCTATGACTCCAAACTAACTATTCAAATCACTAATACATTATTGCATATTTTCTATGTTTAGAAATATTTTCTATTAAACATATTTTCTATGTCTGCACAAATGTGAATGTAAGTTTTATTATTTCTCTTCAAAGAGTTTATACTCTCATGGTGAGTTAAATGAGATAAGATATTTAAATTTTAACAAAATTAAAAGATAAAAATGCAATGACATAAGATCAGTGTGCATTAAAGAGAGGCTGTATCACTTTGAATAAATGACATGTAAAGGTTTCATGGAAGCGTTAAATT
This sequence comes from Potos flavus, assembly GCA_028534135.1. Taxonomy (NCBI): domain Eukaryota; kingdom Metazoa; phylum Chordata; class Mammalia; order Carnivora; family Procyonidae; genus Potos; species Potos flavus. Next base: position 83,866,025 of record CM052886.1, on the reverse strand, counting down.
TCAACTTGCTATAAAAACAGGTAGATTTGGAAGACATAAAATAAAAATGCAACTTCCCGAATCTGGGGGAGATGGCAAAGCAGTGCTTCGAGGGGAAGTTATAGCACTTAATGTAAATATTAGAGAAGTAAAAAGAAAAGTAGATATTAGAAAAGTAGGAAAACTCAATCATCTAAGTTTTCACATTAGCAAACTAGAAAAACAAGAGCAAATTAAATCTAAGGTAAACAGAAGCAAATTAAAAATGAAAAATAGGGCAGAAATCGTGAAATTGAAAATACAAAATCAATAGATAAAATCAATGAAACCAAAAGTTGGTTCTTTAAAAAAGGATTAATAAAACAGATAAGCCTCTAGCCAGACTACCTTAAAAAATAAATAAATAAGTAAAGAGAGAATATGTTACAATATCAGAAATTAAAGAGGGGACAGGTGCCATGGACATTAAAGGGATTATAAAGGAATACTGTGAACAATTCTATGCCCCCAAACTTGATTATCTAGATGAAATGGACGAATTCCTTGAAAGACACAATCTGCCATAACTCACACAAGAGGAAACACTCTTAAGAGGCCTATATCTACTAAAGAAATTGAATGAATAAGTAATGACCTTCCAAAACAGAAAGCACCAGGTCTTCATAGGTTCACTGATGAATTCTACCAAACATTTAAGGAAGAAATTATACCAATTCTCTACAACCTTTTTTAGAGGATAGAAGCAGAGAAAATACTTCCTAACTTATCTATAAAGCCAAGTGATCCTGATACCAAACCACACAAAGGTATTACCAAAAAAAGAAAACTGCAGATCATTATTTCTCATGCAAAAATCCTCAATAAAATATTGGCATTTTGAATCCAACAATATATAAAAAGAATTAAGCAGCACCACCAACTGGGATTTATCCCAGGTTTTATGCAAGGCTGATTCATCATTTGAAAAGCAATTAATGTAATATATCCCATAAACAGATGATTTTGAAAAATCACATGATCACATCAATAGATTAAGAAAAAGCAGTTCATAAAATCCAACAGACATTCATGATTAAAAAACAAAACAAAAGTAAAACAAAACACCTTAAGAAACTAAAAAGAGAGGGGGAATATTCTGAACTTGATAAGGACTATCTTTAAAAAACCCTATTAGCTAACATCATACTTAACGGTGAGATACTCAAAATTTTTCCACTAAAATCAGGTACAAGGCAAGCATGACTTTTCTAACCACTTCTTTTCTTTTCGTTTCTTTTTAAAGATTTATTTATTTATTTGACAGAGAGAGAGATTACAAGTAGGCAGAGAGGCAGACAGAGAGAGAGGGGGAAGCAGGCTCCCTGCTGAGCAGAGAGTCCGATGCGGGGCTCGATCCCAGGACCCTGAGATCATGACCTGAGCTGAAGGCAGAGGCTTAACCCACTGAGCCACCCAGGCGCCCCTCTAACCACTTCTTTTCAACATTGTACTTGATACATGTACTTACTGCAGTAAGATAAGAAAAGGAAACAAAAGATACACAAATTGGGAAAGAAAAAATAAAAATTCTATTTGTTCACAGATGACATGATCATCTATATAAAAAATACAAAAGAATTGACAAAAATTTTCTGGAAGCAACTATAGCAAAGTTGCAGGATGCAAGATTAATATACAAAACTCAAGGGTGCCTGGGTGGCTCAGTCAATTAAGCGACTGCCTTCAGCTCAGGTTATGATCCCAGGGTCCTGGGATAAAGTCCTGCATCAGGATCCTTGCTCAGCAGGAAGTCTGCTTCTTCCTCTCCCCTTGTTCCTCCCCCCTGCTCATGCTCTCTCTCTCTCTGTTAAGTAAATAAAATCTTTTAAAAAATATACAAAAGTCAATGCTTTCCTGTATATAAGCAATGAACAAGTGGAATTTGAAATTAAAAACACAGTAGTATTTATACTAGAACCCCCTAAAGTTAAAATACTTACTGTACAAATATAACAAAATATGTAGAAGAGTTCTATGAAGAAAACTACAAAACCGATGAAAGAAGTCAATGAAAAATAAGTGCAGAGATAGTCCATCTCATGAATAGGAAGACTCAATATTGTCAAGATGTCAGTTCTTCCCATTTGATCTATAAATTTAATGCAACCCAATTAAAATTACAGTAAGTTATTTTGCAGAAATTGACAAAAATTTTAAAGTTATATAGAGAGGCAAAAGATCCAGAATAAGTAACACAATATTGAGAATGAAGAACAAAGTTGGAGGACTGACTCTGACTTCAAGACTTACTATAAAGCTATAATAATCAAGGCTGTGATATTAGCAAAAAAATAGACCAAAAGATGAATGAACATCGTGGAGAGCCCCAGAAGCAGACCCACATACATATTGTCAACTGTCTTTGACAAAAGAACAAAGGCAATAAGATGGAACAAAGATAGTCTTTTCAACAAATAGTGTTGGAACAATCTGACATCCTCATGCAAACAAACAAACAAACAAACAAAAACAAACTAAAAAACCCACCAACAACTGAATCCAGACACAGACCTTAATCCTTTACAAAAATGAGCTCGAAATGGACCAGAGATGAAATGTAAAATGTGAAACAATCGAACTCCTAGAAGATAACCCTGGAGAAAACCTACATGACCTTAGGTATGATGATGCCTTTTTAGATACAACACCATGTATGAGCCATGAAAGAAGTAATTAATAAGCTAGACTTCAGTAAAATAAAAAAAACCTTTTGCTTTGCAAAAGACAAAGTAAAGAGAATAAAAGATAAGCCACAGACTAGGACAAAATATTTGCAAAAGACAAAGCTGATAAAAGACTCTCATGTGAAATACAGAAAAAAACTCTTAAAACTCAACAATAACAAAGCAATCTGATTAAAAACTGGGCCAGTGATGTTAACAGATACCTCAACAAAAAAAATGGGCACATGGCAAATAAGCATATGAAAAGATGCTCCACATCACAATTCATCAGGGAAATGCAAATTAAAACAAGAGATACTACTTCGCACCTCTGAGACTGGTGAAAATCTGGAACACTGGCTGGCTATGATATGAAGCAATAGGAGCTCTTACTCATTGCTGATGGGAATGTAAAATGGTACAAACACTTTGGAAGACAGGTGGCAGTTTCTTGCCTAACTAAAGGAAACTAAACATACACTTACCATACAATCCAGTAATCATACTCCTTGGTATTTACCCAAAGGAGTTGAAAACTTAGTCCATGCAAAAAGTGCACACACATGTTTATAGGAGTTCTATTCATAACTGCCAAAACATGGAAGCAACCAAGTTGTTCTTCAGTAGATGAATAAATAAATATCTACTGATAAATACCTACAGGATAAATACTGTGGTACATTCAGACAATGGAATATGATTTAACACTAAAAAGAAATGAGCGATCGAGCCACAGAAAGACATGGAAGAACCTTAAATGCATATTACTAAGTGAAGAAACCAATCTGGAAAGGCTACCTCTGTATGATTCCAACTGTGTGACATTCTGGAAAAGGCAAAACTGTGGAGACAGTAAAAAGATCTGTAATTGCCAGAGGTGTGGGTGAAGGGTGAAGGGAATAAACAGAGCACCAGGGATTTTCAGTACAGTGAAAATATTCTGTATCATATTAAATGATGGATATGTTGTCAGACATTTGTTCAAACCCATAGGATATACAATACCAAGAATGAATCTTAAGGTAAACTACAGATTTTGGTTGATTATGATGTGTCAATGTAGGTTCATCCTTCGTAATGATGTACCATTCTGGTGAATGATACGTGATATTGGGGATGGGGGTGAGGTTATGCATGTGTGTGCGTATGGGAAGTCTCTATATCTTTTCAATTTTGTGGTGAACCTAAAACTGTTCTAAATAAATAACATAAAAAAACAAAAATTTAGGAAACCTAAAAAGTTAGGGGAAGTATTTCTAGTCAAAAGAAATAGGATCTACTATGGAGGTGAGGATGAGCAAAGTATATTGTGAGGTAATAATTATTATTGCCTCCCCTTGAGCAGACTAATTAGATGAGAGAGCAAAAGACCTAGGACAGATTTTGAGAGTTTAAACTTTCTTTATTGAGGGGAGCCTGGGTGGCTCAGTGGGTTAATCCTCTGCCTTCGGCTCAGGTCATGATCTCAGAGTCATGGGATCGAGCCCCGTATCAGGCTCTCTGCTTGGCAGGGAGCCTGCTTCCCACCCCCCCCAGCGCCCCCCATAACTTTCTTTATTGAGGATATTTTAAGTTAGAATGCTATGTTTGAAACTGTTGCTCTGAGAAGGTTAATCTGTCAGTTTTGTGTATCACGGCATGGGAGAACAGAGGCTGGAAGGCACTGCGATAACTCCACTATAAAAGGATAAAGGCTCAGAATAGTAGATTGATAACGGAAGTAGAAAGGAAAGGGAAAACTGACAAAGGCAACTTAATGTATTTACACCCACTACTTTCTACAAAGGATTTAGTGTCTCTTTGAGAAAATACAAAAAGGTGAACTAGAAATATAAGGGAGGATTTTATAAAGACAAAAAAGGCAAAATTGTTGGTCTACGGCACTGGTTTCTGGAGTGCAGTACATATATGAAAATGTTGTGGGAAGTGTGTTTCCCAAGAGAGGCAAAAGTTATTTTTTTCTAGATACGACTTCTGAAAAAAAAAAAAACAAACTCTTCTTATTCATGCTTCCAGTGGTTTTCATCTGGGTATTATTTTGCTCCCTAAAAGACATTTATCATGGTCTGGGGACATTTTTGATTGTCATATTGAGTGAGGAGGAGGGTGTGCTACTGCCACCTAGTGGGAAAGGTGAAGGATGCTGGTAACTAGCTTCAAAGCACAGGCTGACCCCTGCAACAAAGAATTCTTTGGTTCAAAATGTCAGTAGTGCTGAGATTATAAAACTCAGTAGGGTTAATCTGGCCATTACGTGTAGATACATTCATGTATCCAGTGAATTTGAAGTGTTAAACATAGTTCTGTCATATGCAATTGACTACGACCTACTCTACTTTCCGTTGTATTTACCAAAATCGAAATCGCTTACTTTCCTGTGGAATTCAAAATTACTTATTTTTATTTAATATTTGTCACCTACTTAACCTCCAGCAATTGCTTGAACATAAACTCCATTCGTTTAGGGATCTTTGTAAATTTTGTACACTGACATTTCCCATCACCACTGCTTGGTACAGAGTAGAACCTTAATAAGCACCTTTTTCATGAATGACTGAATGAAGCTGGTTAAAAATGCACAGATTTTTAGTCGTTTAATCAATACCATTGAAATTTAGAGATTAAAATACTTAGAGGAAGGGAGAGTAGGTATGACTATAAATTATCTTCCCCACATCTTATTTGGTTCTTTATACTTTTAAATGAAGCTAGAGTTTAGACTCCAAGACCATCTTTTCTTTGAAGAACCAATGTAATGAATAGAATTCCTTAGTGCTGATTATAAAACACTGGGAAGAAACCAATGGACATACTGGTTCATTAAATAGTGAAAGAAAGACAATGGCTGTCGCAGACTATGTAGCTGAAAAAGTAAGGATTTTCTATCCATGTGGAAGTATTCTAGTACTTCCCTAGGAAAAACGTGGTAGCAGAATGTTTTGTTTCCCTGCCATTCAACACAGAGTCAAGTCCATTCCTTTTTTCCCTTGGCATCTTCTATCTATATCTATATCTATATCTATCTACCTATATTTTTTAAGTGAGCTCAACCCTCAACATGGGGCTTGAACTCACGAGCCGAGATCAAGAGTCACAAGCTCTACTGACTGAACCAGCCAGGAGCTCCTGAACCAATATTCTTAATCATAAGTGATACTATTCATAATGATATTAAGTCAAAAAAAAAGAGAGAAAAATTCATAGCATTTGCCAACATTATTGGCAAAAATCTGTTCTTATTTAAATTTATAAGTCTGGAGGTAAATAATATTAACTCCATTATTCATCAGAGGTAAAGATAACAAATACCAATGAAAATGTTTAATGTATCAATAAAAATGTTTGATATTAGAAATATAAAAATGTAATAGAAAGAAAAAAAAATGTAATAGAAAGGTCTTTGATAATAGTGTACTTGCAAGTGAATGTTCCAAAAAAATGAATGTAGTCCCATATTAAACAACCTAGATGGAACGATATAGATCCTAAAAAATATACATAAGAAGACTTGTCTTGCTAAAATTCATTTTATTAAAAATTAACATTTTGTTAATTATAAAAAACTATCAATAAACATCTCAATACTTTAAAACCATATTTTTGAGATGACTAAATTTTAAGAAAATAAAGCAGGATTGTTTTATTTTTGGACGGTCCTTTGTAAAAATATTACAATAAGAAAATAATTATGCTTAAATATTTATTGTACTAAAAAATGTGTTTAGCATAGCCAGAAGGCACAGTGTATTACCACTTCTCTTTCTCTTTTAGCTTCTCCATTCCTACAAACTTGTTTTTGGTAGGAAGATCCAAAAGACCAACTTGAATCACATCTTTATTTTTGCCTGAATTTGTTACCCAAGTGCACACAGAGATATCTACATGTAAAATTTTATTTATTTAGAAACATTTTTTTGGTAATGTGTTACTGTCTGTTCCCTGCAAACTGAATTTCCATGGATCTAATTTTAAATGTCCTTCCTTGATTTTAATCTTCTATTATTTCCACGTAAAATTAAGCCAAATAACACCTTTCAAAATTAATAGAAATGTATTAGGTATAAATAAAAAGAATTGATACTATCAAGCACAAAACATGAAAGAAACATTATAAGATAGGATTTGTGAACAGTTACATAGATACATGAAATCGATTTATGATCCATAATAGTAACCAGTTATTTATACTGAAATGACTTCACTTAGGAAAGGACTAAGATTGCACATAGAATGCCATGATCCAGGTAAATAAAGACCTGGTAAATCTGCCTTTATAAATCACATTAATGTTCTATCAGTGCGTGTGTGTGTGTGTGTGTGTCTGTGTGTATATGCACGCATATATGCACGCATGCGGGCGGTTCTTTGTGTACTCTATAACTCAAATGGCTCCCACTTCCATTTACGCTAACACTGTAATTTTAGTCATAGATTTATATTTACAGGCAAGATAAATAGTTTTGTGTATTTATATAAAATTGAGACTAAATTTTAAAAGAATAACCCATACCCCCCAACAATTTATTTGTATTCTCAGATACAAATATTTTCCAGATTTAAAAATATCTTCCTAAAGGCAAAAACACCTACGACTTGTTTTATCTACCATTCTATTATCTCATGCTGTAAATTTGAAATAGAAAGACATAATATTATTTATAGCTAGTTTAACTGTTAAAAAATGAAATGTTTTTCTTGAGTTGGCAGAAAGCTTATCAGCACAATATTCAAAACCAAATACGGTATTCTATTACAGTTGAAAGTTCTGAAAGGAATCAAATACACTGGCTGCTGTGAATGCTGTCATTTCTCTCTCTCTCTCTCTCTCTCTCTCAAAAAAAAAAAAAAAAAAGAAAAGAAAAAAGAAAAAAAAAAAAGCCTAATAACAGAATCAACAGGAAGGTGGGTAGCTGAAAATTCCTGTATCTTATGGAATAGCTGTCTTCGGCAAGCTTATTGGATGACAGCTGAAATACTATTGGAATAGATTCTCCGTGTGAAAATTTTATTTGGTTGTGTCTTAATGCTCTTCCCTTGGATACAGTACAGTTCCAAGAGTTGAATGGCTTGCTATTTAACAGTAAGTGCTGATGTTGAAAATTCAATATATTACTCTGGTGTAAATGATCTTATAGCAATCACTACTGATATCACCAACTTCCTTCTGAAACAGATGCTAGGAAATGAATTTCCTGAATTAAGATGGTAGAGTGTTGAAATGCTCACTAAAAGTTAACATTCCAGATGTTGCAAGACTCTCTTAATCCTAGACTTTTTTTTTTCTTCATATAGATAGAGCTACCGTCTGTTTCCCCATCAATCAATGATGTTGATGTGATTCTGGATTTTGTGTTCATATAGTCTACATTATGTCTTAGGAAAGTGTATTTTCTATGAAATTCTCTTATTTATTTCAACCATGCTAGCTTTTGGTTTATTGCCCTCCCTGGAGTAGGATTATTTGTCTTTACAAGACTTAAAATGTGTAAGACAAGATATCCCCTGAGGGTTTTAAGTGATATTTGCTTTAAGTTGATTTTGCTTGAGGTAAGGCTGAATGTCAAACTTCCTTTCAGAGAAGAGAAGGAATTTGAGTTCCACTACCATTTTTTTCATGTGGCTGTGTTTTTTTTTTTTTTTTTAATTGTTGTTAATGAGTATGTAACAAGCTTAACTATGCTATGCATTCAGATTAATTCTAGTGATGTTTATAGTGATGAAAAAATCTCACTAATATTATTTTCCTGATTAGCAAATATTTACCAGGCCCGAATGTGGGGTGACTGAACTAACAATTATCACAGGCATATACAAAAGCCAAAAGGTAAGCTTTCCATAACTTCCGGAGTTTTCCCCTAGAGAAGCATGAGGCATAAGGTGCCATGGAGACTGATGGCAAATTCATGCTATTTTCTGCTCTGTTCTATGGTTCTTTCACCTGTATCTTCAAAACAGGTATCATCATTCAAAAATGGACAAGAATAAGAGAAAAACTTTGATATCAATGAGTCTGTATTAGAGGCAGATTTTTCAAAGACAATTGCTGTAGACAAAGTGTCTTTGCTGTTCTAAAAACAGACTTGAAATTCATAAACAGCTCCATGTGCGAATAGGGAGTAAACTCCTTTAGAGAAGAGGGCTTTGGAGTTGCTTTCAAGTGGCTCTCAAAAATACTGGGGGGGGGGGTGACAATATAATCTATAGTTATCAATCTACTAATTGATATATTACTATATACTAATCTATAGTTAATAATCTACTAATTATTTTTTCTAGCAACTGTTTTTAATTGACATGCAAAACAGCACATTTTAGTTTTTAAAAATCAACGTTTTTTTTCCGTACTAGCACCATACCAGAAATAGTCTAGTATTGCTGCTACTTTTTTTTTTTTTTTCCCAAAAGCATTTCTTAAGAAGAGGCTTGAAAACTTGCCTTCCAACATAAATGAACATAATGGTCAAGAATACAGGGCCCTGGAGTAGGAGGCTGAGACAGTGTCAGATCCCAGAAGTTCAGCTAGATAGTTATAAAACCACATTCAAACTTAGCAGGAGATAGAAGAGAAGATGAACACCACCTCTAGGAACAGAAAATCGACCACTTTCCAGAAGGTAGGACATGCAGAAAACTGAATCCAAAGCGACGGGAAGATAGACCGCGGGGGGAGGGGCCGGCTCCCAGCAAGCCGCAAAGCAGCGGAGCACAAAATCGGAACTTTTAGAAGTCTGCTCCACTGAGGGACATTGATCCAGAGGCTAAGCGGGGATTGGAGCCCTCGTGGGGACAGTGTGGTTTCAGGACCCGTGGGGTCACAGAAAGACCGGGGGTGTCTGAGGGTGGCAGAGCTCCCAGGTAACAGAATGGGGAAGCCAACGGCAGAGACCGAGCCGAACAGTGAGCTACCAGCTCGGGCTTACCTTGAACCGTGATCCCGGCACAGTCAGACCGCTGCTCTTCGAGCAGTGACCCCACAAGGGGCAGATCCGGAGAGACCCCCTCCTTCCTCCTCCGGGAGGAGCAGCTCAGCAGCACGCTGCAGGAATCAGCTGGGTTTGGAGATTCCAGTCGGGGCCGTGCGCCAGAGACAGAAACACTCGGTCACAGGCCAGGTGAGCTCGGAGTGCGGCCGGAGACCAGGAAGATGGGAGGGATTGACTGCTTTTCTCTGAGGGCGCACTGAGGAGTGGGGCCCCGAGCTCTCGGCTCCTACAGGCCGGAGACTGAGAGGCCGCCATTTTCATTCCCCTCCTCCAAAGCTGTACGGAAAGCATTCAGGGACCAAAAGCTCCTGAGAGTGAACCTGAGCAGATTACCTAGCCCGGCCCCTGGCAAGGGCAGAGCACTTCCGCCTCGGGCAAAGACACTTGAGAATCTCTGCTACAGGCTCCTGCCCCAGAAGATCAGCAAGAATATCAAGCCAAGACCAAGTTCATTGATCAATGAAAACTGCGGAACTCCTGAGTTAGGAAAAAGCAACACATAGAATTCATGGCTTTTTTTCCCATGATCCTTTAGTCTTGCAGAGTTAAATTTTTTTAATTTTATTTTTTTCTTATTGTATTTTTTTATTTTATTTTTCCTCTTTCCTATTTTAACGTTTTTTAACTAGTATCTAACCAATACCTTCTTAAAAATCTTTTCTAATTTTCACTGTTACATACATATTTTATCCCCTCATTGTATTTAAACTTATTTTTTTGTATACATATAGGGGTTTTTTTTTTTTTCCCTTAAAATTTTGGGATACAATTTCTTCTAATAGATCAAAATATACCCTAAATCTAGCACACAGCTTGGATCTAGTCTCTAGCCTGATCACATTCTTTCCTCTTTTATTCTTTTTTTCTTTTTTTTCTTCTCTTTTTTCAACCAACCTCTTATCAATCCCTTTTTTAGAATCCTTTTAAATTTGTATCTTTACACTCATATTCCATCCCTTCATAGTGTTTACCCTTATTTTTGTATATTTATAAGTTTTTCTTTCTTTAAAATTTTGGGAGGTAGTTTCGTCTAACAGACCAAAAACACCCAAAATCAGGTGTGGGACTTTTTCTCTTTTTTATTTTATTTTATTTTTTTCCCTCCCCTCCCCCCTTTTTTTCTTCAACCCCTGGTTACGGCTCCCTTCTGATTTTTCTGGGGTCGTTGCTACCCTTTTAGTATTTTGTTTTCTCATTCGTCTATTCTTATCTCAATAAAATGACAAGGCAGAAAAACTCATCACAAAAAAAAAGAACAAGAGTCAGTACCAACGGCTAGGGACCTAATCAATACGGACATTAGTAATATGTCAGAAATAGAATTCAAAATGACAATTATCAAGGTGCTAGCTGGGCTCGAAAAAAGCATGGAAGATATCAAAGAATCCCTGTCTGGAGAAATAAAATCCCTTTCGGGAGAAATAAAAGAACTAAAATCTAACCAAGTTGAAATAAAAAAAGCTATTAATGAAGTACAATAAAAAATGGAGGCTCTTACTGCTAAGGTAAATGAGGCAGAAGAGAGAATTAGTGATATAGAGGACCAAATGACGGAGAATAAAGAAGCTGAGAAAAAGAGAGACAACTACTGGACCAGGAGGGGAGAATTCGAGAGATAAGTGATACCACAAGATGCAACATATTAGAATAATTGGGATCCCAGAAGAAGAAGAAAGAGAGAGAGGGGTGGAAGGTATATTAGAACAAATTATTGTAGAGAATTTCTCTAATTTGGCAAAGGGAACAAGCATCGAGATCCAGGAGGCACAGAGAATGCCCCTCAAAATCAATAAAAATAGATCTACACCCCGTCATCTAATAGTAAAACTTATAAGTCTTAGTGACAAAGAGAAAATCCTGAAAGCAGCTCAGGACAAGAAGTCTGTAACATACAAAGGCAGAAATACAAGACTGACAGCAGACCTATCGACAGAGACCTGGCAGGCCAGAAAGGACTGGCATGACATATTCAGAGCACTGAATGAGAAAAATATGCAGCCAAGAATACTATATCCA
>CM052886.1:83747434-83853845 GCA_028534135.1 Potos flavus | reverse complement strand
TTTTTTTTTTTAATGGAGATAAATTTGGTATAAGACATTATCTAAGTTTCAGGTGGGGATGCCTGGGTGGCTCAGTCGGTTAAGTGTCTGCCTTCAGCTCAGGTCATGATCCCAGGATCCTGGGATCGAGTCCCACACCAGGCTCCTTGCTCAGCTGAGAGCCTGCTTCTCCCTCTGCCTGCTGCACTGCCCCTCCTGCTTGCACACTCTCTCTGACAAATAAATAAAATCTTTAACAAAATGATTTCAGGTGTACAACATTATAATTCAACAACTGTACGCACTACAAAGTGGTCACCAATGAAAGTCTAGTTACCATCTATCACCATACAATTGCTTTTTTTTTTTTTTTTAACCATACAATTGCTTTGTGACAACAAGTAGATAGCAACACCAGTTATATAGGCCAGGTAACTCTCAGGTTGTGATAATAGAATAATATGCCCATTTTATACAAATCAGATGTGCCACCTTTATCCCACCTGCTCTCTATATAGAATACTGACTCTGAGGGTCGAATTTTCAGCTTATCAAAAGGGAAACTGATTTACATTTTAAATGTGATATCAAATGTGTAAATAAGTCTGTTCCTCTGGAACCAGGTATGATTAAAGAAAAATGACTCAAGCTAAGCATGTTAATCATTCTGTTCTTATTTCTCACAAAGGTAACAGCAGACTTGTTAATTATCAAGTATCCCTTGAGTTGGTTATTATTTATTAGTGAAATAAACACGGCAGTAAACATGCTTGGATGGGGCATTGGTGCTGTCAAATATGTACAAAAGCAGAGAAAATTCCATGGCAATTTGATTACCTATGTCTGGAGCATGAGGTGAAGCCATAGTTCAAGGTAATTATAAATTACGGCATTTAGATTTATGTGTTAGGTTATGAAAAAATGAACAATGGCATTTTAGTAATCTAAGAGAACACCTGAGAATATAGAAAATTTAGGATGAGGTAAAGGCCATTTTTAAAAAAGATTTTATTTATCTGAGACATGAAGAGAGAGAGAGAGAGAGAGAGAGAGAGAGAGCATGCGTGGGGGGAGGGGTAGAGGGGAAGGGAGAGGGAAAGAATCCCAAGCAGCCTCCGCAATGAGCAAAGTCTGATGTGGGGCTCCATCTCAGGACCCTGAGATCATGACCTGAGCCACAATCAGGAGTCTGATGTTTAATCGACTGAGCCACCCAGGTGCCCTCTAAATGACACTGTTTTAAGTTAGTTCAACTTCTTTACTTCAGGCCACTCAGAGCCTTTAAAATGGTAATTTGGGCTATGAATCTCTAGAAATACAAACAGCAGCATTTTCTAAATTTACTTGACCACAGGGACCCTCTAACTTTTTCTTTTCCCACAGACCACTGTGTAGAATGAATGTTCCACAGAATATTTTGGGAAATGATGTTCTAACTGGGTCTAAATTAAGAAAGTTCCCTAATTCAGTCTGCTTGAGGCACACAGTCTGCAGAATCTTACAGGTCCTCCCTTCCACCTCCACACCTTGAGGTGAAAGCCTGTGTTATCAGCTCTGATAAATCCAAGTCAAAGGTCTCTTCTTGATAACCACAGCTGTGATTTATATTGGAATGATAATCTTAGCAAGATCCTAAAATCTAAGCTTGCAGAAATTTTGTTTCTTCCTTTATACCTAACTATATAGGCATTTCCATAAATTAATATACCTTTTATGAATTTTTTACTGTGCCCCATGGATGGCCAATTTTAATTCTGTTTTCCAGTTGACTTTAAGAAATGTAATGATATCTAAAGATAGATTATAGGCACATAAATGCACTCCTTCCCTCTGTAGATACTGTAATACAAAGTATTGAACCCCATTGGACTGCAGCCCATTACCATATGGATTCAGTTAGAGAAAAAATCAAGAGGGAAGCTAAAAGGTTTATCACTTATGGTTCATTGTATCAAAACTGGTGCTATGGAGGGATAAAGTTGCTCTTTAGAAACCCATATCATATACAAACACATATCATATACATGTATTGTTGTAGAAGAATTTCTGGCAAATGTAAAAATTCAGTTAAACATTTTTAACCTTGTCACACTGTAAGAGGCTACTTCCATCAATCGATATTTATTGAGGCCGACAGTGTATGTAGTCATATCAGGCAGCACGGGCTTGTAAAGTGTAATGCAGCTCTGATTTCCGACTTCAGAGAGCTGGGTTTCGAGGAGAAAAGTGGATAGATACTTGTGCAAACAGCACCATTCACTGTCAATTCATACTCCTCTCCAGCATATTAGCACTGCACTAGCAATCTGATCAATCAAATTACAATTTCTGAAAATAGATGGACTTTTTCTGAAAGATAAGCTTTTTTTTTTCCGTCCCTAAAATTACCAGCCTATTATTACAAGTTGTGATTGGATTTTTGAATTTTTTAAAAAAAAATAGCCTCTGAGGAATTTAATTAGCCAATGTGATTTTAAGACTTCGAGTTATCTAAAAAAAATTAATTAAGCAATCATTGTCTTGGTCTAGCTTTCAAGTGATTCTGACATTCAAGTTGTAACGTAAATAACAGATGAATGAGCCAAACAGCCGTGCCAGAAATGTGCTTCAAAAGAAAACCACTTAAGCAGATTTCCACACAGGTGTTTAGGCAAAAATAGAGTCTGTCAACAGGATAAAAAAATCTTTAGTCAAATATGTGTACATTTTGTTCTGCACATGGATAAACATCTGGATACCTAGAAATAATTAGGTATTTTGTATATTGAATTAAATGTATGATTCATGAATATCAATGTATAAATATATATTTTTAAAGATTTTATTTATTTATTTGACAGAGAGAGACAGCATAAGCAGGAGGAGAGGAAGAGGGAGAAGCAGGCTTCCCGCTGAGCACGAACCCGACACAGGCCTCGATCTCATCACCCTGGGATCATGACCTGAGCTGAAGGCAGATGCTTAACCAACTGAGCCACCCAGGTGCCCCTCAATGTATATTTTGGAGAATTTGTTAATCTTAGGCACTTGGATGAAGAGGAGGGTTAGTTAAATTTTGTTACTGTTTGGAAAAGGGTTCTGATGTTGACTTGCTAGAATTGAGATGGAAAAATTAAAGGAGAAATGTTAAGATAAAATGACAGGGGCTCACAGGGTTTTTCCATACTCTTCTGTGAGGGCTTAGGGTTTGCCATGTGCCAGCGGCCAATTTCACAGTGCTTGAAACATCTGCCCCCAAAACCAATGATAGCCCTTATGGGTGTGAAAGCTTGAAGGCCTTGAAAAGAGGCAAGAGGGCCCAGATTCTGGACTGCTACAGGCATGGCCAAGCACCAGACCTGGGAAGAGGAAAGGACCTTAGGCTTCCTGTCCTTTCTCGATCTCTGATTATTTAAATTCAGATAAAAAAAAGTCAAGTGGGATCTAGGGAGATGCTGAGTTTTCAGGTTAACATTATTTCCTTTGGGTATTTTCTTCCCTATAACCCCAGGTCCGATGTATGCAAACGGAGAGCTCAAAGTGAGGGAGGATTGATATTTTCCGGACTGGTTAGATGTGGGGTAGTGGAAAATCTGATATCCTAAAAACAATCACCTGGGTCACCAGTATGAGGCAGGATTTCTTCCATTATAATATACAATTATTTTTATCCCCCCAATCAGAAATGAATAATAGGTACAATTTACAGATATAGATATTCTAGACTGTGGTAAAGCTTTTCTAGATTAGAGAATATTAAGGGATTTTCTTGTAGGAGAGAGTAGAGAGCCATGGGACTATTGATAATCTGATGGATAATGTTTAGAGAATCACTTCAATTGGAAGTGGAAGTTTGAGTGACGGCAATAAATTAATCTAAAATGTAATAAATAACCCATAGTCAAGTTTCTTCAGCATTTTGTCTATTTTTTTATAATGAGCCACGTTTCCTGATTTTATTATTTAAGTAAGAAGTTTTGGATCAGTTGGCAATAGACAGTAGAACTTCATTTTTATTCAGTGTATACAGAATCTTACTCCCGCTCAATCAGACAAAATCTTTTGATTGATATCAGGGGGAAGAAATTTCTGGATGAAATATATTCTAATGCACTATAAGTGATATGACATTTGTATCCTGCTTAAAATGAAATTTGGAGGTGAGAAAGGTAGTGAATTACAGTTTGGTGATGAAATTATCTCATTGTAAGATAAAATATTCATTCATTTAAGAAGACAAAAGAAAACCTGCTTTTCTATTATAATTATCTTCAGGTAGTTTGAGGCAAAATGACCTGTGTTTTTCAATATAGATCACTTAATTTCTAATATAGAATAAGTTTAGCATTTTAATATAGTTTTAGTCTTGCATTTTTATATTTCCTTCTCCTATAGTAAAAGTTCGATGTTTCTAGTGTGAGTCCCTTAATCTTGGATCTGTGAATGTGAATCCTCCAGACTTTTGTGTAAAATATTAATGTGCCTGTGCATTTTTCTGGACAAAGTACCTCGAGGTTTCATCTGATTTTAAAGTGATCTCAGAGTGATCAGGGATCTACCTGGCAGGAGAAAATAAGAATGACACAATATCCTAAGAAGCCAAAGTCCGTTTAATGTCACATGAGGTGACAGTCCAATTCTTTTTTTTTTTGTCTTATAAAGACAAAACTTTATTGAGGTATACTTGATAAAACTGTAAGATATTTAATCTGTTATGTGATATGCACACCTTGTGAAAGGATCTCCCCAAACAAGTTAATTAACACATCCATCACCTCACGTATTTACCTTTTTTTCCTCCAAATTCTTAATATTGTCCCTAGCTGCATGAGTACTCCATAACCATTCTAACCTTGATGTCATTGGAAGGTGGATTTCAAGAGATCTAAGAGTACCTGAAACCATTGGAATAAGGTGAGTGTTCCTGGTTCAGACATTTCATTTTTTTCTTGCCTTTCCCTATCCTGTATTTAAAGAAAACATCTCCCTAAATAGTAGCATCATCAGACATTTATTCATCAATATGTTTCTAATTTCTAAATATCAAGCTAATTTAAGCAACATTAAGAATTTATGAGGGCTATTTATCAAACAATTCCTAATACATATTTTTTAAATGGATGGGACAGTGTTATGAACTAAGATCTATAAAAATGTATTTTAATTGGAATACACTTTAAAGGAAAATAGGAAAATGCTATTTTCTTTTAAAATTTAAAAAATTTTAGTCAGTCCAGTTAAAGTCATACAAGTGTAGTAATACATATGAAGTTACAATTATAATATTGTGCTATATTTGAATTATTAGACTAGAGTAGGATTTCTTTCCCTATGTCTACAAAAAATAGACAAATGCCTCCATTGAAATTTAAGAAAGATAAGAAAAGAAAACAAAGGAAGAAAGGTACAAAGGAAGGAAGGAAAAAAGTGAAGAAATTAATATAACACTATCAGTGAAATATGAGGCAAGGCAGAGAATTATATTTATTTGAAAGTGTTCTGATATGTAAGCCAATTTTCAAGCTGTTCACCTTGAATCTGTAATCGCAGATCGATACAAGAAGGAGAACAAAGGGCAGCACTAGGAACTATGGCCCAAAGAAGAGATCTAAAGGGCCAGGAGCAAGACGGAGTGAAGCTCTGATGGCAGAACAAAGTTCGAAGGAGTCACAAGGCACGACTGAGTAGAAGTTATGATGTACAGGAAGGCGAGAAGAGTGGCAGGTAGAGAAGGAAGTTGGGAAGAAGCTGAGAAGTGAACAGACACACAGAGAGATGGATCATTTTAATGTTGAAGATACTTCTCAGAGACCCTACTGGGTCTGGGGCATCCAGGATGCAGTTCTTTGTGAGGCCTTATATTACTATTTTCCCTGCTCTTAGGATTTCCATGAGAATCTGCCCCTAGTCTGTCTGTCTGATCCTCTCTTTCCAAATGTGTGCGTGTATGACTACATAACATAATAATTATAATTATATAATACAATATAAATGTTAAAAATATATACAATATTTTATTATTACACCCCTTTCCTCCACTCATGCTTATATATAAGATCTCATCTGAGTGAATCACTTTTCACTTTAACCAGAAGGGTTTAACTAAAGTAAAACCACTAGTTCCACAGTGTATGGAATATTCGTTAAACCTATAATCTCATTACCCAAGCAAGAGGACCCTGAAGTTCCAAAGTGGTAATTTCAAATGGTATTTTGCTTTTATTCCTGAGAATAACCAATACCATATATTCGTTATTGTGTCAGTCCTTTTTTTTTTTCTTTTTGCAGTCCTTTTTTTTTTCTTTTCTCCTTTCCTTTTCCTTTTTTCCTTCACTTTCTAAATATATCTTAATATGTTGCATTATTAACCATTACTACTAACTGAGAATGACCACATTATAACGTAAGGAGGCATCAGCTTGCTGTTAGATGAAAGAATACTCCTTAGAGTGTCTGGCAATGTATAATTTCAAAATATGTTATTTTAATGTTTCTAGTCCTACCGTAAAAGGTCTGTCACAATTCTTTACCTATGTTTAAAACAACAGCAAAGTACTTCCCCCCAAGTGTTTAATGCATTTGTGCCATAAAAATAAGGAAGTGAAAGCAAGGAAGAGGTCCCCAAGTAGAACAGACTTATGAAGATATTATTGAATTAATGCATATCTAAGAATGAGAAGAGAAAACTTGTGCCTGCTTTGCCACTAAAAATAATATTGGTAAATGCTTACTGATAGTAAGTCCAGAGTTCTCTATATGGAGAAGCCTAATGTTAACTACACAACCATCATCTTTACGTGCTTATTTCATCCTCTTCAACAGAACATGAGAGATCTTTAGCAGTTGGGTCTTCATATTTTGATAACTTTCCTGATAAGGAGGGATCTGACCCATTCATCTTTTGCTGCCTGACCTTGGACAGCTCAGGGAATCATGTTGGCCTTTGGTATTCTCATTGGTAAAATGAGAGTTGGATTATGCCAGTAATTTTCAAACTACCCTCTTTGGAACCCCACAGCTCTGATAATGCTTTAGGGAATTGGCAAAAATGAAGTATTTTCAATTATTTTCTTCCTAACCATCAAAATTTAAATTGCCTAAGAAACTTATTAATTGCCTTGAACTTAAAAATTCCTTCCAGATCTACCAAAAAAAAAAAAAAATGTGTCTGTATAGGAGTGGGGATAAAAGATTTAACACAGAAAATGTTTTCTGTGACAACGTGGGCTGGGTTTAATTCCAAGGTAACAGGGTATCTAAATGATGAATTTTTGGAAAAAGGACAATTTTTGCTCATAGAACTTAAAGTTGATTCTTTGCTCATAGGACCTAATGTTGACATTATCATTCGTATAGGTATGACTGTGTTTTGCCATATAATTGTTAGGGCATCTAAGTTCTAAAGGGTTACTCTCCTTGTATCAGAAACTTGTGCAATGGGGTGCCTGGGTGGCTCAGTGGGTTAAGCCTCTACCTTCGGCTCGGGTCATGATCTCAGGGTCCTGGGATTAAGCCCCGGATGGGGCTCTCTGATCAGCAGGGAGCCTGCTTCCCCCTCTCTCTTGCCTGCCTCTCTGCCTACTTGTGATCTCTCTCTCTGTGTCAAATAAATAAATAAAATCTTTAAAAAAAAAAGAAAAGAAACTTGTGCAATTACTAGCTTATTGTTAATTCTAATAATTCAGCATACTTCTTTAAGTGAAGAATATTTCTTACACATGGTCTGTTATTTGTTTCTTACACAGTAGGTATTTTTCGTATTTAAAAATGTGTTTGGCATTCTGGAGTTTCCTCAGAAAGTTAATAATGTTTTTGAATTGTTCCACGGGATGCTGGTAATATTATATTTCTTAAAAACAACTACAAAAAAAAAAAAGAAAGAAAAGAAAAAAGGGAAATAGGTAAGATAAAATGTTAAAAGTTTTAAATCTGGGTGATAGGAATATAGGTGCTTGTTGTTTTACTATTTGTGTTTTCTACAGTTCTAGAAATGTAAAAAAAAAAAAAAAGTAAAATACAAATATCCAGCCATGGTTAAAAAAAAAAATTAAAAATGGAACTACCTTATGATCCAGGAATTGTACTACTAGGTATTTACCCAAAGGATAAAAAAATATGAATTTGAAGGGATATACACACCCCAATGTTTATAGTAGATTAAAAACAATAGTCAGGGGGCACCTGTGTGGCTCAGTCAACTCAGTGTCTGCCTTTGGATCAGGTCATGATCCCAGGGTTCTGGGATGGAGCCCCACATCGAGGTCCCTTCTCAGTGGGGAGCATGTTTCTCCCTCTCCCTCTGCTTGTCACTCCCCCTGCTTGTGCTCTCTCTCTAATAAATAAATAAAATCTTAAAAAAAAAATAGTCAAATTATGGAAAGAGACCAAAGGTCCATCGACTGATGAATGGATGCAGAATTGGTATATACAATGAAATATTACTCAGCCATGAAAAAGAATGAAATTTTGCCATTTGCAGTGACATGGATGGGACTAGAGAGTATTATGCTAAGCGAAATAAGTCAGTCAGAGAAAGACAAATACTATATGATTTCACTCATATGTGGAATTTAAGAAACAAAACAATGATCACAGGGGAAAAAAAAGAGAAGAAAACCAAGAATAGACCCTTAACTATATAGAACAAACTGATGGGTGACAGAGGGGAGGTGGGTGGGGGATGGATTAGGTGATGGGGATTAACAAAGGCGCTTGCTGTGATGAGCACTGGGTGTTGTATGGAATTGTTGAATCACTATATTATACACCTGAAACTAATATTATGCTGTATGTTAACTTACTGGAATTTAAATTAAAAAATAAATTTAAAAAACAAAAATGTGTTTGGGATAAGATGATGTCTGTACCTTGCATGAGGACTAATTTTAGCTGAAACCTCATCTTGCCTGTAGCTCATCTCTTTATGGGTTTAAGAAGAGCAGTTATCCACATTCTATTTATAGGAGGTCCTTTCACTTTTAAAAGAATGTCACTCTGATTCTGATATCTACCCTTGCTTATAACACATCTTTCTAAAGCTTCTCAACTTTCTCAGATGAGAAGCAGATTAGTATGAAGAAGGGAAGAGAAGAGAAGATAAAATGTAACTCATCTGGCAGAAGAGTGCTAATACCAGGTAGTGTTTGCTATCCCTTCAATGTGCCCCGGGGAATAGGACCGATAAGGTTGGGTAAAATTATTACAAGAATCTGTGTCCTCAAAATTTATTTTGACCTAAACAAAGATAAATACTGGTTGAAGAATGTGGACTCCTGGATCAAAGATGGAGTCAAAACAACAGAGTCTCCTAAAATTCTAAGATTCTATCATTCTTATTATAATAGAGTAACTAAAAGTTCCATATTATAGCAGCCAAACCCTAAAACTGTAAACTTCAGAAGAAAGTGAAGAAACAAAGGGCATCTGGAAAACGGCAGCAATCTAAGAGTAAACAGGTTTTTAAGAATCTCAAAAGAAGTTTGCCCTGAAAAGGAACAAATTTCCACAGTTACTTAATACTGTTAACAACTGACTGGTTCTATACATAGAAACACCATAAGGGATTATTTTACATATGTATATACATACACACATACAGAATTAGAACCCCAAAACATCCAATGGTAAAAACCAAATGGAGCTATGCAAAGGTGATATTTTCTACGTTTTATTCATATCTAGTTTGTCACTTATCAACAGCTTTGTAGCTAAATACAGATGTCTAACTGGATCCAATCTTAGACTTTCCACTCTTTCATTGTCTAATGTGAAAAATGATGCACTGCTGTGAGAAAACTAGGGTTTCAAAGTCAGGTAGGCTTCACTATGCCAGGCTACTCATGCTATTTATGTAGCTACATCATCTTGCTCAGCCTCAACCTCCTCATCTATAAATAAGCATTATACATCCATTGGCTTGTTATGAGGATAACAAAAGGTAATGTCAATAAGCTACCCACCAGAATGCCTGGCATGTCGTAAATTCTAAATAAACGTCACTATCTCTTCCCTACAGAAAAATCTCAGCCCAAAGGTATACAAAAAGAGTAGAAATAAGCTATTAGTATTTTAATTTTTCTATTGAAAAACATAGGAAAATGAATATTACACTCATAATTGGCTATTAATGGCACATAGGAATTGTTACTGACACATTTATCACGTATGTGAATGCTCTGAATTCCCAACTAAGTTTATCTTAATATTTCTGCCATTAAGGCAAGGTCTTCACTGGTATTTGTGCATATTAACTTGACAACATCTGTATAAAACATATGGAAACAACTGTATATCTAGTCTTTACAGGGGTACATGTTCATGAAATACTATGTTTTTTCTTGTGGAATATTTTATTTTATAGTATTTTAAATACATAATTTCTGATTTATTACAAAATAAAATACTCATCTTTGAAGCATCACATGATATACAGAGTTCAAACTTAAAATCTCTGGCACCTATAAAGTTACTTTAGATGCTTTCTTCCATATGTTGAATATAAAGAGAACTCATTAAACTAATTAGGAAAACCTTAGTAATTCTAGGAAGATAGTGACCTTAATGCAGCTTTCTCTTTATCAACTGTAATATACTAGCATATTTTGGCTGAAATAAAGACAAATCCTCAGAAGTCCATGTGTAGGTCAGGCTTTTAGTTCTCTGGGAGACCTAGCTAAGAGAACTAACTGGCATAGGCCTTTATTGTGTGTGGATTGAGTGGGTACATGAAATCCAGTGCTGGAAAACCCCAGAATGGTCATGGTAGAGTGAATATTTGAGAAAGAGTTTGGCTTGCAAAGATCTGTACTTCATCTAAGTGTAAAGTTGCCACACAGACTCACCTGAGGGTGCCAATTCTCCCTGGCCAGCAAGGGGCTAAGGAAGACCTTAGAATGACTCAGAATGAGTGAGCCCTCAAGTCTAGGAAGGTGAAAGGAGATGGGAGAACAGGAAGGCGTTTTTTAGGTTTTCCCGAAGTTTTTGCTGGCCTGCGTAGTTCTACACTTTTGTTCCATGTGGGGAAGACTGATTTACTTTCTGACATTTTAGAGGGCTGGTGTTACTAGATGTACCCCAAAAAACAGACCTAACCAAGATAGAAAAAAATTTAAAAAATAGAAAAAGCATCTGGAGAGACCAAGAGTAGTCAGAAAATCTGCCCAGTGAAATAAAGCTGCTAGAGAGGATAGAAGTAAACAAAAAACAGAAGAAATACCTAAGACAATACAGTTACAGTATTTTCTGAAGATGGAAAACAAAACAAAAAAGTAAGCACAATATCTACATGATTCTGTCTAAACAATTCAAGGGACTGGAAGACAGCATCGTCACTGCTAAATCCTGAATTTGTAGCTTAGAAGACCGTGTAGGAGGTATCTCTGGGACATAGGAGCAAAATGATAAGAGGATGCAAATTGATAGAAAAAGATAATGTGAGAAAAAAATTCAGGAGACTTGCCATAAGCAATAGGAGTTTCAAAAGAAAATAAAGGAAAAATACAGAGAAAAAATATACAAATAACAAGGAGATAATTTCCCTGAAAGGAAGACCTCATGCCATTGCCAATTTAAAGAGCTTACTGATTTCCAGACCGGGGTGATAAGAAAAGGGCCCAACCTCAGCATATTCTGGTACAATTCTTCAATTCCAAGGACAAGGTTAAAATAATCCTTTAAGCTCTCAGAGAGAAAGGAGAAATTAGGTATACAGGACAAAGCCCACCTGAGCCACTGGAAGCAAGAAGATGGTAGAATAGCATCAAGACACCACTGAGAGAAAGGACAGCACGTGAAAACACTGAGCTCCTCCCAGACATCACTCAGGTGAAAGGAAGAAAGCAAGGTATTTGAGGAACAGCAAGAATTCCTCTAGTCTGTTATCTATAAATCCCATCTGAGGAAAATAACTGAAATAAGTTTCAAATCAACCAAATTAGCCAGATTACCACAGGACTGGTTTATAACCCACCTTTCTCTAATTTCTTATCACCTCCTACCTCACTTGCCAAGACTCACTTGCAAAGCTCTGGGAGCACTAGAAGCTGGAATGTGGGAAAAGCGGGAGGAGACAGACGAGCAGACCATGTTTCACTCCCCACTGCTACTCCCCAAACTGTAAATTCGGGGAGGAGTGGAGGTTTGAATTGGATTTGAAATTGAAATCATAAATTGGAACTAACTGAACTTAAAACCTGAATTGTGTAAAGTAAGATTCTTCTAATAGGAGAATGAGTGGAAAGCTATGTGATTTGCTCAAGCTGTTGGTGATGAATAAGGGAGAACGACACTAATTACAGAAGAATAAAACCAATTCCTATTTGTACCATATCGAGGATAGACCATGCAGTAAGCCACTTCTATTTGTATTTTAAGGAATTATACAGGTGACCCTTGAACAACATGGGTTTGAACCCACTTATATATGCATTTTTTTTAAATTTTTATTTATTTTTTGACAGAGAGAGAGATCACAAGTAGGCAGAGAGGCAGGCAGAGAGAGAGGGGAAAGCAGGCTCCCCGCTGAGCAGAGAGTCCGATGTGGGGCTCAATCCCAGCACCCTGAGATCATGACCTGAGTTGAAGGCAGAGGCTTTAACCCACTGAGCCACCCAGGCGCCCTATATATACATTTTTTGACACAGTATTGTAAATTCGTTTTTTCTTCTTTATGATTTTAACAACTTCTTCTCTTCTCTAGCTTACTTTATTGTAAATACAGTATATAATATACAAAAACATATAAAATACGTGTTAACTGACGATCTTATCAGAAGGGTTCTTTTCAATAGTAGTAGGCTGTTAATAATTGAGTTTTTGGGGAGTTATAAGGTACACACAGAATTTCAACTACACAGTGTGGGGTTGACACCCATACTCTTACATTGTACAAGGGTCACCTGTATACGTATCCTTATATACACTATGTAGAAAGGCTGGGTGCAAAAGAGAAAGGGACAAAAAAAAAAAAAAAGATTAGAGATGAGATAAAAGATATATTTCTTAGAAGAGTAGGGATTCTTCCAAGTTCCCTAGATATCTAGTTTGAATACTGTCAACATATATTTCCCATTGCAGCTTGCTAAAAGTAAAATGAGATCAGTTAATCAAAGAAGAGCAATTCAAAATAAGCTTCTATTGTATCTTATGTAGCTGCAAAATAAACTGTTTGAAAAGTAAAACTAATTGCTAGAACAGAAGCTGAAGATATACTTCAGGAATACATAATTTTGCAAAAATAACCAATTTAGAATATGCTATTCCCTATGTTTTTCTTGTATTTTTAAAAAGATATTCATTATGAAATAGACTCTTTAACTGTGGGTCATAAACACCTTCAAGAAACTAATCAAAACACTCTCTCTTTCTCCACAGCCCCCTCACCTCAGTCTCCTGTTATAATTCTATCTTTCGAACTCTGTCTCCCTGAGTAACTGACTCTTGTCTGTATGGTGGTGTTCTTCATCAGCAATTTTTATTTTCTTTTTTCTTTTTAAATTGAGATAAAATTGGCATGTAACATTATGTAAATTTCAGGTATACAACATTGTAATTTGACATCTGTATATGCTACAAAGTGATCACCACCAAAGGTGTAATTACCATCCATCACCATAAAACTGACCTCTTTCCTTCACGCATTTGCCCACCTCACAACATCCTTCCACTCTGGTAACAATCAATCTGTTCTATCTGTGAGTTTTGCATTATTTTATTTCTTCATTTGTTTTGTTTTCTAGATTTCACACGAGTGAAATCATATGGTATTTGTCTTTCTCCATCTGACTTGCTTCACTTAGCTTTATACCCTTTAGGTCCATCCATGTTTTTGCAAAATGCAAGATTTCATTCTTCCTTATGGTGGAATAATATTCCATTATATATACATATAACACATTCTCTTTATTCATTCATCCATGGATGAATACTTAAGTTATTTCCATGCCTTGGCTATTATAAACAATGCTGCAATAAATATAGCCGTGTATATGTGTTTTCAATTAGTATTTTCATATTAGTTAGATAAACACTCAGAAGTGGAGTAACTGGATCATATGGTAGGTCTATTCTTAATATTTTGAGACATCTCCATACTGTTTTCCATTGGGGATGCACCAATTTACATTCCCACTAACAGTGTATAAGGGTTCACTGTTCTCCACATCCTCTCCAACATTTGTTATTTCTAGTCTGTTTGATAATAGCCATTTTAACGGGTGTGAGGTTTTATCTCATTATGGCTTTGATTTGAAATTTGAAATTTCCTGTCCTGATCAGAATCGAGGGTTGGGGTACCTGATGTGGAGCATAGACCCCTCCCTTCTCAGGGAAAATATTTGCATTTTTGAGAGCTCTCCTAACTGTGGATTGCTGTGCCTAGGCAGGGGGCAGAGGGGTTTCCTGGGAAGACCATGGTTTGCTAATATTTCTTTGAGGATTGCCTCTGCCTCTTCTATTTATTTTGACACGGTCCTTTTCTTCTTTTCTGTGAAGGCTTCAGTTATCCAGGTTTCAGATTTTTTTCTGAGGAAATTATTCCATATGTGGTGGTAGCTTTTTTGTGTCCATAGGAGGATGTGAACTCAGGATCTTCCTATACTGCCATCTTGAACCCCTTCTAGGAAACAAGATTTTGCTTGACTCTAGAATTAACACTTTCTGTTTGATCAAAATTGCCTGGTCCCTCATGACTATTGTCCATATTGTCCTTATTATCTAATCTGGTCTCCCATTTCCCATTATCTCTTAAATATGTCTCCATAATATTTATTTTCTAAGTCTTGAAGATAGTTCTCTGGTTATTAAATTCTACACAGGTAGTGACTGATGTAACACAAATTCCTAGAATCATACCTAGCATATATTTGATGTTCAGAAATATTTGTTGAATTGAATATAAACAAATCTTTTGCCTTGCATTATTTAGACCACTGATACTACTTACTGAAATTATTGACTCAGTTAAAATTATACATTTATTTAACAGATTCTGATTATTGAGCTACTTTTCTGCTGTGATTTGGTTTTTTTTGTACCAAATTCTTCAATAATCATGAGTCTTCTTTTTTTTTTAATTTTATTTATTTATTTGACAGAGAGAGAGAGAGAGAGAGAGATCACAAGTAGGCAGAGAGGCAGGCAGAGAGAGAGGGAGAAGCAGGCTCCCCGCTGAGCAGAGAGTCCGATGTGGGGCTCGATCCCAGGACCCTGAGATCATGACCTGAGTTGAAGGCAGAGGCTTTGACCCACTGAGCCACCCAGGCGCCCAATCATGAGTCTTCTTAAGTTGCTTCCAACTATAAAAGTATTTTCAGGTCAGTGTTGGCATATGTTTGTTATGTACCTGTGTACAAGTGCAGGATCAGTATTTGGTAAATGTTCTGAATACAATAAGAAATTTCTATTTGATTCTCTACAAATTCCCTTATACTAGAATCAGAAGACGTTAAGAGGTGAAGATTTTTTTAAACATATTTTTATTTTTTAAGCAATCTCCACCCAACATGGAGCTTGAAATCACATCCCTGAGATCAAGAACTGCACACTCCACTAACTAAGCCAGCCAGATGCTCCAAGAGGTGAAGATTTTTGCCTGGAAGATCACACCTGTATCCTTAGGAACCACAGATCTTTAAAAACACAGATAACCTTAGGAATATTGCTAAGCCTTCATGGTAATGACTACATTTGGAATTGCAAAAGCAGTTCTTGTGATTTAATGCCAGTTAATGGGAAAGAAGTAAATCATCAAGATGAAATCAAGATGGTGAAAGAAACAGGACAATGATATTGGGCAACTAAAAAGCAATAAAAACTCCTGAAAAGAGTGGCCTTGAAGAATTCACATGCCTGACATCAAATGAGCCCAGAAATCATTAGTGATAAATTGTTTCTTAAAGCAGAAAGGAGATGATCACATCCCGGCCCTAGATTCATAAAGTGAACATTTGATTATTTGTACTGTGAGGAGTGTAGAAAATCAAACTCAAATAGTTATCCACTCTTCTTTTTATCTACTTTCCAGGTTAAGCCAGTCAATTAGCAATACTAAAAAGGCCTTGCATCTCAACAACAATAATAATAATAAATTACATTATTACAGTGGTATTCTAATTAATTATATATTATTATAATAATGCTATTCTAATTAATTATGATAATAATCATTATTATTAGTTCTTTTCTAAGAATAAGTAATAATTGTAATTATTTCCTAAGTCATAGGTCTGTATTATCTATTATAACTTATCAGATAAGAAGAAATAATGTTAGTTGATTATAAATGTCTCCAAAAACAATCAGAATATTAACCTAGTACTATACCAATACAGGTAGCATTTCTGAGCAAGTAATAATTATATAAATACATGTGGCTTTCTGCTTAGTGCTATTAGTTACCACACCATTAGAATATGGTTAATTATAAGAAAGAAAAGAGAATCAATTGTTTTGAAGACAGCAATCTGAGGAAACTCTTGCCAACATTTTAACAACAACCACAGCAGTGAGAGAATAATATCCAGGTTACAGATTCTGTTTCCCTCTCTGCATTGAACTTTATTTTTTTTATGCTGTTGCTGATCATTACCTTGCCTGTAAGATGTTGTTGCTATACATGCTGAACTCCTGCCATCTGCTCCCCAAAATGGATCTGCATTCTCCACCTTGTCTATAGGTCTTGCCAATTATCGTTACTTTTGCTGGCTGGCAGGTTTTTATTTAATACATTGTTTTCCCTACATATTCCCTTGCATAAAAGACTCTGACCAAATTTTTACTTCTTATGAAATTATAACATGAATTTCAGGGATACGTTCTTATATTTATAATCTTTCAAAACTTTATAAAATTTTTTCAGTGCATGAAGGTCTAGATATTCCATCTCCTAGACTGAAAATATTCTGCTTTTCTCTTCTATTTTCCTTATATCTACTTCCCTGTGTGATTGCTAATAATGATTAGTGTCATTTTCCCATTTCAGGGCTAGGATTACAGTCTTTGAGGAAGAGAAGGCAAGAATGTCCTCTCTTTGCTTTTACTCTAAAGAGGAAAAGCATTTACTTTTCTTCCATAGCACACTCCTGAGAGGTTTCCTACACAGGTTTCTAATCTCAAACCTGAAATTATATAATATGCTCTAATTGCCCCATTTCAAGAATCACCGCTGTTACCAAGACGCACATCCAATCTGATGCAGGAAAGAAATAACCTAGAATGATGCATTTTTTCTTCTGTGTTGAATTGTAATATATTGTATTATCTTACTAATGTACAGTATACTGTATTGTATGTTGAATATTACATATATGTATATACATAATGCCTTTTCTTTAAGTGATAAAACCTCTAGCAATGATCATTAGAGACTTATCCCAGATATGACAAATATTTTTCAAATTCTGTCAACTCTGATAATCTAGTGCTGTGTAGCATACTATGCTGACAAAGATTCTGGCGCCATGCCAGGGCTTGGTAGAAATGAGTATTGTGATCTCTTAATTCTGTCAACAACTAACTCTTGAGCCAGTAACAAAGTAATCTCTTTGTTCTCTGTGACCTAAACCTAATTTCCTGGTTGTGTGGAAACCCATCCCTTCATCTTTTCTATGAAAGAATTAATAAACTCACATTCAATGAGCAGAATTTTGCTAGACCCTCATAAATTCTGAGACAACATATTATGTTTCAATCATGAGCTAATTATTAAACATTAGTAAAACTTACTAACTCAACTAATTGAAAGTGAGAGTTAGCCCATAGGAATATGAAATACAGTGTCATTATTTTAAAGTAATCTGCTGACTAGGGTTTGGAAAAAGGGAAGCTGTACTCAGGGATACCAGGGGGTCTCATTCATAAACTACCATGTAAATGTTGTCGCCTAGCATTGTGTAAGGGGTGATTTGCACAACCATATGTGGCAGTCTTAGTGCCTGAACTATAAGAGAAAGGAATATTATAAAATATAATAAGGATAATAGGGGCGCCTGGCTGGCTCAGTGGGTTAAAGCCTCTGCCTTTGGCTCAGGTCATGATCCCAGGGTCCTGGGATCGAGCCCCACATAGGGCTCTCTGCTCAGCAGGGAGCCTACTTCCCCCTCTCTCTCTGCCTACTTGTGATCTCTCTGTCGCTGTCAAATAAATAAATAAAATCTTTAAAAAAAATATAATAAGGATAATAATGACATTTGTTTACCCCTTTATAGACGATAAGGGAAAGAGAAAGCCTTTAGCATTATTGAAACATATATTAGTTTAGGATTTTATATCCTTTTGGTCACTATTTGTCAAATGATTTAATATGCTTGATCTGTATTTGTAAGACAAATTAGCAATAAATAAAAACTTTAATAGAGAATCTGCTCAAAGTATTAGAGATTTGAAATTAGGAGAATTCAGTGTATTGATGTTTTACTGATGTGCCACTCTACTTGTTTTGATAAGACTGTAGTAACTGGATGGAGAGACCAGCAGGTTAGAAATTTTCTCACTAGGTAATAATAATTCTTTTTCCCTTAACAGTTCATTTAAAGTACTAAAACTGTGTTGCTTTCCAACAGCTTAGAGCATTCAGACATTTCATGACAAGTTGTATATTCTGAAGTCAGCAGTCTTGAACAACTACAACCTCCAGACATAAGGAACATTGGATAAATGCTGGATAAAAATTGTGACCATGGAAAGACAGTCTATTTTGTAGAGGAATTAGATGGTAGTCCTATTCTACATTAGCTTTCTATGTTGTTCTAACATACCTCTTACTGGCTATAATTCTTTACCTATTATATTTGTAAATTTTAATGTCCTGATATGTTAGCATTTCTGTAGACTTTAAAATTGAATGTCAAAAGAAACCTGGATCACTAAGTAATTTTTTATAATAAAAAAAGAACTGGCAGTTCATGTTTGCTCCCTGTGGTTCTAGTGAAAGATGAAGTAGACGGTTGCCATCTTTTGCTTGGTGCTCAGGCAAACAAGGCAAATGGGAAAAATTTATCAAGTAGGACTTCTACCGATTGTAAAATTAGCTAATACAACATTGAGAGATAGGAGAATAGTTATTTAGTTATCTATCTATTTATTTATTTATTTATTGAGAGAGAGTGAAAGCATGAGTTGGGGGGTGGGAGGTGGGTGAAGAGGGGCAGAGGGAGAGGGAGAAAGAATCTTAAGCCGACTCCAGGCTGAGCCCAACATGGGGCTTGATCTCACAACCCTGAGATCACAATAGGAGCTAAAACTAAGAGTCGGAGGCTTAACTGACTGTGCCACCCAGGTGCCCCTATTTATTTTTTAAAAAGCTTATTCAGGCACGTCTGGGTGGTTGAGTCAGTTAAGCGTCCAACTCTCTACGTAGTCTGGCTCAGGTTGTGATCTCAGGGTTGTGAGATGGAGCCCCACCTTGGGCTCCATACTAAGTGGGAAGACTTCTTCTCTCTTCCCTCCTTTTCCCCTTCCCCTCCCCACACTGGCATGCTCCCTCTCTCATCAAAATACATAAATCTTAAAAAAAAAATCTTTAAAAGAGAACAAAAGCTTATTCAATCATTTATCCACCCGTACAAAAAATATTTATTAAGTGTTCCCATGGGTCTGGCATAGTTCAAAACAGGGAATAAAGCAGTAAAACTAGACAATAATCCCCACCCTCATGACATTTACATTTTAGCAGGAAAACCAACAATAAACAAATAAGTAAAATATATACGTATGTGTGTAGATATAGAACAGGTTACAAAAGCTATGAGGAAAATTAAGTAAGTGAAGAGGGCCAAAGCATGATAAGACAATAAACTGCAGTGTTAATTAAAGGCCAGTGATATTGTGAACAAAATATAATAGGATTGTACAAATGTAGGGAGGTTACTTTAGACAGTGTGGTCAGGGAAGAATTTCCTGCATTGCTAACGTGAGCTGCAACCTGAATGACAGCTGTGTCAGTATTTTGGCGAAGAATCTTCAAAGGCCCTTAGTGAGGAGTGAGCATGGAGAGCCTGGAGTGTGGAGTGAAGAGAAGCCCGCATGAGTGAGCAGTCAAGTCAGGCAGAGAGAAAAATCCCAGAGATAGGCAGGAACAGGTCGTATTGGCCAATGTGAGATTTTCATTCTTCATCCGGATGCGTATATATAAAGCATCTTAATTGTGGGCTACTATTCCTCCAACTTGACCCAAATAGCTATGTTATATCTCTGCATCACTCTCAGTGCCTATTAATCAGCCATTCCATCAGTCAGACTCTCAAACAAATAATTATTGTGCCATGCACGATGCTAAATGATGGGAATACAAGAGAGACACTACCAGCCCTGTCTTCATGGAGTCTATATTTCAGTGGAGAAGTTATACATGAAATGATTACACATATCACAAGGTCTAGAAATAGGGGAGATGTATTACTGGCATTTATAATAAAGCAGGGTTAACCTAGCCCACAACTTAGATGCAGTATATATGTAGCAACTAAATAGTGTTTCATCTTACATATTTAACCTCAAAAAGTCATTCCAAGATTCTATCTACTATAACAATAAAATAGATTAAAAGCATCCATTTAAGTGGTGCTTGATAATTTTCTATGTCTTTTCATACACATTACCCTATTTAATATTCACAATAACTGTGACAGAGGTCAGTTATAATTATCTTCTTTTTAAAGATGAAGAAGCTGAAGCTATGAGAATTTAAATTATTTGTCTGTGGACATGAAATGAGTTAGTAATGTAGTAGTCCTAGGCTTTTTCTACACCACCTATATCACTAGAGGTCTGATCTAAGTATAGTAAAACTGCTTACCCAACAGCACTAGGCATTTAGTTTGGAGGCAAAAGGAAGAGAGAACATAACATCCTCGTGCTTATGAAATACTGGATCTATTTAGGAAGGTGTTCTGATAAGCACCAGAAAATAAGTTGCAGAAAATAAGTGCAGAAGTTCTGTGTGCATATAAAGTTAGGGAATAATCAGAGTGGTATGGGATTGTTCTATAACCTTGTCTTGACAGAAATTTTTTAACTGGGCATGTAAATACATTATGTGGCTAGATTTTGATTCTTTTACATTCTGAAATTCTTTTTTTTTTCTTTTCCCATTCTCAAAATCACTGCCAATCAATGAATCTTACCCACCATTTCCTCTGAGTTTATTGCTTACTTTAGAAATCTACAGTGTTTCTTCATTGAACAGATTAATCTCAGCTACTCTCTTTCTCCTCTGCCAAAGATTTCTGCCCAGGCACTCCAGAAAACTTTACTCAGCATTCTCTTCCAATTATCTTATTCCCAGCTCTAAGCCCCAACGCCAAGATTTCTATTTGAATGACCTCTTCCTAGAATGCTAAAAGCTTCATTCATTTAAACTTCCTCTATTTCTTAGAAAATCAGTAGAGAATTCTACCCAATATGCAACCCTGAATTTGCTGCCTTACTAAATGAACACTCTGTTGCTCTCATAGAGTGCAATGAGTTTATTTTTCCAATTTTTGTTTGATGTCAACAAATGTCTGGCTCTATTAATATTGATTATTTTACATTATGTTTTATAATGAGCCAGCACTTGGCATAATGTCACATAAAAGTACATTTGATATTTTCAAGTAACATCATTGTCTTGTTGCAAATATTACATATCTAATCTCTTTCCCCTCCCATTGTACCTGAAAATACTTTTTCTATTAATTAAAAATTACCAAGAATACATGTCAACTACCAAGTGATTAAGACACAAGAGAAAAGCACACAGTTTCAATTATATATTTGTGTTTATGTGTCAATCGTCTTATTCTTTGTGACTGTGAACTGGTGATGCATGGAGGACACTGTCAAACCTTGGTATGTGGTAACATGCCAGGTTCTGTGCTAATCGTTTGTTGCATTCTATTTTATTTTCCCTCCTTATCAACTCCACAAATAATTAGCTTGCAATAGGACTCTCTATCTAAAAAGTCAGTGAAGATCAAAGGCACACTTAAAAAAAAGTTATGAGAAACATCTTTATGAAAAATGAAAGACACTTACCGGAACCAGGAATTTTTTAATCTCTTCCAATGCATGACTCATTCGTGAATAAGCTTCCCCAGGTGGAGCAAACACTTCAATTAATACATGAAGTTCATCACTCAAGTGGGCATATTTGGCTTCCCCACTCTTCCTTAATTCTTCTTCCTGTGAAAGAGGTTATTTTTAGAAATACAAATCCACCCATTTTGCATTGATTTAACATTTACTGAGGATATGACAAAAGGGCATAATCTAAGCAAATTTTCCATAAGTAGAAACCCTTTGAGAAATAAAAATCTGGTACAAGCCATTTAAAGACTTTAAAATCATCTTTGAGTGTTGGAAAGATTTTTTTTTTTAAAGCTTGCATAATTATCATCTACAATGGATTTTAATCAGCTAAATGAAAATGCTAAACCCCTGAAAAGAAGTTACAGAAATGCCATTAATTTTTAGTGTACACTACTATATTGAGGAAGAAAAAGGTTGTTTTTGTGTCTGATGAGTAATATTTTGCAGATAATAAACTAAAGATTATCATTGTTCTTTAAGAAAACAAGATTATCATTGTTCTTTAAGAAAACAAGAACTTTTGGGGCACCCCGGTGATTCAGTCTGTTAAGCATCTGTCTTCGGCTCAGGTCATGATCCTAGGGTCCTGGGATGGAGCTCCGCTTTGGGCTCCCTACTTGGTGGGGAGTCTGCTTCTCTCACTCTCTTTCTCTGCCCCTTCCCCCTGCTAGTGCACGGTCTCTCTCTCTAGCTCTCTCTCAAATAAATAAATAAAATCTTTAAAAAAAAAGAAAACAAGAACTTTCTAGCTATTTTTTGAGATGCAGTGAGAGGCTTACTTGTTCTCCATTAAAGTATGCAAAACCAAGGCTTATCTTCCAGCCTATGTACCCAATGGCCCAGACTGTCATCTAGCTTCATACCCACATCTTCTCTGTCATTTGGTGCCTCATTTTGGTCAACAGGAGTATATTAAAGGGATGGCAGTTAAGCATTACATTGGCATTCATTCTGCATGAGCTGTATCTCCTCAGCTTAACCAACAACACGGTACTGTTAGATCAGATTTTTCGTAGTGCTGTACCCAAGTGATTACTGTGGCCTGATTAATTCAGCACAGGTGCAGAGCGAATCAGTACCTGATCTATATACTTTGCTAATCAGTGCTAGGTAGTTGATGCCTATCATCTCTAATCTCACAATAACCTTGCACATTATTCACAACTCAGATTAGGAAACTGAGTTTAAAAGACCTCAAGAAGCTTCAGCAAAGTTGGGATTCAAACCCAGTTCATTTTGCAACCAGATTTGCATTTGTCTCGGGTTTTCATGGAAGCAAAATTCGGTTTAAAAATAGTAACATAATGTTAATTATGTTCTACTCTTCCTGACTCCCCTCCCCAGTAAACTAGTAGTTGTTCCACTAAATTAATTTCAAAGGGTAAAAATTAAATGACAGGGGCGCCTGGGTGGCTCAGTGGGTTAAAGCCTCTGTCTTCGGCTCAGATCATGATCTCAGGGTCCTGGGATCGAGCCCCGCGTCGGGCTCTCTGCTCAGCAGGGAGCCTGCTTCCCCCTCTCTCTCTGCCTGCCTCTCTGCCTACTTGTGATCTCTCTCTGTCAAATAAATAAATAAAATCTTTAAAAAAAAAGTTAAATGACAAAAAAAAATTTAGTTTTATTTGGGGACTGATTAGAAAAGTAACATGAGTAGACCTTAACTGGATAAATAAAAGCAAATTTGCTATTGATTTCTTGTAAGTTAACTATATGACCCATATTAGTGTGCTTATCTGATAGAAATGTCCGTCATCTCAACATGTGAAGGATCCATGAAAGAGATGGGAAGGTGTGCCTGCTTTTCTGTCCATCCCCCATCTACTCAAATCTTTCTACCAGTAACACACCTTTTAGCCTGGTAATCCACTCTCTACGTCCCTAAGCATACTTTCCATCTCTACCTAGGAGTTTTCACTTAAAAAGGTTTTCTTAGTGCCCATTTCTCAGTTTAGGGAGAAGAAGCACTTGCCTCAACAACTATGTACTCACAGGGCGTAGTAAACATGTCTTTCCTCTTGGGGTTCTGCTGCAAGGTAAGCCTCTCCTTATCTCTGGGGTCGCCTTCATTTGAGCCTAAGTGTTCAGCTGGTTAAATCAGAGGATTCTTCATGCTGCCTCCTTCTCCATACTTCCTGAGCTGATTTCCCACTGGTTATCAAGGGCTACTCGATAAATTTCATAGCCAAATTTCATAGTGTCTGCATGCATTCAAATGTGAATTATAATACTCATTTTAAAGGTTTTCAAGTAAAATGAGCCTGACTAGATACTCTGCAGTTGGGCCACTAGGCTGATGTTCATGAATAAAATGTAGCTTTTTCATGAATAAAATATAAATATTTGCCTCTCCCCTCCCCCCTCATACTTTATATAAGCAGATGAGGAAACTGAGGCCTTTGGATATTAAGAAACTTCCTGGAGGTCACATACTAGTCAGGATTTCAGCCAGAACCCAGTAAAATAGGCGTTAGCAGTGATAAAGACTTTAAAGGAGAAAAGTTAACAGAGCAGAACCTATCACGAGCTACTACTGGTTATTCTCAAAACTAAACTTCGTATCTTCAAAGGTGTGTTATATTTGAACTCACATATTGGGGTAACTTTTGACAGAGCAAAAGTTCCCAGGCCGTCGCTTCTTCCTGTGAAACTTAAATAATAATAGTGAGGTCCCAGGATTTTGTGAATTTTGAGAAAAAGTAAAGAACATTTTGTAATCTAAAAATGCTACACATATTTCTTACAGTAATAAATATTATTTCTTATGTTCTCAAGTAGTACTTTAAAATATTGCTGGGCTGTTTCAACAGAGACCAAAACAAATGTGACTCAAATGTGAAGAAGAGTTCTTTCTTTCTGTAGTAAAAGTCAAAGCTGTGAGTAGCTAGAGGCAAGTGGTTCTTCTCTGCACTCTTATCCAGGGATCCTGGTTCCCCCCTCTTAACTCCAGTGGCCCTGAGGATGAGGATGTTGTTCTCATGTGTGTTGTTGAAGGAGGCTGTCTCCTGTCACTTCTAAATTCCACTGCAGGGACAAGGGAAAGAAAATGTAGGCAGCAAAAAGCTTATGTCAAGGACACATACCAGGGGTTTCATACATCATTTTTGCTCACATCTCTTTGACAAAAGTGTAGTCAGATGGTGGCCCGATGCAATGGAAACTATAAATGTGATTTCAGACTAAGCAGCCAGGAGATTCAGTGTGAGACTTTCATTTATGACAGAAACAAGTAAGAATAGAGACTGGATGACAACAAGCTGTCTTTGCATACACTCCTCATTCAGGGTGAGTTAAAATCATACCTATTCATTAAATCTGATTTTGGTGAATAGCTAGCCATTGTCTGCCAGAATGTCCAGATTTCATTTTCAAAAACAAGACTACACCCCCAGTTGGATTTGTAACATAAAGCTTTAAGTTTCATTTGAATATGGGCAGACACCACAGCCATCCCAAATCGCACCAGTGTCCAGAAACCAGTAAGTACATTTATAGTAATTTAATACAATCTCATGAGGTATTTCTTAAACAAGAGTTCCAAATGTATTTTGGAAAAAAAAAAAAGGTTACCTTTGCAGTAAATTCATTATTTGATAAGCTGATTATGAATGAGGCAATAAGTACTGTTTTCGTGTTTCTGCCCAATTATCTTTTGTGTGTTTTATAACAAAGATCATAGTACTGTGGCGGGTTACACTAGATAGAAGAGGGGACATAACAGCAAGAAAAGTATAGAAAAAGATTAAGAAATTAGAAATGGTAGAGAAAAATCTCGGTTATAAATTGATATGCAATGGTCCAAAGTTACCAGTACAGAAGACTGGGTCTCCATCTAATCAAAGCACAGAAAAGGGCACAGGGACTAAATCAAAAGAATGTAAGATGCACACACTAGAAGGTGAATCAGCTTGACGTGATTTAGAATTCTGCTTAAAAGACTGTAATTTAGTTGATATTATTTAACCTTCCATGAAAAATTACATTTATTCCATTGAGGATATTTACTTTAACTGTTGACCTTCAGAACACGACTTATGGTGTTCAGCTATTACAAAGGATTCATGAGCTAATTATTTCAAGTGCAATTATTAGTTGCTAAACATGAGAAATTCAAAACAAAGTCATTACAAATATCAAATCTAGTTTTACATATCCCCAAACATTCTATACCCGTGTTGTACCCTAAGGTAAAATATAAGTAAAACATCAATTTTTTACTGGTTGTTTTATAGAGAATAGCATCGCAGGAAATATAGTCTAATTTGAATTGCATTTATGTGTTTAATTGTTAAAAGGATTTTTAAGAAAACTTTCTCTTAGGAATTATCATTTGTATTTTATCTTCCACAAAAGAATGCTTCTAACTTGGAAATAATTTGACAATTAGAAAAGTTTCCTCTTAATTCAAAATAGCATGTTCATTGAAGAAAACATGAAAAAAAATCCTCCAAAGTACAAATATTTTAAAAAATATAGACAACCACACAATTCAAGATACACTATTAGCATTTTCAGCGTATCTTCTTCACGTATCTTTTTACAGTAATAGTAATGGAATTGAAATCATAATTTTAATATTGCTTCTTATGTCATGGGTATTCAAAGTACTTTCCATAGACTATCTAATTTTGTATGTACAACTATACTTTATGCTACATAATGTTATTTCCTTCATTTTACTGATGAGGGGACTGGTACACAGAGAGAAACTTGTCCAGAATTACACAGACTATAAATCATGGAGTTGGGTTAGAATCCAGGTAATCTCACACCAGGTCAAGTGCTTAGTCACTACTGGTATGTACTGATATAGGTATGTTAAATGTTAATAAACATTTTCTACATCCAGATTTCCCCATGGTGTCTCGGCAATTTCCTGGTATTCAGTCCCGTGTAGCCCTGTGCTGTCCAGGGTATCCTACAGCAGATAACAGGTCCTTATGCACAAAGCCCGTTTGCTATGAATTTCTTCTCCCCTTTCCCAAAAGGTTCTGATTCCTGGTAGCTGTATTCTCATCAGTAGTGGGTGAAACTATTATTTTCAAGGTTCTCACTACTCATCTCCTATGTTACGAAGGACTTTATCTTAAAATGCTAGTGATCTTATGTCACATTGTTTATGCCTAACCCTCTATTTGCAACCATCTGTTCCAAATAAGGCATTCATCCAAAGTTTTTAAGATGGAGCTCAGATTAGTTTACACAATTTCTCATGGATACTCATGCTGTATTCCTCAAACAAATATACCTCATGAAGGTCATTCTCTATTTTCCTGCATAGTTTGCCCAACAGAGGGTCATAGTTGGGACCCTCTGTACCCTCATTCTTTCTGGAGTAAAGACTTAAGTCAGCTTACTACTGGGTATTTCGTCTTAGTTCAGATGACTCAAGACAAATTCCCTGAAATAGGACATGAGATTAGATGTCCCCTTATGTTGTGATCCTGAGTCCAGCCTTTTGCTCCCTGGATTTGCCAACTGTCAGTTGTAATGTAAAACTCAAAATGTCTTAAAATACCCTAAAATATCCACTCTTAAAATCATTTATGGGTGACAGAGATTTCATTTAAAATATCAGAGGGGCGCAAAGCAAAGAGGTTACATTGATAATCTCATTACAGCAACTCAAAAAATTCTCATTCTCTTGTCACAAGACCTTCCCTGCTTCATTACACAATTTTAATTTTTTTTCTTTTCTGTCTCTAATGTTTGTATTACTCTTTTCTCCCACGTGGAATTTCCTAGGAAATTTCAAATTATTTTCACCTCTATTAGACAGAGTAATTTAGTTATTGAGCACTAATTCACAAGCTTACAAGCCCAACTTATTATGGAGCTCAGTGAAATAAAGGGCATACCAGTTAATTGACCCTACTATCCTTAGAAATCACAATGGTGATCATCATTTGCTACTTGGAATGACCCTTTGGAATCTGTCTCTGTCTCTGTCTGTCTATCTCTCTTTTCTCTCTCACACACACTTGCAAATAGAGTGCTCTTTAAAGTGAAAGACTCTAGTGAAAGAAAATGTTTCCATTTTGTTAAATTAAGTAGAGTGCTTTGGGCAATTTTCTAAAAAAATGTTATAAATTGTTCACAATATGATGTAAACCATGTATTCCTCCTTCGTGCTACTCCACATTTTGGGTTATTTTGTCTCTCCAGTATCTCCTGAAAAGCATCCATTACCAGCAGAGAGAACACCTGAGTAACTCTGTTGATGTCCCAGCCATCATTTTTTAAACACCTATGTATTCATCTATATTTATATATGTGATATTATATATATGTTATATTGTCTTCTCTTAAATATTTAATTACAGAAGAAGTAGTCTTTACTCTCAACCACTTAACCGATTCACCACATTTGCCAAATATTTATTCCCCCCCAAAATAGTTAACCTAATGTCCATGATAATCTGATTGGTCAAGATCCTACTGCCTAAACTTTATAAGCCATGAGTCAGTGGTATTTGTTCCCAAACTTGTTTATATCTGTTGTATTTTTTATTGTTATTGTATTTTCTTATATTTTTATAATTCTCCTTTGACTTTTTAAAAAGAATCAAATAACTTTCAGACCAAAAACATGTAAGTTAAGAGAGATTTTACTGTTTCAAAAATTGCTTCTGTAATTATGTTAACTTAATTTGATTTTTGAACAATATTTTGTTCCTAGATCAATTACAGCATCACCATTCTATTTCATAATTTATCTTTATACACATCTGTTTCATCATTTTCTCATCTTCCAAATTATTCCTCATATATAAGTGTATCTGATAGAACATGAGGAAGATATTCAATAAATTCTTGTTGAATTAATTACTTAAGGGCAAAAATTATGCTGCATTTTTCTTCTATCATCAAACTATATCCTTACTCTATTGCTCATGCTAAGGTTTTCTTTTCTTTTTCTTTTTTTTAAAGGTTTTATTTATTTACTTGACACAGAGAGAGAGAGAGAGAGAGACAGCGAGAGAGGGAACAGAAGCCAAGGAGTGGGAGAAGGAGAAGCAGATTTCCCGCAGAGCAGGGAGTCCGATGCGGGGCTCGATCCCAGGACCCTGGGATGAT
This sequence comes from Potos flavus, assembly GCA_028534135.1. NCBI lineage: Eukaryota > Metazoa > Chordata > Mammalia > Carnivora > Procyonidae > Potos > Potos flavus. The sequence continues at coordinate 83,824,748 of CM052886.1, read as the reverse complement.
GACCTGAGAGAAGGCAGGCAGTTAACAACTGAGCCACCCAGGTGCCCCTCATGCTAAGGTTTTCTTTAAATGCTCAACCATTTATTGTCCTTGGAATGGAGTGATCTATATTTACTAATATGACTTTATTTTTAGCTTAGGAATAATATCTCCAAATTATTATTATATTTAGCATGTCTCCAATTAAATGAATAATTATGTATAGGTCTTATATATGTATATTCAATGATATTTTATTTTGTAAGCAAATAATTATGCAATTGCAGTTTACACCACATCAAGTATTTGTCCTGTTATTACAAGCACATAGTCTTGTAAGTGAGTGTAAGTGTAAGTGAGTAAAACAATAGAAACTTATAACTCAAAAGAGTGTTGTGGTGTTACTCTATAAACAAGTTAAAATAAACAAATTTTTTACAACAACCCCTCCTCTCTAGACCTTCCTATGGCTTGATACCTTATTGTATAATGGGATTGGCAGTTGGTAATCTCTACACCCAACATGGGGCTCAAACTCACAACCTTGAGGTCAAGAGTCACATGCTCTTCCAACTGAGCCAGTCAGGTGCCCCATGGATTGACAGATGGATTAGTTCTTACTAGACCATTCCGATTTCAGGAGAATCAATAGCTATATAAGTATAGTGCTTACTCTTTGCTCCCAGAAATCAATCTTAGCAATCTTTAGCGTCCAGAAAGAAGATCCCAATGATGCAAAACTTTACAGTAATATTTTATCAACAACTGTTATCATCTTAGAGACTGAAATAATTTTTGTATTATTTTCTATGTGTAGTAACAAATATTTCAAAAATCCTACAAATACCAACCGCTGCTTTTCTTTTTTTCTTTTTTCTTTCTTTCTTTTTTTTTTTAGAGAAGGGAAGAGAGAGGGATAGAGAAATAGAGAGATGGAAAGAGAAACTCTTAAGCAGGATCCATGCCTAGCTCACCATCCCAAGTCAGGGCTTGATCTCACCACCCTGAGATCATGACCTGAACTGAAATCAAGAGTTGGATGGTTCACCAACAGAACCATCCAGCTGCCCCAAACCACTGCTTTTCTGTAGACACTTTTATGTAGCCCTGAGTCCAGGAAAGTGCATTGGACCAGGACATAGAAGGTGCCAAGTATAATGTCTCTTCTAGCCATAGCTCCTCCACTAACTGCAAATTTTAGCAGATATTTTGTTGTTGTGGCCTTCTTCATATGCAGAAAAAGAGAAAGTTACTAGAGAGGTAATTTTAATATTGTGCTTTATGGAGCCCTGAGGGTTCCAGAAAGGTGTGTCTCATGGACCACCTTGATACAGAATAAGGATTCTTTTCCATCCCACTCAACCATATCAACTCAATTTAGACCTGTTTATGTATAACAATTTGGGGTAAGAGGATATTGTTCCACAAGCTCACTAAACAAAAAACAATAGACAATGTTAAATATGATGATAGCTAAGCTTTCTCACAGCTTTAACATTTCATGACTCACCATAAGACTTTCCTTCACAGTTATCCTCATCCTGCTACTGAGGACTTTAGTAGTAGAATATGCCACTTTCCAAGCAGAGTATCTTCTAGGATATATTACTAGGAAAATTCAAAATTCAAAATGGAAACTATTCATGTTGCTCTTTGAGCACCTACAATGAGGCTACTACCGTGTATTTTATGCACATTATGTCATTTAATTTCATAGAACCCTTAGGGGGGTATTGGAAGAAGCTGAGGGTAATGAAAAGTGAAAAAAAAAAAAAAAGATTTTGGAGTCAGAAAGACCTCAATTTGAATTAACAGCTCTGATACTTATTATCTATAATGTAGAAGAAAGGTGGTACATTTTTTTGAGATTGGATTTCTTCATCTACAAAATAAGGAAACTCTAGGCCTCTCACGTAAAGATGAAATGAGGTAATGGACGTAAATCCCAAGTACAGTGTCTGGCACACTATAAACCCTCAAAAAAAGTTAAAGGTTTTTTTTCTCAGAGGAGCTAAGTAACTTGATTGCAATTATTCAGTGAATAAGAGATTTGAATTTAGCCGGCCTAACTCTAAAGCACACTCTTATGTTAATGGATGTTTTTGTGAACATTAAATTTACTTGAAAAAATATAATTATAAAAGTTTCAAATTAACTGTTGCTTCGATGTAAGCAAGAATACATCGGCTGAATGCTGGTTTACTTATTAAGTTAATTTAAATGTATAACTTTAAGACAATGTATATTCGAAAATTACTCCAAACCAAAGAGCTCATGTGTCATAGAAAGATAAGGAAAAATTAACATCACCCCATGTAATTCCTTGAATTTTAACTTTCAAATGACTCACAAATTTATTGTCTACAGTATGTCACATGGACCATATAACATTGAAAGATATGGTAATAGACCAGGTTCTGCTAATGCCAGGGTTAAAATCCCAGCTCTTCCAATTAATGGCGTAAAACATGGGCAAGAGACCTTACTATTTCAGCCTTTGAATTCCTCCTTGTAAAATGAAGATAGTAATAAAATAGTAAGCACTAATCAAATATGACTTTGGCTAAATATCATTATGCTAAATATCCAGAATTCAAAACAATATTCAAAATTCTATATAAATTGAAAGAGTTAACGTATCCAAAAATCCCAATTATTCTCCCAGGAGTAGTTCTTTCAGTGACAGGAATTAAAAAAAAAAAAGTTTAAAACACATGATATAGAGTACAGGCAAGTTTTATACTGTGGTTTTTACTTTAGCAATTATTTTTGTCATATTTTATCCTCAGAGTTATAATTTACTAGAGTGCTTTTTGCAGGCTTTTTCTTCTTAATGCCCCAGGGAACTTTCTTTTAACATAAATCTTCTTTAGAAATAAATAAGTCTATTGTCTGCACAGCTTTCTCCATCAAGAAGTTCAAATAAACACACATTTATTATTTATACCTTGGCTCGAATAGGATTTGTCTGAATTGTCAATTTAAGAGCATTTTTAAATACACATATGTGGAAATTCTTTTATACCAGTACAAATTAGTTGTCCAAAAATTTATCCACACAAAGGGTTTTTATACAAATGGATGCACATAAATATATGGTAGGAAGCAATGGCTTGATCCTGAAGAGCACCTCAGGTTTTTGTCACGTTCACTTGCAAATTCCTGCCCCCTTGAATTCAAAGTGTCAAGAGCTCTTCCAGGTTATAGCTCTCCATAGACAGCTATGGGGAGGGAATCTTTTCTCTGCACACCCATTCTAACACCACCAAGTTTCATGAAGGGTGAAGTACCAGAAATAGTGAAATCAAAGATGATATTTTCTAAAGTAGGTCAGGATTTTAAAAGCATAGACGTGGATAGTGCCAGAATAGTCCTTATGCTTGAGTTTGGTAGTTGAGTATTTACTAGAGGGTATAAACCTCAATTCAAGGCAATCAAATCATACATTCTACGTTACATCTAAGATGGTCTAACTTCTCAAACTAGAAGGCGTGTTGTTTGAAACAGTGAGTGGAGTGTCTAGATACAATAAAAGGGCTCTTTCACTATTCAAGGAAAGGAAAGCCATCAGTCTTGACCTAATGGAACCAATAAGGTTATCAGGTCTTCCTCCTGAATTAACATGTGAAAGACTTGTATCCCCTCATTTTATTTAAAAGTCACTTGCTCAGTAATTAAGATCCTCACAAACATTTGTGGGAATAGAACAATTTGGGAACACAATTTTCTAAATATGCTTCTCTAGCCTCTTGTTTTCCAAATCCAGCTGGATGTAAATGGGCTCCATTCAGGTTCAGTAGAGGGAATTGTGAGGGGGAAGTGAAAGCACTTGGAGAACAGTGTTGGAGCCCGGTGGGGAGAAATGGAAAAGAAAGTGGATCCTCGGAAGAGTCTGTCCTCAGAGATCTGTGCACTTTGTGGGGGAAGGACATGGTAATGTCATGGTTCTCCCTGACCTCAGGAGCTCAGAACCAAAACGTAAGTTGGGCCTGTCTTGCTTTTGAAGCTGGGAGAAATCAAGAAAACCAGGATCAGAGGCCCACTGGGGTGGGAATCCCTGTGCCTTCCGCTCACTATTTTAAAGAATGTCAGCACTAATTGATTTCAACAACCACATCTAAGCTGACAAATAAAAATAGCATACAATACTAGCAGCCATAGACAAGAAAATCAGGCAGAACATCTCAACATACGCCGTTTGAACACACGCCAATTGACTCACAGGAAGAGAAAGATGAATACTTGAATAAACGCATTTTAGGAAGCAGTGAAGGAGATAAAATGAAGACGCAAAAATTTTATGGTTTTAAAAGATGTGACTTCTAAGGTAAGAACAAATGCAAATTAAAAATAAAAGGCTTTTAAGAGGCTTACTTCTCCCTGTTGAAAATAAGAGATTTCCTTCCCTCCTTTTTCTCATGGCACTTACTTTAGAAAACTTGCGATTGTAAGTCCTCTTCTCTTTGAAATGGACATAAATCCTTTTGAACACCAGATATGCCTATTGTTAACTTTATTACCTAGAAGTTGATTTCTCAAGGACTTGGAAGCCACTTCTTTGAAATGTAAGCATCATGATATATAACACCATTGTCTCCCAGTTTCTATGGGACTTAGAAGCCTAACCTTGGTGGGTGCCTTGCTCCAAGGTGCAAAATTACCTCCCATCCTAAAGATGTATTAATAAGCTTATTTTTCCCTGGGATGAAGCCAACTGGCTAACACTAATCACCCCAATAACCAGGTAAAGTTAGGATGACCTCTATGACAAAGGGTACTCTCAAGACTTCTTACTTGAGGAGGAGTTATTGTTTATGTTGAGAACAAGTATGTAATGGGTTGTATCTACTTGGATACATAAAAGAGTGAGATTTCTTTCTATCTTTGCGATCTCTCAGTGGATTGACTGTGATGTCCATCGCATTCTGGTTTAATGCTTATTCAATAATAAAAGTACTTTCTTTACTACTTTTGTGGAAAGGATTTCTGGGCTGGGAGAAGATTTTGCTTTAATTATATTTCCCAAACACCCACTGAAACAAATAGTAACAGATGCTGTTGCTACTCTGCCCATATCCTCCTGTTATCTTCCTGCATCCAGCATTTATTTATCTTTTTGCCAGAAGGCTTGCTCTTGACAGGAGGGATAGCCCACTTATGTATTTAGCAGGGAGGGAATGGCAGGGAATTAACCTCCTTTAGGAGCAGCTCTCAACTAGTGACTGGGAGAGTTGGCTTCTAAATACTCCACCTTGCTTTATCCTTAGACAAGGTAATTTGCATGTTCTCTTTTCTCAGAGTACCTCAATGGAATAATCTCACGGGTTGAACTTGTTTGAGAATGCACATTATACAGGTTTTTTCCATTTTCTTATTTTATTTCCTCACTCCTCTATGAGGATTCCCAGAGACATCTCTTTCCAAATAAATATCGCATAACTAAATCTTGAAACATTATCTTTTCTAGGAGAACTCAAACCAAAATAACAATTCAGCACATTCCATTAAGGATAGGGTGATTGAACTCAGGATTTGGGTCCAAAAAGATTAAATGCCAAAAAAGTACATGAATAGATAAAGATCATGAAGGAAAAACTGAGAAATGAAGGATAGATCCAGGAAAGTTAGTACGTAATTAGCAGGAATTCCACAAGGAGAAAACAGAAGCCGAGGAAGGACAAAAACAAACAAATAAATAATAGAAGTAAATTTTCATAGTCTGAAGATGATGAAGGCTATCACCATCCTGGATTGAAAAGAAAAAGACCTACATCTAAGGAGTACATCGAAGTAAAACCCCTGAACTTTAGAAAACAAAAGTAAGCAAACAAACAAAAACTCTTACAAGCCTCTAGAACTGGATTTACAAAGGGGAAAAAATATGATGGGCAGTGGACTTCTCATTTATAAAATTTTGGTTTTAGAAATAAGGATATGTTTACCAGTAACTCAAGGTTATATGGTAAAGTACTTTTTATGATGCCCTGTGTTGTGTTTTATATCCATAATTTTATTTACTACTCCAGAAATAAGAGTATTCAATAACCCTTCTCCAGCACTGAGAGAAGATATGACTGCAGAGTTCCCAGGGCCATGGATGCTCATGATTTAATAAGGTGATAATTATTATTTTAAATATTCCACTATAAATTATGGCACTTATTACACTTTTCCAAGAAATGCAATGTTTAGACTACCTGGAATTAAGTCCGCTGAAAGATTTTCACTAATGCAAAAAGACAAGGCTTATTTTCAAGAGCGCTCAGTAGTCTAGAGTTAACACGGACTTAAAAAGTTCCGAATATATGCCGATTAAAGCAATAAGCAAGGGGCAGCTGGGTGGCCCAGTTGGTTAAGTGTCTGCCTTTGGCTCAGGTCATGATCCTGGGGTCCTGGGATCAAGCCCCGCATTGGGCTCCCTGCTCAGTGGCAAGTCTGCTTCTGCCCCTCCCTCACCTCCCTGCTTATGCTCTCTGCTCTCTCTTGTTCTCTCTCTCTCAAATAAAGTATTTTTTTTAAAAAAGCAATAAGTGAAACAAAAGTTTTTTGGCAAGAACATGGGTAAAGATGGAGAATATTTCATAAATCATTTTATTTAGCATGCTGATTTTCAGGGTATCTATATCCTGTTTTCCACTTCAAGAAAAGGCATTCTTAAAGACGAAAAGGCTTACTGAAGCCCAAGACTGGTATCTTTTGAATTTGGAATGGGACCCAGGAGGAAAGATGTGCTGAAAAGAAGCCTATGAACCAGTGAAGAAGTGAAGACAACTAGTGAGCCAGGCAAGGGGACCTCAGCAAAGCCATCTTTACCCAGTTAGAAATTGCCAGAGTTGCTTCTGAGCCTCATGACGCTGAAAGGACAAGTCGTCACGCCAACCAATAATGGAAAAGCAAATACTAGGGAAGCCTAGTTGGCAGGGAGCAACAGGCCAACTGCCTGGTTCTGAAAGAAAATTTAGAGATGGAATATCAGTTTTGGGGAGGACATCTCGTGCAACCAGATGTGTCTGTAGAGGATACAACAAAGAGATACCAAAACAGCTTTGACCTAGGGTGCTGGAGTGCCTAGAGCCAGAGAAGAGAAAACAAAAACGACAACAAAATGTCCACAAGAGTTGCTTAAGAAGTTCCCGCGGAGCTATAGAGATGCTGCCCACTGGAAATGCGATGGCAGCAGACAGATCAATTTGGCCCTTGAAGATAGGCTATGGAAGGCTTTACTTTGAACAAATGCATTATGCTGTTCATCAAGCGACCAGACTGAGAAGCAAACACCATTAGGACCCATAAAGTGGCTAACCACTGACTAGAATATACCTGGTTATCAGTGTGAAAGGGCATCCAAATTTACAGCATAGATTCAAGGTCAACAAATGCCACAACAGAAGAATATTTATTGTTGCCACTTTTAGCTTTCTGAAGAAAGGGTTTCCGGATCATATCAGTTTCTGCTTACAGTCTTCTGCTGATACCCTAGTTACCTAAAATTCAACAATTGGAACAAGGCATTGCAGACCTTTCTAATCTGGCTTAGCTCATCAGTTTCATCTTCAGGCATCCTCTTTGTGGACATTATTTTCTAATCACTAAAAAACCCTCTACACCTTTCTCTGAAATCATCATCCTCTTTCAAAGCCCTCTAGACCTGTGTTTTTCTTGCAAGGTTCACAACCAGCAATGCAGAGATGACTGCTCCACAGAATCTCAACAACATCTCAATAATACTACATCGTAAATATTTGGGATTATATTACTAATATTGACTGAATCCCTCATCAGAATAATTTGATCCATGGATCCTTTAAACACGGAGTATGTGTGGCATCTGTGTGTGTGTGTGTGTGTGTGTGAGAGAGAGAGAGAGAGAGAGAGAGAGAGAGAGATAGGAGGGGTGCGGGTAGATGAGGGCAGCATACGCTTAAGTGATGCTTCTTAGATCCTATCTAAATGTTAATAAGATATATAAATCTCTATATACTTTTGTATTAATTGTTTTAATCAAATGAACACTTAAAGCTTTCTTTACGCCAGTAACAAATACTTCCCAGGGGGAATGGAGGACAGGAATTTGATCTTCTGGATATTGTAATATCTTATCACATGATCATTTTCCCATTCTGTCCTTTACTCTGTCTTAGCAAAAATATATTTGATAATGTCTCAGATGAAAGTGGTAATGAGTGAATGCTAATTTTATAAACATTTTTTTTTCTGAAGAATTCATCTCTGCTTTGTTTTTACAGACTGACGGAATGTTCTATCAGTGCTAGAAAATACAAATCCAGCACCAGAGACACCCAAAACACGTAAGGATTAGAGCACACGGGAAGAAGGGTGTCCTCGCACCCTTCTGTAACTAACTTTCAAGCATGATTGTTTACCAGGAATCTGAACTTGGACATGTGATACCGAAGCCACTACAAAATTTCTCGTGTGTGTGCAAAGCCCTACTGCAAATGTTTTTTTCTTAAAATTTGTGAAATCACTTTTTTTTGGAGAAAATGTATGGAAGGAAGAGCTATGGATCTGGACTTGGGCTCTTCATAACACTTTTTATTTGCTGGTGCATCTTGCCTTATCTCAACCAGAAAATATCTTTTCCAGGAGAGGAACTCCTCCCTTACTAACACTGACAAGTGTTATTTTCATGCCATTATCTGAAAATCTTTCATCACCACATACTTATGTTTAAATGAGGTTTAGATTCACTCTTTTTTCACCCCAGGGCAGCAAACATCTTTGGATGCTGCATAAACAGAAGGAAAAAGTAGAATCATAGTAGCTTAAAGAATGAAGGTTTGTCCTATGACACTGGTAAGATAATGTATATAAAAATATTAAAAGAGTTTGTAAAGTTTTAACCCAGTCTCTTCTTAGCATGGCCCTCCTCCTGCCATTGCTATTCCAGCAGCATGTGGGTCCCTGATGGTGGCACTCAGCAATGGTAGATACGTCTAGAGAACACAGTCAAGGACAGGAGAGCTAAGACTGCCCTCCACTCCTCCAACCACAAAAAACCACATGCATTGTTTTCTGAAGTGAGGGTATATATTCAATTGTCTTGCTGCCCTGGTGCTAACATCGCTACTTGAGACTCTGCGGGGGGTGGGTGGGGAGAACATATACTGACTATCCACAATGTGCTGGAAATATACTAGGGATTTACTCACTTATGATCTATTTAAACCTCACAATGGGTTAACATTACCTGCATTTTGAGTTTTAAGGAAACAATGGATTCTTTGAATAAGCCAGACAAAATTTTAGAGAATGAACTGACTCAAACATTTGGCTCAATGATAACTGTTAAGTCCACACTGATAATCCTATCTTATCCCATAGCACAACAAGAAGTAAGGAAAGCCTGAGGCTGGATTCTGAGCTGCAGGGTGTTTTGCTGTTTACCTCACAGCCAGTTACTGGAGGAATAAGCTGGTGGGAAGGCAATGGCTTTCAGGAAATAGGAAACAACTTAGCTGCTGAAGGAAAATTACCAGGTAAATTACAAGTTCCCACTCTACAAGTTCTCAGAGTAGGAACTTGTAACTTACCTGGTAATTTCATAGGACTATTAATAATATAAATATAATTATTATAGTAATATTATTAATATTACTATAATAATATAATATATAATATTAATATATATTATATATAATAAATTATAATTTATAATATTCATAGGAATATTAATAAGGAATTCTAATGAGGCCTTAATTTTCAAGAATTCTTAATTCTGCAAAGAGGAGTTTTCCAAGGCTATAGCCACCCTTGTCTTAAAGATTCCGTTTAGGACTTTAGGACAAGGGATTGACAGTGAATTACTTTTATTCTAGAGGCTGCCTCTGGTAAAAGGAAATCTAATCATTATCCTTTAGAAACGAACTGATTTTTTTTTCTGAAAAATAAGTATCTGGGAAGATTGCACTGATGGTTGTGCTCTAAATAATTACTAACATATATGTTAATTTACCTAATAAACATTTAAAATGCATCTTCATGAGAAGATACCGCTAAATGAGTTTTCCGGATAGACTCTGACCTTAGAGAGCTCACTGTTTACATGGAGAGATAAAGCATCTCTACAAAATAATCCTGGTAAGTGATAGAAGTCAGAAGAAAAGTTATGTGAGTTTACTCCTGGGCATATGTATTCATTCAGCAATATTTCCTGAGCCCCTCTGCTGTGGGAGCACAGTTCCAATATACAGACTTAGCAGGAACCAAGGCATGTCTGCTCACTGAGTTTACATTTTAGTGGAAGAAGTCAAATAATAAAAGGATGTAAAAATTACATATATATATATATATACACACACACACACACACATATATGTCATATATATTATATACATTACATATTATACACACACATGTAATTAGTGCAATATATATATTACATTTTAAGTGCAATAAAGGAAAACAAAAGACAAGGGCGGGAGAACCAGGACAGTCAGAGTATTATTTGGATAGGGTGGGGTCAAGGGGCTTCTCTGAGCTTGGTGCTGAGTAATGAGAAGGTGCTTGCCTGCACAGAACTGAAGGGAGAGTCAGTAGGCAGTTTTGTGGGCAAAGTGAAGAATAAGAGAAAGTGCCTTCAGGCAGGAAAAATTTGGCATGTGTGAGGAGCAGAAAGAAAGCCACTGTTGCTTAAACACAGAGAATAAAGTGCAAAGTGGAGGCAAATGAGATGTGAAGTGGAAGACATAGATGAATAATATAGGGCTTTGTAGAGCATGGTAAAGACTAAAAGCAGGAGAGATATTTTTGAAGTGCATAGGGACATGTTGTCTCTTTGGGGGAAGAGAGGCTTGGTCCTTGAATTTTGTGAAAGTAGTCAGATATAATACACAAGGTACGATGAATTGAGAAAGAAGATTAGAATGGTGGTAATTGTTCAGTTTTCAAAGGAGAAAATTGCTACTATTTCAAAATATTAGAAAAAGGTAATTCAAACTCAAAGTGACTATTTTTGCTTTACTTTTGAACACATTTAATGTCTACTTTCATAATCTACAAAGTATTATGGAAGAGGTGTTGGATCAGCTGGGCTTTAAGGATGGCTGGGACTTGCAAATGACAGGGAGTAGATTGAGAAGAAGCACTATCATGATTGCAATCTCATTTCCCTGTTTGCCCTGGGACAGTCCAGACTTGCACCATTGTCTTCGCCTAATAGTTAATAGTAAGTCCTTTCATCTCAAAAATGTTTAGGTTTGGACAGTAACTTAGATGGCCAGCCTTAATCACCAGCATGGGCACTGAGGCAGGAAAGTGTGCATTTGTGTCAGGAACGGCAAAAACTCCTGCCAGGCAGTTTTGTTCCCAGGCGGGTGTGCAAGGAGTGCAACGTGATCTCGGAGAAAGAATTAGGCAGAATCTGAGTGTAGAGGTCCTGTAGGAATCACTGGGGAATTGGACTTTAATTCTCTAACCTAGGGAGGGAGACCTGCGGATATGTGAGGAGGGTAATGCTAATTAGCACCATGGTGCAAAGGAAAGAAATCAGCAGGCAATTTACAAAATTCTGTATCTGTCTCATGTTAAGTTGACTCACCACCACTTTCCCTACCAATTTTCTATCTGCTAATAGAGAGATGCCTTAAATCCATGTCTTTGAAACTCTCCTAGTACATGGGGCTTTAGCAATTGCTTCATTTGAAACAAAAAAACCTGCTGTTTGTGAAAGGTACCTTAGTCTGTGAAGACTTCCATCAATGCATACTAGCTTAAGATACTTAGAGGTTGCCTAATAATATTGGTTAAAAAAGAAAGGAGACAAAGGAATTGAGCACAAGTGTAATTATTTCTGGGGATGTGACACCTCAATTGGCTATGTAAACAGTTTTTTAAAGATCACTTTCAAAAGCAATACTATCCTGTTTAATCTGCTTACAGGACCGATGTTAAAAATGTTTTAATGCCTTATAAAATGGTATCTGTGATTTGGGATGAAATTTTTAATTAGAGGTTCAGAAAGTGCTGTGTCACAACTAATTCACATGAGAATGAAAATGATGTGCTAGGGAAAGCCTTAGATGACCCCCAAATTGGCTAGTAAAAATACTGATGTCAAGACTCTGACAAAGACACTATATATATAAAATGAGTAGGAAAAATCACTATTTAAATATCTCTATATCCAGTTTAGTTTTATGCTATAAGTGAATATTTGGCTATTGTATCTATTTTCCTAAATATCTTTATAATCAAGTCTGCTAAAAATCTCCACACACCAGCCCCCGTGGGCTTCTAATTAGAAAACTATTCTCTTTATATTTTGATTTGTATTTTATCAAAGAATGGTTGGTAGACCACAAAATGGAAATGTTTTCCCTTTGAAAAAGTAAATTTTTCCAATCCAAGGGACACTTATTTCTTATAAGGTTCTCTAAACTGAGTTGAAATCTAGAAATTAAACTTCTTTTTTATTTTTATTTTTTTACTTTTTTTAAAAGATTTTATTTGTTTATTTGACAGAGAGGAGAGAAATCACAAGTAGGCAGAGAGGCAGGCAGAGAGAGAGGGGGAAGCAGGTTCTCCCATGAGCAGAGAGCCTGACATGGGGCTCAATCCCAGGACCCTGAGATCAGGACCAGAGCCGAAGGCAGAGGCTTTAACCCACTGAGCCACCTAGGCGCCCCTAGAAATTAAACTTCTATCCACTACTTATTTTTACTCTCTTGAGTCACAATAGAACCTTATTATCTCTTCAGGGCATCTGAGTCGGTTAAGCAACTGAATCCTGATTTCAGCTCAGGTCATGATGTCAGAGTGGTGAGATCAAGCCCTACATCAGGCTCAGGCTCAGGCTGGGCGTGGAGCCTACTTAAGATTCTCTTTCTCCCTCTCTGTCTGCCCACCTCTCCCTGCACCCGCCATGTTCTCTCCCTCTCTCTCCAAAAAAAAAAAAAAAAAAAGAACTGTCTTCATTATGATAGTCTTTTCATTTTAAAGTAAATCAACATACACACTTTTTTTTTTTTTTTTTGAGACAGAGAAACAGCACAAGCAGGCAGCAGATTGGAGAGGGGCACAGAGGAAGAGATAATCTCATGCAGGCTCCATGCCCAGGACGGAGCTGAATGTGGGGCTCAATCTCATCACCCTGAGATCATGACCAGAGCAGAAATCAGGAGTCAGATGCTTAACCAAATGAGCCACCCAGAACTTAAGCACACACATATTTTTAAGCGAAAACATTTCCATCATTTGCTTTCTAAGTTGAACCATGTTTTTGTGCCTATCACCATCCTAGATTCATTGTGATGAATTCTAGTTTGCTAATATTCCTCTTAAAATGTAGCTTTTAAAACTCTCTCTCTCTCTTTTTTTTAAATCACAGTAGGAAGAAACTAATTATCATCCTACTGGTCCTGGGTGAAAAGGTCATAAATACCGGCCACGAACCCGTAGTTGACGCACACCTCTAGAGCTATTGCACATGTATTGCTGAGTGTTTAGAAGTAACATCACTGACATTTTGAAATTAGTTGTTAAAATATTTGATTGAAAGAATCAGTCAAATCCAGTACATCATTCAAGTGTATCTATACCTGTTTGTCCCAAACATTTCATCCAAGTTCTCTTTCTTGCAAATTTCTTGAGCATGATATTGACATTCCCATCTAAGTCCAGTGGTAAAATTATCTTGCCTCAATTTAGGACCTTCCTCCAATTTAACACCAATCTGTTAAATTAGCACTTTGAGGGTTCAACTTGCTATGAATCCTCCTAACCTTCAATCAAGCTCTTTAGGGTATAATTAGAGACAACATCTATCACTGACTCTGGAGGATATTCTCTCAAGGCCTTCTCCCAACTAACTCCCAACTCAGGTTATATGTTCTTTTCCTAAGCTCAAATGACATTCAGTTGCCATGCTCCAAAGATGAAGAGCACTTTTCCACAAGACATGCAGAGTATTAGAAAGCAGACAAATGACTAGAGCACATTCAGGAGGCATTAGGTGTTCTCGAAAATGCCTGTGAAAAATGCTTTGGACACAGAAGTTGAGGCCTCAAATCAACTAGAATCAATGTTTGGTTTACTAATGTTTGACAAAGTAATTCTAACAGTTTGAAGCTATAGTAATCATAATTAATTTTAAAACTGAATTATAGGTATAAATTAACATCAGTTTAATTAATGTGCATTCAGTGGAAATATTGAAATGAAGTATATTTTCTCTTCAGTATATTAAATTCAAAACCTGAATGAAGAAGACCCACTGAAAACTTTAAAGCATTCTGAAAGACTGTGATCGAAGTAAAATTCATTAAAGCAGTTTAACTGAGGCAATTTTAATGAGTGAAAAGCAATTGGATTAATTCAGTGAATAAGTATTTCAAACAACTATTTTGTAATCATACTTCATTGACAAAATTTTACCCTTAATATATTTGTTGCTGTTCCTTATGCTCCTGAAAGAGTCTAGTCAAAATTTTTTGGAATGCACCCAACTCCCTCGAGCAAAAATATATTTTTGTTTTAAATAATACTTAATTTCCTCCCATTTTATGAACAAAACCAAGTGAGCCACACATTCCAATTTGATGAGGGGTTTCTTTCCCAGAATAGAAATTTAATTTCTTTGATGACTTTTATTTTCTGAGGTCATGACATTAAACCAAATTACATTTATAAAAGTTCCAGAAAACATTGTTTTGCTCATCTTTACTGGCATATTGTTAAATAGTCTTGGTTTGTGTGTCTTATATTTTGTCTTGTGCTTTCCAAATTCATGCCAAGAATTAAACAGGCCACCTTGTTTCTTTCCTTATTTCTAAAGGAAATAAAATTTAGGTGTCCTTTGAAATTAATCTGTGGACTATAGGGTAAAATCGACATCTTTTTCCTCCTCTTGACATCTCCTACCCCAAAACTCACCTCAAAATCATACCAATTGCTATTTATTCATGTAAGTATAATTTTATCCTATCTTTAAATATAAACATATATGTACATATTTATTTTTTAACTATATCTAACCAGCCTTAGACTTAGTCATATTTCCAAAATCCATGTTTCTTTTTTCTTTTCTTTTTTTTTTTTAAGATTTTATTTATTTATTTGACAGAGAGAGATAGAGCACAAGCAGGGGGAGTGGCAGAGGGAGAAGCAGGCTCCCCACCAAGCAAGAAGCCCGATGTGGGGCTGGATCCCAGGACCCTGGGATCATGACTTGAGCCTAAGGCAGAAGCTTAACCATTGGGCCATCTAGGCACCCCAAAATCTGTGTTTCTTTGACTACATGTCATTTATTTTCTTTCTGAACTTCTTACATTTATGCGACTGTACTGACTAAAATTCTATTTTGCACTAAGACAAATTATAGATCAATTATAGATCAATTTGAAAGTATTCATTAATTAAAAAAAAACACTAAACTTAAAATACAAGTAGAACATGAGTGGACTCATTCACATTAGCGTAAATGACCAGTTTCCATAGTTACCTTTTCTATTCCATCAAGATCATTCATCTGCTAGCCAAATAAATGTATTTTTAAGTGACTTTTTTAAAGAGACTCTAGAAATTCAATATTTCCTTTCTGTATTAGCAAACAAGTAATCTCATAAAAAAATTCCAATTAAATTTGCATAGTAACTGAAATTGACATTTATTATGTTAATACTTATGTGTAAAACCTCTTCTATAAATTAAAATGTGGCCAAGCATAATTATTATGAGCAAAAATGTTGACATAACTAAAGATGTTTTCCTTATGCTCCTTTCCTGTTCTCTAGGCACATGTGGCATTTATGGACCCCAAAGAAAGACCCCCCTTAAATCTCACAATGAGTTTCTAAAGTGCTTAAATTACAAATATTTTTTTTAATTATTCCACATGTTGCATTGATTTTAGTCAGCCAACTCAAAAAGAAAATAAATCATTAGCCCAAGAAGGTTTTGGTAATACTAAAACAAACTGAATTTTAAAGCCGCTTAAAGACAATATATATGCCTTCTAAATCACGTAAAGTTATGTTTTCTTTTTTGAGTTTTTTTTCTGCCCATCAAACTTGCTATGGTGTCTAGCTGACAAAATCTTTAGATTAATAAAATAGAAAACATTATGACTTCATTATTAAAAGCAAAAACAAAATTAAAGATTAAATGCTCTTTATGTTATGGTGGAAATCAAAAGACACTAAACAAATTATTTTCTCATTAATAACAAAGACTGAAACAAGATAAACATTGATAAAACTATAGCTGAGCCCAAATAGCTGATGTAAGTTGTAGTAGAGGTAAAATACAAAGACTACAAAGAATTAAAATAGAAAGGAAGTAGTTTTTAATTCTCACTAAAAATATACGATCTATGATTCTAAGGTTTATAATAATTTTGTTCAATACTATCAAGTCACTGTGTAGCATGGTTTCTGTGTAAATTAATACTTTAAACTATCTTTTAATAAGTAAATGCATCATTTGGACCTAACGATTTGATTCATAATAATTTGCATTTATAGTAGATATGCTTTCAAAATGAGATACGCAATTTTGAAAGTTCAGTTTTAAGGCAGAAATACTGAATGCTAAGAATTAAACATTGAAAAAATGGTGCTATTTTTAAAAGTGGTAGAGCTTATTCATTTATAATAAATAAAGAACATAGGATATATAATAAATCTTTAGATTCTGTGGGATTTATAACAAAAAATGAAAATAAGAAAATAAATGTGGGCCAATGTTTTTAAAGTGCAGGTCATTGGTCATTGGCTTGTCAAACTGCAAGTTGAGACCCATTACAGGTAAGTGACATTATTTTATTGGGTTTCAACTGACACTTTAACAAGTGAAATAGGATAAATACAACAGAATAATAATATCAAAGAACATGTCATATATTAAGGTTACACACACACACACCTAGTATCATCCAATAAAACTTTCATTTCATTTATACATTATTGTATTAGTTTCCTATTACTGCTCTAACATATTACCATAAATTTACTGGCTTAAAACAATACAAATTTATTCTCTTATAGTTGTTGAGCTCATAAGTCTAAATCAGTGTGTCAGCAGGACTATGTTCCTTTTGGACACTTCAGTGGAGAAACATTTTTTTTTGCTTTTCTGGTTTCTAAAGGAAACTCCTTCCTCCTCCTTGAAACTCCTCCTTCCTCCTTGAAAGCTGATCTCCAACCTCTGATTCTATCTTCACATCTCCTCATTCCATCTTCACCTTCACTTTTTCTAACTCTGATTCCCCTATCTACTTCTTAAAAAGACACTGGCGATTAGATTGGCCCCCATGGATATACAGCATATTCTCTCCCTCTTAAGATCCTTAACTTAATTACACCTGCAAAATCTCTTTTACCATGTCAGTAAGGTAACATCCCTACAGGTTCCAGGATTCAGATACGGACATCTTGAGAAGGCAATATTCAGCCTGTCACAATTGTG
Source organism: Potos flavus (assembly GCA_028534135.1). Lineage (NCBI taxonomy): Eukaryota > Metazoa > Chordata > Mammalia > Carnivora > Procyonidae > Potos > Potos flavus. The sequence continues at coordinate 83,807,345 of CM052886.1, read as the reverse complement.
TGTGTGCTTGTGTGTGCATGCGTGTGCGCTGAGTCATGATGTAAAACATACTCCTTACTGTGAGTTCTGGCCTAAAAACATCAGAAAAACTCCTTTAGATCCAGTGACAGCACACCCGTAGCAAAAGTGTTACCAACTTCCCAGTTATAGAGCACAGTAAACATCACTCATTGATCTTAGATTTTTTTTCTTCTAAGCTCAAATGCAACCTCAGAATCCTTCTCAACACCAGTTCCAACAAAGTATCAGTTGATTATATTTGGAATGTAAGTGCAAAACTTATAATCATCCCTCATAATCACACTGTTGTTAAAAGAATGAGCAACAACAGGTTCTAGAATTAAATTGGAAGAGTACTTAAAACAAACTTGGTATGGAATGAGAGAAGGACAGGAAAGAGAGATAAAAGTATCAAATCAAGCATCATACAGATTTGTGAGATTTAATCAGTGTCCCTGCAAATGACCAATTATAGACTTAACAATTTTCAAATGATTCAAAATTGGGAAAGCATGGTCCTTTAATGGCAAAAATAAAAATGAGTTTGGCTATTATGAAAAACTGTTACATTGTCTCAAGTTCTGCAGGAGCATGTTCAAGTGACATACAAAGAAATATATTTTAAACCAATTGTCACCAGGAATATTGGCTGGAAAAGTAACAGCATTGATGTATGGTGTTTGAGAAGCAGGCCTTCTTTTTTGCATCAGTCACAGTATTATTGGAGTAACTTACTGTGTTTTGGTCACCTTACTTGAGAAGGACAATTTAAATGGTTAGTGAAATGTAAAAGCAGATGTGCAACTCAAGTGCAAAGTCCTTAAAGAACATGCAAATTACGTTTCAGCCTAATTAGTTGAGTTAATAGGTCAGTAGTTTCTGGTTTAAAGTTTAAAACCGTCGAGTATACCCAGAGTTTTATCAAATAGGTTACACAGTATTTTCCAGGAATGGAGGATCACTAAGGAAATCTATTTCTTAAGCTGATGGTATAAAATTGAAAGTCTTACAATCATCTGTTTGGTTTTGCTTTGTTTTACATATTGGGACTCCACTTACTGTAATGCTCTGGTTAGAAACACTGAAAATATTGGAAAAATTAAAACATTTTGCAAAAGAGCATTCCTTTTGAGAGAGTAGGGTAAAAATGCAAGATTGAAATTGCCCAGGTTGGAAAAAAATTACAGAAAGCCAAGATTTACAACAATAGCAACAAAGCAAGCTTCAGTGATAGTAGAATGGATCATAGTCTTAGTAAGATTAAATTTTTGGCAGTTGGTAAACACGCTGAGTTCTGAATGTTAATGCAAGTCATTCATAGATTTTGCTTGCATTACTTCTTCAATGCGTTGAATATCAGGGGTATAATTTGGCCTTTGGATAAGAAACGACCAAGACGATCTGTGCAAACGTCAATGACATATATAGAAGATGAACTAAAATGACACCGGGGTGAAGAAATCTCAGGGGTGAAAAGTTACTGGATTTTGTTTCAAATGTCTTTGTGCTTACTACTGACACATCTATTTCATACTGAGTTTGAAGAGAGGTGGATTATCGGGCACAGCTTTTACTGAAAGAAGGTTATTTGAGAAATTATTTGAAAGAAGCTAGTGAACTTGAAAAGCAGATCAAAGAGAAAATTAAATTTGAGCACGTTACGGCACTGTATTCACTTTAGATGAAGCACAGGAGATGTAATGCTCCCTGATCTCTGTAAGGCGTTTACCGAATAGTTAGAGCATTTTCCTTGAGTAATCAGACAGGGAAGGCTATTGAAACCATTCCATTTTGCTATTAAGCTTCCTTTATGGGCTTTATGAACCAGCAGTTTTTTCTTTTAATTCAAATGAAGGTGTTTGATATTTTTCCTCATGAGTCTTCAAAATTTTCTATTATTAAAGATGGGTCATGTGTGAAAGGCGATAGGATTATATGGGATGTGAGTGCTTTTCTTGGTACATTGCTATTGCTAAAAATTAGGGATAAAGTAAGAGCTAAGCTTTTTTTTTTTTAAAATATCTGTTATTCACTTGGTGTTGGGGGACTTTTCTGATGTCTCTTCAAATCTACTAATGAAATATCATAATACTAATTTTTTCTACCATTTCTATCTAGAATAATTACTATATTAATAATACTTATAAAATTAAATCATAATTTCCTCTTTTATAAAAGCATCTTTCTGCTTTAAGCTATTAAACACATTTATTATTTTGTTATAAAATAAATTATCTGAAAATTTAAATTATAATATATAATTCATCAATATAAAACTCATTGAAATTATTTTAAAATTCCATTGAGTCAATAAAAACTACAAAGAATGTAATATAACTATCTATCATAAAAGACCCATTTAATTTTTTTTTTTTAAGATTTTGTTTATTTATTTATTTGACAGAGAGAGACACAGAGAGAGAGGGAACATGAGCAGGGTCAGTGGGAGAGGGAGAAGCAGGCTTCCCGCCAAGCAGGGAGCCCAATGCAGGGCTCGATCCCAGGACCCCGGGATCATGATCTGAGCTGAAGGCAGATGATTAACAACTGAGCCACCCAGATGCCCCAAGACCCATTTAATTTATGTTCTTTTTCTATAATTGTACTTTAGTCACAAATGTCATAACACAAAGGAAATATAGTACAGGTAAAATTCCTTACAATTTAATTCTCCATTAATTTTATATCCTATATATTAAATTGAAACATGAGATTCTATTACATAATTTTAAGATAATGACTCTTACTAAGATTTCATAATTCCTGCACTTTACAAAATCATTTTGAGATTTTAGTATATTTACTACCTCCCACCATCTGCTTACATGCAGAAATTTTCGTAGATAAACCTAATGTACATAAAATATTATTCCTTTACTTTTTGGCTAAATTACACATATTTTTCAACTGATTTTCCAGCTTCTTTTCTTTTGCATATATTCATTATTCAAATTAAGACAAGAGTACTTGTCTATCATAAAAATACTGTCTCCAAGTGGTAGCTTCCTTCAAATATTTGTGAAATATTTTTTAAATTTATCAAATATATCAAAATATAAAGATAATAACAACAAAACAAAATTACATTTAAAAAGAAATTACCCAATAGTTTTTTTTTTGGGGGGAGGGGCAGAGGGAGAGGGAGAGAGAGAATTTTAAGCAGGCTCCACACTCAGTGCAGAGCCCGACGCAGAGCTCAATCTCATGACCCTGACATCACAACCTGAGCTGCTTAACCAACTGAGTCACCCAGGTGCCCCAGAAATTACCCAGTAATTTTACTAGGTGACTAATCTTATCCATCATATTATCATTTCAAATAATATTTGGATGATAGAAATATCCTAACTTTGATCATACGAAGAGTAACATACTAATTTAAGCTAAAATTCCGTGCTAGAGAGAATAGTTTCTTCCAGATGTTCTCAGGGAATAAAATAATAAGCATTCTGGAAGTTTCACTAAGCTACCATTTATATTTATTAGTATTGATTATGTAATATAACATTCATGGTACTAGCCCTATTCTCCTCTGACTTAACCTTTTTTATAAAAAAAAAATTATATATAAATTAGTTTTTCATGTAACTATGGCAGTAGATGTAATGGATATCATTGATTTAAAACCTTGTTTTATTATGCCTCACAGATACTCTGTTTTTTTTTACAAATTGAAGGTCTGTGGTAACTCTGCATTCAGAAAGCCTACTGGGGCCATTTTCCCAACATCATTAACTCACTCTGTGTGTCTGTGTTACATTTTGATTATATTTTTTGTGGTGATCTGTGATCAGTGATCTTTGGTGTTACTATTGTAATTATTTTGGGACACCATGGGGCACCATGTAATTGTTTTGGGGCACCATGATCTCATTTGTTTTGGGTCCATATCAAGATGGCAAACTTGATCAATAAATGTTGTATGTGTTCTGACTGCTCCACTGACCAGACAATCTCCAGGCTCTTTCCCTCTCCTTGGAGCTCCCTATTCTCTGAAACAAAGCAATGTTGAATTTAGGCCAATTAAGGTGGTCTCTAAGTGTTCAGGAGAAAGGAAGTAATTGCAGATGGGGTGGAAGCAGCAAGAGAACCAGAACTAGAAGTGGAGCCTGAAGATGTGCCTAAGTTGCTGCAATCTCATGATCAAACCTGAATGAAGAGGAGTTGCTTCTTATGGATGAGCAAAGAAAGTGGTTTCTTGAGATAGAATGTACTCCTGGTGAAGATGCTGTGAAGACTGTTACCAAAAAAGTATTTAGACTATCACATAAACTTAGCTGGTAAAGCACCAGCACAATTTGAGAGAACTGACTCCAATTTTGAAAGAAGTTCTACTGTGGGCAAAATGCTGTCAAAAAGCATCACATGCTACATAGAAATTGTTCATGAAAGGATGAATCAATTGATGTGGCAAATCTCATTATTGTCTTATTTTAGGAAATTGCCACCGCCACCCCAACCTTCAGCACACACCACCCTGACTGGTCAGTAGCCATGAACATAAAGGCAAGATGCTCCACCAGCAAAAGTATCATGACTCTCCAAAAGTTCAGGTAGTAGTTAGCACTTTTTATCAATAAAGTATTTTTAAATAAGATATGTACATTATTTTTTAGGCATAATGCTATTGCACACTTACAGACTACACTATAGTATAAACATAACTTCCATATGCACTGAGGAACTGAAAAATTCATGTCACCTTACTGTAATATTTGCTTTATTGCAGCAGTCTAGAACCAAACTGACAATATCTCTGAGATATGCCTATATATGCAACGTGGAAGGAATAGTTTTCAAGAAATAACATTAGGAAAACTTGACAGCCACATGCAAAAGTGGGAAACTAGAACCCTATTTTAATTTTTTTTGTTTACATAAAAACTAACTCATAATGGATTAAGGATTTGAATGTAGAACCCAAAACCATAAAATTCCTAGAAGGAACAAGCAGTAAGCTCCTTAGCATTGGTTTTGATGATGATTTTTTGAAAGGACTCCAAAAGCAAAGGCAACAAATGCAAAAATAAACAAGTTGAGCTACATCAAACTCAAAAGCTTCTGCACAGCAAACCATCAACAAAATGAAAAGGCAACTTACTGTATCAGAGAAAATATTTGTAAGACATATATAAAACAATGGGTTAATATCCAAAAACATGAAGTACTCATACAACTCAGTAACAAAAACCAAATGATCCAATTGAAAAATGGTCAGAGGATCTGAATAGACATTTTTGCCAAAGAAGACATACAGGTGACCAATACATGAAAGGATGCTCAACATCACTAATCTTTAAGGAAATGGAAATCACTACCAAATGAGAGATCACAATATTAGAAAGGCTATTATCAAAAAGACAAGAAATAACAAGTGAGGATGTGGAGAAAAAAAAGAACCCCATGCACTGTTGGTGAGAATGTAATTGGTGCAGACTCTATGGAAAGTATAGAGCTTCCTTAAAAAAATTAAAAATAGATCTACCATATGATCCAGTAATTCTGCTTCTGAGTTTTGATCTGAAGAAAGTGAAACACTAACTTGAAAAGATATATGCACCCCATGTTCACTGCAGCATTATTTACAATAGCCAAGATATGGAAACAGCCTAAGTGTCCATCAACTGATGAATGGATAAACAAAGTGTGGTACATGTATATAATGGAATGTTTTTCAGGCACTAAAAAAAGGAATGAAATCTTGTCATCTGTGACAATATGGGTGGACCCTGAGGACATTATGGCAAATGAAATAAGTCAGACAGAGAAAGATAAATACTGTATGATCTCATTCATATGTTTAACCTAAAACAATAGAAACAACAGCAACAAAAACCAAGCTCCTGGAAACAGAGAATAGATTGGTCGTTGCCAAACAGAGAACTGATTGGGGCAGTGGTTGAGCCAGATAGGTGAAGGGAGTCAAAAGCTACAAACTTCCAGTTATAAAATAAGTAAGTCATTAGGATGTAATGTACAGCATAGTGACTCTAGTTAATAATGCTGTATTTCATATTTGAAAGTGGGCAAGGAAGTAGATCTTAGTTTCCATCACAGGAAAAAACAACTCTGTAACTATATATGGTGACAATGTTAACTAGATTCATTGTGGTGATCATTGTGCAATATATACAAATATTACATTATTGTGTTATACCCCTGAAACAAATATAATATTGTCTGTTAGTTATATGTCAATTAAAAAAAATGAAACACAGCTTAAGAGATACTGAGACACTGGAGGAATTACACCAAATATAACACATAGATACAAGGAGATGAAAAATTTGAAAACAAGATTAAGAGAAAAATAGAATGAGACGGTCTAGCTTATGTCCAACTGTAGTGTCCAAAGGAGAAAATAGTGAGGAAGAAGAAATATTCTAAAGTTTGAGAATCCCCAGGAAATGATTCAGGTATCAAAATGAATACATGTGGGATAAATAAAAGAAGTCCATCCTGGATATATAGTAGTCAAATTGTAAAAGAGCAAAAAAAGAAAAAAAAAAAGAGAGAGAAATAAAAAGAAAAAAAGAACCTGAAAAAATAGCCAGAGTGGAATGAAAGATTGCTACTTCTGTACAAAGGACAGTGAGACTGACACAGACTTCCTCAAGGTAACAAGGGAAGCCAGAAAGGTGTCCAAAGATGACTCTGAGATTCTGAGAGCGGAAAACTGTCAATCTAAAATTATATCTGCAAAAAATTATCTTGCATGAAGAAACACAGGATAAACATTTTCAGGTTACTGCAAACTAAGTGTTCAATATTTTTCCCAAAGAAATCGCTAAAAATACACTTATTTCTAGGAGGAAATGATCTTAAAATGAAGACCAGAAATGCAAAGAAAAATGAGCAGTGAAATAAGTAAGCATACTGGCAAATCTAATCAGACACAGACTATATAAAAGGAACAACAGCAACAATAATAATGCCTAAAAGATGGCTTAGAATACAGCGTGTGCACACATACTAACACACACATACACACTCACACACACGGAGAACTAAAATATAGATTCAGGAGGCAATACTGAGGTGTTCTTAATTCCTTCTATGCTTATGGATGGAGTTAAAATATTAACTTTATCCTGTAAATGGGTAGAGTAAATATTTCAAAGGTAACAAAGTTTGATATAGAGTATATAATTTTCAAACACATTTGGAAAAACTAAATAAAAAATTCTAATTGAAATTTGAAAGAAAATAAAAAAGAAAGAAATGGAGTAAAGCAAAACAAATCAGATAACTAAGAATGAAATTAGGAACGTCTAAATCTATCAATAAATATAAAATCCTAAATTACAACACAGAAGTTGTCAGATTGAGTTAAAAAAATAATCCAGCTTTGTGATATGAAAAGAATCTATTCGAAGCCCCCTCCCCAGGCAAGTTTTCAGATAAAACTCACAGGTATCTGTGCTTGACCCTAACTCTTAGTTTTTCTAGGTCACGGTGCCCTACTTTCTCAAAAAGTAGATCCCAACTACAAAACAGATTCTTTTCCAGCCTGACCACAACCTGCATCCCCAACAAGCCCCAGACAGAGCTCCTCAAAAACCCTGCCACCTCCTGCCCTACCTGGCCAGAGTATACCCCGCCCCGTCCCCCTCCTCATGCGCACAGGTGCGACCCTCTCACATCCTTCAAAACCCCTTAAAAGGCCCAGCTTGACAGACATCTCTCTTGATGCCTGGCCCCTCCCCTCCCTTGGAGAGTGAATAAACTCTGTCCTGCTAGTTCTATTCTTTATGCAATTCTTTGCCACCCACGTCACTGGCTACCCTAACACGACACTTACAAGAAACCCAACCAAAACACAAGGATATGATAACATTGAAAGAAAAAGAAATGGAAAAAGTTATGACAGGCAATATTAACCACAATAAAACTTATATAAATAAAAGACAAAATGGAGGTTGCTTCCTTGATATGATAGGGTAATTTTCTGTTGCCATTTCCTTTAGCCATGGGAGCTGGGATGAATTCTCAATAAGAAAGCTACGAACTCAACAATTCTTGTCCCTTATAGTTGCAAATTTTGAGAATTAATTATCTTCCAGCTTCTTATTTTTACAAAGCTTCCAGTGCCTTTAAATCATATCTTTTTTATTATTTTGTCCAGATTTTATAACTATACATGTGGGACAGTCCTCACGACCATTCTACTCTGCCACCATTTTTCAACATGCCAGAGAAAAATTGTTTGATTGTTCTAAGCTCTTTTACACTGCTGTGGGTTTTTTAATTTGTTTTTTTTTTTTTATCAAGTGAGTTTTTTACCTGTTTTTTAAAATTTATGCGTGAATTTACTTCTCTGCTCAACTCATCAGATGTATAATTGATGCCACAGACCACATTTTATTTATGCTTATATTCTCATGCAATTTTAATTTGTTGAATTAATTGTTACCTATCAAAAATAGAAAGTGAAACATAGAGTGTAATTAACATTCTGAATGAAACCATTAAAACATAGAGCTATGTTAACAAGGAAAAAACTCACACCACATTTTTCACTCTTTAAGGTATAGCAACTAAAATTCACTGCAAGTAAGTTTGTAACTGAAAAGGGGATGCAGAATCGGTTGGCAAAGCTTTTCTTTAAGTCAAACCTTCAATTATATGTTTAAAAAACAAAAAAAAACCCCTAGAAAACTGCTATGTCTTCATACGTTTCTCATAGTTTTAAAGGCATTTTTGACATTAGAGAAACAATAAAATTAGAATATACATGTACTAGCTCCACTCTTTAATGGCAAAGTTGAGTAGAGGATATCTGCAAAAGTAAATACCAGAGAGAAATGAATTCCTAATCGTCTATGTTAAAAAATGCCAAGCATTAACCATATATAGATATGGAAATCCTCAAATAAAAAAGTTGAAAAAGTAACATGTTTTGATTGAAATATCACAAAATTTTACTATTGCTTCATCATAAAAGTTCTCATTGAGGAGAAAATATCGCTTTCATTCAGAGTCACTGAAAGCAAATAAGTAAAGATTTTTAGCTGGGTATAACCTGTCTCAGCAATGTATAATAAAAAGTATCACATGCTTCAGGTTTTTTCTACCCCAAGAGCAATTTTTTTAAGCCTAAAATTATAAAATTATTTTTCCTAGTCATGTGGCTGTAACTTACTTCATGTATTCGAGGCTAATTTCCTTATTGAAAATGAAGATAGTAATAGTAACTACTTCATTGGAATTAAAGACACGTGCATAGAATTGACCACAGTATTCAACAGTTAACTATTATGGTTATTATCCTTATTACAAGTCTATAAATTTTAACTATAATCAATACAGAGAATTCCATATCTAGTAGTGTACAGTATCTGATTTAGGGGATGATTAACATCAAATGGTAACCCTCTAAGCCCAAACTGATAAAAATTAGCCTACCTTTGAGGCAGTGTTTTGCTAAAAACTTTCATTTTCCCTCAAATTCAGTTTCAGACTGCATGAAAAGCAATATTGAAAACCACATTAATGAGTAACACAAACAAAAGCATAAGTTTCTATAGGATAATAGTGCATCAGAGAAACTTCATTTGAAAATTTACATTTCCCAGTTTAAAGTAATAAACAGTGATTTTTAGTATCGAGGGCTCTTCTGATGGCACGATAGCAAATTAAGAACACAAGCTCTGCTGAGGGAAACGCATCTGATTTTAAGTCTCAGATCTACCATCCGGTAGTTATGACTTGACATTTGACAAACTGTTCAATGTTTCACGAGCCTCAAATTCTTCCTATGTACAAGAGGGTGAGGATTCCTACTTCAGAGGCTTCTCCTAAGGTGTAAAGGATGTGGCCTATTCAATTACCTAAGTGCAATCATTACTGTTGTCTTCATAATTACTCTTAACCTGGGAAAACAGATAAAGATGGCAGCCCTCTGAATAAAACTGCAGTCAACATTCTCTCACTAGCAGCCCCCTGCCCTATGATGCCAAGCCTGTAGAAGGGGATGTCTCTCTCTTCCTAAACCGATTAAATACAGCTTTTTTTTTTGAGGGGGGTGAATTGCTACATATAAAGTATAACTTCTGTCATCTACAAGCTTACAGTTTTACCTTAAAAATCCCAAAGAATAATTGAGTGGCAAAATAAAATTGTAACATGGAAACTATGTGACAATATAAGTGAACAAAAACCTATAGAAGATAAAAATCAGAACAGGTACAATGTTGGACAAGGCTTAATGGAGACATTAGAAACTGCAGCAGTTTAAGAGTGTTAAAGTATAGAATGGCACAAAGCGGGAGGGCACGAAGATCAAGAGGCATCAATTCATAAACTCTCACTTGCAAACCTGTCATTTTGGACACTTCTGCCTTTACATAATTTTTTTCTCAAAAGTAGTTTAGATAAATTGTATCAATCATTGTGCATTAAACTAAAAGTCATGACCTCACATAATAAGAAAGTAGAGGTTTTTAATCTTCTCTGTAGTGAACTTTATATAAAATTTAGTAATTTCTGGACCTCTTATAAGGTATCTACTTATAAAGTAATCAAAATCTTTCTTTAAAGTTAAAACAACATTTCTAATATAGCTGATTCTTGGGCTTATATAAGTGAAATGTTTTATGGGAAAAAATTACAACAAAAATGTATACTTATAATTTGATTGCTAAGTGTAGATCAACAAAACACAGGAAAATGCGATGAAGGATAAAGATGACCAATTTTTTTATTAGTTTTCATTGATGTATTAGTAAATGGACCTTTGCTAAACTGTTAACTACACAGTGCAAGTCCAAAATGTTTGCTTTTTTAAATTTACCTTTTTAAAAATCATGAACAAAAATCTACAGCAAGGAAAATTAAGGCCTCCATACCCTATCTCCAGTTTTCCAAAAACAAACACATCTGTCTCTCTCAGTACAAATTATCACTTTAAAGTGCTGTATTTTTTTTTCCTTTACCACACAGGTCTTCACTTTGTGAATTCTAATCAAGAGCTCATTATTAAGTAATGAGCAGGCGTATAAGGACAGTAACATTTTGATAACTTATGCTTCCCCCTAAAAATGTACAACCAGACTAGTGTGAAGGAAATTATTAAAATTGAACTTAACAGGATTCTGCCATCTGTTTAGAATCACAAATGCCGAACTGAAGAAGCACCTAGAATGTAGAATGTAGAATGTAGAAGGTAGAAATGGGTTTCATAATTCTTCCTGTAATACTGACAAAACTGTCATGAAAAATCAAATGATACAATTACATGAACACTATATTAGAACCAACATTACAAAGCAATAACAATGCATATGAAAATAAAAACACACAAATAATTATGCAGCTTAGTGACATTCAACCAATAACAAACATTTCATGATAGAGAGAATACATTTTAACTAATGATTATTGAGATCCAAATTAAAATTATTTCTATTCATATTAAAACTGAATATCTAATAAACAATATCTTAACAAATTAAAATGAATTTCTCAGCCAACTTCAAAAATTCTTGCTATTCCTCATATGTCTTGCTATATTTAAAAGTCGATAAAACAATTGAGAACTTTTTTACTTCAACACTGAAGTCTATTCAATCATGTTAAAAGAGACAGTGATAGTGAAGAAAACATGCTAATTATTTAGTAATTAATACTTTTGCTATATAGAAATAGACAGTATTTATTGACTTAATTATGTGCAAGCCATGAGGCTAAGTCTAATTAATCCAGTGATATACATGAGGTAGTCCTTGCTTTTTCAGTGTAAGAAATAAACGAGGAAATGATACAATCAGGTACTTACATGCAATGTAAGAGTACTATCTATTGTAAGACCCACCTATATTTAATGTGCAACAGAAAAAAGAAAAAAATGCTCAATTTAACTTTAAAATATTGCTTTCTTCCTCATAATTTTTATTTTATATTATTGACAGAACTCTTTAAGGTTATGTAAATGCAAAAAATTAAAATATTAGCAAAATACACTTGTTCAGTTATTCCTAAAACTTTTTCACACTCAGAGCATGAATTTTCTGAGTCATTTTTCAACTCAAAATCATTCATGTCTGTTTTCTTCTATAAGTATCAGTTAGTTTTTGCTGAGTAACAAACTGCCCAACACTCAATGGCATAAAGCAATAAACATTTATTTAGTTCACACATCTGAAGTTGGTTGGGTATTGAATTTGCTGACATTGATTAAATTTACTTAGTTGTCTGGGGGCTAGCTAGCTATTGGCTGGTGGAAGTTGGTTTTAGCCACATGTCCCATCTTCCAGCAGGCTACCCTAAGAAAGTTTTCATGCTTATGACATATATACAAGAGAACAAGCTCCTTTTCAAGCCTCTGTTTACACCATGAAAACTAATTTGTCATTGGTCAAAACAAGGGTCCAGTGCCAAAGTATGAAGCAGGCCAACACATTCCCAACATCGGTGGCACTATAAAGTTACATTGTAAAGAAATTAATATAGAGAAGGGTGAAGAACTAGGATCATCAATGCAGTCTATCACACACCACAATATGACCTTTGCGCCATCAGGAATATTTGATGAATTAGCATTTCTTTCTTTTTTTTCTTTTTAAGATTTTATTTATTTATCAGAGAGAGAGTGCGCAAATAGGGGGAACAGCAGGCAGAGGGCGAAGCAGGCTTCCCATTGAGCAAGGAGCCTGATGTGGGACTCCATTGCAGGACCCTGGGATCACGACCTGAGCTGAAGGCAGACGTTTAACCTACAGAGCCATCCAGGTGTCCCAATGAATCAGCATTTCTTAACAGAATATTTTACCATTTTCCCCAGGGCTTTCTTCCAAACACACAGCCTGCAAGTTTTGAAGCCCATAAACAATGACAACTGTATCACAACTGCTTCTTGTTTTTTTCATAATTGGAATATTCACCCCAATTTCAGAGATGTGGAAATGTTAAAAATATGCGTGCTAAAAACAATAAAATATGGCAAAACAATACTCCTTAAGTAATACTCCACGTGGGAAAACTATTGTATAGTACTAGGAAAATACTTACCTCCCTTGCAGAACTAGTATGTTTTCTCCTTTGCAATCACAAGAATTATGCTAAATATATTATAGGACACTTAGTTTCACATGGGGTTCAATGACAGTGATACTATGAATACTCTTGGCTGGAACATTTGCTCCTACCTTCATGGTCTTGATTTCCTATTTTTTATTAGAAATAACTTTTTAGGGCTGTTGCAACTATTATTTTTGATAACAGACCTCTCTAAGTACATGTAGCAATGCCTGACACATACTAAGTGCTCAATAAATGTGAGCTATGCATCATTATTACTATTTGTTTTAGTTTATTATTTGCATTCCCTTTATTATAAACTTCCTCAAATGTACCACGAAAAAAGGAGTTCAGCAAATACAAAGTTGCTGAAACTGTTTCTAAGAGCAGTACAGATTTTTAAGGACCTAGAAACAGATTTAGGGCAATATTTACATAAACACAAAAGAAGTGGTAGGAGGTGTTCATATAAAATAAGCAATAAGAAAATGGCATCTAATACATGTTCCCTGACCTGAACCGAGGAATTGATTTCTCCCCAGATCTTTAAACTCATATAGCAACTCTCTTCTTGACATGTGCATGTAAATGTCTGCAAGTCACCTACAACTAAACTTTATGAGTACAGCGCTACCGACAGCAATTACTTATATTACCCCAAGAGTCCATGAGTTATTTTTGTTATTCAGTCTTCTTCACTACATCATGTGTAAATAATTAGCCCTGTGGATTCTTCTCAAAACACATTCAAAAGCCATGAACATCCCTCTCTCCTGATCTCTTATTCCATCTCGCCACCACATACATTGCCTGACCACTGCAGAACTTTTTCTAACTAGTTATTCTTTTACCACTCTTGTTCACTAAACAGAGTGTTTTTGAATACAAATCAGATTCATTTCAACTTCTTCCTATTTCACTTAGTGTAAAACACAAACTGTTCTTTCTGGCTTAAACATCTTACTTGATCTCAATCCTTGCTAATGTCCTTGACCTTGTGACACTTCCTCCTTACCCACTACATTCAAGCAAGATTTCTTTAATAAAGAGTCTCAAACACACCAAGTAAGGACCTTCCTTCTGGTCTTTGCATTTGCTCTTTCCTCTATCTGTAATGTTCTTCCTCTGACCTTGGCTGGCTCTTTCTTGATAGTCAGCTTATTATCTCAACTTCAATGTCACTCTCTCAGACAGGTCTTTCTTGATGATTCAATCTAGAGAGTCAACCAAGCATTCTTATCACATCACTCTATTTCAGTTACCTACACAGCATTTACCACAACCTGACAGGCTTTCTTGTCTATTTGCTTGCTTGTCTGTTTTCTTTCATTTCTACTACACCCCTATATAAAATTTCATTTAAATTAAGAATTTAAATGAAAGTAGAGAAAATATTTACCTTGTTTAGGTGATAGCTCCTGTGTCTAGATTCTAGAACATTAGTGGAATATGGTAAGTCCTCAATAAATATTGGCTGAAGAAATGAATTGAAGGTTTTATGGAAAGACAGGGAACTGAGAGGATTCTAAGAGGGAGGATCACATCATGAATTATGCTTCTAGCAGTTTAATACCTTCTTCATTATAGAAAAATCTGGTTGCAGAACCAGAATTCTTTGGAATTCAAAGGAGAGCCTATGGAACAAATCTAATTGATAAAGTTTCTAAGGCCTTTTCATTGGGTGGAAGGTTATAAGTATTTTATTCAGACCACAAGACAGCCAATAGGGACAGCTAGGAGGCACAAATAAACTTAGCAAATATGATTTCTACCTAGTAGTAAAAATGAACAGAAATTACAGAAAGAGTATTTCTAATTTTGAACCTATTTAAAAAATTGTAATTGATAATCTGGTTAAATTATTTCAAATATATTAGATCATAAATGCATTATTCATAATTTATTGGTACAGTTTGACCAAACTGTAGTGGAAACAAAGAAAAAATTTAAATATTTTATGTATTTATTTGAGAGAAAGAGAGAGCATGAGCCAGAGGGAGAGCGATGGGGAGAGAGAATATGAAGCAGACTTCATGCAGAGCACAGAGCCTAACGTAGGACTTGATCCCAGGCCCTAAGATCATGACCTGAGCTGAAACCAAGAGTTGGCCACTTAATGAACTGAGCCACTCAGATACCCCAGCAAAATTTTATTTTATACTCTCTACACTTTAACCTCTTTATTAAATAACGATTTGAAAATCAGAAAAGAGTAAAATTTTATCAAAACCGTAGTCATTATATTATCCCCAAATGAAACACTTAGTATAATTTAAAATCCTAGCAAAGTTTATTTATCTATAATAATAATTATTATTATTATAAAAATGAAACAGTATAGGATAAAAGTTCTAAAGCATACTGCTCAGGTTCACATACTTGTTCTACCATTTACTAGTTGGTGGCCATAGTTAACTTTCTTAAACTTTCTAAGGCTCAGTTTTCACATGTATAGAATAGGAACTTTTTGTATAAGGTTGTGAGAGCTAAAGTAGATTACACACACAAATTTATTAGCATAGTACCTGACAAATAAAAACCATGTAAAAAATGTTAGTTACTATTATTATTGCATTAGTTAATGAATAGTTTTTTAAATTAACATAAAAACTAGTTTTTATACAATAGAATATTTTTTTGGCTGTTTAAGTTTTTATTTTAATTCTGGTTAGTTAACACACAGTATTATATTAGTTTCATATGTATAATATAGTGATTCAATATTCTCATACTTTACCCAAGTGGTCAAAAAATATAACATTGATATAATTTTAGAAGGAACTGATTAAAAGGCACAAATGAAACATTGGATGAATATTAATGGACTAAAGCAGAAAATAAGATTTGCATAGATATAGAGAGAACCAAAACAGAATGTAGTAAAGGTGGAATAGGAATGAGGTTTAGGATGGGGGGATAGTTTGGGAATATATTAGGGAAGCAATGAGAGAAAGCGAAATTGGAGGCCAAAGAAAACTGTATTTTAAAAATGAATTATTTTTATTTCAAGATACATTAGTTAACAAATCAAAATAATCATTCAAAGAATCTGGATAATTTGGACTAAAAACATTCATTTCATAATATAACTACTTAAAGCAGAAATAAAAACATGTTCTAAACATTCAGCAACTGAAATTCTTTTTGTTTCTTTTTTTTTTTTTTTTAAGATTTTATTTATTTATTTGACAGAGAGAGATATAGTAAGAGAAGGAACACAAGCAGGGGGAGTGGGAGAGGAAGAAGCAGGCTTCCTCCAGAGCAGGCAACGTGATGCAGGGCTCCATCCCAGGACCCTGGGATCATGGCCTGAGCTGAAGGCAGATGCTTAACGACTGAGCCACCCAGGCGCCCCTGAAATTATTTTTGTCAACATATCCTATTGCTTGTTTGGGGACAGGATTTTGGCTTAAAATTTAATTAAAAGCCTATAGCCACATACAGTAAATATTAATACGAAATTCAATTAACTGAAACTCTAATAGAATCAGTTGTCTATTTTGGTTGAAAATTACTTTTATCACACAAGTATATTAATTTTAAATTGTCAACACAGCCGTATCTATATCTATACAGAAAAGAGAGAGAGAGAACAAATTTCACCAGACTTCATTATCAGAGTTCCAGGTGGCGCAGTGACAAAGGGATTCATAAGCAGTTGTTAGGCAAGGCTGTGGTTCTCTAAAAGGTCCAGAGAACCAGTAAGGAGCCCACAGACAGAAATAATGCCCAGTAGAAGGCAGCTGAGCTCTTCAGCCTCCAGACAGTTGGGATTTGAAACGGGTGTAGAGTGAGACAATATATGTTCTTTGCCATGTTTTCCCGACCTGTGTTTTTGAAAAATCTTAATATTTACTGCAAGATGCCAAAATCTCTGATTTGCCCACCGTTAACACCTACATGATACCTTGATCTCCTCAAGTAAAATCTTTTTCCTTCCACACCAAAATATTTCTGAGTCAAGAGACACGTCACATTTCTAACAAGTCTTTTCTCTCTGTTCAAAGTTGCCACTCGAGCTGCCTCTTGAAGTCATTTTTACCTCATCCCTGAGGGTGCCGTGTGTGATTTCCTATGTCCAAACATCTCAACAGTAATGACATAACTTTTAACATGAACCGACCCTCAAACAAACACTATTCCATGTACTTTTACAAATTTCATCCTGTCAACACCTTATAACGATTCAGTGAAGCTGGTACTATCTGCTGGGGTGCACTGTCCAACACTGGGGCACCATTCACAGGGTATCACTATGCTAGTAATACTTCCATCTTTACGAGCATGAACATACTAAACACTTCACCAAAGCACACTGATAGAGCAACTGGCAGAGCGAGGCTTCAAATCCAGGAGCAGCCCAGAGAGGTGCTAGCACTAGCCACCATGAGAAGGAGGGAAGTATTTCCCACTCCTGATTCTGCACGATGTCTGTTTGCTAGGTCTCAAAGCTGTATATAAACTACTGAGTTTTGACTGAAAAACCTGAAAAACATAGTGGATTGTTGCAACGAGATATGAATGACACTAATGATTACATTTCTAAGAAAATATTATTAAAGCAAAGTATTAGATGTGTGGTGTCTGTACTAATTATAAATATTTAAATAAAAGACATAGTATTTATTTCCCCACATAAATCTTAGGTTATATCATTACTGTTAATGAGTTCTATACATTTTTTTCAGTGTATAAAATATTAGTTTCAAATATGTATATTGGGTAAGAATCAATTGTATTTACTCTTCTTTCTTATGGTTTCTCATAAATAATGTATAAATGTACTAGGGAGATCTTGCTTCCTGTCTTCCTAGGGATAGAAAGGCTTGTGGGTTTTTTTATTTGTTTTCTTTTGTTTTTGTGTGTGTGTGTTTGTTTTTTGTCCTAGCCTGGCTTTGTGTATTCAGTCTTTCCATTGAAGTTTTAGTTTTATCAAGGGAGTCCAGCAACTTGTCAAAATGCAAGCTCCAAATTGTTCTGTGAATATCTAAATGACAGTTAAGTTACCTGGCAGTCTAGACATAATAAACTGTATCTGATTCCTTTAGAACATTTACAATATTATTGGCTAGACAGAGTATGAGTGACAGAAAGAAAAAGGGAAAAAAAGATAATTTAATTCATATGGTAATGCAAGACCTAAAATTGTAATTTAAGCAATATGAGCTCTAACTGCCTTTACTAGCATAACAAAGATTAACTGAATAATCTCTCATTCTTAATATTCAACACTTAATTTGGATTCTAAAATTACTTCTTTCCTGAACTGAGAAATCTTAGATTTTACTTCTGTCTAGTCATACAACACATGAAATATTTTTATTTGAATGTAATTATTTTTGATAGCTGGTTATAAAACTGTCATAAATTTAATGAATTGTATAAATCACATTCTACAAGAAAACAATAAGAATCTAATTTCATTTAGGAAGATTCTTTTTTTTTTTTTTTAAGGTTTTATTTATTTATTTGACAGAGAGAGAGAGATCACAAGTAGGCAGAAAGGCAAGCAGAGAGAAAGGGGGAAGCAGGCTCCCTGCTTAGCAGAGAGCCCAACGCGGGGCTCAATCCCAGGACCCCGAGATCATGACCTGAGCTGAAGGCAGAGGCTTAACTCACTGAGCCACCCAGGCCCCCCTCATTTAGGAAGATTCTTAACTCACAAAGATAAACTTAATCTCCTTTAGTTTTCCAGCCTTAGTTTTCTTACTATGAGTTTTTTCGTTTTGGCAAAACACGCCTAGCATGCGTTCAAGGAAGACTTGAAACATTATGATGACAAATCATAATCATGAAATGTGTTCAGGGTTGTACATGTATGACGCTAGCACAACCAGGGGCACTTTCAAAAGTGATTCTTTCCTGTATTTTGCATCTCTCAAACTTACATAATTAAATAATAGTTATATTGTTAGTGCAATGATATTTAAAGCTGCTCAAATTATAGATTAATACACAGAGCGCATATGACAACATGTTAGAAAAATCTCCTATCTATGCAATTTGACTTTTACAGATAAAGACACCGAGGCTTAGTGGTGTAAAAAACCTTTTGTGGGGGGCACCTGAGTGGCTCAGTGGGTTAAAGCCTCTGCCTTCAGCTCAGGTCATGATCTCAGGGTCCTGGGATCGAGCCCCGCATCGGGCTCTCTGCTCAGCAGGAAGCCTGCTTCCCTTTCTCTCTCTGCCTACTTGTGATCTCTTTCTCTCTGTCAAATAAATAAATAAAATCTTTAAAAAAAAAAAAAACAACAAAACCTTTTGTGGAAGGTTACTTAGTTTGAAATAGCAAGGAACCCAGACTCAATCCCATGTCCTGGCCCACTCAGCTTTGCAAGATGCAGCAAAAGTGGGGGAGACATTGGTGCATGAATTATGTCTACTATAGTATTTTCACACTCTGCCATGATTCACCTTAGCACTACAGTCTACCTTCTTCTAATAGAAACATCTTGTCAGAATCATCTTGTCATGATCAGCCTTTCATCCAAAAGTCCTGTGATCCTCCTGTGCAGTGACAATTTCCAGAGCTCCAGACAAAACTCTGAAGTGCTTTGTGTCCCCACTCACCTCCTCCATCTCGTTTCATGGTCAGGTACGAGAAATAGAGGAGCCCATGCAGATGGCAAAAATAGCAGTTCATTCTAGGTTTAAAATGTTTGAAAACACAGAGAAAGCCTTTATATTTTCTAATCCTACTAATGACAGCCAGACTGTTATCCTGAGATCAGAAGATTAGGTAAATTTAATGCCATTTCTAAGTTTCTCATAGGGTAGGTACAATTAGCATCCCCTGTTGAATCACAAAGGCTAAATTGTTTAAGGATTTTCCTCCTTGCCCTGATGATTTCAGTAATTTCACCCCAGTGCCAAAAAAGATAGATGGGGCCATTTACACTGAGTCATTAGTCTTCTTTCTGAACTCCCTCAAACTGGTCTTCCTTCACCCAGGTTTAGACTTTCAAATATGTTTTTAAATCCACCATTAGTTTAAATAGCCAGACCCAGACAGAAAAAAAAAAAAAAAAATATATATATATATATATATATATACACATATATATATATATAGATAGATAGATAATGACAAACAAGGAGCCCTTCTCAAAAAGGATCTTTTCTTCGTATTTCACTGCTGCTGCTATAGAGATTTTAGTTTCCAGGGAGCCTTTCAGCTTATACTTGGGAATTTCAACTTTCAACCCAAGAATATATTTAATGGTAGAATGAGGCAGGATGATCAAATTCAGCCATTCTAAAAAGCTTCATCACATCAGTAATTTCTGCAAATAACTTGGGAATCTCTGTCATTTGCACCCATGTATTTAGAAAATTGAGCTCCGGTCATATTGGGAGAAATACAAGAGTACTGAACATTTTGTTGACTCTGTATGTGTTCAGAAAATATTTCACGCCTAATATATAAAGAACTTGTACAACTCAACACCAAATCAAACCAAATAAAAACAAATAATCTGATTAAAAATGGGAAAAAGGCCTGAACAGACATTATTCTAAAGAAGACATACGGATGGCCAACAGACATATGAAAAGATGCTCACTAATCATTAGGGAAATGTATATCAAAACAATAATGAGATTATCACATTATACTTGTCTGAATGGCTAATATAAAAAAGACAAGAAATAACAAGTGTTAGTGAATATGAAGAGAAAAGGGAACCCTTGTGCGCTGTTGGTGCAGCCAACTGTGGAAAATGGTATGGAGATGCCTCAAAAAATTAAAATAGAACCACCATACCATATATTCCAGTAATTCCACTACTGGATATTTACTCAAATAAAATGAAAACGCTAATTTGAAAACATATATGCACCCATATGTTTACTACTACAGCCATTATTTACAACAGCCAATATATGGAAGCAACCTAAACGTCCACTGATACATGAATGGATAACAAAGCCAAAGTGTACGTGTAATGGAATATCACTCAGCCATAAAAAAGATCTTGGCATTTGTGATATAGATGGGCCTAGAAGGTATGCTAAGTAGAATAAATCAGAGAAAGAAAATACCATAAGATTTCATTTATATATGGAATCTAAAAAACAAAAGAAACAAAAAAACAAATAAAATAATAAATACAGAGAACGAACTGGCAGTTGCCAGAAGGGAGGGCTGGGGCACTGTGCAAAATAGGTGAAGGAGATAAATAGGTATAAACTTCCAGTTACAAAATAAAAAAGTCATGGGATGGAAACTATAGCATGGGGAATATAGACAATAACACTGTAATAATATATGGTTGCAAATTGCAATTATACTTATCATGGTGAACATAGTTTTAATATATAGAATTGTCAAATCATTATGTTGTACACCTGAAACTAATATAACATTGTATGCTAATTAAAAAAAGGGAAATACTTGATAACTGATAGCTTTGGCAAAAATTTAATAAGTAAAGTACTCAGGTAAGAAGGATATATCTATATATCTATATCTATATATATATATATATATACATGTTTGTGTGTGTATAATGTATATACTATAATTCGTATATTATATTTAACAGGAAATGAGATGGAGAGTGAATAGGGCCAATAGAGTATGGGTAATGATCAATCGGTGATAGGTACTGA
Source organism: Potos flavus (assembly GCA_028534135.1). NCBI lineage: Eukaryota > Metazoa > Chordata > Mammalia > Carnivora > Procyonidae > Potos > Potos flavus. The sequence continues at coordinate 83,785,718 of CM052886.1, read as the reverse complement.
CCAAACATTCTTCAACCCTGAGCTGTCCAAGGAGATACTGACCTGAAACAGTGGCCATAACTGTTTCTCATTAAATTTTGCCTTGGTATAGTGTTACCACTTCTAAGGCAATGTGACCCACCCTAACATTATATGAAGTCAGAATAGAGCAGAATAGAGCCATAGTTTCTCACACTCAAATTTTACTGCTTGAAAGAATTAAGTCCCAATAAGAGATACCCAACAAATCATAACAAAAAAATCAGGTGAAAATAACTATATGTTGGTGGAACCAATTTATCTGGTTTTTTTTTCTATCAAATAATTTTCATTCTTTAACTATAAGAAGTTGTGCCGAAAGTCACATGAGAAGGTGATATTCAGTAGTATCTTGGAATCCTTATAGGAAGGTAAGATCTGCTTTAGATAGAAATTGATTAAATGACAAAGTAGAATAATCACACTTGCCACCAAAACATGATAAAATTATATAAAAAGAATAGCAAAAAGAACATGTGTCATAAAATTTCAACTAAGAACACAAAATTTCATAAATGAAATGTAAATCAGAAATGAAAAATGTTTAATCTTTTCATCAATACTGAGAATTCAAACAAATAAGACTTCTATGTGAGGGGGAAAATACCAATTCATTGTCTTTGAACTACCTCTTCAAAACTCTGAAATAGAAATTTATCTTATGAAAGGAAATCTCATACAAAAATATTATAAAATAACATACAAGTAAACATTTATAATATCTAAATATATATATATATTTTATATAAACTTAGTTTAGAAGAGTAATTTGGGTAGCAACTGATATTATAGCCTTTTTCCTTCTACAAGATAAATAACTGTCAAAATAGCAAACACTTCCCAAGTTTAAGCATGTTCAGAACATTAATGTGATTTGAGCTATGTAATAATAGAGGGCAAACTCATAGCTATTTTTTAATACATCTATTTGCTTCTTGTAAATGTGATATAAAAACTTCACTCCCCACTGCAAATTATGAAAAGGTGTGATTTTATTCCAGTATTTATTAATTCTAAAAATATATCTACCTAAAATTCTAGTGCTCAGTTCCACTAGAAATGTCATTATAACAACTGAAAATTAATGCCATTATGGATCAGCATCTTCCATGACCAAATGTGATTTACATTAAAATGGGTTATTTGTTACTGCCTATTTAACATAAATTAGCTTATTGTGTATTCAGACTCAATGTTCACTAGTGTCAGAGATAAAATTCTTTTCAATTTTAGGAAAAAAACATATATAACTGACATTAGAAAAATAATTTACATGTGGCCAAAAAATTATCACTCAGTAGTCTAAAATCTGTATTTTTAAAATAATCATTAGAGCATAACTATTTAACTTGACATTAACATATATATTTTAACCTGTACTATTAAGTAAATTAGTGAATAATGTGAAAATATTTTTTAAAAGAGAAAGACTTTATGTAATCTCAAATTAAGTTAATAACTGATTTTCTCCTGTCTGACTAATTGTGTCCATTAAGTCTCTTGGTATCCTGGGAGAATATGGCTTCTTTTTTCCTGAATATAAAAATAATAGTAATTATAATAGATATAGTAATAAAAACATAATAGCTAGTACTTAAATAAAGGTTACCACATGTCAAGTACTTTTCCAAATGCTTTGCACACATCAACTCATTTTATATGTTCATTATCTCTATGAGGTTAGTTCTATTATTATGATTATGATTATAATTACTATTACTATTACTATTATTATTATTATTATTTTTAAGTAGGCTTCACATCCAGCATGGAGCCCAACCTGGGGCTTGAACACCACCCTGAGATCAAGAGTCAGAGACTTAACCAACTGAGCCACCCAGGTGCCTCAGGTTAGTTCTATTATTAATTACCCTTTTAAGATTTTATTTATTTATTTATTTTAGAGAGAGAGAGGGAGTGTGAGCAGGGGAGAAATACGGGATGAGTGAGGGCAGGGGAAAGAATCTCAAGTAGATTCCATACTGAGCATGGAGCTGGACGCAGGGCTCAATCTCATGACCCTGAGATCATGACTGGGGCTGAAACCAAAAGTTGGAGGCTCAACTGACTGAGCCACGCAGGCACCTCAGAATTCTTCTATTTTTAAACCCATTTTACAAAAGAAGAAACTGATGCTCTGAAAGTTTTGGTGACTAGCCTTAGCTAACAAAACCAGTCAGTGAGTCACCTGGAATGAGTCAGATAGCTTAATTCTATAGTGTGTGCTAACATAGTGCTACAGTGATCCAGTTTAGCTAATTTGTTCTGTCTTAGAAATTAAGCCTAAAACTCAGGGTTGGGAGAGAGTCCAAGACAACAGAGGAGTAGGAGACCTTAGTTTCATCTGATCCCAGGAATTCAGCTAGATAGCTAGAACACCTGCAAACTCAACCGGAATTCTAAGAAAAAAATAGCTGCAACTCTACAAAAAGAAAAGTGACCATTTGGAGGTGAGTGGGTAGCTCAGTTGATTGAATGGCTGCCTTCAGCTCAGGTCATGATACCAGGGTCCTGGGCTCCCTGCTCAATGGGGAGCCTACTTCTGCCCCTACCCCCTGCTCATGCATACTCTCTCCCTCTTTCTCTGTCCTAAATAAATGAAATCTTAAAAAGAAAGGAAGAAGAAAAGAAAGAAGGAAAGAAAGAAAGAAAGAAAGAAAGAAAGAAAGAAAGAAAGAAAGAAAGAAAGAAAGAAAAAGAGAAGTGACCACTTTTTGAAGAATGACAAGATGGAAAAACACACCTCAAAAAAAAAGAACAAGAAGCAGTACTGATTACCAGGCACCTAATCGGTATGGACGTAAGAAAGATGTCGGAACTAGGGTTCAGAATAATGATTATAAAGGCACAAGCTGGGCTTGAAGAAAGCATAGAAGACACTAGAGAATCCTTTTCTAGAGAAATGAAAGAACTAATATCTAATCAAGTCAAAATTTAAAAAGGCTATTAGTGAGATGCAATAAAAAATGGAGACCTTAAGTGCTAGGATACATAAGAAGAGAGAATAAATGATGCAGAAGACAAAATGATGGAGGATAAAGAAGCTGAGAAAATGAGAGATAAACAACTACTGGATCACGAAGGGAGAATTTGAGAGATAAGGAATACCATAAAGCAAAACAATATTAGAATAATTTGGATCCCAGAAGAAAAGGAAAGAGAGAGAGAGAGAGAGAGAGAGAGAGGAGCAGAACGTATATTGGAGCAAATTATAGTGGAGATCTTCCCTAATCTGGGGGTGAAACAGACATCCAAGTCCAGGAGGCACAGAGAACCCCCTCAAAATCAATAAAAATAGGTCAACACCCTGACATATAATGGTGAAACTTTCAAATCTCAGACACAAAGAGAAAATCCTGAAAGCAGCTCAGGACAAGAGGTCCATAATTGACATTCGACTGGCAGCAGACCTATCCACAGAGACCTGGCAGGCCAGAAAAGACTGGCATGATATATTCAGTGTGCTAAATGAGAAAAATATGCAATCAAGAATACTTTACCCAGCTGGGACGCCATTTAAAATAGGAGAGATAAAAAGCTTTCAGGTCAAAAAGAAATTGAAAGAATCTGTGATCACAGAACTAGCCCTACAAGAAATATTATAAGGGATCTTTTGAGCAAAGAAAGAGCCCAAAAGTAACACAGACCAGAAAGGAACAGAGACAATATACAGAAACAGTGACTTTATGGGGTAATACAGTGACACCAAATTCATAGCTTTTAATAGCTACTCTGAATATAAATTGGCCAAACCTCCCAATCAAAAGACACAGGGTATCAGATTGGATATAGAAGCAAGACCCATTGATATGCTGTCTGCAAGAGACACATTTTAGAACCAAAGAACCTCCAGATTGAAAGTGAGGGGGTGGAAAACCATTTATCATGCTGATGGACCTCAAAAGAAAGCTGGGGTGCCAATACTTATATCAGAGAAATTAGATTTTAAGTCCAAGATTGTAATAAGAGATGAGGAAGGACACTATATCATAATCAAAGGGTCTGTCCAACAAGATCTAACAACTGTAAATATATATGCCCCTAACATGGGAGCAGCCAATTATATAAGCCAATTAATAACAAAATTAAAGAAACACATCAATAATAATACAATAATAATAAGGGACTTTAACACACTCCTCACTGCAATGAACAGATCATCTAAGCAGATTAACAAGGAAACAAAGGCTTTGAATGACACACTGGTCCAGAAGGAATTAACAAATATATTCAGAGCATTACATCCTAAAGCAACAGAATACATATTCTTCTTGAGTGCACATGGAACATTCTCCAGAATAGATCACATCCGGGGTCACGAATCAGGTCTCAACTGGTACCAAAAGATTGCGATCATTCCCTGCATATTTTCAGACCACAATGCTTTGAAACTGGAACTCAATCACAAGAGGAAATTTGAAAAGAACTCAAATATATGGAGGCTTAAGCGCATCCTACCAAAGAATGAATCGGTCAACCAGGAAATTAAAGAAGAATTTAAAAAATCCATGGAAACAAATGAAAATGAAAATATGACTTCAAAACCTTTGGGACGCAGCCAAAGTGGTCCTAGGGAAGTATACAGCAGTGCAAGCCTTTCTCAAGAAACAAGAAAGTTCTCAAATACACAACCTAACCTTACACCTAAAGAAGTTGGAGAAAGAACAGCAAATAAAGCCTAAACCCAATAGGAAAAGAGAAATAGTAAAGATCAGAGCAGAAATCAATGAAATAGAAACCAAAAGAACAGTAGGACACATCAACGAAACTAGGAGCTGGTTCTTTGAAAGAATTAAAAGATTGATAAAAGCTTAGCCAGATTTATCAAAAAGAAAAAAGAGAAAGGACCCAAACAAATAAAATCATGAATGAAAGAGGAGAGATCACAACGATCACCATAGAAATACAAACAATTCTAAGATCATATTATAAGCAACTAGATGTAATAAATTAGGCAATCTGGAAGACATAGATGCATTCCTAGAGATGTATAAACTACCAAAACTGAAACAGGAAGAACTAGAAAACCTGAACAGACCCATAACCAGCAAGGAAATTGAAGCAGTAATCAAAAATCTCCCCAAAACAAGAGTCCAGGGCTGGATGGTTTGTTTCCCAGGGAATTCTACCAAACATTTCAAGAAGAATGAATACTTACTCTTCTGAAGCTGTTTCAAAAAATAGAAATGGAAGGAAAACTTCCAAACTTGTTCTATGAGGCCAGCATTATCTACATCCCCAAATCAGACAAAGGCCCCATCAAAAAGGAGAATTACAGATCAAAATCCCTGATGAACATGGATGCAAAAATTCTCACCAAAATACTAGCCAATAGGGTTAAACAGTACATTAAAAGGATTATTCTCCAAGACCAAGTGAGATTTATTCCTGTGCTGCAAGGGTGGTTCAACATCCACAAACCAATCAATATGATACACTACATAAATAAAAGAAAGGACAGGACACCATGGTGGCTCCAGTGAGTAAGGTCTGCCTTCAGCTTGTGTCATGATCCCAGGGTCCTGGGATTGAGTCCTACACAAGGCTCCTTGCTTAGGAGGGAGCCTGAAATGGACCCCGAAATGGACCCTCAACTCTACAGTCAACTAATCTTTGACAAAGCAGGAAAGAATATCCAATGGAAAAAAGTCTCTTCAACAAATGGTGTTAGGAAAATTGGACACCCAGATGTAGAAGAATGAAACTGGACTATTTTCTTACACTATGCACAAAGATAAACTCCAAATGGATGAAAGACCTCATTGTGAGACAGGAATCCATCAAAATCCTAGAGGAGAACACAGGCAGCAACCTCTTAGACTTCAGCCATAGCAACTTCTTGCTAGACACGTTTCCAAAGGCAAGGGAAACAAAAGCAAAAATGAACTATTGGGACTTCATCAAGATCAAAAGCTTCTGCACAGCAAAGGAAACAGTCAACAAAACCAAAAGGCAACCTGTGGAATGGGAGAATATGTTTGTAAATGATGTATCCCATAACAGGCTAATATCCAAGACCTATAAACAACTTAACAAACTCAACACCCAAAAAACAAAGAATCCAGTAAAGAAATGGGCAGAAGATATGAACAGACATTTCTCCAAAGAAGACCTACAAATAGGTAACAGATACATGAAAAAATGCTCTACATCACTTGATATCAGGGAAATACCAACCAAAACCACAATGAGATATCACCTCACAGCAGTCAGAATGGCTAACAATTAACATCTGAGAAAATCACAGATGTTGGCGAGGCTGCAGAGAAAGGCAACCGTCCTACACTGTTTGTGGGAATGTAAGCTGGTGCAGCCACTCTGGAACACACTTTTTTTTCAAAAAGTTGAAAAATAGTGCTATCCTACAACCCAGCAATTGCACTACTGGGTATTACCCCAAAGATACAAATGCAGTGATTTGAAGGGGCACCTGTACCCTAATGTTTATAGCAGCAATGTCCATAATAGCCAAACTATGGAAAGCGTCCAGATGTCCATTGACAGATGAATGTATAAAGAACATACAGTTTATATATACAATGGAATACTACTCAGCCATCAAAAAATGAAATCTTGCCATTTGCAATGACGTGGATGGAACTAGAGGGTAGTATGCTAAGCAAAATAAGTCAATCAGAGAAAAACAATTATCATATGATCTCACTCATATGTGGAATTTAAGAAAAAGACAGATCATAGTGGAAGAGAAGAAAAAATAAGACAAGATGAAATCAGAGAGGGAGAAAAAAACAAGGGACTCTTAATTATAGGAAACAAACTGAGGGTAGCTGGAGGGGAGAGTGTGGGGGGATGGGGTAATTGGGTGATGGACATTAAGGAGGGCACATGATGTAATGAGCACTGGGTATTATACAAGACTGATGAATCACTGACCTCTACCTCTCAAACCAATAATATACCATATGTTAATTAATTGAATTTAAATAAAAAAACAAAATAAAGGGGCTCCTGAGTGGCTCAGTGGGTTAAAGCCTTTGCCTTCGGCTCCGGTCAGGATATCAGGGTCCTGGGATTGAGCCCCACATGGGGCTCTCTGCTCAGCAGGGAGTCTGCTTCCCCCTCTCTCTCTGTCTGCCTCTCTGCCTACTTGTGATCTCTCTCTGTCAAATAAATAAATAAAATCTTTAAAAAAATAAAATAAATTAAAATTCATGGTTGGGCCCTCTTGACATTGCATAGTAAATATGATCTATTTGTCAAATCTTGACACCCAAACCACATTGTCTTTATTATTGTAATTTATATGTCCTGAAATCACATAGTATTAACACCTCTATTTTATTTTTTTCTAAATATGTTTTGCCTGTTTTAGGTCCTTTGCATTTCCATATGAATTTCAGAATCAGCTTACCACTGAGAATTCTGGGATTTCAGGATTGTGTTGAATGTGTAGATTAATTTGGGGACATTGACCTCTTAATGAATCTTTCTACCCACAGCCATGGTATATTTCTTGATATATTTATGTTTTCCTTAATCTCTCATCAGTGTAATTTTTAATATACAGCTCTTTCAAATTTTTAATTAGACTTAGTCTTAAATATTTCTCATTTGTTATGCTAGTGTAAATAGTATGGCTTCCTCACTTAAATTTCTGAATTTTTTGCAAGAATTTAGAAAGTGACTTTTGTATGTTGATTGTGTATCTTGCAATTTTTTTTTTTTTTTAAGATTTCCTTTATTTATTTGACCGAGAGAGACAAAGAGAGAGCACAAGCAGGGGGAGCGGCAGGCAGAGGCAGAGGGAGAAGCAGGCTTCTCTCCAAGCAAGGAGCCTGACACGGGGCTAGATTCCCGGACTCTGGGATCATGACCTGAGCCAAAGGCAGATGCTTAACAGACTGAGCCACTCAGGCACCCCTGTATCTTGAAATCTTACTATCTCACTTATTAGCTTTAGGTTGTTTTTTTTTTTTTCTTTTTTTTCTTTTAATATTCTAATAGATTTTCTCAATAGCCAATCATGTTATCTGTGGCTAAGGGCAGTTTTACTCCTTTCCAATCTGGAGGCCTTCATTCAACAGTACTGCCCTACTGCATTGGCTAGAGCTTTCTGTAAAATGTTGAATTGAAATGGTGGCAGCAGACATGATGTCTTGTTCCCAAACTTGGGAGAAAGTATACAGTCTTTCGGGATTAAGTATAATGTTACCTCCAGGTTTTTTACTGATGTACTTTGTAAGATTAAGAAAGTCTGTTTCTATTCCAAGTTTACTGTATTTTTATTAGAAATGGTGCTAGGTTTTTCACAAATCCTTTTGATGCATCTACTGAAATTATCATATGTTTTTTCATTCTTTTTCTGTTTCTTGTTAATGTCTTTTCCTGATTTTGATATCAGGGCAATGCTGGCCTCATAGAATGACTTGGAAAATAGTCCCTCCTCCTCAATATTTTGTTAGATTTTATGTAGAATTGGTATTACACTTTCCTTATTTGATTGATAGAATTCACCCATGAAGCAGTTTGGGCATAGAGTTTTTAAGGAAGGCTTTAAGAACAAAGTCAACTGTTAGTTAATAAAGGGCTATCAGGCTACCTATTTCTTCTTTAATGAACTTTAATGAAACTTTGGCAGCTTGTATGTTTTAAAGAATATTTCTTTTTCACTGAAGTTGTAGTTTATTGACATAAAGTTGTTTTGACATTTTCTTATTTTACTTTTAATATCTGTGGATCCACAGTAATGTCTCATTGTTGATACTAATAATTTGTTTCTTCTCTCTTTTTTCCTTACGCAGTCTGGCTAGAGGTTTCTCAATTATATTAATTTTCTCAACACATTTTTAAAAAATTTCCCCTTATATTTCTATTTTATGTTTCATTGATGTTCTCCGTTATCTTTATTATCTCCTTTCTTTGTTTTAGTTTAATTTGGTTTTATTTTTCTAGTTTTTGAGGTGGAAGCAAAGATCATTGATTTTACTTTTCTTCTTTTCTAATATGTCTTTAAAGCTATAAATTCCTACCTAACTATTGATTTACTGGCATCCCTTCCATTCTGATATGTTTTGTGCACTTGAGAGAAGAATGTATAATCTGCTAATTATGAGGAGAAAAATGTTTCTATAGATATTCATTAAGTCACTTAGACTGATAATGTTGTTCCACTCTTCCATATCCTTACTAATTGCATATTCTATAAATTAGTGAGAGAGGGTATTTCTCAATTATAATTATGGATTTGTTTATTTCTCATTGCACTTCTAATAGCTTTTGCTTTATGTATTCTGAAGCTGTGTTATTATGTGCATAAACTTTACTGTTAGGTACTCTTGATGAATTGACTTCTTTCATTATTAACTCCTCAACACTAAAAATTGACCACCTTTATCCTTGATAATATTCTTTTATGTGATATCTATATTATCTGATATTTATATAGTCCCTTTAACTTTCTTTTGATTAATTTTAGCATATCTTTCCCTATTCTTTAAATTTAATTATTTGTGCCTTATATTTAAAGTGTGCCTTGTATTTAAAGTGTGCATGTATAGTTGAGCCTTGTGTTTTTATCCAATTTGACAATCTGTTCTTTTTAATTGGGGTCTTTAGACGATTTACATGTAGTGTGAATATTCATATGGTTAGGTTTAAGTCTTATCCTATTGTTTTCATTTTTCTAAATATATTGTTTTCTATTTGTCCCATCTGTTATTTTTTTCTCTTTTCCCTCTTTTTATTTCCTACATTTAGATTAACTGAATATTTGTTTTTGATCCTATCTTACATTATTGGCCTACTCTATTTTGTTATTTTTGTGGTTGCTTGAGGGTATATGGTATACATCTTTAACTATATATATTTAATTTATTAAAGCCTACTTTCAAGTTATATTACACTACTCTATGACATGCTCAGCATGTCACTTAAATAGATCCGACTATATATAATGCTGTTTGTTAAATAATATCATATATGATTTCATTGGAAACTATTTGAAAACTCTAAAATTTTCATCTATTCCTTGGATGCTGTTATACAGACTGAAGTAGATTGAAGCTGAGTAAGTATATACAATCAGAAGGTAAATTCCTAAAAGACAAAATACCAATATAAAATTGATGTAGTGGTATATTAATGGTCATTGGATTATATTTTGCCTTGCAAATCTTTTTTCATTACTTTGGTTCATTGGACTAAAAAGTTTACTGAAGGAAACTCTCTGTCTCTCTCTCTGTCTCTCTCTCTCTCTATATATATATATATATATACTCTTTTTTAGTTATGGTCTTACTAGTGTACATAAATATATGAGTGTACTGTCACTTTAAATAAATATAGAACTGTTCATTTACATAGGAGCTGATGGCTGAAAGTGCAGGACTTAATCTAAAGATCTGGATATTTTACATATGAAGATAAATTCATTTTTGCTTAAATCAATTTCATGACTATTCACTGCATAAGCCTAAGTGGTCACATATATCTTTGTCCTTTCATAAATCCTCTTTTACATTTACAAGTTATTTCAGTTAAACTGCCAGAGGCTACGTCCAGGTGACTTAATAGAATTTACTTTATCTCTTTCCTGGAAGGTAATAAAGCCCTTGGGCCAAAGCTTATTTAATGTTTAACTTAGAACACTGTTTATAGTCATCAAGATAACCATTTGCTTATGTTGTCTTCTGGCCATTTTTAATCACATTCTTAAGATGAAATTTATCCCTTTCAATTTGCCCAGGAAATACAAAGATATTTTGATAGTGTAGCCAAATTTAGATTTGTGATTAAAGTCATGTGAATATTAAAGGATAATCTTTCATTTTTGCAAACTCCCTCTTTATTTTTTTTTAAGATTTTATTTATTTATTTGTCAGAGAGAGAGACAGCGAGAGAGGGAATACAAGCAGGCGGAGTGGGAGAGGGAGAAGTAGGCTCCCCGCTGAGCAAGGAGCCTGATGCGGGGCTCAATGTGGGGCTCGATCCCAGGACCCTGGGATCAGGACCTGAGCTGAAGGCAGACACTTAATGACTGAGCCACCCAGGCGCCCCCAAACTTCCTCTTTATAAAAGAAAACCTTTACATTGTACATTTTCCACTGACTTCTGAGACTAATTAATCTGTAAAGAAAATCTAATTTTTTTTCAAAACTGAAAAAAAGTAAACATTAAGGAGAACAAGAATACTAAAAAAATACAATTCATCTCAATATTACCAAGTACTTTAAAATAGCCTAATTTGAAAAGTAATAATGCACCTTGCCAATATCTGAATAGGAAGAACTACGAAGTATAGTTTGTATAAATCATAATTTAACTCTGAAAAATAACATCCTGCACCTTACAAGAAAATAAAATGGAGCCCTGAAGAATTTATGATTTGCACTGAATATATAGAGGGCATAAGGTTTCCAATCTATTGAAATAGCATGTCTGTGACAGGATAATGAGTCATGACCAATAGCAGTCATCTACTTGCCAACCAAATGCACATTTATACTTTTTAATGTCACCAGAATGACGTCACCCCAAATGTATTAATATACTACACTTTCATTTTGAAGGTTAAAATGTAGGTGTAAGAAGTGAAATTCTAAAACAGATTAACATAGTACATCATATAATCCCTTCAAGTGTAATTTTAGTCCTATCGATAGTACAGAAACAAAATGTGAGTCTGCGGAAGGGAAAGGAAACTTTTCTAATGAATAAAATGGAAATAACAACAAAATCTTCTGAAGGAGAGTGGGCCCTTGAAGGAAACAGCTAAATGACATTTGGGAAAAGAGTTAGTATGTACTGTATGATGGAAAGCAGAATTTATTCATGTGCTAGATCAAATATTAGAAAAACTCTCAATCAGTTGTTAGGATTTCACCTTGGAAAGGGATTGCCCATAAGGTTGGAAAATAAATTTCTCTTCATGAAGTGAAAATGTTTAATTAGCCAACTGCAGTAGGAATTTATCATATTCTAAAACATCCTCAGGTTTGCTAAGGCTATAGGCCTGTTTGAGTGAACCAAACTATCTGTATCAAAACAGTAAATCTAGAGAATGTGTATGCCATTCTGTTTCAATTCCTAGGTAACCACACGTTAACATATCATATTGGTCATCTTACTAGAAAGATAAAATTCTGGACAAATTATTTTGTGATATATATATATATATATATATATACATACATATATATGTATATATATATACACACACACACAAAACAAGATTATAGGAACATTTATAATTTATATGTTGCTGTCTTTATTATCAGTTGTAATTTTTCATTAGCTTTTTTATCCCATTTCCTATTTCATTTTGACTAAACTTTTTGTCTTCTTTGGATTATTACCTCAGCTTCTAGGCAACAATCAAAGTTTAACAGAAAGTCCACTTAAATTTCTGGATTCTCATTTCATCAATGTAATCTTTCTATAGTGTATGCATGGTATACACATTTTCCTATCAGATAATATTTGCTTTATTCAGAATCCAAGTTCTTTGGTTTTTGTTCTTTTTCTGTAATAATTTGTCATGTCATATTGTAGCAAAAAAAATTATGTTGGTAGCTCTCAGAATGTTGGCAGCAGCTTTTGCAATGAAGTAGCATAAAGCCATCATTACAATTAAATTCCAAGAAAGACATTTTAAAAGCCTGGATTCAAAAGGGTAGGCTTCTATGGCCTTAGAAATATTGGAAGATGCTCTACTCGGAATATGGGAAACAATAAATATGCAGTATCTTCAGTATCTTTAAAACAATGTGTTGCATTTCATCTTAAACTGGAGATCCTAAGGAAGATTGGGAGAACTTATTTTTAAAAATTATTTACTTGTGTGTGTGTAAGAAAGATTCATAAAAACTGAGTACATTGAAATGTATGTAAGATTGTCAAACAATATTAATTTGCCAAGCAACTTCTGTCTACTTCAGGAAATAATCTAGGCATGTATTTACATATCTTTGTGGAATTGGTACAAAATAATGAAGTCTGATAGTAAGAACACATAGCAGATTCGTGTCAAATGGTCTTCAGTTAATGTTGGCTTTGGAACAGACGTTCTTTATAAAAACCTTAATTGATCACAAAGACCATTTTGCTTCCCAGTATTCGTTTTTCATACTTAATTGACATTATCCACACTTTTGTTTCTTGTTTAGTTGTAAAAATGTGCCTTAAACAGCACTTTATTTGAAAAAAAAGTTTTACTGAAAAATTATCAATAATGTGACTATTATTTTTGAAATGCTTAAATAAGTAAAGATATGATAATTTTAGATATTAAGGAAAAACTATGTTTATTATCATACATTTATCACTAAAGAAGGTAACAACAAAAACTACCAAAGGAAATAAATCTATGGTTTCCACAACATTTTGCACCATTATGTAAAATAAATTTTCAGTCAGCAATATATTTATAATGTCAATGAAGTCAGAGTAAGACTATAAACATAATAAATTTGAGAATATTTTATATAATCAATAGCATTCTTTGCATATCTAAGTAATTCTTAAAACTACTTACGATGCAAAGAATTTATGATGTAAAATGTAAATATTGCTACAAAAACCAAAGACCAATATTTTTTAACCTTATATTCCATTGTTCTTTAAAATTACACCATAACTTTTTTAGCATCTATGTAGTTATTTGCAACTTCAAGGCACTAGATTATTATTTGAGTTTATTGACTATATACTTCTACTAAAATAATTTGTTGAACACACACATCTTATATTAAAAAAACATATAGATGAGTTATATATGTACACAATTTCAATTAACATATTATTGTAGTAATATTAATATCATTTTAAAAAGTTAAAAAACAACTTTATAATAATTTACTTTCTACCCCGCCCATTGATCATCTTGTGTAACTCTTTATTTTTTTTTCTTTAGTAGGCTCCATACCCAGCATGGAGCCCAACATGGGGCTTGAACTCACAACCCCAAGATGAAGACCTAAGCTGAGATGAAGAGTCAGACACTTAACTAACGGAGTCACTCAGTCACCCCAATCTTGTGTAACTCTTTTTTTTTTTTTTAAGATTTTATTTATTTATTTGACAGAGAGAGAGATCACAAGTAGGCAGAGAGGCGGGCAGAGAGAGAGGAGGAAGCAGGCTCCCTGCTGAGCAGAGAGCCCGATGCGGGGCTCCATCCCAGGACCCTGAGATCATGACCTGAGCCGAAGGCGGAGGCTGTAACCCACTGAGCCACCCAGGCACCCCTTGTGTAACTCTTAAAATCTGTATACCTACATGCAAGGAAGCTGAAGCACAGACTGAAAATTCCTCTAAATAATTTTTTTAAGGAAACCACAAATTACTGCAGTTTTGCCATATCTAAACCTATTTAAAGTCATAACTTCAAAATTAAATGACTTAGCATAGATATAGTTTGAAGGCAAAATATATTACTGTAGCAATTTATCAAGGTAAAATAATTTATAGACATCCATCTTTCTAAATGAGAGATCATTAATCTTTAATAGTTATATTATAAACTATCATTTTTTTCATTATTTAAAGTATGTTTGTCATATTTTTGAATTGTTTATCAAGGAATCTAATTTCTCTGAACTTTGAGCTTTTATTTTTCATCATTCTATTTAACTGTAGCCCTGTAATAATTTAATATAAATGCTCTCTTCATTGTGGCAATGCAAAATTTCCCATATCAGTAACCCATTAAAGTATATTAAAAGTATTTATCATGACCCTCACAAATACCAATAACACATAAATATAAACCTGGGATACTTATCCATGCAAAAACTCTCTCCATTTGTCTACATGTAAAAAAGCCAGAACAATAACAATTAAGCAATTAAAGAATAAAATAAAAATTTATTTTACAAAAACCAATGGAGTATTAAAAATTAATCATTTTTATATCTAAAAATCAGAATAAAATTAATGAGGAGCAAATTTCTCTAAATTTACCAATATTGTCAAATTCTTGTACTAAATAAAACTGAAATTTAATTTTGATGGGTCCTTACCCCACTTTCACACTCTAGAGATAGTCTGGCAATGGTATACAATTCTTCTAAAATTCTATGCTAGTGATGATTTAAATTTTATTGTTTCAGACATCATTTTTAAATTGGCATGTTTCCCTCAATCATTTATCTCAACCTTACTACTACAATTGCTTATAAGTTTCCTCTTCCTAACTTTTAATATTACATGAAAGAACCTTTAAAGATATTGGTGTCTTTCCATCTGTGGGAAGAGTATTTTATAATTACTACTTTTTACCTTCAGAAAAGCATTTTATAATCTTATTTTTGCATTAAAAAAAGCTGTTCTTCCACATATCTACATTTTTTTTTCCCAAAAATGTGTATCTCTATCTCAGTACGCATTTCTAAAGGATGGAGACTTAAAAAAAAAAAAATAACTGCAATACCATCATCGCCTGTAAAAATCAACAATAAAATTTTAATTTCAATAGTATTTAGTGTTCACTCATCCAATTATAATTTTTTTACATTTTTGTTTCTTATTTTGAGGATAGAAATTAGGTACATGCATGGTGATCAGACACAATGTTTCCTAAGTTTTTTTTTTTTTTTTTTTTAATATATTTCTAGGTTGTCTCTCAAACTATTTGACTTCCTCACATCTTTTTCTTGTAGAAGATACCAAGACCCTTTTCCCTTGTAGTGTTGGGACAGTTCAGCCTTTGCTTATTATATCAGTGTTGTGTTGCTTAACATGTTCCTCCCTCTCTTATGCTTTATATAAATTTTTAATTATATCTAATGGCTTAATAAAAATCAGATACAACTTTCTAGCAAGTATTTTTCATAGGTGGAATTGTATGCTTCTATCATGAAATGAAAGATATATTGTCCTTACTGATGTTCAAATTGTTCTGTCTTTAACAGAGGGTGCCATTTTGAGTTGGCTCCTAAGACCTCTCTGTACCTAACCCTGAAATAAACAGATATCCTAATTTCTATTATGACAAGATGTTTCAAGCTCAAAGTTTATATTTACTTACTTATGTTTATATTTCCCATTTCTTACATAAATAATAGAATTGTATACATAATTTTCTTGGCTGTGATTTGGTCACTTACCAATATATCATAAGGATAACTCAGTAAACCCATTACATTTGTTCTCTATAGTAAATTACTCAGAAAGGGCTTATGGAAACAATATTCCATTAGTTGCTCTGTGTTACTAAAAATTTAAACATTTTATGTATAAAATGTTAGCATGGCTGAATAGAAATTCCTGGTTCATGTTATCTTTCCTTAAGTATCTTATATATGTCACTTGATTATCTCTGGCAAAAACCATTGCTAAGATAGTCTGATTTTCCCCCCCTCTTATAAGTGACTTAGTATTTTTGCTTTCATGCACACAGACTTTTTTTTAAGTCTAATTGTTTTCATTACACTATATCTAATACCTTATGGCCAGTTTTCCAAAGTACATGGTGAACACTTTCTGTATGTAGTTTCAAGTCTTTTAGTTCCAGGAAAATTTTATTCTATCATGGCTTTTTATTCTGTTCCTTTATTTAGGTTTTCTTTTTTGAGAACTCCTACTGTACATATGGGTGGATTTCTTCAACTGTATTCTATATACATCATCCCTCAAATTCTAATCAGCTCCTTCTCCAATTACATTTGAATTTAAGAAATTATTATTTGCTTTTAGTTGCTCTTTTGTTACTCTTTTTAAAATTTTTAAAAGTATATTTGACATAAAATGTTATATTAGTTTCAGGTGTACAGCACAATGATTTGACAATTCTACTGATGATTCTATTATTTTGTTTCTTTTAATTTACTCTATTTCTGAAATTTGTTTTACTTTTATTAATAATTCTTTCCTCAGTCTTGTCATCTCTCTTTATGAAACTCTCTTTTCCCCAATTAAATAATCTTGGTAATATTCAACACTTTTTTTTAGTTTGCTATTAAATATGTGATTACATGTTTTACTTATTTTGTGTGCATGTCTGTTTTCATTTTCATTTTCATTTTCATTTTGAGGCTTCATCATCTATTTCTTAAAACAGCTCCCTATGAAATTTAGCCAAAATCCTTTTCTGTTGCTCATTTTCTTTACTGTTTAAGTATGTGGAGTAAACACTACCACCCCCTCTTTTGTTACTTTTCCAAAGGGATAAAAAATATAGCCTCTTGCTTTCTGAAATCTACCTTCTCTGCTCAACGATCCATTTAATTTAAATATTCCATTTATTTTGCCCCTCTTTTCTTCCTTGCTCTGTCTGGGGCTTCTCTTGCAGCTTCTCACTGTGTGGCTCTGCTTAGAACTTCAAGAGTTCATAGAACCTAGATTTTTCCAGTATCTTCAGATCTTGAAGTGGACTCAGTGACTTCACCCATGAATCCAGGTATAAAAACACCTCTTGAGGTTCAGCTTCTATTCTTAGATTTACCTGACAAAATATTGTAACTTGGGGATATTCCTGTTCTTGTGCCATCAGACACCACATTGCTTTTTTCCTGCTTTTCCCCCACAAATGCCGATATCACAAGGCTTTTGTAGCTTTCTTTGCTTTATCTCTACCCACCTGCATTTTGGGGTTTGTGGAGGATAACTGTCACTTAATCTTGGTACAGATGCTGATTTATTTGTGAGTATTTTGTTTTTTCTATCTTATTTATACTGTTTTTATTTATTTTCTCTCTACATATATTACTTACATTATATTTATCATATATCTTTTGTCAAAGCTTCCAGTGATATATTTTTATTGTACTTTTTAAAGTATCAGGGCATGTTTGCTTGCATAAGGGTATGTATGCGCAACATCAAACTATTAATGCTTACTGGAAACTTGCTTTCTTAAAGATATTAGTAAATAACCTACCTAAATAAATTAATGTTAAACTAAAAGGGTTGCTAGAGGGGAGACGGGGGGCATGATGGGCTAAATGGATGATGGGTATTAAGGAGGGCACTTGTGATGAGCACTGGGTATTATATTGTAAGTGATGAACCCCAAAATCTACTTCTGAACTTCTTTGGTGTTCAAAATTACAACTTCTATAGTAATTCAAAATTACTTCTATAGTGTAATATTATAATATTATAACTAATATTACACTATACGTTAACTAGAATTTAAAAACTCAAAACTAAAAAAAGTAAAAAAAATAAATGAATGTTCAACTCTTAACTAATCACTTTGGCAGAATGTGAAAATTTGCTCGTCAACACATGGGATAATTCACAAGACCCTCTGCTTTAGGGTAATAACACATATCTTCGAGATAACCAAGATTGAGAAGTCATAATTTTAATTTTTCTCTTGTGTCTTGGAGTTACTTGCTTCAACCTACAACTAGAATTCTGTCAAATTATTTGGACAAACAATAAAAATAGTAACATTTTATGCACAGGTGGATTTTGGGAAATTATATCTTAAACTGAAGAGTTAACAATCCTCCAAAAAGTCAGCCATGGTCAAGAATTACAGTATCATGCCACTAAGTATGGGTAATAATGCCTTATAGTTTAGAAATTTTATATAATAATTATCCAAATCTTATTTTTGATAGCACAGATTTTAATAATGTTAAAATGTAAAAAAAATTCATAACTAAGTTTTAGTTAACAGGTACGATAAAATATTTAGGATATCAATAATAGTTTTTGTCAACATTAATATGACCAATTGGCATTTATTACTTTTGGGAAAGATGAGTTTTTGTTTTGTTTTTTGTTTTTTAATATGGATGATATATAGCCCTGAAGAAAACCTTCAAATAACTTACAAAACATGCCTGATTTATCTAACATCCTTCTTATTAAACTGTTTCACGGAATGTATCAACATTTTCTGAGTAAACTACACTTATCATCTACTATAATGTCTAAAAAATTTATGAATATCTAACATTATGAAGAAACATAACTAGTATTAGAAATTAATTTGTAACTCCCATGCAATAGGCCATGAAAGACAAACATTCTTCAGATTAATTATCTAAGTATGTCTATCTTCTATAACATAAAATAGCTGGGTGGTTCATCTGCATTCAGTACCACTAATGCAGCACAAAGGAGAAAAAGATCAGAAATCTAAGCAGCAAAGATAAAACAGGAGTATGGCATATTAACAGACTTGTGGATTTTCATAATAGGTCAATCTCTAAGATTTCCCCTGGTAAAGCACTTATATGAGATATGATGTGAAACTCATGGATTATACCATCTATATTTATAGATATTTATCTATAATTATAGATAAAATTCTATTATTATATATAGAGTTTGAATGTTTATTTTTAAGTGAAAATGCATATGTAGATATAAAATTCTATACTAAAAAATAAAATTCTTTGAATGAGAGAAAAACAGATATTATCTTATTATCTTTTGAAATAAACCCTCCATCTTCCCTTAGAGGAGAAGACTCCTTAGAGTTCCAACAAAAAGATACACATTGAACTTAATGACTAGAGTTTAATTTTACAGTAGAGAAGAAAAGAAGAGAAAGCAGAATTTTTTTGGAACAGCCACAAGAGATTCACCACTAAACTGTCAGAGTTGAGAAATGGGAAATCTGTTTTAACATCAGATGCGAGGGAGGAGATGAAGACTTTTAATATCACCACTCCGGTGCACCAGCAATAAAACAGGGATCTTGCAGCATCTGTTCAAAATCTGATGTAATTCTTTGGTGAGTATTCCCTTAGAACAATATACTTTCTAAAGTATCAACCCTAGAGTGTGCAATTCTTCAGAGAAGGTTAAATTTTCCTCTCAGTTATAGAGATTTGAAAATGCCACCGCTAATTACATGGAAATATTAGACACTTCATGAATCAATTTGGTAGAACTATTTAAATTGATGCAGATGGCTTCATTTATCTAACAAATCGCATCTCTCTGACTAGGGAATCAGAATCTCCAGTGTGCATCTGAACTCTGGTATCCTAATTTAGGGTACTGCTGGAAAAAAAATTCCCCTAACCTTAATTTAGAAATGATTATTTACAGAATGAAAAATGAATAACTAATAAAAGTCTTTCATAGAACTAATAGATGTTACAAATGTCAAGTAAACCATACTAAAAATCGGAGAGTAATATACAACCAAGACTTTTGGAGTACTTCTTTCTCACTTTCTTAAAAATATATAGTCTTGTGATAAGTATATTATATTAATGAAAAAGATTACATAAATGACCTAGTGCTTTAACTTTCAATGAATAATTCCCAGATTCTCTATTGTGAAGTCATATCTCCATAAAAAGACATATATGAATCTCCAGAGCAGCTTTATTCATGATAGTTTATCTAAATTATCATAAAATAAATGGATAAACAAGTTTTGGTGTAGCCACCCAATGGAAAATATCTCAGTGATGTAAAAGAAAAAACTACTGATACATTCAACAACATGGATTATCCTCAAAAGCGTTATGTTAAGTGAAACAACTCAGAAGCAAGTCTATATGCTGTATAAATCAATTTATGAAATCTAGGAAAAAGTAAAGGATAGTAAAGAGAGCAGATCAGTGGTCTCCAGCGACCAGGGCGTGAAGCGAGGCCCAAAGGAAATTTTTGGTGTGACAGACATACTCTTTATCTCGTTGATAATGATACAAACATGACTGTATACATTTGTACACTAAAAGTGGTAGATTTTCATGTATGTAAATGATACTCTAATAAAAGCAAGGCAAAAAAATACAATCCAGGACTGGTGATATAAAAAACAAAACAAAACAATGGTTAGAGGAAAAATATCTGCACTAAAATGACATGTTTGGCTTATAATCGTAACAAGAATTCAAAACAATGTGGAAGAAGATATTACACGCACAGCTAAATATATTGTGATCAATTTCTTGACTTATTATAAAACTACAGAGGAATGAAGGAGTAAGAAAACTCTTTTTCTCCTAAAAAGGAAACTGGGCTCTTAAGACAGGAAGATTTCCCAAAAGAGCCTATGCTGCTCCTACTCTTCCCCTGAGGATGAGACTAGATTTGCAAAGTGATTACCTCACTTCTCTGCATGCATTATCACCAAAGGCAGACAGCTGTTAAACCCCAAGGTAAAGGCTGCTAACTCAGGCGCTCTGAGCAAAGGGTGCTCCCTTCCCTTTTTCATCCATTCAGAGTACACACTGCATGTATATAAACAGTACGGAGGATAGATAAAAACATTTCCACAAATCAATTATATTTAAACTACTCAGTTTTATAGAGGCTAGATTGTGATGAAGAATCATGGTCAACTCAATCTTTTATATTCTGTAGGTAATTTTATGTTATTTAAAGTAATTTGGATCTGTTCTCTTCTTATCTTGGGTATAATAGTTTAAGAAATATTAAGAGAAAACTTAGTAAATTCTATTCCTTTCAGTATTATGGTTCCTTGAAATTAATCTGCTAGTTAAGCAAGATATTTTCATGAAACTGGTCCTCATCTTTATGTTTTCTTTTTTATCTCTAATAATTAAATATTTCCTAGTAATTTCCCAGGAATCTCAAGCAAATTATTGTCTCTTGGGCAACAATATATTTTGGTTATAAAAATTAATGAATTAAACTAGCATCTTTACCTTCTCTGCCAACTCTAAGATTGTATAAGTCAATGTATATATGCGTGGGTACACACATGATATAAAAGCACATATGCCACACCTCCAATCGGTTCAGTGAAAATTATTAATTATTTTATTTTATTATTTTATTCATTATTTTATTTTATTACTAATTAATCACTAATTATTAATCCATAATAATTTTAAGGATCACTCAAGTTTAATTACTATGTTCCAGCAAATTATTATGCCATTATGCCAAAGATACAGAGTGGCCAACAAACATAGTTTTGCCTTATCTGGGGACTTACAGAATGATGCTCTGCTCCCTCACCTCAGATACATGTTACTTTTGAACCATGAGCCGTGACCATATGGCCTTAGGCAAGTTGAGGGGTCAGCCTGGAAACTTGTATTTTTCTCATCCTCTTCTAGGAAGACTTTTCAGTTGTAAAAGTCTCTTCATTCAGTCACTAATAAGACAATAAATGTTATTTTTATAGGCCTTCAAAAAAAATCCATATTATGAAATCTTCCTTAAGACAAATGATATCCAGGGCGCCTCAGCCTTCGGTTCAGGTCATGATCCCAGAGTCTTGGGATCGAGTCCCACATTGGGATCCCTACTCAGCAGGGAATCTGCTTCTCTGCCCCTCCCCTGGCTCACGTGCTCTCTCTTTCTCACTTGCTCTCAAATAAATAAATAAAATCTTTAAAAAAAAAGACCAATGATGGCCAATTGAACATAATAAAAAAAGAAAAGAAAAAAAAATGAAAAAAGACATATGATAATCAAAACACAAGTTTCTACATGCTTTAAGATTCTTCTTCTTCTTCTTACTGTGAACTCAGAACAAGGGACTGAGAGTTTTGGAGGGGAGGGGGTAGGGGGATGGGCGAGCCTGGTAGTGGGTATTGAGGAGGGCACGTATTGCATGGAGCACTGGGTGTGGTACATAAACAATGAATCTTGTAACACTGAAAAAATAAAATAAAAGTATCTGGGAAAAAAAAAAGATTCTTCTTCTTCTTCTTAGTTTTAATGTGGATATCACTTTTAATCTAAAATGATATAGAATTGAGATCCTGGAAATATTAACTCAGCACAAGGTAGACTATGTCTGTTCAGTTGATGGTCTTACTATTTTATTTTTTATTGTTTATGCTCCTGGTTTGGTAGTAGTGACTGTTGACTTGGTTTGATTTAAGTAAATATGATATTGGGGGTGCTGCTGAGGAAATAAATATCTCTCACACCTTTTAGTAATGTTCAAAGAAATAGAAATGAGAGCTACTCAGAATTCAAACACTAGAAATTTTTTTCTGATTTTAAATTATTTTAGGTTTAAAATTTTTTTTAAGGTAGACAGGTGAAAGGAAGAAAATTAAGAACGACTAGGAAAAACATTCCCTAAAAATGCCAAATAATTGAAATAAAAAAATTTGTCAAAACATGCAAAACATACAAAAGGAAGAGAAAACAGCCTACTATTGAGAAAGAGGAAACAGCAAATACAGGGTATAATAAGCTTAGAAATGTGAATACGAAAGCTTGTGGAGACACTCTAAATTCTCTAAATGAATAGCTACATTTTGTTGGCCTTTTTTTTTTTAACCCAAAAGTGATGCTAGAATTGTAGGTGTTAGCAATTATATACCTATACATTAGGCATGGCTTATCTGGGGTAAACCACATGCAGACAACTGGCACATACTCAGTTTTTCTCAAAACCCTGACCTCAAAAAAGCAAAAAAAAATTTAAATATTAATATTATCAAAATTAAAACAAATGCTGTTTGCACAAAAAATATACAAAACAATAAATATCTTTGCAGATAACATTTTAAAACTAAGTATGTTTATAAGAAGTTGAGGTGATTTCTGGCATTTCGATAGTAAGAAAAACATACATGGAAGTGTTTTCCTATATTGACATTTGGTATGCTTACTCCAGTAACTAGCTTCAGTGCTGGTGACAAATAGTATCAGACAATTAGGGGCGCAGTTCACAGAGAATGCCTTGTGAATGGCATCCCTGGAAGTATACAAAGCTTTGTCCCAGCTGCTAAAAGTCAACTGGTGCAACTGATTGTGTTCATAGCAAAATATATTTCATTGGTGTCCTGGGTTTTTCAATTTTCCTCAGTCTTTTTGATACTACTTTTGGTGAACCAGTACACACAGAAAGCAAATGTGAACTCAGTAACATAATCCATTGGACTAAGGAGTTTGCCTACTTTGTCCTTCTTTGGACTCTGTGTAGCATCATGAACTAAACCAGAAAATAGAGCTCTCTACTTGTTATCAAGGGATGTTAAGAGCTCAAACAAATTTTCAAGTATTCATGACAACACTACTGAACTGAGAATGACTCAGATATTTATGACTGATAAAACTAGAGTACTATTCAACTTTTGAATGAATTGTGAAATTAAAAGAAAGACAATAAAGAGAAAACAGAATACAAAGTCAAAAACATCACTGCAACTAATGAAATTCAGAATCTGAATTAGTGCTGATAGTGCACTTGAGTTAAGTGCAGGATTTTTCTCTTTAACATTCCCACTCTGGGCCCATTATCCTCTTAACTGTATCTCCAAATTCCCCACGCTGTGCTAGAACAAGTAGTCCAAGCTTATACTGGGGTCAAGTTCTAACAATTTAAAACAAACATTTAACAACATCTTTCAAAAACTGTATAAATAATACCCTTTTTATCAAAGGCTTTTCTAGGAGTTTAAATATCATTATTTTTAAAAATTTTTTAGATAACCATTCTTACTTGGTTTGACATTAAAATTATCCATAAAACTAAAAATGCATTATTTTTTTACAATGAGCAAAATAAAGTTATTTAGGAATTTTTCTTTCTAATATCCAATTCTGTGAGAGCAATGATATGTTCATAGGGGTCTATTGGACCCATGTATTTATTTGACCTATTACATAGACCCAAAATATTCATTGTCTATTCACATGGGTCTGTTGGTTTGCTTTGGTTTTTCATGGGTCTGCTGGAATTTGCGATGTGTGGGCAAAGCAAAGATTGGGTCCAATTTAAAAAAGGAAAGCAAATATTAATACTTAAAAAATGTATATGGAGAGAGAGGTCAATAAGCATATATGTAGCACTAAATAATATAAAATACGTTCATAATATATAAATGTGTATCAGTAAGTCGAATCACCTTAGAATTCTGCTTAGAAATCTTTCCCTAACATAAGAAAGAAAAGAATGTCAATGGGTCCATACATAGATTGCAGGTAATCTTGATAGTGGTATATTTTATAACTTGATCCCTTATCTAAATTCTACCATCTATAAGAAATGTAAGAAAAGACTAATGAAGCAACAAGTTCAGTAAATGTTCTCAGAACAAAAATGTTGTACGGTCCTTTTCTCGGCTAAGACAAATCTTCAACCATCTGACTTGGTCAAAAAGAGAGACTAAGTAAGAAAACTGTCCCAGTCTTGGTTTGGGGCAATATTTGCTGTATGGTGCAATTCCCTCCCCTTCTAGGATCTATCTAACATCCCTGATAAAATGCTGGAGCACTCGCTTTGTCGGGTTGTAATAAAATTAAGAAGCTTTATAGAGAAATTAGAATTACTTACCCAATTAATCTTGAGTCTCATGTTATTAAAGCAGACATTCGAAGGTACAAAGGCCTTCTAAGTCCAGCCTTATGACTAGCCTAATACTTTTTAAGTCAAATATTCTGGAAATCTTTGAACTGTCTTTTTTGGAAGGCTTTTCCCTTACTGGCAACTTTCATATAGAACTTTGGCATATGCTTCAAAATAAGGTGCAAGTAAATAACAAAAAAAAAAAAAAAATCAAAACACCAAATACACAAACCCCCACAAAACTGCAGAATTTTTCAAAGTCTTTAGTAATTGTCATGAGAGGGCAGTAGAAACACAAGAAGAGAACAAACCCGGTATTTGGAAAATAGCTCACAATGTTGAGAATCTTTGCATCTTACAAATAAAATTGTAGGAATGTGTTCCAGTTTTCTAGTGTTAGATAAATAACCATGCCAAACTTAGTTGCCTAAAATAACAACCATGCTGTTATTATGACTGTGTCCATGGATTCTGTAGGTGAGGCATTTAGACAGAGTACAACGGGGATAATTTGTTTTGCTCCCAGAGCCTGGGGCTGCAGATACGGAGACTCAAACAGCCTGTGATCACTCAAAGGGCTAGAGGCTGATATCATCTGGAGAATTCTTTACTTGCAGATGTAATGCCTAGCCTGGGATAACTCAAAGACGGGGCTCCACTGGGATTTCCCACTGGTACCTATACAAGGCCTCCCTCTAGGTAAAACTCTGGCTTCCTCACAGCGGGAGATAGGGGGCAGCCTTAAGATTGTCAGAATCCTTGCAAGGCAGTTCAGAGCTCCAAAAAAGACAGTGTTCTTGTATATGAGGCAGAAGGTGCACTGTGTTTTCCCGGCTACCCTCAGAAATCCTGAAGTGACCCTTCCTCGCAGTTTTTCTGTTACTAGTGAGTCACTGAAAATATCCAGATTCAAGAGGAAGAGAATTAGACCCTACTCCTCTTTCTCTAAAAGACAATGTCAAAGAATTTGCAGCCATCTTTAAACTACCACAGAATGTGTTATTTAAAATATTTCCAAGACATCCTCTGTCCCTTTCTATACTGGAGATATCTCATTTAAATTTCGGTTGCAATATTTTGAGGTGGACAGTACATCTCAGAACAAAAAGGGATAGGCTTTCTCAGTGGCAGTAAAGAAATACACTATTACAATTCTGACTTATAAAATGTAAAATGTCTAGAAATTTCTGTCTTCATACATTCTAATAGCTTCATAAATAAAAATTTCCTGCAATGTGGTGTGAAAGATCTTGATTCTGTGATTCCCTCATTTCATTTCTAACCAGAAACAAGGGTGCAGGCCAAATAATGAGTGACAAGTGGCAATGAAGTAAAAACTATTATACTAGTAATTTTAAAAGATACATTTTTTGTATAGTATCCTTGGTTTATGGCCAAGACATTAGGTCCTTGGAAGTTTTCAAACAGCAGGCTTTAATTACAAAAATTAAAATAAATTTGTGTAATTGTCAATAAAATCAGACTAGAGGAAAGTAATGATTTAAGGTAATACATAGCTTTGATTCACAACATACAAAACATTGCCACCTCATGCTTTGTCATTGAAGCTTATGAAGAACTGAGCCCGGACAGGTTTATGGCTTTTTTTTTTCCATTCTTTGTCATCACTACAATGAATGACAAACTGTACATAAAAGGGCTAAAGATGTTAATGTAAGAAATTATTTTACATTAGTATCATGATAAATTTCATTCTTCAACTCAAACCTGACTATTTTTGTTGTTTGGTCACTTGGAGTTGAAATATATCATAGGTTAAAATACCCTTGTGTTGGTTCACCACTGAAACTAGTTTCCTTGTGTTCTCACAAAACTCATATTTGCAATGCATTGTTCCCCTATTGCACATGCTACTGTACTACCCTTCAGGTGAGACCTTTACCTCTGTTACTCTAATTTCTCAACATTCGGATCCAAGAAACAGAAGAATGCAGTAAATAAATAAAAAATAAATTCCCATCTATCTGTAATTTCTCATCTACTCTTTGTCTTTCACAAAGTCAAGTGATACTTAAACAAAAATAATGCTTATTCCGGGGCGCCTGGGTGGCTCAGTTGGTTAAGCCTTTGCCTTCAGCTCAGGTCATGATCCCAGGGTCCTGGGATCGAGCCCTGCCTGGGGCTTCAGGCTCCCTGCTCAGAGAGGAGCCTGCTTCTCCCGCTCCCTCTGTCTGCTGCTCCCCCTACTTGTGTTTCTCTGTCAAATAAATAAATAAAATCTTTAAAAAAAAAAGAAAAGAAAAAGAATGCTTATTCCTCTCTCTCTGGTTGGAAGTAACAATGGGCTAGGCATTCTCCCCTGCAGAGCAAAACGGAGAAGCAAACGTTGATCTCCGGTGCAGTGTCTTAGGGGCACAGCTAAAATTAAAATCAGAGCATCTGGGTTCTTGATTTTGTGGGATTACAAATTGCTTTGTTGTTGGGGATATTAAAAAGTTGAAACGGCAGTCTACCTAACCGATCCCAGACTGACAGACAAGCAGTGAGCATGGCCTCGCCCCTTCAGGATTTGAGAGAATAACCATGCTGTTTGATGTGAGGCATAGCCCAGAAGCCAAATGAGAGAAGGATGATTGGTACAGGGTTCACACCCACCAGGCAGCAGCCTCACTTTGAAGGTTTTCAGTTGATTTTATTGTTGATGAAAGTCAAATTGCCATGAAATCAGAAAGGATTTACTAAAGTAGCCATCGCCAAATACAGAAGATAGATTATAAAATAGAAACTGCACATGATATTAGCACATCAAAGAGAGAAACGCTTGCCTAGAGAATTATCACACATTTTCAAATAAAACTCCACCGAACGGCACTTTACTTTTAACATATAGTTACCAGCATGTTTTAAGACTGCATTCCATAATTTCAACCAAGCTTATTAATAGAAATGCCAAAACACCTGTTATTACAACATAATTGATTTGCAACATGTCTATGTGTGATTTCCATTTAAGGACAATGGAGGTAGGCAAGAAATGTGCTTTGAGGCTTTCCTGCTGTTTCCTCACTCTTATCTGGGTGTGCTCAGCTTTTGTCTGATCTTCTCTAAACTCTCAAACCCTTTTTCTTGAAGATATTATGTTTTTTTCTCACTCTTTTCAAAGATAAGCCTGAAGACCACTGCTGCTTCTGTTCTCCCTCACCAATCTCTGCCATCAGCATCACTAAAAATAGCAACACTCTATCCGAAGCTACAGTAAGTTACCCCTGAAGATTGCTCAGAAGCAACTGCTAGGGGGAAAAAAAAGAAGAAGCAACTGCTAGAGAAGCTGGCAGCTGGTGGTTATTTAGAACAGGCTGGCCATATGGTGCATGAGGGACTCAGACTTTAAAGAAATTTCTGAACTGCCAGTTAATTTCCTGAGATATTTTGAAATATTGCAAATATACTGTATATATTACTCTCTAATTTTCTCTAAGAATATATTTATCATCACCATGTAAAAGTTAGCTTCTGTTCAAGCATTCCTGGATAGTTCTAGGTAAAATGTGAGTTCACATACTCGGTGATCTGACCAGTATGGGACTAAAATATTGAATATAAGGTAGGATTTTTGCTACTGGTAGTCCCTTGGATATTACCACATCTCATTTTGTTTTGGTTTTTGTTTTCTCTCTCTGCTCACAGACTTATTGCCTAGGTGTAGCTAAACAAAAAAGAATGTTTCCCCCAAGCCCACCAAAACCAAAATAAGACAAATAAAAACACTGAACTTGTTAGAATCTTCTTACTACACCACACCACTAGAACTGTTTTCTGTATTATGCAATTTTATAATGATCTTACAACAAATCTTAAAACTTCATGCTTTTCTAAGGATGAAAAAGTCTTATTAGATTTGTAAAACTAAAATTCAATGAGAATGTCATACTCTTTCCATACTTTTTTCCCCATACTTTTCCATACTCTCTCCACCTTCTAATTCAATGATTGATCATTTCTGAACTCTTCTTTTTAAAGAAAGTGTTAAACAGATCAGGGTGTCTAATTAAATTAAAAGTTTTGTGAAGGCTTGACTCATGTCTAATACTTATTTTCTACATTGCATAATATGTAATCTACAGTTGAGCACATAGCGATGTGTAAGAAAGGCTTTTGTATAGTTATTTCATCCTGATTTAGATAACTATCCAAATATCTCCTTTTTATCATGAAACAAAGATCTTAATAGCAGAGCCAACACAGAAAAACAATCTGTATTATTTTAATACATAACAATTACTAAAATGTGCTTATTCACTTATTTATTGTTTGTCTTTCCCATTGGATTGTAAACTCTAGGAGAAGAAACATTTTTGTCATATTCATTACCATGAACTAGAACTACAGGTAACACATAGTGTGACACAGCAATAAATACTTCTGCAGTAAAGCATGAATATATTCTTGTGTGGCTGTATAAATACATACACACGTACATACTTCCGTGAAGAATCAGATAAGTTTTATTTATTTGTTAGAAGAACAAAATCACATATAAAATCTTCCTTCCTGATCAGATCATGCTGTGGAGAGGTGAAATAGCAGCCCAGTGATCAATATTTTACCAAGGATTTATTTTTATTTTAATCAAATGTTTCCTAAGGTAGACTTTTGCATATTCATGTCTGTGGTTTTATTTCAGCTGTGCACCCACCACCCTTGGCAGTTAAGGTCTTATTTAGATTCTATAAAATGTAGTTCATAGTACAATACATTATTATTATTGTTGTTGTTGTTGTTGTATGTTTTCATTTTCTTTCATTTTGTAAAGGAACAATGAAAATGCTTGAAGCATAGACAAACATGATTGATCACCCAAAAAGTAATCAATGAGAAGCTGGATTTTAAGTAACAGCTAATATCACTAAATTAAACCTAACAGAAACTTAATAGAACTAAATTTGTTTCCAATCAGATTTTGAAATACTTATGCTGGTTCCTAACATGCTTATAGGGAAAAAGAAATCCAATGTAAAGCTCCGTGAACAGAAAAAAAATTTTTTCCAAATATATGGGAATAAGCAATAAACACCCATTTGCTTTGAAAGATATGGGAGTGCCTACACAGGTGCTCTGGGTATGTGAAGCTCACTACTTTATTTCTCTGGCTGGTGGAGTATACAGTTAAAAGAGAGAAACAGAAAATTTCAACAAACTATGTTAAGTGATGAGAGGATTTAGCCTATCACAGGAGTTTCAGAAAAGCCCTATTGGGAGATGATGCCTGATCTAAATCTTAAAAAGGTATGAAGAATAAAAAAACACACAGTATGAAGTATACAGTGTAATACTATGAGATATCTGTTCGGTGACATTTCCCACTGTAATTTTCTTCAAGATTTCACATTAATAGTTAAAAGAGAGAACACCTGAACAATTTCCTATGTAATTCCCATAGTCAGAAATAAATGTTTGGGTATTTTATTTTCCATGGTAACATATTGAATCAGAAGAGCATGGCCTGGTCAAATAAGACTACCTTGATACATCCACCCTTTCTCAATGAATTTTAAAAGATCCTTTATGAATAAATCTCTAAAAATGGCTGTTATTTTTCCAAAACAATGAATTCTAACCCAGAGAAAATTGCTATCACTTTATAAAATGGGAAAATGATGTAGTTCAGATGTGAAATAAATCATTTCAAACATCAAAGTTCATATATTTCTTAGCTTATTTGTTCTTTTGGGGTCAGGTGAATTGTTAAACATCACTGAAACATTTCAGAAAATAAGTGGAATTCTCTTAGATTTGCAGATAAGTATTTGAAATTGCTTCGGGTAAGAGGATCAGAGTGAAATAGAGATAAAAAGAGAGAATGATACAATGGATGTGATTCGGTGACATAGTTGAAGAGAGAAAAGGGATGCAGACAGGGAATTAAAGAAAATGAGCATAGACATACAGAAACATCCTACAGAGGACACAGAAAAAGTAAGGAGATTTGGCAACAACCTACACAAAGGACTAAAGAGAATAAAGATACAAAATTACATGTTCTGGGGTGGAGGGGGCGGTAGGGGGAAGAAGGATAATTGATTTTTATGAAAATAGAGGAATTGACCGAGAGTGCAACTAGGTGGTTCCAGAAGGTGAAAATCGTAGGAAACAATGGGAGAACAGTGCAGATATGCTTGTAAATTTGGCCCTGAGTGTTATAGGTAACCTCCTGTATGTGTTAAAAATAAAATTCAAAGTTCAGTACCTTTGCTTTATCTCTCATTGATCCTTTGCCCAGGATAGACATTTTAGCACCTGTTTCTTCCTGTAGTCTCTTCAAGGAGTTTCCTCTTGGTCCAAGCAATTTCCCCACAAAATTGAACTAGGAAACAAAATCAATTGAATTCAGTTTTAGAGTAGAAAAAAGTAATAATTTGCACCCAAAATAAATGATGGGTTATGGACTTTTCAAACTTTACCATGCAGAAGAGAGTTATGCCATTCACACACATAGACACATGCATGAAACTATTTCAGACCTCTAATCTAGGATCCATTTTATTTTATTTTATTTTATTTATTTATTTATTTATTTTTTAAAGATTTCATCCATTCATCTGACAGAGAGATCACAAGTAGGAAGAGAGGGAGGCAGAGTGAGAGGGGGAAGCAGGCTCCCCGCTGAGCAGATAGCCCGATGCGGGGCCCGATCTCAGGACTCTGAGATCATGACCAGAGCCGAAGGCAGAGGCCCCAACACACTGAGCCACCCAGGTGCCCCTACAGTCCATTTTAAAAAGGAGGCCTCTTCCTAGAGGATTGCCAAGATCAATAATATGTTGAATATATCACATATAGTACTTACATAATTAAATAAATAAATCACTTATAAGAAAAAAATCAGGGTGAGCTATGGTTTACAAAATTTCTAAAGGCTTTTTCTCTCCAGATTATTGAAAAAAAAATTATGTTAGATGATGCACCTTCAAAATTGCAAAAGTTAACATTTTAAATAGTTTTTAAGATTTTATTTATTTATTTTTGAAAGAGAGAGTAAGCAAGAGAGAGAGAGAGAGAGCATGAACAGGGGCAGGGAGAGGGAGAAGCAGACTCCCCAGTGAGCAGGGAGCCTCATGTGGTACTCGATTCCAGATCCCTGGGATCATGACCTGAGCCAAAGCCGACGCTTAACCAACTGAGCCACCCAGGTGCCCCTTAAATTTTTAAAATAAAATTTAATATTCATCTTTATTAAATATTATCTGTGCTGTAACATTCTATCCCGAATTTCATGATTAGGCATAAAGTAATTCAATTATTCTTCAATCTTACATTCTCTATGTTAAAGAGTTGTTGTTCTAAGGATCAGCAAATAAAAGATGTGATCACATATACAACAAAAGATGCGATCACATATACAGAAAACTTTAAAACACTACTGATACCATGTAATACAAAACAGCTTCTCTCAACGGGAAATTCTGGGAGGTTTTTCAGTTTGTTTATTCATCATGAAACATGGTTAAGAACAGGTGAAATAAGAGCAGTTATGAGAGTATGCTGTCAGCTACTGAATGGTACATTACCACAACAAATGACTTGGATAATCATTCACTGATTAATTTAAAAAATACAAAGGGCTTAGAATGCACCAAAAGCTGTGTTGGGTAAATGAAAAACAAAAATAAATAAAATTAAGTTGCTGTCTTCTAAATCAGAGGTTTTCTATATATATCTTTAAATCTATAGTCCTGTAGTAAGAAATACACCATACTGAATGGTTAAAGACTAATTGCTTTTCCTCTAAATCTAGGATAAATTCAAGGATGTCTGCTCTCACCACATTTATTTAATTTTGTACTGAAGTGTGGATTGTTGTACCTATAGGCAAACAGATAAATGAAACATTATAAAGATCAGAAAGACTATACACTTAGAAGGTAAATTGATTTTCAATAAAAGTGCATAAGCAACAAAATTTGAAATGCAAATCTTTTTAGTAAATGAAGCTAAAACAATTGGATATTTATATGCAACAAACAGCAAAAACCCAAAACAAAACAAGCACTAAAAAACCTTTTCTGTCCTACCTCACATTTAGGCAAACTTTATTTTGAGATCTATCCTAGATCTGAACATAAAAACTAAAATGATAAGAATGCTAGTTAGAAAACATACAAGAAGGCCTTTGCAAATTTAAACTGGGAAATGTTACTTAATAGTAAGCAAATAGCACTCACTAAAACTTTTTCTGATCCAAAAACCATTAGGAAATTAAATAGATAAGCCACAGACTGGGAGAATATACTCCCCGTGCATACATCCAAAAAATGATTATTATCTTAAATATAACACTGTATGTTAACTAACCAGAATTAAAAACTTTAAAAAATGATTAGTATCTAGATCTATAAAAAACTCTATCAAGTCAATATTAAACACATACATATCAGAATTACCAAAACAAAAAAAAAAAGACCAAATGATGAGGACGTGGAACTAGTAGAGCAGCCACTATTAGCAGTTTAAAATAATACAAGTGTCTTGGAAAGATTGACAGTTATTTATAAAGTTAAACATTGAGTTCCACTCTGACCCAAAAATTCTATTTAGGTATTTAACCAAGGGATATAAAAGCATATGTTCAGAAAATTACTTGTACAAGAATGTCTTTACTCACAGTCACCATTAAACTAGAAATAAACCAATGTCCATCCAAGGGGAAAAAATCAATAAGTTTATACATAATAGAAAGAATTAGTCACTGACTAACATAACAGCATGGATGTATCTCACAATTATGTTGAGTGAAAGAAGCCAGATACAAAAAAGTGTATCATGTTAGATTCCACTGTTACAAAATTCTAGAGGCCAAGATATATCCTGTTAGAATTCCTAAGAGTGGTTGCCTGTGGAAAATAGAAGGCCAGGATTGGACTGGCTGGGTAGTGGCATGAAGGAAACATCTGGGGTGTTGGAATTGTTCTCTATTTTGCTGAAAGTATAGGTACATTTTTGTCAAAACTCATCAAGTCATACACTAAAACCTGTGCATTTCACAGTATGTAAATAGCACTTCAATTAAAAATGTAGGGGAAATCAGAAGGGTGAAAACATATAAATATTTTGAAAATAATATCATAATGAAATGTCCTACAAAGAAATACTAATCCCAGGTAGTTGTACAAAGGAATATCACTAGACCTTTAGGAAATACATCATTCCAATCTAGGCAGATGTTGAAGGAGTCATTGAGAAGATGTGACTCCTGATTGACCCCACCACCTGGATTTTGGCAACCAGAGGCTCTTTATCCCCTCACTTGTCCTTGGAATTTATGTTCTGCCCACTGATACCACAGTAGGAACCATTTCAATGACACAGCCTTGAGAAAGAATGATGTGTTATGGAGACCATCTGGACTGTATACATGACTGAACCCTATTAAGGTCTTCATATAAACTCTTTAAGATTCCTGTGGGCAGGTCCTGATATCTACTCATTTTACAGTCACCCAAGACAAGCCTCATCTAGAAGTCTCCTTGCTCATTAAACTCTTCAACTAACAATCTGGAGTGGCCTCCTTCTTCCTGCAGTCTGTTCTTGCCCTCCGTGTATGGGGACTAAATTTGAAATTCACCTAGGAAATTCCTGAGGTTGTGAGCTAATAGCAGACTTTCCAGAGAAAGAAATGGAGAAATATCCCTCTACTCAGTTAGCAGGCTAATATAACCTTGATAGTAAAAGCAAACCAGAAAAGGGAATTTATAGAGCAAATCCACTCATGAAACAAAACCCACTTAACAAAACAGTAGCATAACCAAGGCCTGTTGTATATACAAAAAATACATAATGATTGAGTTGTGTTTATCACAGATACATGGGAAGTTTAAGACTTATAACTCTTAATTGTAATTAACCTACTAGCAATGGAGAAAATAAGGTGAACATTTTATTTGGACAGAAAAAAAGGCTAACATTTTATTTAAAAAGAAAAATAATTTTATGAAATACAATTTCAATCATTATAAAACTCACATCATCTGAAGAATGAAGGAAACTGCCTTAACCCAAAAGAAGCTTTCTATTAAAACCCAATAAGAATTGTATATTTCATAGTAAAATAATACCAAAAACAAGGTAAAGATGCACATTCTTGTTTTATTCAACATTGAAGATTTAAGCTACTGAATAAGATAAATGTTATAAGTGTCAGAAAGTAAGAAACAAATTACCACTCAAGGTATATATAATTTATATACATAAAAAGCTCAAAGTAATTTCAGAAAAATCATTAGAATCAGTAAAAGAGCTTAGCAAGGTGTTTTATACAAAATCAATATAAAAAAGTCAATTGTATTTTTGTACATCAGCAACATATAATTAGTAATTTAAAAAAGAGAGAGAGAGAGACCATTTATGGCATCAGTATAAAATAAATAAGATTTTCTAAGAATAAATTTAATTGTGTATAATCAAAACCTTTACAGAGAATAAAGGGTTGGAATAAAGGTTATTTTTATAAGAGAATATATAAAAAATATTAATAAAGCTGTCAAATGGATATAAATAGAGAGATTATATTCATGAACAGGAAGTCTCAATTTCTAGTATTTTCAATTACATCTATAGGTTCTATACAGTTCTCATGAAAATCACAATAGGATTTGGATCAACTTACCAATTAGTTGTACAATTTGTACAAAAAGGTCAAAGTCCAAAAATAGCCAGACATTCAGAAGCAGAAGAACAAGTTAAGGATTATGCCTATAACATACAAAGAGTCATTATAAAGAATCACTATCACTAATTATGTTAGTGTGATTATGTATAGTCCTGGAACACAGATAAAAATTGAGCAATGGAATCCAGAATCCAGAAACTGACTCTAACTGATCTTAAAATGATACATGATACAGGGGCAGTACAGATCACTAAGGCAGAATAATGGCCCCCTAAATATGTCCACGTCCTAATACCCAGGATCTATAAATATGTTCTCCTACAAAAGGGACTTTGCAACTGTGACAAAATTAGGAATTTTGAGATGAAGAGATTATCCTGGATTATCCAGGTGTGCCCAATGTCCTTATAAATTAAAGAAGAAGGCAACAAAGTCAGAGGTTGGAGTGATGCAAGTGCTGGCTTTGAAGATGGAAGGGGAACTGTGAGCCAAAGAATAAGGGTAGCTTCTACGAGCTGTAGGAGTCAAGGAACAGATTCTCCCTTAAAGCCTCCAGAAGGAATGCAGCCTTAGTGACACCTTAATTTTAGCCCATGAGAACCATTTTAGACTTCTGACCTTCATAACTATAAAATAACAAATCTGTTTTGTTTTAACCCACTGAGTTTGTATTGACTATTACAGAAATAATAAGAATCTAATACACTAAGCAAAGAAAGGACTATCTAATACAGAGCATGATTGGCTATCCATAGTAAGAATAATGAAATTACTTCCTACACCGTAACAAAAAATAAATAAATATAGATGGATTATAGATTTAGGAGTGAAAGGCAAAATTTTAGAATTTCTAACATAAAAATATAGGGAAATAATGCCTAAGAGTTCTAAAACAAGACATAAAAATATGCTAACTATAAAATAAAAGTTTGATTAAAATTAAGAATATGTACTTATTAAAATATACCACAAACCAGAGGAAAACATTAGTCACAATTTGAAAACTATTTAGAGTACATGTTACCAATAAAGTATTAGGTTACAAAAACAAGCATAAGCAGTAAGGAAAAGACAGACACGTTAATAGATAAAAGATAAAATCATGAATGCTATTGAAGAAAGAAGTGTAAAAGAAAAATGCATTAAAATTTCAACCTCATTAGAATTTAAACAAAATTAAGATGACATTGAGACATCATTTTATACACACTGTGATGGTAGAAACGAAGTCAGAAACCAAACATGGGTCAGAATGTGGAGCCACAAAGATTTATATATCCTGCATATAAGAGTGTAAAAGATACAACCATTTTGGCATTGTCTTATACATCTGTAAATGTATTTAATCTATGTCTCAGCAATTCCATTCCTAGTATATTCTTTAGAGAAGTCTTATCACATGTACAAAAATATTAAAAGTTTCAAAGCTTGTAAAAGTAAAAACAATTGGGGAAAAGCTATCGATTCAAGAATGGTATGCTTGATATGGGGTAAACTTAACCCCATACCAACACTTCATGTCTATGTTTCCTAGATCCCCTTCCACATATGCTTCCTTTTGTAGATTTTGTCAATAACAGGAAGTTGCATGAGATGCAGGTTAACATGAATTGGAGTCCATTATTCTTGGCAAATCACGATGCTCAGCATGGCTGTTTTTCTGACTTCTACATGAGCTCCCACTGTGTGGATACAAGAGGCCACAGATCTCTCCAAGCTTCTGCTTCTAAGTTCTGGCAAGCTTCAGGTTCAAGTCTTCACTGCCTATGGGTGGCAATTTTCCTAAGGTCCCATCCCTCATCTCTTCCAACATCATGCTAGTTCTAAATTATAGATTATAATATTATATAGAGAGTAGTTCCTATTTTCCTCCCAGAACCATGATGGTACAAATGATTAAGTAAACTGTAACATATTGATAGTGGAATATTTATAGCAGTGAACATAAATTGCCCATAACTACATGAAATTTCATTATTAAATCCTAGAAATCAAATGTTGAGTGAAAAATTCAAGCTCTAAACATATGACACTATTTTTATAAAACCCAATAAGCAAAATTAATAATGTTTTGTTTATGAATAAATGCTTAAGTAGTTAACTTAGTCCTCAAATAACAGGTGTAATAATAAACACAGAAATTCAAGGTCTTGGGCGCCTGGGTGGCTCAGTGGGTTAAAGCCTCTGCCTTCGGTTCAGGTCATGATCTCAGGGTCCTGGGATCGAGCCCCGCATCAGGCTCCCTGCTCAGCAGTGAGCCTGCTTCCCTCTCTCTCTGCCTGCCTCTCTGCCTACTTGTGATCTCTGTCAATTACATAAATAAAATCTTAAAAAAAGAAAAATTCAAGGTCTTGGTAACCTCTGGGAATGGATAGGAGAGAATGAGATGAAAGGGAAACATACAGGTGGTGTTAAAGTAATAGGTAATATTTGAGACTTTAATTTATGGGTTCATGAGTATCTATTTTATTTTGTTTTATGTTCTA
>CM052886.1:83650105-83746934 GCA_028534135.1 Potos flavus | reverse complement strand
GGGTCATAGGGTAGCTCTATTTTTAATTTCTTGAGGAATCGCCACACTGTTTTCCAAAGTGGCTGCACCAACTTGCATTCCCACCAACAGTGGAAGAGGGTTCCATGGGCCATATTCTTGAGAAGTTTCTGTTCTTTGCCTTGATTATTGTGACACATTTCCCAACACTTCTATTTCAGTACAGTAGCTTCATTTCTAACCAATGACCAATTTGAAACCAATTGTCTAAAACTGTAAGGGAGACATCCCTTTTAATTCTTTCACAAACTCTACCTTTTGAAATAGAACACATACATCCAACAGAATGAAGGTGTTATATAATCAAGAGATTTAACTGAAACTGATGAAAAGTATCTTTTATGAGTAACATTAATTATATGGCATTATTTTAAGCATGAAGTCCTTTTAATGTGTTTTTTAAAATTTGTAAATATATAATCTATCATTTGCTTTTGCAAACAAGTATTTATTTATCATACCTTAAGTTTGCTTATGTTATTTTGTCACTTCCCTAATATCTGCAATTTTTGGAACAAACTATGAGGAATGGCTCAGAAAACTTTTCTTCCCCCACTTATTATTTGGATAAGTAAAATGCCCCAACATCAGTTAACAAGTAAAGCATAATGCCTAAGAGCATGGTTCTGAAGCCAGATTACATGGGCTTGTAAATTCACTAGCTATGTAAATTTGGCTAAATTACTTGAGTGTTCCTTAGTTTCATTTTTCTTATCTGTAAATGGGGAGAATGAAGATAGTAACACATGACAATAAGTGCTCAATAAATGTGGGTTGTTCAAAGAAAGCAAAAACACTAATAATCATGACAGGTGAATTATTAGTTCACAGAAAACAGTGGTTCTAATCTTTTCCTTAAACAAAATCTCCTTTAAAAACAGAAAATAACCCAAACACTACACAATAGTGTCTTCAATATTTAGCTATAATTTAGTAACTTGGGAACCTCTAAGATTCTTAAGGCTTAACAGAGTGAACACAGCTGTGTTTTCAGTATGTTAAATATCTTCAAATAATTTGTAGGTATTTTATCCACATGTGTTTTAAGGAAATTAAATTTGTGTATGTCAAATTCATTTATGCTAAGTCACTGAACAGTTGTTTTGCAATAACTTTCATATTCAAAAAACCTTCTGAGCAATTTTAATCAGATTTTTAATTTTTTTCTAAAAGGAAATATTAAAATCATGTCAAGCAATATCAACCAAAAGAATACATTTCAATGGATTTGTAAAGCTACAAAATATAATTTGCGGCAAAGCAAGTGCTTTTCATAAAACTGGGGACATTTTAAGAAAAATATTTTAGGGACTTTTTTTTAAGCTTTTATTAATTAATTAATTTATTTGAGAGAGACAGAGATAGAGAGAGAGAGCACAAGTGGGGAGGAGAGGGAGAAGCAGGCTCCCTGCTTAGCAGGGAGCCTGACGTGGGGTTCGATCCCAGGACCCCAGGATCATGACCTGAGCCAAAGGCAGACTCTTAACCGACTGAGCCATCTAGGCTCCCCTAGGGACATTTTTAACATAGTAAACCCAAGAACAGTTTAAAATTAGATGAAAATAAACTTCAATAATATTAGGTATATGTATTTCAAAGTTTACCAGTTTATCCTCTAAGTATAGGATACCCCAGAATCTACAGTCTTGCTTTATATCCTTTCCTCTTGATTAATGTATTTCTTCATGATTAATAATATTTCATCAGCACTTGTATGAAATAAACTTTTTTTAAACATGTGGCATTTTTCTAATGAAATGTTTGTAAACTAAGTCCAGCAGCTCTGTTTCTTAAATAAAATAGGCAATTCACCCAGCCTTAGTTCTCTTTTTGTGGGCACTAAGATTACATCTGCTTTGTGATGAAAGGGCAGGGCCGATCACTAGGGCCACTTGTGAAGAATCTCTGAACGACTAGTCTCTGCTGCTGGCCTCACCTATTCTTCTTCTTTCATATGCCACAACTGGGTCTGAACTCCCTCATTTCCTGATCCTCAAATTACTCTTGTCCTCATATCTCTTTATGTTTATATCTGGACACTGTTTTCATCTCCATCCTATTCCTGACTTGAGTATGAATCCCCTTCTTAATCAGTAGCAATTCATAGAGCTGCTTGCTGTTCTGTGTTTGGGAATTCAATATTAAATCATCCTTTAGTATTCTACTCTTGTGTTTGTCACTATTAAAACAAAGTTAAACAAATCTAGGCAGATTGCACAGAGACCACAGTTGCAGATCAAAAAATATTCTTCCTGTATAAATAGACAGGAAAAGACAACACTTCAGGTACTCATCTCAGCAATCATCAAAGGTCAGTGGTGAGCAAGGGAACAGAGTTTTATTCAACCGTTAAAAAAACAAGCTATGTCTGTAGAATTAAGTAATACCATTTGGAGTTTACAGAGAACTCTATCAAAGAAGACCACTTTCAATTTAACAAAATAGACAATGATGAGTATTCAAGAAAACAGTTGTGGGGAGAGTGTGTTTTAGGTAGTCATAAACTAAATGTCATGCAAAAAACATATTTATATAAAATCAAGGATGAAATCAATTCAGTTACTTACTAAACACATTGGTTTAGCACTAGAACTTGTGAAATGTATGAGGGATACAAAGCGAACGAGATATAAGTACTTCTTTCAGGAAACTTATATGGGGAAAAGGGAATGTACATAAACTGTTAAAATTTTTAAAAGAACCTGGCAAATGCCATAACAGAAGTACATTAAGTGCTACAGGAATTCAAAGAAGAAGAAATTGTTTCCATATTGGGAAATTTAGGAAGTTTGATGTTTTTGCTGAATCTTGAACAGGGAGGCAGAAGCTGGGCATGGGACATAAAAAATCTCAAAAAGGGAGACTGGGAAAGATGTAGTGGAGTGGGGAGAAACTAAAGTGGGAGGAGCCCATTGGAGGTTGGTTTAACCTTGATAAATGATAATGGAGCATAAAGTAAAATGGTGGTCACCGAAAATAGAAGAGGCGAGGAAGTGAAAGAGAGACTGGGTAGTATCTGCAATAAGCCCTGGCAAATTATTCAACTGGGGGAATATGAAGAAAGGAAACTGAATTAGTAATCAAAATATAGTCTACATCCAGAAGATTGAAAATATATTGTATCATTAATAAAACTGTGGAAGACAGGAGCAAAGTTTTAGAGGGAAATTTGTGGTATATTCTATTTCAGATGCCCTCCAAATGGAGAAATCTAATAGCCACGCACAGATAGACACTGAGAAATATTAAAATATAGGTCTAGCAATTTTCTACATAGAAGTCCTACTTAAAGTCAAGAAATTACTAAGGGAGAGGGGTAAGACCCTTCCGCCCCCAAAAAAAAGCCAAGGAGAGAAGTCTGAGGAGCACTTCTATTTAGAAGAGAAAATAAGGAAGAGGGGCAAAGGACTAGTTTCTGGAAAAACAAAGGAAAGCTAGATTTTTAAAAAATAAATCACTTAATCCCCAAATACATATCAAGTGACAATTACGCACCAAGAATCATGCTGGGAGAAGTTTAGGATTCCATGGAAATGTGAAACTGGAGTCATTAGAAAACTCTTCCTGGGACTAGCATTGAAACAGAGATGGGATGTATGGGGAACTGGGCAGGGCAGAAGGTGAGAGAGTTCTGATGGAGACTTTCCAGGCAGAAGGAATGACATATGAGAAAACCCCAAGAGCATGACAAGTTTGATAAATAGCAAGAAATTCCCTTTGGAGGTGTAAGAAATGCGGCTGGAAGGGAGACAGACGTGGAGAAAATATTTAGGTACTATGACCCTGTTGAGAATTTTGGTCTAGGTAAAAGCAGTGGAAAGCATTTGAAGCATCTAAACTTGCAACGGGTGGAGGATGGAGGAAGTAAACTGTGGCATGACCTGCTTTTTCTCTCAAGGCATCTTGCTGACTGAGATGTAAGGAATGGAAGGAGTAAGTCAAGAGATGGAGAAATGAGGAAGCGATAATTTTAGCAGAGATTACGGGTGGAGGTAGACTAGACTTTGAGAAAAACAAGCCATTCATTGGATTTGGCAATTAGGAAGAATTATGATTCTGTGCTATAATACCAATCATTACAGTAGATTTCATCTCAGAATTTACACAACATTTCAAAATACAACACTAAATGTCAACATATACATGAACTAGAAGAGTTTAAATAAAAAGACCTACCAAAAATGTAAAGAGCAATCACTTTTGCTTGCCACGAGACCCCAAAATCCCACTGGGGATTGCTTTCTGTAGAGGGAAGTATTTGAATTTGAAGGAAGCATACATAGTTAGAGAAGAAGAATCCATTTATACCAAGTAGAAAAATGTGAGTCCTTTAAAATGTGGTGATTTGGTATACCTTGTGCTTAATCAATATTTGACTCTGAAGTTTCCAAATAACATGGTCTAGGTTAAAATTCACCCAACATTTTACCATTTTATAAGATAGTCTGTGTTTTATAGACACAGCAAAGAAACTTGAGAATATGCTGATAAACATGATTGGATGTGAATTTTAGCAACATAAATAATTTAACAATTTTAAATTTTAATAGTTTTAATAATGTAAATAATTTAATAATTTTAAACACATATACAATTCATGTCCCGTTGTTCTGCTATAAATAGTTCCTCACTATGTTTCATCATTTATGTGTGTAAATCATATTCTCCTTTCACAGACAACTAAAGAGCCTTTGGTCACGTTTTAATGTTTTTCATCCTGTGTGGACCATCCTTAAATGTTTTCTGAGCCATGTCTTTGCCATATTTATACAACTCTAGGGCCACCTTTTCCAAGCTCAAGTTATTTTTATTTGGAAAGATACCTTTAAATCACCATCATTAAGTGAAAAGTATCATTACCAAACAGCCCTAATCTGAATTATAACCACAGTTCAAACCCAAACACTAACTTGTTCAGCATGTAGGACTATCTGAATAAAAGTTCCTAGAATACTATACCATGAGATTATCATACAGTCATTTGTAGAGGTAGATGATTGTTTACTCAGAGAGTGACATGTAGGAAGATAACTTTTTTTTTTTAATCTGCACCTTGGCACTTTTACTTAAAAGATAGTTCCTTGGCTTTTTCGAATAATCACTAAAATAACACTTTAAGTCAGCTATATTCTTATACTTAAGAATTTTAAAAATCTTTAAATAAACCACAATGGTGCTATCGTATAGAATCCTGAATTTCTAAAGCAAATCTTTTATTTAAATGTCACATAAGTCTCTTGTAAGCTGTGTTTACATGTCTAAATTACAGATGTTTGTTCTTTACAGGACTTGTTCCTCTCTATACCATGTCATGAAATCAATATATGAGCTTATGCTTGATAAGGACATAATCATTCAAGAAGTGCTTATGGAGTATTTGCTATGTGCCAGCCACTGTTCTAGACACATGAAGCACATGGAACAAAGTTCTTTGACCCCAATGAGCCTACATTCTAAATATACATTTAGGTGCACCTACTGGCTCACTTGGTAGAGTATGCACATCTTGACCTCCGGGTTTTAAGTTCAAGCCCCATGTTGGGTGTGGAGATTACTTAAAAATAAAGTTTTTAAAAGAAACAAACAAACATACATTTATTTCCAACTTAAAATAGCTAATTGCTTTTCTGTTTCCTAGATGTTATCTAGTTTTTTCAAGGCACCAGCTGCTTAAAAATCAACTGGAGTCATTAGAAAACTATCGGGGGCACCTGGGTAGAGTCATAAAGCATCTGCCTTCAGCTCAGGTCATCATCCCAGCGTCTGGGATTGAGCCCCACATCAGGTTCCCTGCCTGCTTCTCCCTCTCCCACTCCCCTGATTGTGTTCTCTCTCTCACTGTGTCTCTCTCTGTCAAATAAATAAATAAAATCTTAAAAAAAAATCAACTATTGTATTGTTTGGTATTTTCTTGTAGATAATACGGAGAGTCTTAATCATTCTAGAAGGATATGTCTTAATTCCCTAAGGGTAGATATTAATTCAGTAGTAGACTGAATTAGTAGTAGACTGAATTAACTGAAGAA
This sequence comes from Potos flavus, assembly GCA_028534135.1. Lineage (NCBI taxonomy): Eukaryota > Metazoa > Chordata > Mammalia > Carnivora > Procyonidae > Potos > Potos flavus. Next base: position 83,740,890 of record CM052886.1, on the reverse strand, counting down.
AGTTAATTTGATTAGCTCATTTAAATAGCATTAATTTGATCAGCATGGGTTAAAAGATTGGGTCCCGTGAGCAGACTCCTCAGGTTGCTTTTCACCTGACTATAGGTAGTATTCCTACCTGCTTTTCTGAAATCCTCAACTGTGAAACAGATATGGATATGTTAGAAAAGAAAAGAGGAAATTCAAATTTCAAGTCCTTCTTCATACCCGTTTAGTGGTATTAGAAAGTATAAAAGGAACTATATATTTGAAAGGAAACTTCTTATAACACAAGCAGAACACACTATATTAAACTCAATGATTCTCCTGCTTGGACTTGATTCTTTTAAGCCAATGGACTCTTTCCAAGCTAAAGGCTCTTATATATATATATATATATTTTTTTTTTTTTCAATTTATTTCTTTGAGAGAGAGAACACGAGAGAGATCACAGAGGGAGAAGGAGAAGCAGATTCACCACTGACTGAGAGGAGAGCCCGATGTAGGGCTTGATCCCAGGACCCTGGGATCATAACCTGAGCCGAAGGCAGCCGTTTAACTGACTGACCCACTAGGCACCCCCAAGCTAAAGACTATCTTATTAGTCCTGCTGATAATTAAGGAGGGCTTGTGTTGCGATGAGTATTGGGTGTTATATGCACCTAATGAATCACTGAACACTACATCAAAAACTAATGTTGTACTATACGTTGGCTAACTGAACATAATAATAAAAAATAAATTGGAAAAAATGGAAAAAAAAAGAGTCCTACTGATAAATTTAAAATCGCCATGGCTGCCCAATCCTCATTATATGACAGGCCTCCTTCAGAATATGTCAGCTATTGATTTGAATATTTTGAACATATTTATTAAGATATAATTCACATACCATAAAATTCATCCATTAAAAGTGTACAATTCATTTTTTTAGTATACTCACGGTATAGTTTTTAGTATATTCATACTTAGTATATTTACTATATAGTCACAGGAATGTGTAACCGTTGTCAAAATTGAATCTTAGAATGTTGGGAGTCCTCCTTAAAAAAAACCCCACATCCATTAGAGTTATTCTCTATTACATCCCTAAACCTAGAGAACCATAAATCTACTTCTGTCTCTATAGATTTGCCTGGTCTGCACATTTCATATAAATGAGGTCATACAAATACATGGTCTTTAGTTATTGACTTTTTTTCACTTAGCGTAATGTCTTTAAGGTTCATACATGTTTTGGTTCTTTCTTTTTATTGTTGAATAATATCCTATTGTATTGAATATCATGTTAACTATGCATTTTTCACAGTTGCTCTCTTTCACACTGAGAACCTTTATAATCCTAGTTTGGTGGATGGTTATTTTTTGTTTTTTGAATCAGGAAAGGTATTGGATTTTGCCAAATGCTTTTTCTGCATCTGTTGAGATGATCATATGGTTTTGTCCTGTATTAATTATAATAATGTATTACATTAATCTACAGATGTTAAATCAACTTGGATTCTAAGGATTAGTCCCACTTTTTCAGAATGTACGATCCTTTCCATATATTGCTGGATTTGGTCTAGTATTTCACTGAAGATTTTCTGCACCTAGAAAATAACAGATATTTTTCTTTTGCTGCCTTTGTCTAGAATAGACAAAATGATGGCTTTATAAAATGGTTGGGAAGTGTTCCCTCCTTTTCTAATCTTTGGAAAAGCTTAGGAAAACTGCAATTAATTTTTTTGAATGCTAGGTAGAATTAACCAGTGAACAATCTGAACCTGGGATACTCCTTGTGAGAAGTTTTTAATTGCTAATATTAATCTGTACTTGCCATAGCTTTACTCAGATTTTCTATTTCTTCTTGAGTCCTTGTTGATAATTTGCATCTAACAATTTGTCCATTTTATCTAAGCTATTTAATCTGTTAGCATAAAGTTGTTTATAATATTCCTTCATGATCTTTTTTATTTTGATTTTGGTGATTTTTCTTTATTGCTTTTTCTTTTATTCTCTATTTCCTTTATTTCTGCTCTAATCTTTATGGATTTCCTGCCTTTTGCTTGTTTTGGTTTTGGTTTAGTTTTTTTTTTTCTAGTTTGAGGTGGAAGTTTATTTTATTGATTTGCATCTTTCTTCCTTTTTAATATAGGCCTTTATTGTGATAGTAGAAGGGTTCTTCTTGGCTGTGTCTTTCTCTGTCTCTCTCAAACATCTGTGCCTTTTGGTTATTATCATACAGCTCTTAGCTTCCTCTTAATTGCTCTCCACCAAGGTCTCCACTGTTCATCAACACTCTTAGGCATGTACTTCACTCTCTGTCCCAAATAGTATCTGTCCTCACAGGGAACGGTGCAGATCACTTCGTACTTAAGCCCTGCTTTCCCTCTGAGCACTCCTGTCCCAAACTAGGTATAGGGCCCTCTTTTCCTGTAGTAATCTCCACTCTATGCTTGTGGATTAGAATCAACTTTGCAGGCTAAAAAGGCTGCGAACATGGGTCAGGCTGCACCCTTCTAGGAGCAATCAGAGCAGAACACAAGGCAGACCAGAAAGCATTACCCAAACCCCACACAGACCCACCCGCACAAGGCTGAATCCTCTCTGTCAGGAAGGTTTAAACACAAACTCTGACCAAACGCTAATTGAATAGAAAGCTACTTTTCATTTAAGCAATGCCTGGACTTCTGATTCATAGAAACTGTGAGATAATAAATGTGTGTTATTTTAAGCTACTATGTTTGTGGCAGTTTGTTACACAATAGAAAACTAATCCATCCCAGGTACACTCATTTGCTTTATCCCAAATTACACATTCAATCATCTTAGGAAAACAATTTTAATAGTATCCTCCCTATGATTATTGGAGAAAGTTTTAAAATACCATACTCTCTCCCCCTTATCCTCACATTTTGGGTTGCTTTGGTTCAGTTACCCTCCTGTTGCAATGCACTGCATATGCAAACATCCAGTAGGTCTCATTTGTGTCACCTCTGAAGACTTGGGAACAGGGCAGCTAATAAAACTGGGCCAGTGTTTATGCTGCTTGGGTGTGTCTGTGACTCAAGAGTCATGTATTTTTGCCAGCCTTGAAATTATGGCAGGCTAACATGTTAGCTTGGAAATATGGCAAAACACAGACCCTTCGCAGTTCTCAACACTACAATAACTATGCTTGTGTGTCATTTTCATGTCTAGTATCGACTGATGGTGCTTAATATTTATTGATCTGTATCACCAGAGGGGATTTTTTGGACAATTTTTCTCAATAAATTTTCCTTTTAGTATTATTGATACTCTCTATTGTTTCTTTCATTTTATTATGTTCCTTTTGGGTCATAATTTTTGTATCTCCTACTTCATCTTTACTAACTTTATTTTTCTATCTTCTTGAAATGAATATCCAGCTAAATAATTTTCAGTGTTTTGTTCTCCAGTATGTGTTTTTACGCCTAAGTATGTCTAGCTAGAGGTGTATCATAGATTTTTAGTCATTATATGGTTAAATATGCTCGTTTGAGGCTGGTAAACATGTACAAACTTCCAGCTATAAGATGGCTAAGTCTGACAATCTAATGTAAAATATGGTGACTGTTGTTGATAACAATATATTATATAATTGAAATTTGCTAAGAAAGTAAAACTTACATGTTCTTACACACACAAAAAAATACATGAGGTGATGGATGTGTTTATTAATTAGATGGGGGCATCCTTTGACAAAAAATATATATATACTTATATACACGCACATGTGTGTATATAAGTATATATATATGTGTATATAAGTATATATATATTTTTTCCTTCTTCTAAAGCTGCTATTAGAAATAATCTAAGTACTGGGGCGCCTGGGTGGCTCAGTGGGTTAAGCCTCTGCCTTCGGCTCAGGTCATGATCTCAGGGCCCTGGGATCGAGCCCCACATTGGGCTCTCTGCTCAGCAGGGAGCCTGCTTCCCCCTCTCTCTCTGCCTGCCTCTCTGCCTACTTGTGATCTCTCTCTCTCTCTCTGTCAAGTAAATAAATAAAAATCTAAAAAAAGAAAAAAAAAGAAATAATCTAAGTATTAAAATTATGTCCTCCAGAACTCTAAACACTTTGTCATAGTTTCAACATTTCTAGCTATACCTTAGAAGATTTTCTCAGCTAAGCCACTTCACTGTTTATGTTTGGCTATGTCAATTTTGCTGTTTAACATCCCCACTAGTTTTTGAATTTAATTTTTAGAATCACTCTTCCATACTTATTTTTTATTTTTTAAAAGATACTCTGTAATTTATTTATTTGACAGAGAGAAAGACAGTGAAAGCAGGAACACAAGCAGGGGGAGTGGGAGAGGGAGAAGCAGGCTTCCTACAGAGCAGGGAGCCCGATGCAGGGCTTGATCCTAGGATCCTGGGATCATGATCTGAGCCAAAGGCAGCTGCCTAATGACTGAGCCACCCAGGTACCCCACCAAACTCATTTTAAATTATTATTTTGATTACATATTTTCTTCTTGTAATTATTTAAAATGAGCTTGTGTCTGTGTGTAAGAGAGAGAAAATGGCAGGGAGAGAGACATTGAGAGATCAAAGTGAGAGTCAGACTTGACTTTAATAAATATGAACATTTTTATGCTATAATATATAAATACTTATAAATATTTACATTTTATGATGATGTTAATGACTTACGGTTCATATACCATATGAATATATATTTAGATCTCAACTTTTTTGGCACAGGATTGGGGTTTCGATTTCATATAGGTGGTTTTTCCTCTACCCTAACTCCTATAAGGATTAAAATCTTTCTTGCCTGATTGGCATGATTTTTCTGATCCCATTTTCCTAGTTAGTAACTCTTCTTGTCCCAGGCTTTATGTAGTGAACACAATTCCAGATTGGCACTATAGGCACATTAAGATAGACTTGATTAAGGTAATCTATTGCCCTTCTGTAGGTAATAGAGCCCCTGCGTTCAGTTTCCAGACCCAGAAGACTATACACACGCTCTGATTTCCGCACAACACCATGCCAGTGGCCTGGCAATAACTGATCTCTCCCTTTTCGGAACAACAAGGGATTTTTCTTTATTTTTGCTCAGTTTTGTATGTGAACTTTTTGGTTATTATTATATTTTAATTCTCATTTCTGTGTGTATGTAGTTCATGTGTGCATGGTTCTTGTCCAACATCTCAAAATGTTTTATTAATGAAATTAATTTAGAATATCTATGTTCATCTAAACCCCCTATATTTGTTAGCCTCATGTACTATAAACTAACTTTTTGGTTAAATGAATTTTCTTTATCTGCTAAAAAACTACATTGAATTAAATTACACAGATATATACTGTGTTCTTAGTATACACATAGCACTGACAAACATGCCATTCAAGATTCCAAAAGGCAGAACTAGTCTAATCTCAACAGATCCAGGATTCTATACAGTAATAAGATGAAGGCATAATTACTACAACACACATTATGATAAGGAATAACAAGCATTGTGTGAAGATGAAGAGATGTCACCAGATGGTGAGGTTGGGATTTAAGGAGATGTTCATGAAAGATTCTAGGAAGTCAAGGCACATGAAATGAATCACTAATTTGTGTTAAAAGATCAACAGGTTGTGTTGGTTGTACTGAAGTGTGCAGAAAGGGTTGTATTCCAAGTGTTCACTTAGAAGTCCTTTCGGTAGAGAACTAGTTTAGGGTCATACAATTCCGAGATTAAAATGCTTTAGGTTACAGGATCTCGATGTAATTCTGTAAATAACAGAAACTTAAGGATGTATGTCTAGGTAGCAAGTCTATTATGTTCAGTATCTCATCTCCAGGGCCTGACAAGGTGACTAAAATAGAGCAGGCGTTTAATAGTACTTGCTAAGTGAACAAATAAATAAGTAAGCAAATGAAGATTCATGTCAAGGTCTCGCAGGACATCTTAGATCAGTTATAGAATTCATTACCAAAGAATGTATTTTTGGTTTTGAAAAAAAAAGTGTTATATTTGACAAAATTTAATTGCTTGAAGGCCAAGTATGTCCTTTTATTCTTATTAGTGCACATCACATAGCAAGACGTCCAGCACCAGCTCAAAATCTTATTATGTATGATCTTTGAGGCCTGACCATGGGGAAGTACAAAGCTTTGCCTGGCAGGCTTCATGTGGAGAAGCTGCCATTCCCACACCAGAGCTGGTGCACAGCTACTGAATTCAGTTTTTTGGAAGGAGTTGCAGTCAAGGACTCAGGCCCACCAGGCCAGTCATGCTCCTGCACACATTTGCATTTCTAGTCCCAGGCACCTCTATGAAGAACTACTTCTCTGGGGTCTTGAATGAGGCCATTTTCCCAGTTCTGATTTAGTAATTTCCACTTCTAGCCTTTCTCCAAATTCCTCACCCACTCCTACCCCCACCCGGCCTCCATGTCCACAAAAAGTCAGGAGTCTTTTGTTAGGGCTCCTTCCCTCACCTGTGTTGCATCCACTTAACCTTCCCCCAGTGTCATTCTGTGGAGAAAAATGGCTGGCACCATTTTTGGTCCCTTGATGGCACTGTCATAATAAGTTAATAAAAATATAAATGTTACCTTCAGTATGACTTACTGTCCTAATTAACCACCTTGACTCAACACAGAGTAGGTTCTCTATTAATTAACTGATGGAAGGAATGCATTGATGAATGAATGAGCGACCATCTAGTAAGAGAAAGGTCATAAAGCAATGTGAGCGTGGTGCACAAATGGAATACATAACAAATGTACATCAACAGGCACAGTGTCTCCCTCATTAAAAAAATTAAGAAATACAACCTTTATCTTTCTGAATGTCTGAAACATAAAGAAAAATACATCTTACTACACATTTGAAGATACCTGTATAACATAATTACAATGTCATTTTTGGATGTCTTCAGCAAAGTGACTTCATAAATGCTGCTAAGAATATTTGCTTGACACCTTTTTACAAAATCACCTAAAGTAGTTTTCAGCAGTTTTGTAATTCATTATGACCACATAACACCTTGGCATATTTTATGAACATAATACAGCCTAAATGGGAATTCCAAGTGATAGAGAGAATTAGAATCCTATGACCAATATTATAAAATAACATATAAGTAATGAACAATAATATAAAATAAACTTATTTGGGGAGTAAAATATAAATAAATATTTATATTTATAAAACCTTATATTTTATTGAGGTTCTTAACATATTCATCAGAGGTGCACAGATTTATCAGAGATTTAAAACATACTCATGTTATCATTTATGTAAAGCAGTTTTGATTCTTTAAATTATGAAGTTTTGAAACCGTCAAATACGACTTCATCTCCAGGTACCTGCAGAAGTTTTAACACTTTTCCCCAAAATAAAGATGAAACCGCTGATGATCTGACTTTTAAAAGTAAAGCATCTCAATTTATAATTTATTCTTTATCAGAAGAAGGGAAATAGGACAACTTCTTTGTGATTTTTTTATACCATAGAAGTCATGACAGGAATTGAAAGAAAACTTTACTAAATTCATGAAAGTGTGCATGCAATGTAATAATTATTCTATACCTAAGATCTAATATTCTGAAGAAAATTACACCACAGAAAGTACACTTAATGTACTTTAGTTTCTACTTCCGTGGTGTTAAAAGGTTTTAAAGTGCTTTGAAGCAAAATGGCAAATGACATACTTTAGAGAAAATCAATATTTTCTGCATTTGCTACTAAAAGGGAACATTTTTGTATGTCATTGTTGGGAGACTTGCTCATAGAGAAGTCAGCTATATTTTTAACTGATTTCTTCTCAAAATCTTTATCATTAATATCTTACTTCTCATGGGCAAAATTCATTTCCCACTGACTTGCAAAAGGGTGATAATCATTGTGGCAAAGTCTACCATTAAATTCTGTGCAGCATATTTAAAAACAATTGCTTTAAATCATGAACTAAACACAATTATTCACCATGATCCATAACTGTCTGTCCACTGTGAATAAAATAGGTCTTGGATTTCTCTGTATGAGGATATACATATTTCACCATGTTTTTTAGTATGCTATTTTTTTAATCTCACATTTTAAATAAAAAGTGATTTTTCTATGAATTTGATATCCTATTCTTTACAGATTAACATATTAACCATTCTTGTAAAATATGACCATTAAAAAAGGATGGCTTTATTTTAACTAACAATCATCAGAATACAAGTTAGAAATCTTGTGCGCAGCTACTACATATCTAATCTTATTGTACAGCCTGGACTCATGTATTAGCATTTATCAAGAATTCAAAAATTTTAAATTGTCTCTTATATTTGTCATTGCAGAAAGTTCTAAGAAAAATCTAATGTTGCTGCATAAATTTAGAAAAATAGCTACAATAGTTGAGGATCTTTTCAATTTGACAAGTATTAATGGCATTCCTAATGCTTATACTAGGATGGATGGAAGCAAGACAGACATCTTCCGAAGTCTGTGCATAACTAAAACCGGAGTCTCAGGAAGATGTATTCATTGATATGTTTAAAACTCCTTTAATTTTACAAAGGGAACTTTTACAAATAAAATCATACAATAAAATTCTGTACCAAACACTACAAAGTAGTTTAAAAGTTAGTGCCTACAGATGTGCCAAGCACAGAGACACCAGAAGTTTTCTGAGATAGCATATTTGACTATGAGCTTCCTTGTGGCCAAAGCTAATTGAAAGTCTCTCTCTCTTCTCTTGACTTTTGGGCTCAGGAGTAGTAAGGCTCCTCACTATTACTATCCCTGGACATCTCATTGTTCCTTGTTAGTTTCCCTTAACACTGACCATACTTTGTAAATATCCTCTTCAATAAACATCTGTTAATCATTACCTTTGATTGTGCTCTTTTTCCTTTTGAGACTCTGACCAATACAGTCATGAAGACCAAGCGTTAAGGTGATGTATTTTTTAAATTTACGTCTAATAGCTAATTTTTACCTAATAGCTAGCCATGTCACATTTACCCAGAGGTGTACTGAGAAATGTATAATTATGAAAAAGTGATGTAAAAATAGAGTTCCCTGGTGTTGAAGAAGAACTTAGTTGGAAAGTTTGGAAAATCTTCTAGAGAAAAGTAAGGCTTCATCTTTGAAGAATAAAGAGGATTAAAATGTTTTCTTAATATACAATGGAAAGAGATTTTTCTTGTGTATTGAAGTTGAACCTAAACAGTGAATTTGAAAGGTTGAAAAATATGCTATAAAAGAGAGAAATTTGGGGGAACAATAAAAGTGTCTTAAATGGAACTGTGTAAAACTAGAACTGAATAACACAGAAGAATGAAATAAAGTGCTCTGTTAAAGCAGATGAAGGAAGGGAGGGACCTTCCCAAATCAGTTAAATGTATCTAGTGGTAAAGCTTTTCAACAAGTTATTCAATTCTGAATTATCTTTATATAAATATCTTTATATAAATACCTTCATTACTAGTAATGTAAAACTATACAATTAAATTGTTCCTTTGTTTCTTCATTTGTCTCTTCTTATTTGTAGCTAATATCAGGGTTTTTTATTGATAAAATTCAGATGTTTATAAATTTTCACACACTTTTGAGGGAAAAATTTAAAAAATCATATGCATTTAGTTACTTTTCCTCCCTTTTATTAATGTAGAAACAGATTTAAGTATCTAACATAAGCAAAATATTAAGGATAAGTAGAAATGTTATTGCTATTATTGGAAATAATTCAAGAAATTAAATTTCAAAATTACAATAAATCAAGAACAACAGAGGGTATTCATCTGATCATTTAAAATGAAAAAAATAGTTTAACAGCCAATGGGAATTGACAATTTACCATTCAAACAACTAATTTAGGAGGTAACTGAGTCAAAGTTGGACTCATCCTCTTAGGAGGGAGCTAATGGAATTCCAGAACTGGAGCTGGATTATGGCCCAATCAACAAATCATTAAAGATTACTAAAAGCAGTCTTCTGACAAGGAAAGGGCCAAAACAACCCTCAGGTTACTGAAGAAGCTAAGACACAATACTACTGTGTATTATATAAACATTGTTAGGGAGATTTTGCATATTTATTAATATAAGGTATGTTTTGTCTTAGTCTGGGTTGAGAAAAAGGGAATTTAAAGGATAAACATTAAGAATGTCTAATGAATTTATTCTATGTTGGACTTCTCCATTTGTGGGAAATATTTCATATTCTCTCATTACCACATCTACCTTTGCACATTTTTGTACAGGGATAGACACATGACCTAACCCATGTAAGTCATTGCTCTTCTTTGCAATTTTTAAAAAATCGGACAAGAGAATATATCTTCTGGAATGAATTCTAAATAGGAAACTCAGAGCTAGTTGTGCTGAGCCCAGCTTGATCCCTTCGTGTCCCAAAATTTGAATGTTCAATCCTTCCTTCAAGCAGATGGGATACTCCTTAAGTCCTCCTTTTAAATCTCTCTATGATTAAGCTAGCACAGGTTGAATTTCTGTCACTTGTAATCAAAAGAGTCCTGAAAAATGTAGATTCAGTGGTAAACTATTTTATAGATGCTTGTATTTTATAGGCTTGTGATAGGCTACACGAAAGTACCTAATCACATCAGTTGTTTGCCAAATTTAATATTATCTTATTAGAAACAATTAAGAAGATAAAAGTGAATATCATCAAGAAAGATGTAGAAATACTAAATGTAACCATGGACCAAATTTCATTGTAAACAGAACATATTTCTAATTTTCATACATTAGAAAAGGTTATTTATAAACCAAATATTTTGTTATTCCTTTCTTGTACTCTTTCAATTAGCATAGATTTCTATGTGCTCATATAGTCCTGTTAGGTGCAAATCTAAAGAGATATAAGAAAATGGGAATTGCAAAGGCTTCTATCTACCTCTGGTATCTATCCGCATAATGTCCGGCTGAAGGAGATGATTGGATGTCTGCCCCTGCTCACCTTCATGGATTGGCTTTTAGCTTCTGAAGAACAAGAGACCACTACAAAAGCCAAAGAGATATTTGGGGATTCAACATTATCCAATCATGCTGGAGAGCTCTGGTGAGAAAGGCCCAGTTGATGCAGACATTTTCCCCATTTCTTGGTGGAGTCAGTAAAGAGAAAAGGTCATGATACTTTGCTATATGTACCCAGGAGTAGGAACTCTGTGGAGAGTAGCATTTTCCTAGAGGAACAATAGGTAGCCAGGAGAATATACAAATATGAAATCGGAATCCACTTCTGAAAATATAGAAGATGTTTATGTGGATATCTCCGAGGCATGATTAAAATGACAAGAAGTAGAAGAAGTAATAATATTTGCTTAAAGGTTTCTCTGGAATCAACACAATTATTCTGAACTAATAACAAAGATTAAAGAAAAAAGATACATGAAATTATTCATGTTGCATCATTAAAGATGAAAAATGTGTTCTCTGTAAATAGTCTTAATGAAGTATTATGTGGATTTATAATAATGGTTTCTCACATTTCTCAAAATACGCTTTAGCTGAGAAAAAAGCCTTTCCATTAAATAGTTCATTAAACTTATTTCACCCATTACAGAAATATAATTTTCATGACAAATTAAATTACAGCTATTTTCTTTTTACTTCAAGAAGGATACATGATTCAGTGAATTCCAAATTCTTACATCACATGTAAATTAACGTGCCTATAAAAATCATTACAACAAAACATTTAAAGTACATACAAATGAAGCTCAACATCTAACAATGAAACAGCATCATAAAATTATCTGGATATTAGGTTTCTAGAAATTAACATTTAGATGCTACTCTATACTTTAGAATTCTAAAGAAGTACTCTTTAGTACCTACTCATTCTGATATGAAGGACTTATTATATTTGATATATTAGAATATTAAGGTGCTTAAGAAATTATCATATTATTTATTTGAGATACAAAAGGTTACGAGGCTTGCTGGGTAAAACAATGTTAGCCAGATAAGATGAAGTTCCGAATTAAGGCAATGAAGAACTAGGTGGAAAAAAAAGCAAAATTCAATGCACGAACAAGGAAGACTCTATAGAATAAGAATATAAAAATCTCTGGAAAGACCGCTGAGGATCAGCAAAGTATGGGAGTGGGGGATAAAAATGGAAGAGAGATAGCATCAAAGGTAATTTAAAAAGAATGGGGAAGGGGGCTTGGGTGGCTAAGTAGGTTAAATGGCTGTCTTTGGCTCAGATCATGATCCTAGGGTCTTGTGATTGAGCCCCACATTGGGCTTCCTGCTCAGCGAGTGGTCTGCTTCTTCCCCTCCACACCCTCCTCCCATCTCCCTCCCCTTGCTCATGGTCTCTCTCTCTCTCACACTCTCTCGTGTGTGCTCTCTCTCAATTAAATAAATAAAATCTTAAAAAAAAAAAGAATGGAGAAGATTAGTGCTAAGGAAGCAAAGAAAGCTTCAAAAAAAATAGAAATACTTAATGGAAAACATGCTACAGAAAATCCTAGCTCCTTTTTATTTAATACACAATTAAAAGTACTGAATATACAGAAGTAAAGAATTTAATGTGATAAGTAAAATAAACCCTTGCATTAAATACAAACAAAGCGTTGTGAAGGAACCAAGTCCATGGAACTTAGTTCCTAGGAAAGGGAGATATTAGGAAATGTATTTTCAGTAGAATGATGAGAGATAAAGGCCTTATAACAATGTGTTGAGAAGCAGACAGAAAATGAGGGGTAGGGCTGGAGCTAGGGTTAGGGTTAGAGTTAATTGTAGGGTTGTATGGTCATGGAATGTTATCATACGTTGAAAATGCATGCAAGGGGGTATTGAAAAGGATGGATGGTAAAAAAAAGAATTAGCTTGAATAAAGTTAGTGTTAGAAATAAAGAAAAGTGATAGTACTAATAGAGTCCATTTTCCTCGAGAATTTGTGAAAAATATGATCTAATCGCTGAAAGGAGTGGCTAGAGGACTTCTGAAGACTGGTGGTGATTTAGATTGCTATGGAAAATCTGAGTAAGTGCTAAGTGCCAAGTAAAGATAAATAGAAGAATTGCCAATGCACATTAAAAATTAATGTTTGAAAGAGTTTGGAAATTATGTGTCTAACTGAGTCTATCAACTCTCAATTTTCAATTATATATACATTTATATACAATTATATATACATTTATTTATAAATGTGAATATATACATATAAAAATAAAAACATATAAAAATAAAAAGAAAGCATGAAAGTCAGCTTAAAATACAAAAGGAATATTGACAGGAATTCTTTAGGAAAAAATGAGAAACTAGGGAAATGACAGCATTATTGATTATTTCAAAGTGATTGATTAATCCTAGGATTCTGACTGCATAGGAAAGGATTTAGAAACATGCAGCAATAGAAAAGAGTGGAGGACTGGAAGATTTGGTGCAGCTGAAGAAAATGTTTAATGGAATCAAGCAGTTATAGACAATGTGCAAGAGAAAACTGAGAAGTTTGGGTTTCTGATGTAACACATAGAACAGAGAATTTTTGGAAGGTAGAGGCAGTGGTGAAATCTTGAATGTTCTGACAAATACAAACTGGGCAACTAGATAGCAAATCCAAAACCACTAGGAAACATTCATAACAAAACTAGGTCATAAGGATTCTCCAAGAACCACAAAACATAAATGTTGGCGACCTGCATCTGTATCAGCATATTGTTCACATGAAGAGGAGAAAAGCAACAGAGTATATGACAAACATGAAAATAGGAGAACCCCAAAATAGTCAAATGGTATTCACTGGAAAAGATGGCAGGCCAATTTGAAATCAACAGTTGAAAATGAGAGTATTCAGCCTTCAAAAAAGAAGAAGAAGAAGAAGAAGAAGAAGAAGAAGAAGAAGAAGAAGAAGAAGAAGAAGAAGAAAAGAAAAGAAAAAGAAAAAAGAAATCTTGCCATTTGCAATGACATGGATGGAACTAGAGGGTGTTATGCTAGGCGAAATAAGTTAATCAGGAAAGACAATTCTCGTATGATCTCACTCATATGTGGAATTTAAGAAACAAAACAGAGGATCATAGGGGAAGAGTGGAAAAAAAAACACACACACACACACAACAAGACCAAACCAGAGAGGGAGACAAACCATAAGAGACTTTTTTTTCTTTTCTTTTTTTCTTTTGCCATTTTGATATTTCCTGTATTTTTTTTTTGCATTTTCTTAATTTCTTTTTTTTCCCCAAATACTTTTATTTTATTTTTTCAGTGTTACAAGATTCATTGTTTATGTACCACACCCAGTGTTCCATGCAATACAATACGTGCCCTCCTCAATACCCACCACTAGGCTCGCCCAACGCCCCACCCCTAACCCTCCAAAACCCTCAGTCTGTTGCTCAGAGTTCACAGTCATAAGAGACTCTTAATCATAGGAAACAAACTGAGAGTTGCTGGAGAGAATGGGGGTGAGGGGATAGGGTAACTGGGTGATGGACATTAAGAAGGGCACATGATGTAATGAGCATTGGGTATTGCAGAAGACTGATGAATCACTGACTTCTACCTCTGAAACTAATAATAAATTCTATGTTAATTAATTGAATTTAAATTAACAATAATAATTAAAAAAAGAATGAGAGTATCTTTCTAATCTAGTAGCTGGTAGGTACAGAGCATTCGCCGTAAGTTCTGAACAGCAGTGCTCTCTCAAAATTGACCGAAAATTCCTTTCAGAGCAGCCTGTCTGAAAAGTTACCAAGGAAAGCCAAGGAAAAGTTACCAAGAGTACAATCAGGATTAGAAAAGAAAAGTGACAATATAAACAAAGAAACAAAAGTGAAAATAAGAGTGAGAGAAGGTTTGAAAGCCAAGAAATCACAAAAGCAATATACCAAATACCTTACTTGATAAAAAAACAAAATAGAGGACTACGTGAATTTAGAAACCCCATTTGAACCATCCCTCCTTCTAAAAGTTCGAAAAACATGAATTTACACATGAATGAGCACCAGAAAAGGATCTTAGTCAAATTTTATGCAGTTATTATAACTCGAAACAGAATACAGACCATATAAGATTCCTACAAACATAAAAGCATGCCAGAAATATATGGCCACAAAACATAACAAAATTGTATTCTGCTTTTTCAAATAACCTTAAAAACATTAATAAAAGTCTATTAGGGGTGAAGATAAATCAGAATTAGGAAATTCAAAAACAATTTTTTTAAACTGAAGAAAAAATTAGAAATAAAAGAAAAAGAAAATCATTTCATAAATTTAGACTAATTTTGAAAGAAAAAAAGGCACATTAATACAACAGATAATGACAAGAAAAATAGAAGAAAAAAATGTTTAAAGTAGGTCATAAATAAATGAAAAAATGAGATGATATAAAGTTTAATAGAAAGTGAGAAGTACTGAAGATATGTAAAGAAGATCCAAATGGAAAAATAGGGTTCCCTGAAAAAGAAAGCAAAAGCAACATAACAGAATAAATATTAAAAATCATAATTCTAGAAAAATTTTCTGGAATTAAAAAGAAACTACTACATATTGAAAGTGCATACCATGTACAGGAAAATACTGACATCAAACAACGTTAAAAATATGTCTAATAAAAAATATGTCTAATAAAAATTACAGGACTTCAAATTAAAAGAAAAAGTCCTTTGGACATCTATTCAAAAGGGAATATAAGGGAAAAAAATGAGATTATCACCAGGCTTTTCAAAAGCAACACTTTATAACAGAAAAACAAAATGCGGTAACATCCTCAAGATACTCAAGAAAACCTGAGCCAGGGATTTCTTATCTGCCAAGTTTTTCAAGTATAAAAAGGCCATAATCGATCTCATCGCACCACTTAAGAACTCAACACATGAGCACTTGTTGAAGAATCCCATGGAGAAGTAGTTTGGGATAACCCAAGTAAGTAATGAGCCCTTGAAATCGGAATTGGTAGTGAGGATTAAACAGAGAGTCGTGCAGACCCTGAGTTCATAAGAGTTAAAGGTAAAAAAAGTATACGATAGAACGGCTGTATGCTCTGACAATGTAGGTGCGCTGCAACTATTAAAGATGATGTGGGGAAAAGGGAAGAACATATGATATTTATTTATTTATTTATTTGTTTGTTTGTTTACTTACTGTTTGCAATGATCATACTGGTGGGTAGCATTAAAATTAATATTCTAAGCTTACTGCTTATGTAAATGGAATAAAGCCAGTAAGTAAGTATGGGGATGTATTTGTTTTCTATTGCTCCATAACAAATTGCTGCAAAAGTACAGGGGCTTAAAAGAGCACACATTATCTCAGCTTCTACAGATTAGAAGTCCAGGTGTGAGTCTAGGGTTTCACTTTATGAATCTAGGGTTTCATTTTATGAGTCTAGGGTTGCAATTAAGAGGTTGCAATTAAGAGGTTGAGCATAGCTGGGTTCTGATTTTGAAGGCTTGACTAGGGAAAGATCCTCTTACACAGTAATGGCTGTCAGCAGTCAGTTCTTCGCAGCTATATAAAACTTGTAACTTCCGTTTTTTCTGCTGAGAGGCCACGCTCAGCATCTAGAGACTGCCCGCAGTTTTGGAAGCCATCAGAAGTTCCTTGCCCTGTGCCTTCCTCAACATGGTCACTTATTTAATCAAACCAAAAAGAATCTCTACAGTCAGTCTTCTCATAAGACGGAATTTTATGTTCCATAATACAATCACAGAAGTGACATCTCATCATCTTTGCCATGTTCTGGTGATTAGAAACAAGTCTTATGGTTAAGAAATAAGGATTATTAGAGGATGAATAACAGAAGGTGGGGTCACTGAGGGTCATGTTAAAGTCTTTCTACCATAAGGGATACACCTGGAGAACCGGCATTTGCCATACCATGCCATACCAGCATTTGTGGTATGGATGTGATATAGATAAAATATTTAAAAAGTTAACTGAAAACTGCATGGTCCTTAACTGAGAGTATCTGTGAGAAGTCATGAGATACCTCAGTATTCTGTGCCCTTTCTTATGTCCAGTGGTTGTCTCCTGAAAAGTCCCAGAAAAAATGACCAACATATGCGTATTCTTAGCACAAAGACTGCGGTCTTGTATACTATCTTCCACTACAATAAATCAGAGCTTATTGGACAAAAAGCATACTGGGGGTGGAAAAATCAACAAGATAACTGGAACTGTGGTCACAGCAGATAATGAAAAAATTATCAAAGATTACTATACTAAAATGATGTCAAAAGAACTCAGAAATCAACTTAAAACTGAAAATTCCCACTGGCCTAAAATGGACTAATTTGAGCTCCAAAAAGGGTGAAAATTATAATATATTGAAACCCCTCAAATATATTTTAATCCCAGTTTATCAAGACATTTCAAAGAAAATGGATTTGCCAACTTTGATAAATTATAGGGAGTCAATTCATTATCTTGAAAACAGGTATGTAAAGAATCAAGCATTTATTCTGCCAAATAGTAGGTAAGTACAAGCATTTACTTATAATGTTATTTCAGCTAATAAATAAAAAGCAATGAAAGATTTCACAAATTACCAATTTGCATCTGCCAATGAATTAAAGGATTTAGGCACTGGGTACCAACAACTGCTTACATCGTAAAAACAAGACTATACTGTATATCCAAGATCTGCAGACTTGCCAAAAGGCTTAATCCTAAGTCTGATAAAGTTTCTGGGTCTAGCTTCCAATGTGTAAAAATAAAGGGGTCAGAGAAACATGCTAGACTATACCAGAAGCATTCAAGGAATACAGTTAGGCTGTGAGAAACTCAACGAATCAAATAGTTCTTCTAAACAATTAAATAGTAAGAAAATGTCAGGGATCGAAAAGAAACAAAAAATGGGTAAGATTTTAGCGTGAAGAATTAACATTTGAGTGATAAAACTATAAAGAATTGCAGAAAACTGTTTACTGTAATTAAATCAAAATTATTATAAAAATCAGGATAGTGGTTAATTTTGGTGACAGGGAGTGTTTTGTTTTTTTTTTAAGACTTTATTTATTTGATAGAGAAAGGAGAGAGAGAGCACACAGAAGAGGGGAGGGGCAGAAGGAGAGGGGGAGGGAGACTCCCCGCTGAGCAAGGAGCCCAGACAGGATGTAGGGCTTGATCCCAGGACCCTGGGATCATGACCTGAGCCGAAGTCAGGTGCTTAACCAATGGAGCCTCCCAGGTGCCCCATAAGAGGCAAGTGGTATTGACTGGAATGGAGTACATGGAGAGAGCCTAGCAAAATTCTATTCCTTAAGCTAAGTGGTAGTATAACGTTTCAGTTTTACAACACTTCTTTAAGGTACATATTTGGTTTGTATAGTTCTGAATCTACATTTTATTTCATTCTTTGCAGTGATTATGCTTGTCTAATGTGTACAGAAAAGGTAAAAATAAGAAAAGGGGTGGAGCTGTTCTAGGTTTAGGCAGAACTCCTACCAAAGCCACAGACAGGAGTTCTGAGGTTGTGTGCTCGACAGTGAGAGTCAAGGAGCTGGGAAGCCCTCATGCGGCAGTACTGGAGCATCCACATGGATGAAAATGTCTCCTAGAACGATGGTGGGCTTTGGAGAGCAGGATGAAACTACTCTGTGTAGAAAAAGCCTGAGTAAAGGGATGCCAGATGTTTAGGGTTGTTGATGATGGTATAAGAGATGAAGAAATGACAGTAGAGCAAAGACAACAATGAAAACAAGAATAAAACAAGTGTAATAAGAAAATTTCTTTTTAAAATAATTTGAGACTTGAGTGGGGATGAGTGAGTAACAAGAACTGTTTAAAGAAATAACTCCTGGGGCGCCTGGGTGGCTCAGTGGGTTAAAGCCTCTGCCTTCGGCTCAGGTCATGATCTCAGGGTCCTGGGATCGAGCCCCACATCGGGCTCTCTGCTCAGTGGGGAGCCTGCTTCCCCCTCTCTCTCTGCCTGCCTCTCTGCCTACTTGTGATCTCTCTCTGTCAAATAAATAAATAAAATCTTAAAAAAAAAAAAAAAAAAGAACTCCTTACCTGTAACCAAGAAATTAACCCTTGAAAGAGTCTAGAATTTTTTATAGGCTCTTCTCACAGTTTTAAGTCCCCTGGAGTGGTTTGCTCCAAAGATAGATATTGTTCATTTATCTCAAGAAAGCAAAAGAAATCAACAATCACTATCAATGATATGTAGTAGCCAACAATTCTGTGCTCAGCACTGTAAGTGCCGTATATTGGCAGATAAAGCCAATCCCCTTCTGGGGCATAAATTGTATAATGGAGCTGTGCTCTATCTGCCAGTAACCCCCAGCGGCTACAGAAAAGGTTCTGTTTAACATTTGCTGAGCACCAGTCGTGCATGATGATCCAAGGAGACCTGAATATGTTTATGTGCCAGGGAGAACAGAGGTACCATTTCTATTATCCAGCAGTCTGATTTTAAAATAAATAGAAGTTACTAAGATGAAAATGCACACTACAAATGCTAGCCTACATTTAAATGGAAAATTTCTCCAAGGAACTCAGAATTCTATGTTCCTGAAGTCAATTTTATTTCAAACTCAGGTAAATGAAACTGGAAACACCACTGATTGAGGTATATTTAGGTACATGATTTTAGCAAGTGTCACAAAGAATACTGACCAATAAGCACTTTAAATACCACTCAGTAGGATTAGAATGGCAGGTGCCCCTATGAGAAACAGAGCTACCACAGGCATAATGCTATTCCCACAATGTATGGGTGACATGGTAATTGGGAATGGCAGAACGTGTCACATCCTTCATTGCAACCCAGCTGCTGCTCTGCCAGGGGGAACATAGCTGCCGTACCATCTGGGTCCCTCTTTGGATGACTAAAAGCACGGCACTCTTCTAAAAGGACAGCATTGCCATGCCCTGATCGCACTAAACAGTACGTTAGAGTTATACTCTCAGGGTGGGGACCCGATGAGTACATTCATAAAACCTTAGAGCTAGAATTGGTCCTAAGGGTCACCGACATCATACACATAGCGGCTAATAATGTAATTGTATCATAGTATACTCAACATTTTTTCTAGTTAGGTTGTATAACATACATAAAGAACGATAATTTTCTAATAATTTTAGCATGAAATATCAGTATTTATTTAATTACCTTGGCGCTATTCATGAGGAAAATAAAAGTAATAGTAATTTGAAACTATAATTCCATTGGTATTTAATAGAAAGTTACAAAATTAATCCACTTAAGTAAGTTACTCATTCCACACTAATGAAAGTTGTTGACATTTTACATTTTCTTTTCAGGAAATTATGTTTTTCTATAATTACGTGATAGCCCATATGCTTGCCATTCATGGCTGCAAGTGAGCTGTCAGAATTCCCAATAATAATAATAATATATACTAATTTTTCACCAGAAAAAGTACCAAAATTTCCACATCATCTCATGATCATCAGGAAGTAGAGCACAGAGGTAAAAATTACAGATGCTGGAGCCAGCTGACGTTGGCCCTGTTCTTGCTCGGCTTCTTGAGTCCTTGAAAAAAAATTACTGAACTTTCCTATACTAGCATTTCTCTACCTATAAAGCTAAGTTGATAATAATACTATTGTTTGTTCTAAGGATTACATATAAGACATCAAGACTAGTGCTTACCAAAGCTCACTCTACATTAATTATCAATTCTAATTATTAACTAGATTCTGGATTAGGTGAACCTCCATAGATCAAGGAGCCTGTAGGTGGATGAACAGGGTGGGGCTTTTATAGGGAGCAAACTTCAAAACCAGTAGAGTATTATCCTACTTGACAACTAGGCCTTGTCACATCCAATGACAGACACCTCTCCTAAAATCCTGCTTCATGTGTTCTCCAGGGTTCTTTTGCCCCCTCTGCCATTCTGTTTCCAATGGTCTTTTATAGGCCCCAGCAACCCAAGACCCCGTATTCATTCCCACAGTCAGATTCTGTGGATTTGAAATTTGGCCCCTGACATCTCACTGCATAACTCATCCATATGGCATTTACTGAGCTACGATAATCAGAAAGAGGCCAATAAAATCACATTCTTGAGAATGATTTAATGAACACAACCTGGAAATAGGTAATAACTTTACAGAAATAGACATCTCCAAATAGGTGATCAGCTTCAAATGTTTTCTCTCAGCTCCCATTGACATCAGAAAGTATTGGCGCCACTGAGTCAAACATTACACAGAGCAACTTTACTACATTCTTAAAGTTTCCTCTAAAGCTGGAATGGTTAAGAACTAATGTATGTTATTCTAGTCCCCTCTGGCCTCTGCCCATGGGAAAAACAGATATTTCTTACTAATCGAAATCACCTTCCTAATGGGGTATACAAGGACTCTCCACTTTCTGCTCAATTTTGCTGCTCACTTTCTGCTCAATTTTAATTAAAAAAAATCACCTACCTGATCCAAGGTAACATAATATTTAATTTCATTTCTGCTTCTCCTGTTACATGTTTTCCTAAAACCTTCCTTCTCTGGAATAGAGATGAACTTATAAATGACCTTTATCTTAATCACTCTTCTCTGACTTTAATTTATAGGTAAAAGTGAAAAATGCATTGGAACAATGAAAGGGCAAGGTAATCATTTAATTTCTGTTGCAGAATAAGGAATTATACTTTTAGGATCAATTAGCAGTTCACCTGTAAGGCATATGAATGTTAGATAAGTATAAAGTAAGGAATATCTACTGTCTAGCCTCTAGCTTTCATTCAGGGGTTGATTTAGATAAAACCAGACAGGTTAATTCTGAAAGGGCTGATGGCAGGATTTGGAGAGTTTTATACTTTTGGTTTATTTAATATTGAGAAATCAATGGAAGGGTAAGCCGTTTTACAGCATTTATCTTTGCATAAGTAGATATTGAAAAATTCGTATTTCATACTCAGCTATGAACACAACTGACAGATTAAGGTCCTCCATCTTTTATTCAGTAAATTAGGCACAAACTGTTCAAAAAATCATTAGGCAACTTTTAACAATATATATTATAAAATAGAATAAGGAATAAGGAAGTTGGAGAAACTGCTCCGACCTTAGGTAAAGTAAAATAAAGTCAAAAGAAAGAGTAAAATGCAAAACACAAGTCTCGGGTGGCTTCCGCCAGTCCAAGGGTAAAATTCAGTTTCTACATGAATGAATAAGCTTTAGGAAATTCTCTGTAGATGCCATTTCCCCTAACCAAGCTTTTGATAGGTATTAAATATCAGTAAGTTTGAGGTTATATCTGACCAATGCCTAAAATTCAGATAGTCTAGGTTGCTGATCAAGGTAAGATCGACATTTTTTAAACAGGGTTAATGGCTGAGAATAACATTGACATTCTCCTATTAAAGAAAGAAAACAAATACTCTAATATGGGCCCAAGTCTGCAGAGATGAACATATACTTCTGTATAAAAATAGATGGAGGAAGGAATTATTCAAGCATGCTGCAAATATTCTAAATCCATTTCAACACAGAGTGACTGATAGTCTTATATTCTAGGCCATAGAGCTCTGGTTTTCTCCAAGGTCCAACAGCTACCACTATGGATGAAAAGGATACATAAAAGGAACAATTGTATTTTCAGGACTCTTTCTGCCAGGAGAGAATGGGACCAATTATATAGCTGTCTATCAAGGCACCTATTAAATTTATATCAACAAAATAACAAAGGTGTAATATGAATACAAGAAACACATACGAATCTGTTATCTATAGTGAATGTGGGTAATAGGGAGAGGATATAAGGTACTCATTCAGATCAGAAACTAGAGTCAGCTCATTAAGATTCAAATTCAAAAGAAGGTATGCTAAAACACACTTTGTTTTGCCACTTTGAAAATTATAATTTTATGTGTACCACTCCTTCCACACACCAAAACAAAACAATACCAAATTGTTCATACAGACCATGCCACTTGAAGAGAATTATTTAAGATTCTAAAAAAGCGGGTGTTTATATCAAGTTTACACGTCTTAATTCTTGTTCATATCTTAAAAGCTTAGGAAAAGCCAGTGAATATCACAAACAAGTGTATGTTTTTCTTAAAAGATTTTCTCCTCAGGGTTATCATGAGAATGACACTGATCAATAACAGAACAAACGTGCCCAATGCCTTCCTATTCCTCACAGAGGACATTATCTTGAAAGGTCAGACTTACAAACAACTGAGAGAAAAAGTTCACACTCTTAAAATGGAATATAAATTATTATATGAGCCCCTAAATTGAAAGAAGGGCAGTTTACAGCTTTTATATTTAAAATAGGATACACTATAATATGGACACTCTCTTTATTCACTCAGTGGCACGTTATTTCATCTATGCCCGTGACTGAATAACTCTATGTGCTGATGACATCACAGTCACATCTTTAGTAGAGGCATCTATTCTAAACTCCATATACGAATTTCCAGTTGTCAATGGCCATTTCGAAGTTTCATCTCTGAGTACCTAAACTCCAAGTCAGAACTCACAATCAGGTGAACAGGATTCTTTGCCAACATTCCCTAATGTAGTAAAAGGTCTTATACTCCACACTCTGTGCAGTTGTGAAAGTTCAAACCTACAAGTCTTTATTGATACAGTGCTATGTTTTGCAGCACTATTCAAACCTGCTGCTTTTATCTCTTGAATACTTCTAGCCTTCTTTTACTTTTATCCATCTTCACTGTCGCCGCCCTAACCCAAGAACCACCACCTCTTGCCTGGCACACTGGATTGTCCTCCTAACGAGTATTATCACATTCACTCTTTACCTTTTTAAATCTGCAATACACATGGCTTTCAGTGTGACCACTTTTTAAATGATAAATATTACTCCCATAATAAAAATCTTCAAGAGTATGATTAGAATGAAGCTGTCAATCCTTGATATAATCTATTAGGTATTCAGTCTCCATCTTCTATTTCCAACCTCTTCTTGCACCACAACCTTCATTGCTCTTTATTCTCCAGACACACCAACATTTATCCAGTTTCTATACATCTTTCTGTTTCAGGACTTCCCTGTTGAATCTATCCATCTACCTCAACCTTCTTAGATTTTGCAAATTTATATCCTTTGCACATTTCGGATCTCAGTTCAAATCTCACTTCCTCAGGGAAGTTATATCTGACTTTCTAAATGAGACTAGGTCCCTGTGATAAAAGCCATCAAAACTACCATAATTAAATATGTCCATATTTAGCTACTTTCCATATTTAGCTACCATATTTAACAATTTAGCTACTGTCATTATCACGTGCAAGAATGTAAACTATCTGGGGGCAGGACTTTTGTTTATTTTGCTCAGTCAGCCTCAAGTTCAATGCCTATTGGGTAAGAGTCACAAAATAAGTATCTTTAGACTAAAGAATCAGATGAAGGCTATTGTGTCACAGTTGTAGATTTTTATAAAGACTAATAAATTGATGAGGATGAAAATTTAGCAGTCCAAGCAGTCCTCTAATAGGTCCATGGGCAGAAAATCTATCTCTAGTGCCTGAAAGAGCATGAATTTTAAAATCATTTTACAGGAAGAGGGGAAGTAAAGCTCATTCATAATGTGGCCTTGAGCTTAAAAGCTTCAGGTAGTTGATCAGGTAGTTCATTTTTTATTTATAATGTGGGGGAAATAAAACAC
The DNA here is from genome assembly GCA_028534135.1 of Potos flavus. Lineage (NCBI taxonomy): Eukaryota > Metazoa > Chordata > Mammalia > Carnivora > Procyonidae > Potos > Potos flavus. Next base: position 83,716,379 of record CM052886.1, on the reverse strand, counting down.
ATGCACGGTACGAAAACTTAGGCTTCAACAATCAAAAAAATTCAAATTTTACCAAAGATAACCCTGTTCTAAAAGGTACCATTCTACCTAGATGCAGCACCCAATCTCAGGTTATACCAAAAAAGTCAACAAGCACATTTCTGACACAATGGATTCAGGAGGGGAGTGAGGGTAAAACACACTTTCCAGGCAACTGCAGGGTCTTAGGCTTTTATGGAGTGAAACAGGGACCTCAGGTTTTGAGCAGAAGAAAGTAACAGTCCACCTTAAAAGATCACTTGGACTGCTTTGTTGTGAATAGATGTAGGCATAGAAAGCAAGAAGCAAGGAGATGAGTTAGGAGGCCATTGCAATGATCCTGGCAAGAGATGACAGAGGCTCAGACGAGGCAGCCATAGCAAAATGGTTACATTCTTGATACATAATAAAGGTGGATTTGTAGACTTCTAGACTGATGAATATGGGGTCTGGGAGAAAGAGTAATCAAAGTTGTTTTGGTCTGAGCAAATACAAGAATTAAAAGTAAAGGAAATTGGTGGCATGGGTAGATAATCAGGAATTCAGTTTTGGACATACTGACGGAGAGGATGTTCATTTTGATATATGAAAGTTCATCATTATGGACCTGAAATTCAATGCAAGGTCACATGACTTTTCTTCTTTTTCTTTTCCGTATTATTTTTTTTCACAAATCTTCAGAAATGCAAAGAAACAATCATATTGACATAAGATGATCTTACACTCTTCAAGAGGCACATATAAGCGTTACAACTCTACTAGTTTACATGTATTAATAGAACTTTTTCCCGGAGTCTGTAAGACTTGAAATGTAAGCAAATACACTAGTTATATCATTGTTTCAGGTACTCAGCAACATTCTTTAATTAGAATAACTAAATCAAATTTTTTGCCTATGTTTATTTTTACAGTTATAAGATAGTAATAAAGCACTATATTCTACAGTAATTACTTAATAGGTTCTAAAATGCAGGATCTTTAACCTTATTAATTAAGAAATCCACAAACTTTGAACATAATTTGAGGGATTCTCAAAAACAGACTGCAATATTTAAATATTTATAACAGAGTGCCTAATATATATGTTCCTATTTAATTTTTAGAAATTATATCATTAAAAATAGGTAATTAAAAAATAAATGTAAATTGTTTTGATTCAAATTTTTCCCCAAATAATCAGCAACCACTAGAACAATACTTGAAACAAATAATAATCTAAGGATGTTAGTTAACAGAATAACAACCAAACACAAAAGCTGGGATAAGGGATGCCTGGGTGGCTCAGTTGGTTGAGCCTCTGCCTTTGGCTCGGGTCATGATCCCAGCGTCCTGGGATTGAGTCCCGCATCGGGCTCCTTGCTTAGCGGGGAGCCTGCTTCCCCCTCTGCTTGCCTCTCTCCCTCTGCTTGTGTTCTCTCTCTGTCTTTCTCTGACAAATAAATAAATAGAATCTTAAAAAAAAAAAAAGAAAAAGCAGGGATAACACAAGTACAAAAAAATACTTGCCCATTTGCACTAAAATAATTCACTCAATACTTTTAACTTTTTTCAGTATAATTCTTATTTATTTATTTATTTGAGAGAGAGTTCGCAGGCAGGGGAGCAGAGGGAAAGAATCTTAAGCAGACTCGGCGATGAACACAGAGTGGACATGGGGCTCAATATCATGACCCTGAGATCATGACTGGGGACAACCAAAACCAAGAGTCAGATGCTTAACTCACTGAGTCACCCAGGTGCCCCATGAATTTTTCCAGTATAATTTAATGAGGTTGTGCACAGAGATAGACTAATAATAATATTTTCTACTTTCCTACAAGTAAAAATGAAACTTCTCCCTGACTATAGTTGAAAGAAATGTAATTTTGAGATATGCCATTGAGCATATGTTGAGATATACCATTGGGCAAATACTAGCTGTTGCATAAGGTACACCAAAAATAGTTATGCAAATAAAACATGAAAATGATATACATTTTTAGTGCCTCAAATACATGTTTTCTTACATACTGGAAAAAATTATGTAATGGAGGAAAGACCCCAGTGAAAAATCAGAAGATAGGTAGCTTTTCAAGTTCCAGGCAAGATAGAGAAACCAAGAAACCAGGATTGGATTTAACAAAAATAAATCGGGGGGAAAATATATGAATATTTATCTATTTATATATGTGTGTGTATACACACACACACACACACACACACACACACACACACATATATATATATTTATATATATATATATATATATATGAATGGGGAAAAGGAACACTTTTCAAGATAGTGCTTATCAGGTACATACTGCTTATCAAGTAATGAAGGAAAGCTCCCCGAGAAATAGAAAAAAAGTGAGGTGAAGCCTAAGTCTACCCTAGTTTACTGCTTGACAGTTTTCAGGGAGTGAGATAGGGAGGGAAATCCTTTGCAGATGCATTACATTCCCTGAATTTAAGAGGCAAGGCTGAGAGTCCAGAGAGACCAAGGCAGCTGGAGTTCACATGAGAGTACCTGTGATAGCCAGGGTTCTCCTCAAGTATTCAGCATAACACTGATTAGTAGATGAATGTGAGGAAATTATCTGAGGCCAAGAGAACAGTCACCTGAAAAGGATATTATATTGGATATAGTAACAATACTATATGGAAGACTGTGTCTTAGTAGTGGAGGATAATTAGCTCTAGACAGAATAATGCTCCAAGATTGCCTAGCATTCCATTAAAGCAAGACCTGAAAGAATCAAACTATCTCCAAATAGCTCAATTGCAGTTCAGAAAAAAAAAAAAACCCTCATAATCACAGCAATATTCATAAGGATGCAAAAGTATCCAACACCCGACAATGTTAAATTTATAATTTGGCATCCAACCAAAAATTGCCAAACATGTAAGGAAGCAATAAGCATGAGTCATTATTTAGAGAATTATCAGTCAAATGAAATGGGCCTAAAACTAATACAGATGATAAAGTCAACAGACAAGCACATGAAAACAGTTATCATAATGTATTCCATATACTCAAAAAGTTAGAGATACAGATTTTTAGAAGACCCAGATAAGTCAAGAGATGAAAGCTAAAATACCTTGGATAAAAAATAGACTGGATAGGATAAGTGAGAGACTAAACATTGCCAAGCAAGAAATTAGTGAACTCTAAGACATAGCTAGAGTATATAGATAGAAATAGAAACTATCTAAAATGAAACACAATAAGAAAAAAATTTAAAATAGATTAAAAGAGTATCAGTGGACCATGGGACAACTTCAAGAGCCCAAATATTCATGTAATTGAAGTACTCAATTCAATTGGACAAAAAATTCAAGTGGACAAAAAATTTTTTGAAGATTTTTTTTTCTCAACTCTGTTAAAACCATAAACCCCAAATGCACGAAGGTCATTGCTTACCAAACACCAGAAACATGAACAATACACCAAAGCACAACATAACTGAATTGCTCAAACCAGTGATGAAGAGAAAATTTGAAGAGTAGCCAAAGAATAAACACATGTTGAAACAAACAATAGGGATACAGCACATTTTTGAATTCAATTCAAGTGGACAAAAAATTTTTTGAAAATTTTTTTTCTCAAATCTGTTAAAACCATAAACCCCAAATGCACGAAGGTCATTGCTTACCAAACACCAGAAACATGAACAATACACCAAAGTACAACATAACTGAATTGCTCAAACCAGTGATGAAGAGAAAATTTGAAGAGTAGCCAAAGAATAAACACATGTTGAAACAAACAATAGGGATACAGCACATTTTTCATCAGAAATAATTCAAGTGAGAAGAAAGTGAAGCAAGTCTTTCAAAAGTATTGAAAGAAACAAAAACTCAATCTCGAATCCTATTCAAGGTAAAACATCTCTTAAAAATGTAGGTTGGATAAAGTAATTTCAGACATACTAAAAATATTCATCAACAGTAGACCTTTATTGCCAGAAATGTATAAGATGCTCTTTAGGCAAAAGAAAAATGATACCATGGGGGAAATATGAATATATATAAAGAATGAAGAACACCTGAAATAGTAGGCATATAGGAAAATATATAAGATATTCATTTTTAAAATCACTTTGAAAGACAAATTTGTTGTTTAAACAAAAATACTAACAAGGCAGACAATCAGTGAGGTAATAGAAGGCTTTAACAAGACTACCAACCATTTTGAGGTAATTGAAGTGTTCAGAACACTTTATCCAATGATAGCCCATACACATTCTTTCCAAGTGTACACAAAGTATTTCCCCAAATAGAGCACACTCTGACCATTTTTTTCAAATCAGATTAAATTTAAAATGATTCCAGTCATTCAAATATGTTCTGTAACCACAATGGAAACAAACTGTATATTAGTAATAGAAAGACACCTTAATTATCTCCAAATATTTAGAAAGTAAATAATTCACTTCTTAGTAGCATAGGGGTCAAAATATAATCCAAAGAGAAATAAGAAAGTACTCCAAACTGAATGAAAATCAAAACTCAACAAATCAATATCTGCACAGCCTTACCAAAACACTCCTTAAGGGAAACTGATGTCAATATGTTTCTATATTAAGAGAATAAGGTCTCAGATCTATAACCCCAGGTTCAAACTTAAGTAACTGGAAAAAGAATAACAAATTAAACCCAAAGTAAGAAGAAGGAAAAAAACTCAAGTGAAAATAAATAAAATAGAAAACGAAAAGTCATAATAATAAAGAAAAATCAATGAAACAAATAGGCGGTTCTTGCTGAAGATGAATAAAAGTGATAAATATGCGGACAAATTGGTTGTGGAAAAAGAGGAAAAAATACAAAATATCAATGACAGGAATAAAAGAAGTGACTTCATTACAAAATCTAGAGATATTTAAAGAAAAATAAAGAAACAAATAATGCTATGCCTATAAATTTGACAACATAGAAGAAATGAACAAATTACTTGAAAACACACTACCACGTTTTATCAAAAAAGTGATAAATTGTATAGCCCTATGCGAATTTTAAAAATTTATTTTTTAGGTAATCTTCTTCCACAGTTAAAAGTCAAGATGGCTTCACTAATGAATTCTATCAAACATTTATGGGAGACATTATACTAATTATATGCAAACTCTTCCAAAAAATTACAGAGGGGCAAATAATTCCAAACCTATTCAACCAGGCCAGCATTACCCCGACACCATAAACAAAAAATATATAAGGAAGCTATACATCAATATCCCTCATGAATATAAATTCAAAAATTATTAACAATATTTCAGTTAAGAGAAATGAATGATATATAAAAAGGATTACCAAGGGCTGTTTTCCAAAAATGCAAGGTTATCTTAAACATTTGAAAATTAATCAATACATTCATCAACTTAATAAGCTGAAAAAGAGAAATGTAATCATTCCATCTCTCTGGGTAATGAAAAAAATATTTGAGAAAATCCAACATCTATTCCTATTAAAAAATAATCATCAAATTTGAAGAGGAGGAAAATTCCTCAGTTGTATAAAGGGTGTCTTCTAAAATCCTATAGCTAATACTATACATAGTGGAGGAAAAGATATTGTACAAGGATGTTTAGTTTCGTCACTTCTATTCACTTGCACTAGAGGGTTAGCTGATGACATCGGGAAAGAAAAAGAAAACACAGGCAACCAGATTTGAAAGCAGAAGTAAAACTCTATTCAGAGATAATGTGACTAATTACGTAGAAAATCCAATGCAATCTACAAAATAGCTACAAGTAGGTGAGATCAGCAAGGTTATAGGATATTAAGATCAATATACAAAAGAATTTATATTTGTATAGTGGCAATGAATAATATAAAACTGACATTTAAAAATAACCATTTAAAATATCCAGAAATATGAAGTACTTAGATGTTAATTTGACAAAATATGTAGAAAACTACAAAATATTCCTAAGGAAATTAAAGAGGGTTTAAGTAAATGAAAAGATATACTGTGTTCAAGAATCAGAAAACAATATTTTTAAGATGTCAATTTCCCCCAAACCTACATCATCTACATTCATTTGCTGATTCAATGCAATTCCAATCAAAATCCCAGCAGGGTTTTTTTTTAAATAGAAATTAACAACTGGATTCTGAAATTCATATAGAAATTCAAAGGAACTAGAATATCCAAAACAACTTTGAAAATGAAGAAGAAAGTTGAAGGAGTAAAACTACTTATTTGGGTCTTATTATAAAGATAGACAAATAAGTCAGTAGAACAAAAGGAGTCCAGGAATAAATCTACACATATATGGACAATTGATATTATAACAAAGGGTTTAAAGTCAGCTTAGTGGAGCAAGGATAGTCTTTTTGACAAATGGTACTGGAAACAGTTGATATCTGTACGTAAAAAAAAAAAAAATGGAGAAGGAGGGCAAGTAGAAGAGGAGGACATGGTGAGGGGAGGAGAAAAAGAAAGGAAGGAAGGGAGGGAGGATAAGAAAGAACAGATTCATTTCTATCTAAATTTTATGTTGCATATAGAAATTAACTAAAAATGGATTACATACCTTAATGTAAAACCTAAAACTTTAAAAATTATAGAAGAAAAGATATGAGAAAACTTTGTGACCTTGGGTTAGGAAAAGATTTCTTAGATACGAAACCAAAAACAAGTTTCATAAAGGGAAATGGTGATACACTGATACACTGGACTTCATCAAAATTAAAATTCTGCTATTCAGGAGACACTAGTGTAAGAGAATAAAAAGAAAAGTGCCAGACTGGGAGAAAATATTTTCAAGATATATATGTAATCAAGGACTTGTATCCAGAATAAATAAAGAAAATTCCAAATTCAATAATAAAAAAGCCATTCAATTTAAAAAACAGGCAAAAAAGATCTGGACAGTCATCAAAAAGATGTACAGATGGCAAATAAGCATATGAAAAGATGTTCTATATCATTAGGCATTAGGGAATTTCAAATTAAAACCACAGTGGGACACTATTACCTACTGAGTAGAATGGCTAAACTTAAAAAGATTGACCACATCAAGTGCTGGTGATGATGTGGAAGATGGTAATGATTTTATGTAAACATAAAATGATAAAACCACTTTGAAAAACAATTTGACAGATTCTTAAAATGCCAACACACACTTAACATACAATCCTGCCATTCAAATCTTCTAATTATTTAGGATGAAAGAAATCAAAAAGAAGCCCTTCCCCTCAAAAAGAAACCCCACATACTGTAAGGTTCCATTTATATAAATTTCAAAGGTATACAAACTAATCTATAGTAGCTGAAAGCAGAACAGTAGTTGCCTAGGAATGAAGTGAAGTAGTAGGGGTAAGAGATGGGGACTACGATGGAATCTTTTGGACAGGAAAATAGGGCCATGAAGGTCGTTATCTTGATTTTAATGAAGGTTTCACTGGCGTACATCTATGTAAAAACTTGCTGTATATGTTATATATGTACAGTTTATTGCATGTATGTCAATTTTAACTCAAAAAAACTGTTAAAAATAACAGAAAAAATGTAAAGTGCATTTTGACAACCTATTCAGCTAATACATTTATGTGTTAAAATTTAGAACTTGCTTCTAAGAATAGTAGATCTTTGTAATAATGCCATTAAATATATAAAGTAACTGGGGCGCCTGGCTCAGTGGGTTAAAGCCTCTGCCTTCGGCTCAGGTCATGATCTCAGGGTCCTGGAATCGAGCCCCGCATCGGGCTCTCTGCTCGGCAGGGAGCCTGCTTCCCCCTCTCTCTCTGCCTGCCTCTCTGCCTACTTGTGATCTCTCTCTCTGTGTCAAATAAATAAATAAAATATTAATATATATATATATATAAAGTAACTATTTTATTCTTTTGTGATAGCTAAGGAACTATAGCAAATGCTTACAACTTGTGACAACAAAGTTCAATACCAGATCAGTTGTTGCAAATTAATTCTACTGTATTTTCATGCAATATACTTTAGATATTTTATGATTCTTTTGAAAGTTAATGTATCCACATATGTACCTAGAATTACTAGCTAGATCTATGTTTATTACCATTTTAGGAAAAAAAATGTGCGATGCATTAAGACTTCCCTGAAATACTAATAATGGTATTCAAATATGCTGCATATTGGGTCATTTTCTCAAATTCTGAAATTGGTATACTATTATAGAACCTAAATGAACTAGGTCTTCACAGAATTCATTTATTCATTCAACAAATATTTCTGAATGCCCATTCTATGTGTTGCCTCTGTCACAGCATATCTTATATAAAATCATTTGATGGTGAAGTCCAGTAAGTATTTTTGAAATTGGACAGTATGTTTAAGAAATTTATATGCTTCAGCTATCATACTTAATTTTCTTTTGGTAAGTTAGATGATTTTTTACAGTAGTTCTCAAATTGTAGCTGCATCTGATTCAACCGGAGAGAGTGTTAAGAAATAGATTGCTGAATGCCAACTACAGAGTTTCTGACTCAGGAGGTCTGAGCTGGTACAGGATATTTGTAGTTCTAGTAAGTTTCCAAGTGAAGCTGATGCTGCTGGCCCAGGAATCATTCTTTGTGAAGCACTGATTTATTAGAAATAATTGTATAATTATGAATAATTAAGAATATAGTTTAAACCTGGGGAATAATAAAGGTAAGGTACCTCAATTTAAAAAAATAGGAAACAGCTATTATTCACTTTAAATCTCACTTCACATATTATATCATAATTACAAATGTGAAAGTCTATAGTTAAAGTGAACCAGCACTCCTGTATGTGGCATTTACACTTGCAATATTTCTTAACAAAATTGGGGGAAAATTCTATGAACCCCAAATCTGACCAACTTCTCCAGTTAATGGGAGAGACATATTATAGCAACCTTGATAGGGCAAATGATTACTGTATGTTTGAGCATTCTTTTGGCTCAAGTTATCTATCTCTCTACCCTGAGAATATTAAAATATCACAGTGGAGCAATAAAACCGGAAGAAATCTTTTGGGCACAAAAGAGTCAGGCAACACTGAATAAATAGGGCATCTCCACTGGGACTTATACACCAGCAAATCTGTTCACTGAGTTCTCATGAGGGGAGTGAAACAGAAGACTGGAACTTAAATAGAAAAAGGTAATAAAATCAACCCCATATCTTATACAATAATCCTTTCCAAAAATTAAAAGTGTTATATAATGAAGGGCGGTAGCAAAATCTGATAAAGACGCTAAATTACTGCGTAAGCTTCCTGTGTATTTTTATCACACTTATATAAACTACTGTGTGGTGACAAACAAGAATGACTATTCACCAAAAAGTTCAACAGAAACCATGCCGCCTGCAAAGTGGGCAATACAAACATTTTTAGAATAACAGGGCAGCCAGTGCATCGAAATCACCTTTAGCCAGATACCTTCCCCGAAATTTTCATGTAAGTGGAAACATTTCACAGAAAAGCGAAAACATGCACCAGAATTGTGATAGCTATCTCTATATCCATCCATTCATCCATTCATCCACCCACTCACCCACCTATCTATGTAATTAGTGATATATAATTTCCTCTTTAAGTACCATTTATTTTTAATCAATGGCATCCAAAATGTGTTGACGTTATTTGGTTAAAGCCAATGAAGCTGTCCAGGGGATGTATTGCCTCAAATATCTCCTTTAATGGGATTTAATGTAAGGGAATTGTAAAATTACAGGTGTGGTATACTACATATTAAAATCTAGAAAAATCAATAAATTGAGAGTTAATATTCTTTATGCACACATTATGTCACAGGATTCAGGCTGTCTGAACAAAAGCTTCGTGGGACTGCTATATAAGCTCATGGTAAGCAAAATCTAAAATTAAGAAAAAAGAGCAAACAGTGTTACAGTTCGGGTTTGAATTGTTGGTGACAGATGAGAATATAATTTTTTATGTGCTGAAAATATATTTTTTTCACTGAGACAGTATGAATTACAAGATGTTAATTTGCAAAAATGGTTTCAGAAATGTACCTTTAGGTTTAATATTAAATATAGAAAAATATAACAAAAATATTGCTTTGTTTTGGCCAAACCTCTTTCAGAGAATTATGGCAAGTCATTTTTATGTAGAGATAAGAAACCTTATCATCTCTTCACGTTTCTCCAAATGCTATTTTCAAAAAATTATGCAGCTTCTATCCTCATAACAATAATATTATGGACATTCGACTCTCCCTAGAGACTTTTTAAAATGTGTGAAATACCTTAGATATTTGGCACTTATCAGTTGAGGACGGCTATCTGACAAATTAGCAGGAAGAATCAGAGATCTGACAAAACATACTCACTAACAGAGAATTTGCAAATCCCAAACTTTAACATAATCAGAATTTATACCATTGGTAATGACTCTCAGGAGCTAGCAAGATGGCAATATTCCCATTCTGTGGATCCTAATGGCTGAATAAGACCTCTCTCATCATATTTTCCCCTTAACAACAATCCATCCATGGACAAAAGTGCCTTTGTGGGAGTTGTGTGATCTAGTGCAATATGCCAAGGGATCCGGGAGTCTTGTCCACCCATGTATAGACACAAACTTTGGTTCCAGCTATGAATTCTGAAGTAGCCTGTGAACTGACTCCTACCCATTTGAGCCATGGTCCAGGATCCTCTGAAAAATGCTGTCTTAGACAATCGCCCACAGATGAATGAGCCTTTGTGGAAGGTTTTTCAGCAGAGAAGTTCCAACATATCACTGAAGAAAAAAAATATAATTTTGTTGCACTGGAGGGGGGTAGAAGAAACTGACTTTACCTGCATTACCCCTCCAAGGCAGCACACAGCTCAGCACCAAGAGAGAACTTCTTATCCCATGATTTCTCTCATGAGGGAAAAATGACAGCATGTGAATGAGCATCCACTATTCCAGATGTGCAGGATGCTGTCGAAGAAGCCCATTTCTCCCCTGCCATATCCAAAGTACTGCATAATTTGGGTCAAGAAGAGACTATGGATAGGACTCTAGGAGGGCATTAAAGGGACATGAATACTACTGAATGTGTCATGGACTCCTTCAAGAGACAGCCTACAAACTGCTGAGGATGCCTTGTTTGCATACCCCGCTTCCACCAACTCCCCCTCTGCAGGCCTCACCTACACACACAACCCTAACCTGTGGCTAGCTCCCTATACCCACTCCCTATGTTGGTGGTGAGAGAGCTTTGGCTGACAGCTAGTAAAAATGTACAGAAAGCTGGCCTGAATCTGCAGGCCAAGGAGAGACCGCAAACTTGAGCTTTAGTCCCACTTGTGGGAAAACAAAAGGGAGACTGTCAGCACCTGGTCTAGCATGTTGCAGGATAAAGAGAAGGTAAACAAGCTAAAGAATTCTGCTACAAAAGGGAGAAAGAAGAGCAGAACAAATGTATCCAATAGGAGGACTAGTAGGATTGATGGATGATATTTCTCTCCCAAAGGTAGTTAATAAAGACTAGAGGAGGTGATTGTTACTTTAAATGCAAAGCCAGCAATACAAAACTTGAAAGAACATGAAAAATTAAGGAAACATGACACCACCAAAAAATCAAAACAGTTCTCCAGTAACTGATCTGAAAGACTTAAGATCTGCAATTTAACTGGTAAAGAATTCAAAATAGCTATTCACAGAAACTCAAGGAACTAGCACAAAGCACAGAAAGACAATCGATGAAATCAGGAAAACAATACACAAACAAAATGAAAAGTTTAACAGAAATCATAAAAAAAAGAACAAAACAAATTCTAGAGCTAAAGAATACAATGAATGAAATCTTAAAAATTCAATGGAAAGCACCAACATCAGAATGGATCAAACGGAAGAAAGAATCTGTGACTTAGAATGTAGGCACTTTGAAATTATCCAGTCAGAGCAGAATAAAGGAATAACACTGCAAGACAGTGAAGAAAGCCTATGTGAATTATAGTATACCAACAATTTATGAATTGTTAGACTTCCAGAAGGAGGAGAAAGGGAGAGGGAGGCAGGACAATGAGAATTTCTCAAATCTGGAAAGAGATTTAGATACCCAAGTTCATGAAGCTTATATGTCACCAAATGAATTCAACTTAAAGAGATGTTCTCTAAGAAGCATTAAAATAAAACTATCGAAAATCAGAGACAGAGAGAGATTCTTAAAAGCAACAAGAGAAAAGAAGCTTGTAACATACAAAGAAACCCACATAAAGCTATCAGTGGATTTTTCAGCAGAAACCTTACAGATCAGGAGAATGTGGGGATAATATATTTAAAGTGCTGAAAGAAAAAACTGACAATCAAGAATACTCTAATTACCAAAGTTATCCTTCAGAAACAAAGGAGAGATAAATACTTTCCCAAGAAAGGAGAAGCTGAGAAAATTCATCACCACTAAGATGGGCATTACAAAAAGTGCTGAAATAGGTTTCTTAAGATGAAATGAAATGATTGTAATTTGTAAGTACAATATAGGAAACAGGAAAGTATAGGAAAATATACAACACATTAATAAAGGTAAGTAAGAAGTTAAATTCAGAATACTCTATACCATGATATGGTGGTATTAACCACCCAAATTTAGTATAAAGGTTACAGTAAAAGAAGTATTAAAAATAAATATAGCTTAAAAATTTGCTAATGAATACACAATATTACAAAAAGATAAATTAAAAAAATAAAAAATAAAAAGGATAAATCATGACATTAAAATCATAAAAGGAGAGAATAAAAGAGTAGAGTTTTTGTATGCCTTCAAATTTGGTTGTTATCAGTATTAAAATAGACTTATATCTATTAGATGTTTTATATAAGCCTCATGGTAACTACAAGCAAAAATCTACAGTAGATACACAATAATAAAAAGAAGGTAATCCAAGCATACCATTACAAAATACCATCAATTCAAAAAGAAAGACAGCCAAGAGAGGAAGGAACAAAAGAGCTACAAAATAACCAGGAAAAAAAAAAAAAAAAGATGGCATTCCCAAGTCTTTACATATCAATAATTATTCTGAATGTAAATGGATTGAATTCTCTAATCAAAGGACATGGAGTGCCTGGATGGATGAAAATAAAAACGAAAACAAGACACAATTATATGCTCCTTACAAGACACTCACTTAATTTTTTAAAGAAAACTTTGTTTTTTTATACTTTCTTAAATTTGATATTATTTTTTTCATCATGGTAAGTGTACTCTTTAATCCATAACATCTATGTCACCCATTCCATCATCCACCTTCCCTTTAGCAACCATTAGTTTGTTCTCCATAGTTAAGAATCTATTTCCTGGTTGTCTTTTTTTTTTTTTTTTCATTGTTCATTTGTTTTGTTTCTTAAATTCCATATATGAGTGAGATCATATGCTATTTGTCTCTCTCTGACTTATTTTGCTTAGCTTTATACTCTCCAGCTCCATTCGTGTTGTTGCAAATGGCAAGATTTCATTCTTTTTATGACAGAATAATATTCCTGTGTGTGTGTGTGTGTGTACCATTTCTTCTTCATCCATTCATCTGTCGATGGACACTTGGGATGCTTCCATGGTTCCATGCTTTAGCTATTGTAAATAACACTGCAATAAACACAGGGGTGCATGTATTACTTTGAATTGGTGTTTTTGTATTTTTAGGTAATACCAAGTAGTACAATTCCTGGATTGTAGGGTAGTTCTATTTTTTAATGTTTTGTGGAAACTCCATACTGTTTTCCACAATAGCTGCACCAATTTGTATTCCCACCAACAGTGCAAGAGGGTTCCCATTTCTCCACATCCTCACCCACACTTGCATCTTGTATTTTTGATTTTAGCCATTCTGACAGGTGTGAGGTGATGTTTCATTGTGGTTTTGATTTGCATCTCCCTGATGATGAGTGATGTTGAGCATCTCTAATTGGATTATATTATATAAATATTATATGTATATAAATATATAAAGGGTCTTTATATATTACTTATATATTATTTAAATATACATATATTTAAGTATCAATATTACTGGTTTTTGTTTTATCATTACCATTAGGTTTGTATATAACATCTTCTGCATATAGCAGTCTATATTAAGTTAATGGCTGCTTAGGTTTAAGCCCATTCTTTACTTCTCTCCCTCCCTATATTTTAGGTACGTGATGTCATATTTTATGTGCTTTTATCAATCCCTTGACTGATTTTTACAGAAATATTTATTTTTACTCCTTTTGTGTGTGTGTGTGTGTTTAAATTTTCAGACTCTCACTAATCATCTTCCTTTACACTCAAAGTGTCCCCTTTAATGTTTCTTGCAAGGCTGGTTTAGTCGTCATGAACTCCTTTAGTTTTTGTTTGTCTGGAAAACTCTCTCCTTTTCTGAATGATAGACTTGATGGATACAGTATTCTTAGCTGCAGATTCTTCCCTTTCAGCACTTTGATTATATTATGCCACTTTCTTCTGGCCTGCAAAGTTTCTGCTTAAAACTGTGCTGATAGCCTTATGGATTATCCCTTGTATGTAACTGTCTTTTCTCTTGTTGCTTTAAATTTTTCTTTATCACTACTTTTTGCATTTTAATTATTATGTGTCTTGTATGGCCCTCCTTGGGTTGAATTTTTGGGGGGATCTCTGTGCCTCCTGGATCGGGATATCTATTTCTTTCTCCAGAGTAAGGAAGTTTTCAACTATTATTTCTTCAAATAAATTTTCTGTGCTCTCATTGCTCTCTTCTTCTGAGATTCCTATAATACAAATGTTATTCTTGATGGAATCGCTGAGTCCCTTGAGACTATTCTCAATTTGCATTAGTTTCTTTCTGTGGTGTCATGTGGTGCCTTGTCGTACAATGTCCCCCATTCCCCAGATCTGTCACTTTAATTAGTGTCTCCTATGTGTGTTGCATGTGCTTTGCTATTGAGTTTCGGCCTCTTTTTCCTTCAGTCCAGTTGTCTGCAGATGTTCTCTTTGCCTGTTGTGGGCAGCAAGGTGTGTGGTAGTCTGCTTATGAAATGAGACCTGCCCCTGTTATTGCTAGAACTAAGGTCCCACAAAACGCGTGGGTCGGGAGATGCTTTGTCAGAAGGATTTGCACTGGTCTTCTGGTGGAGGTGCCTGACACTCCTGGACTGAGGCCAGCCTGACTGGGAAGGGTGTATCCCCCCAAACTATGGGGGCAGGGCTTGGTGCAAGCAAGTTAGTTAAGGAGTGTTGGCGCTGGGCTGTCTCTGGCAGGTGGCTCTTGTTTACACTGGGGGCAGGGGACAAAAATGGTACTGGCTAGCTCCTTTGTTCCTCATGGGATCTCCCTGTCCCTGTGAGTCTGTCTCTCCAGGCTGATTCTGAGTTAAGCAAATCGCTCTCCCTCGCATCTGCCGCTGGTGTTTTTCTAACTGCTTGTTCTAAGTTGTTTGTACTGCTGTCTCTTTAAGGGCAGGAACTCTGTTTCTTAATGCCATCCATGTTCTCCCAAAGGCAAGCCTACTGATTTTTAAAATTCCAGGCTTTAAAACCTGCTGGTCTTAAGAGCTCATGAAATGTAGCCAATCAATTTCAAAGGCAAATATTATGGAGATTCTTCCTTTCTCTTTATGGGTTCTCCATTGTGAAAGCCTGTTTTCCACCCTTTGTACCACAGGCTCCCTCCCCACAGAGGACAGCCACAGTCTGTTTTGCTCCCAGGACACATCTTTGCCTTCCTACCTTCTTCTATTTGGTTTCTTACCTGCCTTTAGTTGTGGAGTCTGTTGTGCCAGTCTTTTAGTCATTTCCTGGGCTATTTATGGTGATATGGGTGTATCTAGTTGTATCCTTGGGAGGAGGCAAGCTTAGGGTCCTTCTACTCCACCATCTTCCCAGCTGACTTAGAAGCATCCATTCTGAGACTCACTTCAATTTTAAGGAAGACATAAGATCAAAGTGAAGGGATGGAAAAAGATACTCTATGCAAATAGAAACAAAAAGAGAATGAGGGTACCTACTTTTACATCATACAAAATAGACTTTAAGCCAAAAACAGTAACAAAAGACAAAGGTCATTATATAGTGAAAATTGCGTCAATCATCAAGAAGCTATGACAACCATGAATATAATGCACCTGACATGGATGTACTTAAATATATTAATCAAATAACAGATCTGAAGGGAGAAAGAGACAACACATCAATAGTAGAGGACTTCAAATATCTCACTTTGAAAAATGCATAGATTACCCAGACAGAAAAGCAATAAGGAAACAGTGGACTTGAACCATATTTTACCAAATGGACCTAAGAGACATATACAGAACATTCCATTCAACAGTAGCAAAATACATATTCTTCTCAAATCCACATGGAACAGTCTCTAAGTTAAATCATGGGATAGATCACAAAACAAGTCTTAACAAATTTAAGAAGACTGAAATCATACTAAGTATCTTTTTTGACCACAATGATATAAACTAGAAATCAGTAACAGAAGTAAAGCTAGCAAATTCACAAAAGTGAAAAGTAACAACACACAGGGTGCCTGGATGGCTCAGTCAGTTAAGCATTCGACTCTTGATTTTAGCTCAGGTCTTGATCTCAGGGTCATGACATCAAGCCCCATGTTGGGCTCCATGGTAGGTGTGGAGCTTACTTAAAAAAAAAGTAATTACACAAAACACACTCCTGAAAAACCATGACTAAAAGAAA
The DNA here is from genome assembly GCA_028534135.1 of Potos flavus. Taxonomy (NCBI): domain Eukaryota; kingdom Metazoa; phylum Chordata; class Mammalia; order Carnivora; family Procyonidae; genus Potos; species Potos flavus. The sequence goes on along the minus strand of CM052886.1, from coordinate 83,699,770 downwards.
AAATAAAAAAGGAAAATTAAAAATACCTTGAAACAAATGACAATGAAAAACACAACATATCAAACCTATAGGATGTAGCAAAAGCAATTCAAAGAGAAAGTTTTTAAAAAAAGCAGTAAACGCATACATTAAAAAAAATAAAGATAAAAAAAATCCTAACTTTATACCTCAAGAAACTAGAAAAAGAACAAAAAGATGTCCAAATCTAGCAAAATAAAGGAAATAGTAAAGATCAGAGCAGAAATTTAAAAAATAGAGATAAAAATAATAGAAAAGAGCAGTGAAACTAAGAGCTGTATTTTGAAAAGATAAAACTGACAAACCTTTAGCTAGTCTAAGAAAAAGAGAGAAGACAGAAATAAAAACAGATATGATAGAAGAAACATTACAACTTATGCCACATAAATACAGAGGATCATAAAGGGCTACTACGAACAGTGATACACCAACAAAATGGGTAATGTAGAAGAAATAGATAAATTCCTAGAAACAAGCTATCAAGATTGAATCATGAAAAAACAGAAAATCTGAACAGACCAATTACCAGTATGGAGATTGAATCAGTAATGAAAAACCTCTTAATAGATGGGTCTATCTAAAAAACTTTACCATGCATATTAAAAAGAACTAATACCAATCTTTCTTCAGTTCTTTGAAAAATTTGAAAAGGGTACACTTCCAAACTCATTTCATGAAGCCAGCATTCTCTGATACCAAAGACAGATAAAGACATTACAGGAAAAGAAAATTATAGCCCAGTACAACTGATGAATATAAATTCAAAAATTCTCAAAAATATTAGCAAACTGAGTTCACCACTACGTTAAAAAGATCATACACCATGATCAAGCAAGATTTATTCCTGTTATGCAAAAGTGTTTCAACACACACAAATCAATGCTATACACCATATCAACAAAATAAAGGATAAAAATCATATAATCATCTCAATAGATGAAGAAAAGAATCATTTGAAAAAAATCTAGCATCCATTAGTGATAAAAACTCTCAAAAAAATTGGTAAAGAGGGAACACACCTTAACATAATAAAGGTGATATACGAGAAGCACACAGCTAACATCATATTCAGCAATGAAAGGTTGAAAGCTTTTCCTCTAAGATCAGGAACAAGACAAGGTTTCCTAATCTCACCACTCTTATTCAACATAGTACTGGACTCCTAGACAGAGCAATTAGGCAAGAAAATGAAATGAAATGCATCTACGCTGGAAAGGAAGAATTAAAACTGTCTTCATGAGGCACCTGGGTGGCTCAGTCAGTTAAGTATCTGCCTTCACAGATGAGGTCATGATTCCGGGGTCCTGGGATTGAGCCCTGAGTTGGGCTCCCTACCCAGTGGTGAGTCTGCTTCTCCCTCTCCCTCTAACCCTACCCACTGCTCGTGCTCTCACTCACTCTCTCTCTCTCAAATGAATAAATAAAAAATCTTTAAGAACAAAAATAAATAAATAAAACTGTCTTCATTTGCAGCCAACAAGATCATATACATCAAAAAATCCTAAAGACTCCAACAGAAAACAGTTAGAAATAATCAAGAAATTCAATAAAGTTGCAGAAAACAAAATTAACACACAGATTAGTTGAGTTTTTACATACTAACATTGAAATAATTGAAAAAGAAATAAATCCATTTATAATAACTCAAAAACAATAAATGCTGAGGAATAAATTTAACCAAGAAGGTAAAAGATTTTATACCAAAATCTATAAGACTTTGGCGAAAGAAAATGCAAATAAGTGGAAATGCAAATAAGTATGCAAATAAATATGAAAATGCAAATAAGTAGAAATATACCCTCTGTTTATGGATCAGGAGAATTAATATTGTTAAGATGTCAATACTACACACTGAGTAATCAACGTAATCCTTATCAAAATTCGATGGCATTTTTCACAGAAATGGAAAAACAATCCTAAAATTTATCCAGAACCACAACACATACCTTCAAATACCAAGACAATCCTGACAAAGAAAAACAAAGTTGGAGGAACCACAAGCCCTGATTTCAAGCATTACTACAATGCTGTAGTAATGAAAATATGGTACTGGTATAAATGTACACACACAGACCAATGGAATAGAATCAAAAGTCCAGAAATAAACCCTTGCATATAATAAAACTAATATTTGACAAGGAAGCCAAAAATACTCAATGGGGCAAGGATGGTCTCGTTAAATAAAAGGTGCTGGGAAAACTGGATAATCACATGTTGAAGAACAAAACTGGACCTCCATCTTATCCTCAAAATTAAAGGCTCAAACATAAGATCAAAAACCATAAACCTCCTAAAAGAAAACATACGGGATAAGCAGCTCAATTTTGGTCTTGGCAATGAGATTTTGGATTTGACACCAAAAGCAAAGGAAACAAAAGCAAAAATTAACAAGGTTGGACTACATCAAACTAAAAAGCTTCTATACAGCCAAAGAAATAATGAACAAAACGAAAAGGAAACCTATAGAATGGGAAAAATATTTGCAAATCATATATCTGATAAGAGGTTAATATCCAAAATATAAAAGAACTCATACAACTTAATAGGTAACAGAACAAACAACCCAATTAATCAAATTGGCAAAGGATCTAAATAGAAATTATTTTCCAAAGAAAACATACACATGGCCAACAGGTACATGAAAATATGCTCAACATCACTAATCATCAGCAAAATGCAAATTAAAACCACAATGAAATATCATCTCATGCCTGTTAGAATGGCTATAAAAAAGACAGGAGATAATAAATGTTGGTGAGCATGTGGAGAAAATGCAACACTTGTACACTGCTGATGGGATATAAATTGGTTCAGCTACTAAGGAAAACAGTATAAAGTTTCCCCAAAAAGTTAAAAATGGACTACCATATAATTCAGAAATCTCATTCTGGGTATATATCTAAAGGAAATAAAACCAGGATATTGAAGAGACATCTGCACTCCCATATTCACTGCAGCATTATTTACAACAGCAAAGATATGGAAACAACTTGTGTTGGATATACAAGGTATGAGATAGATATATATCTATATATAGGTATGTAGATAAACATACATACACACACACATATATATGTCATATATATCATCGAATATTATTCAGCCATGGGAAAGAAGAAAATCCTGCCATTATGTGACATTGTGAACAGACCTCGAGGGCATTATGTTAAGTGAAATAAGTGAGACAGAGAAAGACAATGCCTATATGATATCACTTATGTGTGGAATCTAAAAAAGCTGAACATATTAAAAAACAAAACAAAACAGCAGAATGGTGGTTGCCAGGGACTAGGGAGTTGGGGAAATGGGGAGATGCCTGTCAAAAAACACAAACTTCCAGTTATAACACTAACGAGTTCCAGAGACTTAATGTATATCACGGGAATTATAGTTAACAGTACCGTATTACATACTTGAAAGTTGCTAAGAGTGTAGATCTTAAATGTTCTCACCACAAAATGAAATTACGTGAGGTAAGGGAAGTGTTAACTAACATTACTGTAGTAATCATTTCATAAAATATAAATCTATCGAGTCAAAACATTGTACATCTTAAACTTATACAATGACATGTCAATTATTTGTCAATAAAGCTGGAAAAACCAAACGCAACAAAAAATAAAAATTAATGATTCCCACACTGTGAAATTAATGAGAGCCCATAAAATGCTTCAGTGACCAAATCAAATGTCATTTGCAAGAAACATTTGCTTTCAATAAAGGAAAATAAATAGTAATAGTAGAGCTCTTCTCTTCAATTGTGAGTTGACAAAAAGGAAAAGCAGCATGTTTTAGTGACTTAACTCTACAATAAAATAGTTTTGAGATGTTGAACAGGTGACTAGTCCTTTCTGAGCCTTTTTCCTTATTTGAGAAATAGGACGGCAGTAATATCAGTCACAAAAAGTACTAAATGAAATAAAATGTAAAAGATTTAAAAGCCTGCAACTCAGGGCACCTGGGTGGCTCAGTTGGTTAAGTGTCTACCTTCAGCTCAGGTCATGATCCCAGGGTCCTGGGATCAAACCCGGGTTGGGCTCTCTGCTCAGGAGGGAGTTGCTTCTTGCTTTCCCTCTGCCCTCCCCCTGCTCGTTCTCTCTTTCATTCTCTCTCACTCTCTCAGATAAATAAGTAAATAGATAAAGAAAATCTTTTTTAAAAAGCCTACAACTCTGTATAAGTATTATTCATCACCTAATTATATTATGATCTAAGTGACAGAAATCATATTATCAACAATGACAGCTTACATTTAATATGCATTATCATATACTAGGTATTGTTGTAGCATTTTATCTATAGTAACTCATTAAAAGTCTTACTATGCCCATTTTACAAAGAATCAGGGTAATTGAAGGGGAACCTAGCACACATTCCACACTACAATGATACACACCCAATCTGTCCTCTCTTAATTCTCTTAAAACACCAGCGTCCACTACAGGTGAATGGCAAGACCATTTAAACAAGGTCAGCTTCATCAGCATCATCCAATTGCTTGAGAATAAACTCCAATCATATTTTTTAAAGTGTTCTAAAACATGTTACAAATTTATCTTGAACCCTTAAACTCTGCCTTCTGTTTTTCAAAACAACATAGCCAGACCTCTAAAGCCTTAGAATTATTAATGCTATAATTTATATATATTTTTTAAAGATTTTATTTATTTATTTTAGAAAAAGAGAGCACAAATTGGGTGGGGGGAAAAGCAGAGGGAAAGGGAGAAGCAGACTTCCCGCTGAGCAAGGAGCCCGATGTGGAGCTCGATCCCCGGTCCCTGGGATCATGACCTGACCCAAAGGCAGACCTTAACTGACTGAGGCACCCAGACACCCCATCCATAATTTTTATATTGCATGATAAATTACACTTTCTCAAAGTTGCATTTAATTTTTTAAGAAGCATTAGGTCACAAAAGAGAATGTTTAAATCTTATCACTGATAACACCTTGCAATGTGATGCATTTTATATGCTTGTGTTCAGGTGTGCAAATCTTATAATGCTATTTGACAACATCAGGTAGATGTAGTCTCAATCCTATGGACACTTATGAACACTGTTCCTTCTGTTCTTGTTGTTCTGCTTTGGGCATATTTGCATTTATCAATTAAAATACAAACAAATGTCATATGTCCTTTGTAAAACTGTCTTTTTGAGCCGTGATAAGATGTGAGTAGATTAAACAAGATCACATTGATTCATTATTTTCCCCCTGCATGTGTCCTTCTTAGTGTGTGTTTAAACTGCTTTGGCGAAGGTTATGAGTATTTCCAAACTGTTAAATTTGATGGACATTTTTCTGTTCTCATTTTACTTGACTGTTGTTTGGAGTTGAAGATTCTAAATATTGGCATCCCCAGGGATCTGAGCATGGCCTTCTGCTCCTGTGTGAGGGACCCTGTTCACCTCTTCGGCTTCAGGTGTCATAAAGTAAATGTTTACTTGGAAACTCATTCCTGAGCACCAACCTCAAGCAATTTGCAACTTCCGACTTCCTACAAGATAGAGGTTGCCCCTGACTCCTCATCACCTGTAAAATAAAGTCCAAGGTTTGTTTCGGTTTTTTTTTTTTTTTTTTTTCTTTTCTTTTCTTCAGTCCTAGCTTTGAGAGTTGGATACATGGCTCTTGTGCGACTTGGTGGTCATCCACCACTCTCTCAAGTGCTCCCCTCAACTTACACCACTCTGAACTTTGTGCTGTGGGCCACAAAACACTTCAGAGTTTCTTATTCACAAACCTGTTTTGGGCCTTATTTACATATTTCATTTCTCCTTTTTCCTGGAATCTCCTCCTTAATTCAGTGGAAATTGCTGAACTTAAGAATCAGTTCTATTATGACATTTTTCCTGACCCCTCCTCCTCACCACACTCTCCTGTGTGCCCCCTGCAGCCATCATGCTAGATTGCCATTAAAAATGCCATTTGTCATTATGGTTTCTTCTGCATCCCTCCTCTTCTCTGACTCATAAACTTTATATTCATACTTTCTTAACAACAATCATGCAAGTTACCTTAATGAACCAATCCTTATTTGTACACCTCTGGCATATCCTCCCTCCTTCCTAAGAAGACACTTAACTGACTGAGCCCTCCAGGAACCCCAAGGTATCCCTTATCTTCTTGATAATAGCCACTCTAACGGGTAGAGATTATATCTTACTGTGATTTTGATTTGTTTCTCTGATGATTAGTGATGTTGAACATCTTTTCATGGATCTGTTGGCCATTTGTATGTCTTCTTTGGAAAGACATCTATTAAGACCCTCTGCCCAGTTTTTTTTTTTTTCAATTTTCATTTTTTTTCTATTTGTATCCTGCTATGCACAAAGTTTTTAGTTTAATGTCCCACTTGTTTATTTCTGCCTTCGTTGCCTATGCTTTAGGTGTCAAATCCCCAAAAGTCATTGCCAAGACAGATGTCAAGTTGTTTACAACTTAGTTTTCCTCTAGGAGTTTTATGGCTTCAGGTATTATATTCACACCTTTAAACCTATTTAAGTTGATTCTATGTATGGTGTGAGATGGGGTCTAGTTTCATTCTTTTGCATGTGATTATCTAGTTTTCCCAACATCATTTATTGAAAGGACTATCTTTTCTCCATTATAAATTCTTGGCTTCTCTGTTTTAAATTAATTGGTCATATATTCATGGGTTTATTTTTGGGATCTTTATTCTGTTCCACTGAACTGTGTGTCTGTTTTTATGCCAATACTATATTATTTTGACTATTATAGCTTTGTAATATAGTTTGAAATCAGGAAGTGTGATGCCTCTAGCTATGCTCTTTCGCAAGATTGTTTTGGTTATTCAGGATCTTGTACATTCTGTGAGTTTGGACAAATATACAATGAAATGTATGCATTATTATAATATCATATCATACGGAGTATTTTCACTGTCCTAAAAATCAGTGCTCCACCTATTCATCCCTCTCTCCTCCATAGCCCTTGGCAACCATTGGTTTTCTTTTGTCTTCATAGTTTTGTCTTTTTAGAAAGTCATATAATTGTAATTAAACAGATTTTGGATTGGTTTCCTTCACTTAGTAATATGTATTGAAGTTTCCTCCATGTTTTTTTTTATGGTTTGATAGCTCATTTCTTTTTATTTTTTCATTTTTTAAAGATTTTATTTATTTATTTGAGAGAGAGAGACACAGCGAGAGAGGGAACACAAGCAGTGGGAAGTGGGAGAGGGAGAAGCAGGCTTTCCACTGAGCAAGGAGCCCGACATGGGACTTGATTCCAGGACCCCGGGATCATGACCTGAGCCGAAGACAGACGCTTAACGACTGAGCCACCCAGGTGCCGCTCATTTCTTTTTAATGCTAAGAAATATCGTCTAGATGTATCACAATTTATCCATTCACCTACTGAAGGACATCTTGGTTGCTTCCAAGTGTCGGTAATTATGAATAAAGCTGCTATAAGCATCTGTATGTAGGCTTTTGTGTGGATATAAATTTTCAACCCCTTTAGATAAGTACTAAAAAGTATGAATACTGGGTTACCTGATAAGATATTACAGGGATTTTCGTAAGAAATTGCCCAACTGTCTTCCAAAGTGACGGGAATTCTCTAATATTATTAAACTCCCTCTTTCATATAAAAATAATTAAGCTCTGAGGGACAAATGCAGCACTTAAACTGGCCAATTTTATTACTGATTTCATCAAATAAAAAATTCTTACTCTAGACAAATACCATATGATTTTACTTACATGTGGAATCTAAAATACAAAACAAAGGAACAAACAGACACTTAAATAGAGTGGATAAATTGGTGGTTGCCAGAGGGATGTGGGTGGGGGGATGGGTGACACAAAGGGGATTAAGAGGTACAAACTTTCAATTATAAATAAGCCACAGAGATGAAAAGCACAGTATAGGGAATACAGTCAATAACATTGTAATAGTGTTGAATGGTGAAGATGATGACTACACTTACTGTGGTGAGCATTAAGGAAGGTATAGAATTGTTGAATCAGTATGTTGTACACCTGAAACTAATATAACATTGTATGTTAATTATACTTCAATAATTAAGAAAATAGGAGATCAATATTTTTAAAAATTCTTACTATAACTATTAGTAATATATTAATAGGTTACAAACTAATAGTGCAAAATCTATGCAACTTGAAAAGAACTGAAGTTTTTATTATACTAAAGGTATTTCACTTATATGAAATAAATTTCATACATTTCATAAATTAAGATACAGATGGGAACAACTTTTAGATAATTCCTTCTTACTCCATGTCAAAATTTACTATGTTTTAATTTCTACTAACTTACTCTACTTTTGCCCTTTAGAACCATATAGGACATAGCTACCTGCTCTTCAATTATCTGAAAATTTTTTACTAATACAGAGGCTATCTTTACCATTCAAACCTAATATTTCTAGTTTCCTTATAGTATTTCAAGATCCCTTGAACACTCTGGTTATGATTTTCTGTAGAGTTTTTCATTCACTGAATGATCCATTCACTGACTGATTAATTCACTTATTCAACCATGCAATTATTACATACCTAGAGTCTGCCAGGCAACCAAGGGTTGTGCTGAGAAGCCACTGAAAATACACACTAAAAAAGTTTGTCTTATATCTTTCGCACCTTTTATAGAAGTAACAACATTTCTTTCTATTCTTTTATAAATCAGCTTACGTGAGTCTATCTACAACCAGCAACTTTCCTGCATTTAAATGCTTACAAACCTATGCCCTCCTGTTAGTCTATTGTTTCCCCCAGGGGAGGGATAGTTAAGTATTTACAGGGAGTTGTGGTTAAGAGCGTGCACTCATGAGCCAGACTAGGCTCTGCCCCTTACTCCCTGTAGGACCTTGGGCAAACTACTCGGTGCTCCTGTTTCCCCAGCTGGCAAATGGGGATATTATCAGTAGCTACTTCACAGGGTTGAGATGATTATTATTGAATTTTTCAGTCTACTTCCTTTGGTTTTATAGTTGGTGAATAGATCTCTGTGATTCTGGATATAGATGGATTGTGAGTTCAAATATTCCCTGTGTAAGATTTTTTCTTTAAGGATGTATTTTAATAAGTATTTTAGTGGAAATGTAGGAGAGATGATTTTTAGGAGATAGACATTATTTAAATGAAAGATTCCAAATTTCTCTTAAATATTATCTGTTATAAAGAAAGTGAAAGTATCACAGTCTTTTAAAATAATAACTACCTTTCAAATCTGTTCGATGAATAAGTCATTAACTATTTTCATTCGGCTTGATAAATTTAAGATTTATACCCTCCTAAATATATTTTAATGTAGATATTCATAAGCATGACAGAATTAATAACTTCTTCGAGATGAAAATTATTATAAGAACACATTAAGAATGTCGACATTTTAAAATCACATCCCAGCCAATATACAGATTACTATAAAATTAAAAACAAATTCAAAGTAGCTAATTCTGCTTACATACCTAACATGATTATGATTATATTATATAATTTCTACGTAGTAACAGAAGAGAGTTTCAGGAAATAACTTACTCCCTTATAGACATGATAAATATGATGTGTATGACTATCACTGCATGATAAATAGGACCTTTTTTATTCATGAGGTTGGATGTCAGATTCAACTGAAAAATGTGTATCATATTCAATGTATTTATTCCAAGGCTTGTTAAAATTACTCTATTTTGCTGCAGATGGATAAAATAACAACCACTTTTCTATGTTTTATGGATTAAAACAGTGTGAAATGATGGCTTTAAATTTGCTATGTTTACAACTTTATTAAAACCCCACAACAAGTTATATACTTGATTAAAGATTTATGGAAGACACACTGAATTGCATTCTTACAGGTAACTGTCATGATTTCATTGGGGCTGTTCAAATATTGGAGTACTCTGACAACATCCATCACGGCTACAGAAAATAAAGTTCCAAAGTGCAAAAAATGCATTCATAAAAAATATAACACAGGGAAAAAAAGAATAAGTCATTAGACATAGAATACACAAACCAACCATATATTTTTGATACACTGGGTTAAATTTAAATAGTAATTGAAATAGAGCCATTGATGAAGATCTAAATCTCTTTAATGACTTAAACATCTTAACCATTTCCAAGTTTAAAAAGAACTAGATTTAAAATTTGCTTTAAATATGTCAACTAAAGAATCAGTGACCAAAGAGGGCTGTTTAATGTGCTTTCTAGAACTGTGTTCTTTAATATGATGGCCACTAGTCACATATGACTATTTAAATTTAAATTAATTGAAATTAAGTAGCATTAAAAATTCAGTTTCTCAGTCACACTAGCCATATTTCAAGTCCTCAAAAGTGACATGTGGCTAGTGACTAATACATTAGACAGTGCAGTTATCACATGTCTATCATCATAGAAAGTTCTGTTAAAGAACAGTATTCTAGAGTTTTAAGAAAACACTACTCTGCAGAATCAGGGATATAGAACAAAGTTGTTATTATCACTTGAAGCCAATGTTCTAGATGTTATATACAATATTTCAAAACAGAAAAATGAGCCAAGATTCTTTGTACATGATTAGCTGAAAAAACATCCATGCATTTTAAGACTGGACACGTTATCTGTATGTAACTACTAAACCCGGATATAAAAAAATAGCTTCATTGCTTATGATCATTTAAAAAAAAAAATTCCAAAATCCTTAGTAGAGATATAATTCTGTCTAACAAAATTAACAAAGAAAAAAAAACCAGTTGGTATTATTGCTTTCACAGTCCTTGGCATGAGGAGGTAAATTAGAGATACTAGGATTATAATCTCGATAGAATCATTCCCTTAGAAAAATAACTAAAGACATGTGATAAGGTGAGAAAATTGAGAGGCAATAAAGTTGGGGACCTACTGGTAGTTTGCTGCAGTTCACTAAAAAAAGCCCAAAGGGGGAGCCCTGGTGGCTCTGTCGGTTAAGCATCTGCCTTCGGCTCAGGTCATGATCCCAGGGTCTTGGAATGGAGCCCGGTGTCAGGGGTCCCTGCTCTTCGGGGAGTCTGCTTCTCCTTCTCCCTCTGTCCCTCTCCCCTGCTTGTGCTCTGTCTCAAATAAATAAATAAAATATATATATTTTTAAGATTTTATTTATTTATTTGACAGAGAGGAGAGAGATCACAAGTAGGCAGAGAGGCAGGCAGAGAGAGAGGGGGAAGCAGGCTCCCTGCTGAGCAGAGAGCCGATGTGGGGCTCGATTCCAGGACCCTGAGATCATGACCTGAGCCGAAGGCAGAGGCTTTAACCCACTGAGCCACCTAGGTACCTCAAATAAATAAAATCTTAAAAAAAATAATGGCCCAAAAGGCTACTCTATAGTGGGGTATGCAAGAGCATGGGTTCATAATCAGATACCTGAGTCACTGATCTGAGGTTTATAACCTTGGTCAAGTTTCTTAAATTCTGTATTTATCAGTTTCTTCATCTATAAAAAGATAAGAATGGCATATTTTTCCTTATGATTTTTTAAAGACACTAGCTAATAGGGAATATAAGAAATGTTAGTTAAATGTAGTATTTGTAAAGGTAATGAGATTACTATTAACATTATTATGTCCAGGAAAACCTGTGTTAGTTTCTAAAATGCAGCTTTCTAAAATGTATCATGTTTACTAGAATCGGAATGTTTTGTTGATGGAGCTTACTAATAAATATGTATCGCAAACTCTCCAAGTAATCATTATATGTACCAACATTTAAGAAACTTTGGTAGCAGAAACACTATACTTGAGCACTGGGACTGAGTTTGAATAGAGACACTTAGCCTTAGCTTCCTCATCTGTAAATGGTAGAATAACACTTATTTCACAAGCTCATTGTAAGGGTGTTCTTATTAGTTAGGATCCCAACAAGAGCCACTAAAATTGAAATACTTCAGAGAGCTTAACTATAAAAGGTATATTTAAATAAATAAAAGTAGTATATAAGGGTCGCACAAGTGAGTTTCCATGTGGAGCTTGTAACATCAAGCTGTACCTTCATTACCTCTAAAGAGAGGAAGGAGCAGAGGTTAGCAGGAGAGGAAGTGCTATAGAGCAGGATTTCATGAGAGGAACAAAGACTCTGATGAAACATAGCCATCCTGAGAAATATCAGAGAAGAACCAGAGGAATAAATATCCTTGCTTCATCTCCATTTTCTTTCTCCCTAATTTCCTGCTGGGGTCCTAACTGATGAAACCCAATGGGAAGCCAGAGGCCATACTAACCTGTTGATGTAGTCCATGCATGTCATGACTATAGCAGAAAATAGGGAGGACAGCAGTAAGGAGCTGAAATGGAGAGGTAAATGGGAGATGTATGTCATATTCATAAGGTGTCTAGTACTGTGTCTTACTTTCAGTGAATGGTTTGTTATCTTTCTGGTGGGCTGTGTTTTGAATGACTATATAAAAGTTTCTAATGATGTAAATCACAACTGTGCATTAACAAGATAATGAAAATAAGGTGAAATAAATAGTTATGGATAGATATCAGCAAAATGATCTAGTTTATTTTGATGAATGACATTGCTGGGAACTAGTTAATAGTCTTGAAATGGTTGTAAATGTTTTACATTTTAACAGTAATTTTCAGATTGTTTAGCAATCAATAATACTTTAAAATCATCCTATAAGATAGATAGAAATTCATTTCCAGTATTTAATTACGAGAAAATTAAGATTTTAATTGGCTGATGAATGCAAGAAAGAGCCAGCCTCAGATTCAAGTCTTTACTGTTGCTTTAAAGTTTCTGTTCTTTCCTTAAATTATTAATCTATAGTAGTCTCATCTATGGTTTTGCTTTCCATGGTTTCAGTTACACATGGTCAACCACAGTCTGGAAACAGATGATCCTCCTTTTGACTCATCATCAGAAGGTCAGTAGTAGCCTAATGCTATGTCACGATGTCTAAGGCATTCACCTCACTTCATCTGGTCACATAGGCATTTTATTATCTCACATAATCACAAGAAAATGAGTATAGTACAATGAGATATTTTGAGAGAGAGACCATATTCATGTGCCTTTTATTATTATATATTGTTATAATTGTTCTATTTTATTATTGTTAATCTCTTACTGTGCCTAATTTATAAATTAAATTTTATCATAGGTATGTCTGTATGTATAGGAGAAAACATAGTATACATATGATTCAGTACTATCTGGGGCTTCAGGCATCCAAGGGCAGTCTTGAAATATATCTCCCTGCAGATGAGGGGAAACTACTGTACTTGTCACCTAACATCGTCCTTAAACAAAATGTACAAGTCAGGTAGGATATCCCTTTTTTCCTTATCACTGAATGAACACCTTAATGTGATTTTCAAAGCGTGGTCTGCTGGATCAGTAACATCTGGGAACTTGTTAGAAATGCAAATTATTGCCCCTCCCTCAGCCCCACTGAGTCACAAATACTGAAAACGGAGCCCAGGAATCTGTGTTTATACAAGCCCTCCCTGTGATCTTGAGGCAACTATAGTTTGAAAACCACTTCTTTAGTGGATTACCCGTAATCCACCGCTGGCAGCCAATATAGCTGAAACCCAAGTTTCTGGAAGGAACCAAAATGTACTGATGGAAACTTTTCTACAATTTTAGCCTGATTTAAAATGATGAATTTGTCACCACGTTAACTTTTTGATCATTATGATCATTCCAGAAAGATACCTGGTAGAAACATATAATATGCTAATATGATGTTCATTATGCCACCAATTGTAAGGTGTTTAAAAAGGATCAGGTCTCTTATTTTCTTTCCTTCTCATGGATTTTAGAAAATTCTCACGAATTCCAGCATCAAGACCAGAAATCAGGCATCCTAACACAAGTTGCAAATAGTTTTGAGCCAGATTAGCAGGACCTACTTTCGTCTGATTTATTCATAAAAATTAGCTGAATATCTAAGGCATGGATCAACATTTTTTTTTTTACACAGGATTAGATAGTAAATATTTTGGACATTTCAGATCATATGTTCTCTTGGAACTACTCAGCTATGCCATAAAACAAATTAGCTATAGATAATACATAATCAAATGAGTGTGGTTATATTCTAAAAAAATCTTTATCAAAATGTGTCAAGGATTTGATCCATAGGCAATCGTTTTGTCAACTCTTGTGAACTAAGGAATCTAAGGACAACAACTTTACAAATGAAAAATGGAACTAAGGAAGATAGTTTTTTTTTTTCCAAACCATATATAGCTTAGTAAGAGGCAGTTTTAGTAAATGATTTCCAATCAGGAGACATACTCCTTTAAATACAAGGAACTCGTTAAAACTAAAGATTCAGCAGCATTCCATTATTATATAAATGTTTGTATGCATTATAGTTTATTCAAGATTATCTTAATTTTGTATGACTATCACAAATGGAATAGTGTTTGCTTTTACTTAGATGACAGATTTGGTTTCTTGGAATTATATTTTATGATGTTAAGGCTTTGAGTTTTTTTCCTCCCTTATGAAAAAAACATTAGAAAACCAATTACAATGTAAGACTATCACTAATGTTAAATTGTCAGTGTGAGTGGTTAGTTCGGCCTCTCTACCACAGTGAACAGTCACAATCGTAGATTTCTGGCTTCTGCCTGCCAAATGCTTGCCAACCACTTTAAAAGCACAGCAATTTAGACACACAGTCTTTTCTTCTATTCCCTGAGGCAAAGTGCATAGTTCTCCGGTAACATATGTAAGAATTCACAAACTCCACCTGCAAAGTTGGCCCAGTCTCCTCCCCATTCCCTACTCTTTGGTTTGAGCCCCTAGATGCCAAACGCCATTTGATGATTTTCAGCTCTTTCTTAAATCAGTGTAATTCTCAGATTGTGAGACTGCTTGTTTCATCTTCTAGATTTCTCGATGCTAAAGTAGACAGTCTTCTGGGGATAACGCATATTAGGTATATAATTTCAAAATCAGTTTAATTAGAGCAGAATTACAAACTCAAAGTCTTCAGAGGCAATTCAGGTTAAAAATAATGAGAGTAAATTCCAGATATAAATTAAAAAGCACTGCAAGACTTGTATTAAGTGACAACTGATACTTGTTTTCTGTGCCAGTGAACAATAGGGAGTGGTGGAGACTTGAGCAAACTAGATATTTGAGCATATCCTACCAGAAGGAAAGACTTGGTACTTCTCACCACCTGATTAATTATTCAGGCTATAAAAGCCAGTATCACCCTCTTTTCCACTTTTTTTTTAAGTAATACTTTGAAACAGATTCTCTATGTGAAATACTCAGGTTTTAAATGCTGTCCACTAATTCCTGTTTCTTAAATACTGTGAAGATTGAACACACTTCAAGGGCTACTACTTTAGAAACTCTGACTTAAGTCTTCATTAAATTATTTAAAATCTTTGAGTTCACATCCTGATGTTCCCAAAGTTTAATGAACAAAATTTCCTCCTGGTGGTTTAATTATTGTTCAGTGAGATTTATTTAGCTGAGATCTTCAAGTTACATGAAAAAGTTCACAGTATGTAGCCTTTTAATGTTTGCGGCTCTGTATGTTTGTTTTGCTGCTGTGTTCACTTGCACATTTCCTATTCCCTCGTTGCCTGGGCCCCTTGTTGACAGATGTTAAACTTGTGGGCTAACTCTTTTCTGGTCTAGGAACACAACCATGATTGATCCCTAGATTCTGAATAAGACTTGGAGTCAATGCAATAGCATGCAAAGGCACTCAATAACCTTCTGTCTTCTTGATTCCAAATACTGTATGCATAAAGATCATCATATGCTCCTCTTCGGGCATCTAGGTGATCTTGACAACCTTCAATTATTCTGTAATTGCACCCGTTTTTCAACAGTTGTGCCCTTGGAATGCATTTGCTCTTTTGACTAATCAGATAACTTGAAGATGCAGCGCCACTTCTGCAATAAAACCAATATTGATAAGAGTCGTTTTGTATTTTAAAGGATCCATATTTCAGGAGAAAATTATACTATTGATTGTGATTTATGTGAAATTCTTGTTATCTGTAAAGCAAGTAGGCCTCTAAATTTCTACTTATGCAAAACTTAACCAAAAATGTTATCTCTTATTACTGTGACCAATTCAGAGGCTAATAAAAAAAAGTGATTCTACAATGAGTTGCTCATATAGCATTTTCACTTAATCCTAAAATAGTAGTCTGTTGTCAAACAAAGGGAATAACAAATAACTGAAGCTTTTCGAGACCATTGAGGAGGTTGATTAAACCTAGAAATGGTTCTGTGTGAAATTGACTGTGAACTAGAATTTACAGACCCATTATATTTTGCAGATACGACTTACACAGATTACTCCCTCAAGAAAGATTTAAGGAAAATAGAGAAATGTCACCAAAAACTATATGTGTTGCCATTATAACTAAGTATAAAGTTAAATATAAACAAACCTGCCTCTTTAATGTTTTATCTTATCAAACTGCCAGCATGTTTTTACAGGAAGAGTATAAAATTGGATATTTTAAATTATTCCTAGGCAGTGTATAAAATGGCCACTGGGAAGTCATAAGTAATTTTTTCCTATGCACTTTTCTCTTAGCAAATACGCTTCCCTTTTTATCCTGAAATGGGCAATGCTGAAAACAACTTTATTTTTTTAAAGATAAAAAACAATCTGAAAAGATAGTATTTAGGAACCCTTACTTTAAGATTTTATTACTCTTCCAAGAGCAAAAATTTTCAGGAAAAAAAATGTTTCACTAGATGCCAATGGAAAGGCAAGAAAGGAAATATATATTATTAAAGTGACTTTGTTAAAAAAAAAAGTGACTTTGTTAGTTTGAGTTAAAAAATTCTTTTAAATCACTGATATGTAATGATAAATCTGGAAGAACATAAAAATATATTGAAACTACCATTTATTACCCCATATTCTACATATTGATTCAATCCATGTAGTTTTCATTACACAGCCCCTTTATCAATACAACATACACTTAATCAGAGCTACTTGATTCTGATGAGAACAATGAGAAGGTCACTGACTTTTAAGCCATTAGAGCAACATGACATAAGTCAAATCATTCACTAAATGACAATCAACTATAAGGGCTGCTAGCAGTAATTAACCCAGCTTCTCTGCAGACGGTTTATGCTTCACTACTGCCCCCTAACGCCAGTTCCACTTTTCGACTCTGCTATGTGAAATTTCGCGTTGGCAGCTGCTATCCTTTTACCCTGCCCATTGTTTACTTTCAAATATCCGTGTAGAATATTTAAAATGTCTGGATATGAATAAAAAATAACCCGAACCCTATAGTCTGCTAATCTCATTCCATAATTTCAAAGATACAAACTTTCCAGGAAAACTTTTCCTTCATAATTACTTTTCTTCCATAATTCCTCTTAAGCTCCTAGCTTTTTGTAGTTTCCATGAAGAGTTCCAAATCTCTTAGCAAGACTTTAACAAGACACAACTTTTTGAGATACCCAAGGCAAAATAATTGACATAGTTTCTGGCCCATAGCATGTACACCATGAAAAGTATTTATGTGCAGGAGATAACAAGAGATATGGAAGGAGACAGGTAGTGTACAAAGAATGGGAAGCATCCTACATGATATTTAAACAAACCAACAGATTTCCATTTTAGATACTTCTGGCAGCTGAACGAAGGATGCACTTGTTGGGGGCAACACTAGAGACTGGAACTAGAGGCTGGAACAGTTGGGAGACTTCTGTAATAAACATGGAGATAAATAATATAAACTTCAGGGTTATCAATGGAGAGTTAAAGACAGTCAATGATCAAAAGTTTAAATCAGAAGTCCACTAATGGGCTTCAGAGAATTCATAAGCCCTCTGAAATATACATATAATGTCTTGGGCTTGGGTGATATGCATGTTACCACCACTCATTCCCCTTAAAAAGGCTATAGCTGTCAATAGATTATCAGAGAGATATACAAATTAAAACCAAAAGCATTAAGGATTGCTCGTATAGAGTTTTACATGCAATAATTGAAACTCTGAGAAACATTGATATTTAAGGGACCAATAGAGGGAAAAAAAAGCAAAAAGGAAAATTAGAGAAGAATAAAGAGAAAGTGGCAAATGCACTGCTTTACAATAAAAGGAAATATAAAGCTTTAAAAAGGAGAATGAGATTAATTGTGCACAATTTAGCATGGAAGTCTTGCATAGAGAGAAATTCTATGGTGATTACAACTAGAATGCCACTAAAGCCCTTAAAGAGAACAGTTTTGAAAGAACAGTGATTTACAATCAGTGAAGATACCATTACACCGGGGGCGGGGGCATTTGAAAATATATGAAGTGCTTTCTGATTGTCACAACTACTGAAATTTAATTCACAGGATCAGGGGATGCTAAACATTTTCAAAAAATGTGTAATAGTTTTGAATAAGGAAGAAATGAGCATGAAAGCCAGAACAGGGTGAACTTGGAAGTTAATGGCAGTGTAGAAGTGAACACGGTGAGAACAGAATTATTTTTTAAAGCTAAAATTAAAAAGAGGGAAAAGATATTAGACAGCAGCTAGATATAAATACTTCCTTTTCTGAATGGAAAGGTTTAGATATTTACTTTGACTAAGAAGAAAAAGCCTGTAGAAAGGTGATTTGATAAACAATATTAATAAAACAAGGCTCTAGAGAAGATTGTGAAAAGATGATGTGAGAATTGGCAAACAAAAAAAAAAAAGAAAGAAAAAGTGATTTGAAATTAAACAGTACAGAGGAAACTTCATCCTATGTGACAGATGAAGGAGCAGACCTTAGGTTTTAAAGATAGGGCAGACGAAAGAGATCATGCCTGTTGGCCTCACTTTTCTCAACAAAATAGAGTTGAAATTCAGTGCAGTAGATGCTTTTCTCATTTTTCTTCTGTTTACAGTAACAAATCTTTTTTTTTTTCCCAAATATCCCTTTCCTGTGCATAATGAATACAATGCTTAGTTTTTAAATGAGATGAAAAATTTTTGGTTTTTTAAAGGATTACATCATAGGCTTATGATAATCATATTTTTATGTAGCCAGTCTTGATATATGTATGCAATCTATAAATTTTATTTACTTATTTGTTTGTTTTTCTGAGTACTTACTCTATCCTACACGTTACTCTGGCACATACTAACATATAAGGTAGGCAGATTTCCTCTTGTGCCTTTCATTTACATGAGCGCCAAAATAATTGTATCCTTAGATCTTAAGTGAGAAAGGGAGCTGATCTGCAGAGCTTTTAATTAAATGTATTGTATCTAAAGCATATTTCCTAGTGTGATTTCCCTGGTATAAATTTTACCTTTCCTAATGCTTTGTCAAACAATATATGGAGTGGGAAATATCCCTGAGTGGTTTTACATAGTCCATACATCTTAACTCACCAAAAGTAGAGAAAGACTACAGTGTATTACGTTAAGCAAAGTCAGTCAGTCAGAGAAAGACAAATACCGTATGACTTCACTCATATTTGGAATTTAAGAAATAAAACTGAAGAACATGGGGGTAGGGAGGGGAGAGGGAAGCAAACCATAAGAGACTCTTAACAGAAAACAAACAGGACTGATGAAGGGAGATGGGCCGGAGATGGGCTAGATGGGTGATGGGTATTAAGGAGGGCACTTGTTGTGATGAGCACTGGGTGTTATATGTAAGGGATGACTCACTAAATTCTACTCCTGAAACTAATACTCCACTGTCTGTTAACTAACTAAAATGTAAAGAAAAACTTGAAACATTAAAAAAATATTAAAAATAAAAATTAAAAAAATTAAAGTGAGAAAGAAAAATGACAATCAACAGTCCTAGGACTCTTTGTATCTGTACTACTTCCTCTTGGGCGAATTTCTACACTTTTTAACTGGTCATACTCAATCTGTGGGAATTATACGAAGAAGATACTCAGGGCAGATAAGTGAGATCGATCTGTCAAGATATTGTAAAATAGCAGTGGGTAAACTCTAGCCAGTTTTTTAGAGGTCAAAGGCCAAAGTCCACACAAGGATACAAAATAGGAACTGGATGAAAAACCGCTGCCTTCTTCCTAATTGTTGTTTTTGCTTTAGGTTTCTATTTCTATTTTGATGGGTAGAAATGTGTCTTGTAGCCTGAAAGATTGCTGGCTAATATTCCCTGAGTGTACAATTTTCCAACCTTGTATCTCTTTGGATATATTTACACGTTCTCATTACATGAGAACACCTGGAAGGGTCAATAAGCAGTTGTGTTAGGTTGGATTGCTCTATGTGCAGACTGAGACAAAGGCTTTAGTGTGACTCGTTTATTTGGGAGGGGATTCTAGGGAGCACTGGGGAAGGGAATAAGTGAGAAAAGGAAGTGAAGAAAGCCTAATAATCATCAGGTTATTGCTATGAGCACCTGTGGCTCAGTGTCACTGGGGACCTCTGTGAGACAGTAGAGAACATCCCTCAGCTTATCCACCTAAGAAGTAAAGAAACCCCAACTGCCATCTGTCATTGGCCAAAGGCTGCGCCCAAAGTCACTAATTCCTTGATACATCTGACACGATCTGTATTTCGACTGAGAAAAAGCCCTCAACTAGCCATTTGAAGGTACTTCAAGTAGGACACTATTGGCACATTCTGGACAGAGTACAATCAGTGCCTCCTGTAGCCAGTTTTGAAGAGCTGCTGTTTAACTCATGCACACTTGGATGGTCATATATCCAAAATGTTTGGTGTTGTACGTTAGGTATGATGATCTGATTCTTACACTTTGCCATTCTATCTATTTATACTCGTGTCACTTTCGGTAGTCAAAAGTTGCTGCTATTGTTTATTTGGTGTAGCTTTCCCTATAGATAAGGTTTTTTTTTTTAAACTGTAAATATTATGCAGGTTCAGTTTTCAAAACATGAAAATATATTCCATCTGGGAACAAAGACAGTGAAAACTCACACCTTTGCAGAGTGGGTAGTGATCCTATTTTATTACCATTATTACTATTGTTTGGAGTAAGCTAAGTTTTGCTTGAAACATAAATTTCAAATTGTTAGCCCCAGATTGCAAAGGCAATTCCATTTTTATTTTAAAACATCCAGAGAAAGTATGTCTCTGAACGTATCTGTTCCTATTGATCTGATTTAGGTTCTAATAAACTAAACCGACACCCAGAGACTACATATGCACTATAAGAACCCAGATTATTTTAAAGAAGACAGGTCTCAGAATGTAGCCTCATTCCAAAAAAGTATTTGGTAAAGTGAACTCTTCCTCTTCTAAGTACCTAAGCACCATGTTTGTTTTATATGTAAATATGGGTTTATTTTCCACCTAAAAACGTAATCAATGTAATTATTCTTAAGTAAACATCAGTAGCACTTAAGTAAACATCTAGAATACCACAATGGAATAAGCAACATGAATATTAGAAGAAATTTCATGTCAATGAGGAAACAGGACTACCCTAAGTCAGGATACATTATGTCTATAAATTTAAGAAGGAACAGACAAATGTTAAAGCTTATATAAGCTATGCATGTATGCTTTTTTAAAGAATTGTATTTTGAAGTCCTGTAAATAAATATCTACATATTAGAAACAAGCAGGTAGTGAAATGTATCCAGGAAAACATTTATACATTATATATCATAAACAGAGATTTATATATATATATATATATATATATACACACACACACACACGTATACATATATGTATATGGATATATAATAATTGATTTTACTTCATCAACAGTTAAATTAATAGGGTTTTAGATTTTTTGGAAAACATAGGTATTAAGTTTGTATTAATTATTGAGGTTTTTTTTTAATAGTATGTGTTAAACACATTTGTTTTTGTTTTTGTTTTTAAGATTCCATTTATCTACTTGACAGAGAGAGAGAGAAATCACAAGTAGGCAGAGACGCAGGCAGAGGGAGAGGGGGAAGCAGGCTCCCCGCTGAGCAGAGAGCCCGATGTGGCGCTCAATCCCAGGACCCCGAGATCACGACCCGAGCCGAAGGCAGAGGCCCAACCACTGAGCCACCCAGGCGCCCCTAATTATTGAGTTTTAAAATCACTTATTTTAGCATCTACAAAACCTTAAGTTCAAAAATAAGTTTATCTTAAAGCTAATTGCCACCAGTCACTCATTCTGGTTGAAAACTATTAGAAAATGTATCCAACCCTTTAGCAAAGTTTCTGCATAAACCTGACATTTCATTCACCTGATAATAAAATTTATGTGATACCACTGTAATACAAATTTATTGTGATTCAGCTAATGGGTATAATTCCTAAGTCACTATACACTTCCCATAAAAGCTTTCCTTTTCTGAAAAACTACTCACACTTTTTTATTAAGTAAACTCATATATACATACAGCCTGCTGTTTTTATAAGACACGAGCTATTTTAACATTGATAAAATTATTTTAATGCATATATTAAATAGTTTAAAGACAATAGTCCATATCATTCACATTATTTGTACTGGGCTGAAATGCCTCTCTGTATTTAACACCCATTTGTTCCATGTTCAAGTATCAACCACAAATATTTAAAGAATGCTACATTTTTTCCTTTGGAGTCCTCTCTTTTACACAGTAAATTTCCAGTTCTATAGACTCTTCTTCATAACAGGTGATTTTGAGCAACTCTGGATCATATAATAGTAATTCCCTTATGGTAAGTCTCAGGGTGCTTTTTCTCCCTGTATTTTAGAGTATCAGGTTTAGAGAGGAATGTAATATACTACAAGCCTGAGTAATACAGAATAGGATTACTCATTCACTTATTTTGAACAGCAAGCTGCTCTTAAAGCTGTCCTATGTATGGATTTATATAGACAAGACTTATGACATGTGTTGGGAACAAAATACATGTTCTTATATTTATCACTTTTGAAATCTATCCCTTTTTAAGATACAAAACATATCTTAATTCAGGTATTCAATATAACAGCCATCTTTTGCATTTTGAAACAACAACAAAGTGTGATAAGCCTACTCTTAGCACCTCATTTTAAACCAGTCATAAAAGTAGTGAAAGTAACTCACAGCACACAAATAAACATCTTTCAAAACTGACAATTAAAATTAGGCACATTATTTCAACCGGCACTAGTCCCCTTAATTACTTTTACCTGTGCCCCATATTTCTCTATTATATCATGAAGGAATTAATAAAATGTCTTCATAAAGACAAGAATGTTAAGTCTACTGTATTTTATTGCCAAAAAAGCTAGTATAGTATGATCTACATTTATAGGACGCATACTAGTTATTTCTAATTACACATTTTTCCTGTTTTAGATGTTAATTATATATGTATATATTTTAAATTAGGTCTTTTAAGATAGCATTCAGGATTGATAGCAAGTCAACCAGTCAGTGATTCATAAACTCTATCCTTAACTTATCTACTTAACTGACTAAGCCACCTAGGCGCCCCTGTCATTATTATTTTAATGCAGAAATTCTTAAATCATTTTTTTCATTATGAGATCTGATCTTCAGAAGATTCTTTCAAAGACCTTCACTTTATCAGAATTTTCAATCTAAAACTATAAAATGTGTATATTTAAATTTTCAATACACCAAGTTATATTGGGATAAACTATGAGCCAAAGTAACTAATTTTACTGCAGCTGCATCCTTTATTGAGTAAAATATCTCTTACGAATGATTTGACATGCCAGATTTTCACATCATAAATTTTCACATATTGGACCTATTTCTCCACTTTCTAGACTGATCCATCAATATATGAAACAAGCATCATAGGTTTTGTAGGTTTTTAAAACTATTTTTAGAGCAGTATTAGGTTTATAATAAAACTGAGAAGATACAGAGATTTCCCATGTATCCTCCCACACTCACACATGCATAGGTTCCCCCATTATCAATATCACTCACCAAAATGGTACTTTTTTTGTTTGTTTGCTTCCTTACCAAGGATGAACCTACATGGACACGTCATGATCACCAAAAGTCCACAGTAACCTTTGAGTTCATTACTGGTATTGTATATCCTATGGGTTTGGACAGATGTATAATGATATATTTCCATCATTACAATATCATACAAAATGTTTTCAGGGTCGTAAAACTCGGCCACATGGTTCTACCTGATAATTGGGGAAATAATAAATATAGTGTGACCAAGGATAAAACAAAATATTAGTGAGTACATATGAGTGTCTCTATCACATACCTACTGATACACACTTAAGACATTTTCAATATTTTATTAATATAAACAAGTTAACATATCATTTTTCATGTTATATGAACACATCTCTAAGATAATTTCCCACATGCAGAGCACAGATATTTAAGATTCTTAGAGATATTTCCAAATAAAACTTCATTCCTTTTTTAAAATACTTTATGGTTTTCAGAGAAGTTTTAGGTTCAAAGCAAAATTGAGAGGATATATAGAGATTTCCCATATGCCCTCTGCCCCCACACACATAGCCTCTCCCATTATCAGCATCCCCCACCAAAGTGCTAACTGGCAATTATGAGTAAAGCTGCTATAAACATTTTTGTGCAGGTTTATGTGTGGAGATGTTTTCAACTCTTTTGGGTAAATAGCAAGGAGAACGACTGGTGGATCATATGGCAAGAGTATATTTAGTTTTGCAAGAAACCGCTGAACTGTGTTCCAAAGTGGCTGTATCATTTTATATTCTCAGCAAGGTGTGAGAATTCTTGCTGCTCCACATTATCTCCAGCATTGGGTGTTGTCAGCATTACTACGACTGACTGGGCCATCCAAATAGGTATGTAGAGGTATCTCATTGTTTTAATTTGTTTTTCCCTGATGAAAAATGAAGGGGAGCATCTTTTCATATGTTTATTTGCCATCTGTACATTTTCTCTGGTGGGGTATCTGGTAAGATTTTGGAACCTATATTAATTGGCTTGCATGTTTTTTTATTGTTGAGGTTTTTTTCTAGGGTTTTATTTATTTATTTGACAGAGAGAGAGAAAGAGGAAGAGAGCATAAGCAGGGGGAGTGGCAGGCAGAGGGAGAAGCAGGTTCCCTGCTGAGCAAGGAGCCTGATGCGGGACTAGATCTCAGGGCCCTGGGATCATGACCTGAGCAGAAGGCAGACGCTTAACTGACTGAGCCATCCAGATGTCCCTATTGTTGACTTTTGAATGTTCTTTTCATATTTTGGTTAAAGGTCCATTATCAGATGTGTCCTTTACAATATTTTCTCCCACTCTGTGGCTTGTCTTCTAATTCTGTGCAGAGTAGAAGTTTTAAATTTTAAGAATCCAGCTTATCAATTATTTCTTCCGTGAATCATGTCTTTGGTGTCTTTTCTAAAAAGTCATCACCATACCCAATATCATCTAAGTTTTCTCCTATATTATCTTTTAAGTATTTTATAATTCTGTATTTTACATTTAGGTCTACAATCCATTTTGAGTTAACTTGTATGAAGAGTGTATGGTCTATGTCTAAACTCATTTTTTAAAATGTGGATGTCCAATTGTCCCAGCACCATTTGTTGGAGAGAGTATCTTTCCTCCATTGTATTGCCTTGCTCCTTTGTCAAAGATCACTTGACTATATTTATGGGGATCTATTGCGGGTCCTCTATTCTGTTCCATTGGTTTATCAGTCTATTCTTTTGTAAGCACCACACTGTCCTGATTATTGTAGTTTTGTAGTAAGTTTTGAAGTTGGGTAGTATCAATCCTCCAATTTTGCTCTTCACCTTCAGTATCATGTTGGCTATTCTGAATCTTTTGCCTCTTGGAACAAACTTTAGAAAATGTTTGTTGATATCCATAAAATGACTTGCTGGGATTCTGACTGAGATTGCATCAGATCTACAGATCAAGTTGGCAAGAACTGACATTTTGACAATATTGAGTCTTCCTATCCACAAATATAAAATATTTCTCAATTTTCTTAGTTCATCTTTGTTTCATTCATCAGAGTTTTGTAGTCTTCCTCATAGAGATCTTGTATGTGTTTTGTTAAATATATACCGAAGTATTTCATTTTGGCGTTGTAATCTAAATGACATTACATTTTTAATTTTAAATTAAACTTGCTTGTTGTTGGTAGATAGGAAAACAATTGAGTTTTGTATATTAACCTTGAATCCTGCAAACTTCCTATAATTATTAGTTCTAAGAGGGTTTTTTGTTGTTATTGATTCTTTTAGATTTTCTATAGAAACGATTGTGTCATCTGTATGAATAAGGATAGTTTTATGTTTTCCTTCTCAATCTGTATAATTTCTATTTCCCTTCTTGCCTTATAGCATTAACAAGGACTTACAGTACAGTGTTAGAAAAGGAGTGGTAAGAGGAGACATTCTTGCCTTATAACTGATCTCTGTGGGAAAGCTTTGAATTTCCTCGTCATTAAGTATAGTATTAGCTGTAGCATTTTTGTAGATTGTTTTTTATCAAATTGAGACAGTTTCCCTATCTAGTTTACTGAGAATTTTCTAATGAATGGTTATTGAATATCAAATACTTTTTCTATATCTATTGGTATGATCATGTGATTTCGTTGTTGTTGTTTTTAGCTTATTACCGCAATGCATTACATAAACTGATTTTCAAATGCTCAACCAGCCTTGCGCGGCTAGGATAAATTTCACTTGTTGGTATTGTGTATGTGATTCTTTCCATGCCACTTTGGATTTGATTTGGTAATAATTTGTTGAGGATTTTGCATCTACGCTCAAGAGATGTAACTGGTCCGCAGTTTTCTTTTCTTATAGTGTCTTTGTGTGGTTTTGGTATTAAGTCATGCTGGCCTCATAGAATGAATTAGGAAGTATTCTCTCTTTGATCCTCTGAAAGAAATTATAGTCTTGGTTGTACTTCTTATAATTTTCTCAACTAGGTTTGAGGTATATTTATATACCATCCATTTTATATGTACAATTCAGTGATTTCTAGCATATTGAGAGATCTGTGCAAACATTACGATCTTCCTTCCTTTTTTTATCCCAGCACTCCACTCCACATTCTCAAATGCAACTGCTTTGTGAGAGACAGATGTATTCATTTGTTAGGCCTTCTATAACAAAATACCACAGACTGAGTAGCTTAAACAACAGAAATTTATTTTCTCACAGTTCTGGATACTAGAAGTCCAAGATCAAGGTATTGTCAGGGTTGGTTTCTTTTGACACCTCCCTCCTTGGCTTGCAATTGGCCACCTTTTTGCTCAATCCAAATTTCCTCTTATAAAAACGCCAGATTGGATTAGGGCCCACCCTAATGGCCTGATTTTAACTTAATCACTTCTTTAAGGGCCTTGTCTCCAGTTATGGTCAAATCTGAGGTAACAAGGGTTAGGGTTTCAACATATATATTTGGGGGAGGATACAATTCAGGCCACAGAAAGAGATATTATTTCCTTTGAGTGAAGAACCTCCTATTTACCAGACAGTCTTTGTGGTGTAGTCTTATCGTCTTCCCTTCCTAACTTACTCTTTTCCTTCTCCATCCTCTCACATCTGGGAATGAAACTTCCTCCCACTGCACTGCTTTTGATTCTTGGAGTCTGTTTTGCATTCTTTCTTTCATTCTACTCAGAAACTCATCTTCCCTTCAGCTTCCATATTTGGAAGTAGGCAAAAGATCCTCAAATGGGGTTTGGTAATCATGCTGATGAAATAATGAAACCACTGCCTGTTTTATCTGATTCTCTGCCACCTCTCTGTTCTCAGAGATTCCATATGGCTGTTTCTCTACTTGAGAATTATCATGTAATTTCTCCTTTATTCTACCCATAAGGCAAAACTGTTTGATCACTACTCCACTCAGAATATCACTGATTATTATGAATTAATTATTAATAAATTATTATGATTTAATACCTCAGAAACAGAAAAAAACGTCCCCTAAAGTTTTTAAACTTTCCTTACTGTCTCCCTGTTTCCATAATCTCTCCCCACTGACTATATGTTGGATGACCAGTGTCCAAAATCACCTAAACAAAAGAAAATATCTTAAGAAATCACACACTGCTGCCTCTTTTCTCAGCTATCTCTGACCTCACTGTCCTACTCTTAAGTAACTACTTTATAGATGGATTTTAAAAGAAGAAAATTAAAAGATTTAAAAATTTCTTTCCATACATTTCACCTTGGAAGTATGGTTTTTACCTGAGTTTCTACAGATTTGATTCCCATTCCTATAAAATATATTCTCTACTATAATGCTTTCACTTTACTGCCAAGGTCTCTTAGCCACAGAGTAATAAATTATTTTCCTTAAAAAAAAATAAAGGGAGGGATGCCTGGGTGGCTCAGTTGGTTAAGCAGCTGCCTTCGGCTTGGGTCATGATCCCAGGGTCCTGGGATCGAGTCCCGCATCGGGCTCCTTGCTCAGCGGGGAGCCTGTTTCCCCCTCTGCCTCTGCCTGCCACTTTGCCTGTTTGTGCTCTCTCTCTGACAAATAAAGTAAATAAAATCTTAAAAAAAAAATAAAAAAATAAAAAAATAAAAGGAGCACATGCACAAAAACTCTATTTATGTGACCAAAAGAAAGCTGTCTCTTAAATCATAATTATACCTTTCATAAGTATTTCCAAATTGATTACAATTAAGTACAGGACTAATCGCAGCACTGTGCCCCAACACCAAAGAAGATTTAACTCTTCTGCACCAGCCCCAATTCAAGAGTTAAGAAATGTATACATGCATACATCAATGACAATGCTAACTTTTGAAACACTGACAGAGACATTTATTTGCAGGTACAAAAGTACCTGCATAGGGTCCTCCACTGGTAAAAGGGCTCTAATCTTTTGACCTAGTGACTGTTGGGATGAGCAGTTCCCACTGTTAAAATCTGCACTTTTATGCCCAAGTCCATATCCCCAACAATATTTACACTCAGTTATTTAAATCTCTTACCATTAAAAATTTTCACAACATAAGATCTACAAAAGGACATTCACATGATCACACACAGTTATTAGCCCTCAGACTGGTTCCTCCTCAGAAATTACATTTTGGGTGTCTTAGTTATTTTTGCTTATGGAGTTGACTAATCTCATGAGGTAAGAAGTTTGCATTATGCTTCAATTTTCCTAGAACAATCAATCTTAGGGATTCAAAGACTTTGGAGATGGCCCAAACTGAAGTAAGCAAGTTTTTTTTCCCTTTACCTCTTCCCAGAAATGCTCTACTAAGCAGAAGATCTTCCTTAAATCTGTCAAATAACAGCAATATGTTTAGTAAGCTAGGATTCTCTGATTCTACAAATTACATTATCAATATGTCTTTTATAGAGAGAAAGAAAGAGAAAATAGCTTATTTCACATAAGTCACTGGTCATTGGACACTGCTTAATTTCACTTTATTCGGTTCCATCATGGTTTTTCTTTTCTTTTCTTTTTTCCAAAATCAAGTTAGGCTGTGGCTGCACCTGTGACTCTTCTAGGACACACACACACACACACACACACACACACACACACACACACAAGAAAGAAAGAAAGAAAAAGAAAAAGCTGCTATTCAAAGAACTTTTACAGAAATAATATGTGAGAAGAAGGATATGTAATAACAAAGAACTCAAATTAAACCCTAGGAATTGCCAACATTTCTGAGAGGTTTCCAGGGGGTAATATGGAAAGTGTAGTGGCTGGAGGGGATGATAAATGTAATCATTAAACCACTTACAGTGTCTTGTTAAGAAAGGACGTGTATATGTGTGATAATGCTGATAAAGACTCTTTTATACCAAGGATTCTTTGCTTTTCCCTAAACCTGTGGCCTGAGGAGGTCAAATAGCCAGGGACTAAATAATTCATTTCAGCACCAAAAGTCCGCATATGAAAGGATAACACAAAGTTCTTACAAATGTTACCCATTTCAGAGCTAGGAGCAAATAAAAAAGGACACAAACGCTCCACAGGATATAGTAAAAATTTTAAAGGCTCTGAAACAAGCAAACTGGAAACATCAGTACTATTCATGGCTGATGGGTTAGCATACATTTTTATCTTAACACTTACTGAATGGATGGACTTCAAGAATTTGAAAATTAATAAAAATTTGTCTGTAACTGGATTATCTTTGGTCATTTTTTAATCGATTATAGTCAATATACAAATAAAATCAAAGTCCTGGTAGCCTCTTTTTAAACAGTTTATTTTTTACCATAG
Organism: Potos flavus; assembly: GCA_028534135.1. NCBI lineage: Eukaryota > Metazoa > Chordata > Mammalia > Carnivora > Procyonidae > Potos > Potos flavus. The sequence goes on along the minus strand of CM052886.1, from coordinate 83,669,674 downwards.
ACTAAACTTCTAGTACTTACTGTTTACAATTATAAAGAACAAGGTCCATAATACGGACATAAATTAGTTAATCTACCAAGGCGTTTACTGACTGCCCTTATAAGCAGGACGCTCAGCTTGGCACTAAGAACAAGGCGATAAAAGGCAGCCCTTAGCTCCAAGAAGCCCACAGTCTTGGAGACAAGATATTATACGTTAACAGAGATTTATAATGTGATAAGCATGATGATGTAAGCAAGCACAGGGTCCATCATAAGAACTAAAACAAGTGAGAAAAAAAGTGAACACCCAAAATTCTCTCATTTGTACTCAAAGTTACTTAGAACAACACAGCAAAAAAGAAAAGGTTTTGGATATTCACTTTAAACACCTAGAAGAATCTTATCCCTTCATCACTGCCCTTTTCCTTCCTTCTTTATATATGTAATTCCTCAATGTTTTAAATCACCTTTGAGATCCTCTGAGGACCCTTTCCTTATTCTGGAGCTTTGGACAGTGGCATGCTTCCTAACCACTGTGCAGTTCACCCACAGGGTCTAGCCACACTGCATTGTAGTGTCTGCTTGCTTGTCTACTTCCCAAGCTAAAAGGTCTTTTAAGGAAAAAGTGAGCATTTAAAAAACAAGTATTACTACAGGTGTTTTTAGTAATAGTGCTGCTTAGCATAGTGCATGACAAGAGTAATTTGCTCAACAAATATTTATTAAATAAGTTAACTTACAGAGACTATAGATGATGATTAACTGATATAATACAAATAAAGCACTTCCTAAGAATTCAACAAACATTAACTCTTTTAAAGCCAAGTATAATACGGTTCAGCATGTAAGAACTTACTGAATTAGTCACAGACAAAAAAAAAGTTTTCAGGAAATAACCCCAGTTAAAGGTATCCATGGTTATATAAGGATACCTACCAAAAACCTTTTCATCCATATAGGCCCATGTAGTTGAACAAAGCTGTGTTCTAACCTTTTCCATCTAACATGTACTAGCCCTGATTGGTAAGTGATTATCTAACCCAACTGAACTCAATTTTTCTTTTTCTCATGTGAAGTTATACTGTCCACATCATAAATTGTTAAAAAGGATTAAATGAAATAACAGATGTGAAGCATTTAGCTCTGTGGCTGGCATGTAGTACATCTTGAATTCATAATAATCTTTCTTTCTTCACTTCAAATCCATGGCAAATCAGATCAGCCCTGGGAGCAGGGGGTCGTCTTAGAAAGTCACGCAGCCAAAAGGAAACACTACATTTGACCCAGCTATGTTGGGCTGGATCCTTTATTACCACATTTCAGTCTCATTATTTGTGGGAGTAAATGTCCACCTCTTCAGTAACGGCCCTGATAATATTTTTGCTGCCACCATGTGGTTGGTGGCTGTCGATACAGGGATCATTCTTGAGAGTTTATTAAAAAAATAAATATTTTTTTTAAACTATAGCATACAGGGGCGCCTGGGTGGCTCAGTGGGTTGAAGCCTCTGCCTTCGGCTCAGGTCATGGTCTCAGGGTCCTGGGATCGAGCCCCGCATCGGGCTCTCTGCTCGGCGGGGAGCTTGCTTCCCCCTCTCTCTCTGCCTGCCTCTCTACATACTTGTGATCTCTCTCTGTCTGTCAAATAAATAAATAAAAAATCTTTAAAAATAAATAAATAAATAAATAAATAAACTATAGCATACATTGGAAGCTTGCTTACCATGGTTTAGAAGGTGTGCTGGGTATTTGATATGCATTATCTCGATTTTTTAAGTTTTTAAAAAGAAAGAAAAGAAAACCCTGTGGGGTTGGAACTATTTGTATTCCTGTGCTAGAGATGGCCACAGATCACTGACATGGGAAAGATAGTCCCTTGCTCATGCCCCTTGCTAGTAGTAAGTAGTACAGTAATATTTCAGATCAGAGCAGTCCCATTTTTCCATGCCTAAACACCATAAGGTTGCCTTTTTTTTCTAAATGGTGTTCCACTAAAGATCGAAAATTGAATTATTTAAAAAAATATTTGATCCAAACAAACATTTTTCAAAGCACCCAAATAAAAAATGCTGGTTCCTCTGTCTTCACCTATTTAGATATTTTGCTTCGATGTAAAAGCCATTTTTCCCATAAGGAGTTTGTTGGTCCTAGGGTCTAGGACTGTGCCACAGAAATCTTTATACTGCCAGAACCCAGTCAATATTTATAAAGAAGACATCAAATCAATGTGTTAATGATTTTAACTTATAGTTCTGTAAGCAACTGACTGATCTTACCTTGTTCTTACATCAGTTCAAAAGCCAAAGATAATCCTTCGTTATAATTCATGCTTGATCATAATTTAATCTCAATTTTCCCTGGACAATCTTCCCTTCAGCTTCACTTTGTCACATTCATCCCCACCCTCCCAAGAGATTTTACCTGCATCTTTTGTTACAGGGCGGCAGCAGGGAGACAGGAAGCATACATTGACTCTGGACTCATATCATCATAATTCTGCCTTAGCGACACACTATTGATGTAATCCTGAGGTATTTAATTAGTTTCTGTTAGCCTTGGTTTCCTCATCTCTAAACTGGATATAAGAACTTACTGTATCAGAACTTCCCCCTTATTGTATAGTCAACAGATATTACTCTCCCTTCCTTCTAGCTCAAAAAACAAATTGGGTTCACATACTGTCACATAAAACCCGTCTTTTTCTATGCTTCACAATCACAGTCCCAGAATTAATCTTTTTCTCTCTGGGACTATTCCTAAAATGTTGCTTTCTTGAAAATTAAACAATAGGATTACTTTTAGATTTAAGATTTTCCCCTTCAGTGATAAATAGAGCTTTCCTTAATCTTAACCAAGTTCTAAGAGTATAGAAATAAAATGCTGTGTAGTCTTCTGAAGGCTTGTATAATCTAAGATGGACCATGACACACATCTTGGAGGCGCAAATTAACTAAACAAACACTGAAGGAAATGGCAGCAAGATATTTAAGCTTTTGGGTGGTGAACTAAAGTTGCCATTAGCATAAGAAAAAGAAAGGTTATTCATGCATGAATAACATGAACACACACACATGCACACACACACACACACACACACACACACAGACATACAGATACTTTCCAATATTACAGAGTAAATAAAAAATGTTAGCAGGCTATCCTAACAAAGATCCAGCACTGGTGTTAATCTCGAATAAAGATGGCACATAACATGGAGCAAAAAGGCAGTATCTGCAGAAAGATATATATTAATTGCATGGGCAAAATTTTTAAAAAGAAGGGAAAAATAGATACACCAGAATAGTGCAGTGAATATTAAGTATGTTGTCTGGAGCCAACTGCCTAGGTTGAGTCTTACATATCCATATATTGATAGGTATGTGAATAGGCAATATGATTTTCTTCTCTATAAGTTAATGTCTTCATCTGTTAAAAGGGAATAATAATGATACTTAGCACATGGGGCTTATGTGAGGCTTAACTGAGATAATACAAGTAAAAAGCACAGTGCTTGACACTCAATAGGAGTTCATTAAATATTCCTTCCTTCTTATGCATACTAAGACATACTAAGTCACTTGCTTTAGAAAAGACATACTAAGACATACCAAGTCACTTGCTTTAGAAAAGGCATTACTTTATTTACTTAATAATCCATCGACTCTTGAGAAAATACATAACTGACATAAAGGACTCAGTGTGCTAAAGCAGTGCTCACTTAATCAACTTATTTAAAAAATTTGAAAACGTAGAATTTTCGTAGGAGACTATCCAAAATTTCATTGAAGATGGTGATGGAAAATCTATTTTCGAATCCTGACCTGACTAAATTCCTCTTTGCGGTTCATTTATCACTATGCCACCTGCTTGCTCCAAGGAGACGGCTGGCATCCACGGGCACAGGCTGCCCTGTGGCTGTCATTCACACACACACATCACTCCTAAAGAATGACTGAGAAGTAACTTGTGCACGACAAGTAACCTCAGGGAACAGAACTCAGATCTGAAATAAACAAATTAATATCTTCAGCCTGTTACAAGCTCTCTAAATCACATATTTAGATTCCATAAACACAGCAGAGTAAAGATAGAGAACCTTGCATCCACCTGATAGCATCGGGGGTGGGCCTGCATGAGGCTCACTGGTGATTATGTATGTGAATGAAGGGCTTGGAGGGGGAAACCCTGGATTGTGAAACAGTATTTCACAGTTTATAGCTTGCTCAATGGGATAAACATTAAACTTCACATTTTAAGGTCATATCTCAAGGATTAGTTTCACTCTCTTCCAAGACTTAAATTCATTACCATAAACTAGGAATGAATTGAGCATTAGGGAATAACTTGCTTAGTGTTTTAAGCAGGACATGCTGCACAAATTCCAAATCCAAATTTGCTTGTACAATTCTAAGGCTGAGCAAATGATGAAGGTCCTGAATGCTTGTTTATTGTGAAGTAAAATCTGGTTATTAATCAAGAAAAACAAAGATGAGTACTGAGTCAAATTTTTGGAATCCCTTCATATTTCATTTCAAACAGCACAGAAGCACTTTCTTTTATAGGGTGCTATGATTGGTGTTGTGATAAAAAGCGCAGTGCATGGCCCCCAAGATAAGAGGGAAAAAAAAAGGAAAGAAAAGATAAGAGGTTTCAGTCTTTATACTGTTTTTTAAAAAGCACAGAATAATAACTAAGCACAATGGTTCCCCTTTTTAAGAGTGTGTATTTAAAGATAAATGATATAAATATTCATTCCAATATTTATTTTTGTAAAACATGGGGAGAAAACAATAAAATATGATCAGTGCTTCGCAAGGCCATGGTTACATCTTGATGTATGGGCAAAGTGGCAGAGATTTAAGAACAGCTACTGTCAGATTCACTCGACCCTCCTTTGTGCCAAATTTTTCTTGTTCACTAAACCTAATGAAGAACATTCTTTTGCTTTTTAAAAAATGTCTGGCATAATTATACTCTGTTCTCTTGAATCATGAGTATAAGCTAAGGGAGATTCTTTTGCAACCACCAGAAGTCTTCAACCCAGACTTTGCCTAAAGCGTGGATAGTATGACTTCAAAGGTAACAATCCCAAACATTTTTCTTGACATCCTACTTAATCATTCCACACCCACCTCCCCTGAAGTCACAAAACAGATCTTTCTTAAGGCGTTGAGGTACTGGAATCCCGGGCATTTGCTTTCTTTTTCTCACTAGCAGAAGCTCTTTTATCACTGGATTATCATCTTTGTACTAAAATGACCATAATACTTCCTGGACAAGACAAAATGGAGGAAGCCAAGCAAGGTACTGATGGAGCATAATGAGAGGTTGCATCAGACAAGGCTTTGGCATAATCAAGTGCTGGTTCAGAAAATGTAGGCATAGAGGTAGAACAAATATGCATGGGCTCCTGGGACACACCACCCAGGTGTCACTGGGATTCTGTTTGTGTTCTCTCTTGAGATCTCCCTCTTATATTTCTAGTTTCCTCTGCCTTATTTCACCTTTCATGACTTTCTAACCTAGATTTGAATAGAAGAAAAAAGGAATGAAAAGCCCTGAAATTATTTCACTAGTGACTTTATGGGACTTCTAGCCAGATACTTCAAGAATAAATCAAATTTTAATTAAGAAATAGCAAATAACATAAGCTCTGTTTTTTAGGCTATATATGGAAGAAAGAAGCAGGGTTCCAACTTATATGCTCTCTCAATCTCTGCTAATGTCGCTTTATGGAAGTATTCATTCCTTAGCATTCCTTCAGTTTTTTCTATCTATCTTAAGAAGGAGAGAGAAGGGCTGCCCAAGTGGCTCAGTTGGTTAAGTGTCTGATTCTTGATTTTGGCTCGAGTCATGATCTCAGGGTTGTGAGATCGAGCCCTGCATCAGGCTCTGCACTGGGCACGGAACCTGCTTAAGATTCTCTCTTTCCCTCTCCTTTTGCCTCTCACCCCTTAAAAAAAAGTGGAAAAAAAATAAATTAAGAGTTAATAAAGTGGTCAAAAAAGATCATGTAAGCAAAAAAGATAAAATTTAAAGAGTATCAAAAATGATGCTGAAGAGAAGAATGTCAACTGAAGGGTCGCTGTTTTAAGAATATAAGACCATATGCCTTCATTTTATTTAGATTTTGGTTATATAGCCACACAAAGCTTTGAATTTTGAGGATTAGTCATACTGCAAATATACCTAAAGATAGATGCAATTGATGACAGGATTCAAGGGACAGTGAAACCATTCAAATCATACAAGAAGTATCATGAAGATTGGATTTAGGCAGTGGAGAAACATTAAAGGGTCTTATGCATGAGAACAACGTGTAGAACTACGTACTCAAGATCCTTTATGAAGAATACATCAGAAGGAGGAAGACTGAATTCTGCAAAACATGTCAGAAGGCTATTTGCAAAAATGTATGTCAAGAATGATGGTAGCCTAGAGGAGGAGGGGTGGCAATGGGGCTAGAGAAATATGAATGGGCTTGAAATGTGCTTAGAAGGTAAGAATGTACAGGCTCTGGCGATTATAAAGTCAAATTAAGAGTCAAAAATGATACCCAAATTTCTTTCTTCTCAACAAAGATGATGATGTGCCATTCACTGAAATAGGAGCAAAAGAGTAAGAACAGATTCTACTGAAAAGGGAAGTAATTTGGTTTTGATCTTGCTGAGTTTGAGCGGCCTTGGGAACATTCAGGTGAGGATGTCAACTAAGTTACTGAATAAATCTGGAAGTCAAAAAAAGATACCAGCTAAATATTTGGATTTTAAAGTCATTAACAAATACATTGCTCTGCAGATCATAGCAGGAGACGGAATTGCCAGGGACTGGTATGGAGCAAACATAAGGGACCTGGGCCAAGACCATAATGCATGTATCTTCTGCTTTGTATGCAGACTTTAACGCCATTAGGTTTGGCTCTCTTCTCAACAATGCCCAGAGTAGCAAAATGCACATGCATTCATTTTATTCAACTTTATTGCTAAGCTATTATTTTTTCCTTTAATGTAAAATTACTATTCACATAATCTAAAACAATTTTCCTCTCATATGGTTGTTTTTAGAATGCACAGAATAAGCTATTCCCAGATCTGTCTTCCACAGTTTACAAAAATACAAGAGTTCACATAAGTCATTTGCAAGAAGAATGGAAATGGGGGGAAAGTGATAGTTTCTGCATAATCTTTCCATTTTTGTGAAAATTGGAGTGTTCTATCCCACTGGTGTGTCTTGGGGGAAAAAAAATCCCATCATAATTTCAGAGTACATAATGGGCTCACTCCTTTCTCACACGTGTGAAATACAGTTGCAGCAATTTCTCTGTCTAGTTAGACAACATATTGTCTGGCAGCAGAATTGTGTATGTTAACTTAATGCATTTCCCCATACATTTCCCAGGGTGTAGTCAGAAATAATTCTATCCATACCAGAAAAATAAAAGGTTCTTAGTAATGCCATCGATCCAATTATATCTGATAGCTTAGGTACAGAATCACTGTATATAAAGAAGCTTTTAATAGTTTCAAACCATCTGTGATGCAAACATAAAAACAATAAACATGTGAAAAATGTTTCCCAAGTTCCACAGAACTGTATGCTTTTTTGTGTCTTGTACCATATATTTTCATCAACCTAGAAGTTATTTAAAAGTCAATTTCTTAGAGAATTTTTGAAGACTACATTTAGTCTTATAATAAAACATTTCTTTGACTAATTCAGTAGATTTAGATTGAACTAAAGCAAGATGGAATAAAGGGATACATGATCAAATGTTGGTAATAAAGTCAACTGCATGGTTAATATGAAACTATAAAATCAAAAATTATTTGAAGACTTTGAAATTAGATCCCAGCAGATAACCAAAACTATCAAAAGTGCTCATAAACTTGAGTTTTTTTCTTAATTTGATGAAAATTCAGATGGGCATTGACCACTTCAGAATTTAACTTTTCCTCATTACAATTTTACCTTAAAATATAAATTCTATTTTGGACCAAACATTAGTATATTTCAATTGCAACAAATAAGAGTACAGAAAGGGAAATACTCTCCTAAGCTCTTTGTTAAATCTACTGCTGAAATCATAAAACAAAAAAAGTATGTCATAAGATTTTTCTGGCAATGAGAGTTACTCCTCTAAAAAGTTAATTTTGTAGCTTTTTATGATACCATAAAATTAATAATTTTTCCATTAGGTTAAGTATAATGCCTTTACTCTAAAAGAAGAAAATAAAAATGATGCAAGCTAAGCCCATGGGTTATGATTTCTAATTTCACATTACATGGGCTTTCATATAAATGAAGCAAAGTTATTATTGGCACAAGTGATAATGAAGAATTCTGTGAAACTTCAATATTTGTTGTTTAACAGATATCCAACTAAATGAAACACAAAACGTTTCACTCTCACTTAGTACACGTAGTTAAAAATAAACCAGCAGCAGCATCAGTTTCTACCTCTAAGAGATGCGTCTTCAGATGGGAACATAGGAAGTAAACAAAATACACTGTCAGAGAATGTACTCATGTTTTAACACAAACTGGTATACAACAATGAGTCATAGATTTAATTTGTAAAAATTCAATTATAGCAACATAGTTTACATAAACTTAATTTCATAATTTAATATCATATTCAGAATATTCATTTTCAATGAATGAATGTCAATCTATGACAGTTCACAAATCTACATCTCAAATTCCAAACATTTGAACAGGAGGTGGAGGCTATATGTGAGCAATGCTTTACAGTTCTATTTAAATAAATAAGGATGAAATTTAGTTTGTAAACAAACATTGTAGATATTCAAGATAACATTTAAGCACAAGTTCTCTTCTTCAATCTTACTAAATGTCTATGTGACTTTAAACAGTTTAATTATCTGTGCATCAATTTCTTTTTTTTTTTAAGATTTTATTTATTCATTTGACAGAGAGAGAGAGAGGGAGAGAGCAAGAGAGCACAAGCAGGGGAAGGTGCACAGGGAGAGGGAGAAGTAGATTCCCTGCTAAGCAGGGAGCCTGATGCGGGGCTCAATCCCAGGACCCTGAGATCATGACTGAGCCAAAGGCAGACACTTAACTGAGCCACCCACGCGCCCATGTGCCTCAATTTCTTTCTCTATATAGTACATATTCCACAGAGCTTAAAGTGGATTAAATTAGGTAATACTATAAAAATCACAGATAAAATTGCTTGATACATAGTAGTCAACAAATAAAACTTTTATTACCCTCAATTTAATCGTTATCCCCTTTCATTCACTTTCTCCCTATTCTTATTAATGATTTTAATGCCTCCCTTTCAGGAATGGTATTACAGTACTCTCAGGGAAATAATTCCAATTATCTGTATTACACATACACAGAGCCTGATACAGAGTAGGTGCTTCCCTACCAAAAAGATTGTTATTGAGTGGAAAAAAAGAGAAGAAACTAATTTTTACACAGCGATGATACTTGTATAAGCTTACACCATGTGCTGATAGAAGCCAAAAATACAGATATATTCTCACGCATCCTGGATGAAACTTCATGGCGTATCATTACACTCATGTTGCAGCTGAAAAGCACTGAGGACGAAGGTGTTTATGCAACTTTCCACTGTCATAGCTCAATGAAGGTGGAGCTGTGACTCACACTTAGTTAGGTCTATCTGGTCCAAAATTCTATTATTTTCCCAGTACATTGTACTGCCTCTTCACAGCTCTCTTTAGCCTCTCAAAAATGCTACATCTTAATATATTCTTACAGATTTCTTTCCAGAAACAAAGAGGCCAGACCTAAAAATTACCAGGTTGCAAAAACCTCCATATAAAGTAAAGTTTCTCTACTGAGAGGACTTGACAGTAAAATAAACATTCCCCTGATCTTACCCCTCTGCTCCTCTCAATCCTACACCCCAAGTAATACCCTCTACCTCCTTCTTTTACCTGCTTTTTTTTTTTTTCAAATAATGCCTATTTTCTCATATCTTTGCCTCCTTTTCATGCCTCAGTCTCTTAAGTTTAAAGGGAAACTGTTAAAGACAATCTGACCTCAGGTTTATATTTAAACTAACACAATTGCCAAGCTTTAGGATCTATCCCAGTACAAAGCCATATTGGGACAATTGTTTAAATCTACTACAGGATATCCTGAGACCCACGAAAGCATCTTTTTAATTTTCACATTTACGAGTCAAATACCAAGTTACTGCCATATAGATCCAGTAAATATCTCCTGAATGAATGAATGAACTGGAATTAATATTCAGAATTATGATATGGAAGCCTCGTAGGCTCTTTTGTAAAAGGTCAAATGATGTTCAATATACTGCACTTACTAAAAATGGATAATTAAATAATAAAACTGTAACATGATACTCAGAAATGACTTGAAAGTCATTTCTGAGTTAACCTTTAACTTCATTTTAATTAGAAAATTTGGTTAAGTAAAATAACCGATTATCTAGGCATTAGAATTGAGTAAAATTTTCACTGTTATTTCCTTCTTCTTGTACTTGGGTTCTCTCTGGCAAGATTAGAACAGCACTGGGGCTTCAGTGAAGACAGCAATACTGGGGTCTCCTTGAGAGAAACTGATGTCACTCCTACAAGTGTGATAGGTCCCCTGAAAATTCTGTAAGAAGAGGCAAGAGGTGAGAATAGGGAGATCTTTGTTCTGGGTCAGTTGTATTTCCTCCAGAGAGAGTGTTTTAGAAAAGAGGCTATGTAGTATACTACATTCATTCGGCAATTATTTATAAACCACCTAAATATGTGTTAGGCATTGTTCTATGTGATAGGGTTACATGATTTATCGAGAAAGACAAGGAGACTTAGCATTTTTCAGTTTACATACAAATGTGGAGAAACCATAAAAATAACAAGTAAATTACAAAGTCCATTAGAAGGTGATACCTGCTATAAAAAAAGAAAAACTAGAGAAGGGTAAAGGGATTGTGAGTACTTGCATAGGGATAGATGAAAGAACTTGTAGAAGCATAGAGGCTGAGACCATCAGAGTAATCCAAGTAAGAGAAAATGATGACTTAGGCCAGGGAAGTAATGGTGGAAGTAGTGAGATCTATTTGATTCTTGATGTATTTTGAAGATAAGACTCCCAGATTTGCTCACAGGTTGGATAGGATGTGTGGGAGCAAGAAAGGAGTCAAAGAGGAGTCCATGGTTTCTGATCTGACCAAATAAAAGGATGGTACTGCCAATCAGTGAGACATGTGGGGTCAAAAGAATATCAGTTGAATATGAGACGTCTAGACATCCACATGGTGATGTCAAGTAGACGGTTCCATTTATCTAAGTCTTGAAGAGAGGTCTTGGCTGGATCATCAGTTTATACGGTACGTGAAGCCATGTCATAGGTGAGATGACCAAAGAAGTGTGAATGTACACAGAGAAGAGCACCATGGCGAATCCCTGGGAAACTCCCACATTAAGTGGTGGAAGAGGAGAAAGCAGCAGGCTGAGAAATGAAAACAGTTTTATAACAGGAGATAAAAATAAATCTGATGTCCAGAAGCCAAATGAAGACAGTCTATCAGTGAGACTTCAGTTAAGACCATGATTCAAGTGTTTCAAGTGAGATTTTTTTATGATGCAGAAGGCAGAACCAGGACTAATGGCAACGTACAAGGATAAAAATAATATTTCAATGAGGGAAAAAATTTGAACAGCAACATCTATTCATTATTAGATCCAGATGTTTTATAATATATTGAACTTCCTTTTCAATCACTAGAGGTATTCAAAGACAGGCTGATGAGTATCACAGATATTCTAGAAATGATTCCTAATTGGGTAGAATTAGACCATACGACCTATGAGATACACTCCAACTAATGAGTCTATTATTTCTGCCTCACTTAACACCAGAGGAGAAATACATCTGCTTTTCCATCTGTGGGCCTTTGCAATCTAAGCAGTTTGTGTCCAGAGTTACATCGATGCCTCTTCATGTAAAAAAAAAAGTAAATTACAACAATGGTTTAATGCAAAGAAGAGAGGCTTCAGTACAAACACACCTGAATTTCAATGTTAACACTATCACTAATACATTGTGTGGCTTTACGAAAGCTCTTTAAATATTTTGAAACCTTAGTCTCTTCTTCAGAACGCTTGAAGTATTCTTGAAGGAATAAAATAGCTCACTGTGCTTTGCTCAGTGTTTGATATGCACTGGGTTCTTAAAAAAAAACCTTAATTCTCTAAGTGGGAGGTCCCAGATTTAAAGACTATTTTCATGTTTTAAAGTTAGCTTTTCCTGCAAACTTGAGTTCTAGAACACATGCTTCATTTAAGCAACATACTTACTGATAAACCAGAAAAAGAAGTATATGATTTTCTCATTAAGACAACATTTTTATTTGGTTTTGAAGATCATAATAAATTTTGAGGAGTCATGTTTGGAGTCAAATTGTCTACTGTATGTAGGTACTATATGTCATTTGCTTACATTATAACACATTATACATTATAATACATATAATTATTATATATACATATAATTATTATATAATTATTATAACATACATTACAATAATTGAAACATATTCTTTAAAGAATTTTTTGTATTATTATTTATTTGACAGAGAGAGAGTGAGAGTGCGAGCACAAGCAGGGGGAGCGGCAGGCAGAGGGAGAGGGAGAAGCAGGCTCTCTGGGGAGCAGGGAGCACGATGCGGGGCTCCATCCCAGGACCCTGAGATCATGACCTGAGCTGAAGGCAGACAATTAACCAACTGAGCCACCCAGGTGCCACAAATTGAAACACATTCTAATTTCACAAGAAGCTGTGAAATTAGAGTAGCTGGATATGAATCCTGAACTGGTCATTTCCTAGTAATATGATTTTGGCAAATGAGTTCCTCTGAGACTCAGTTTCCTCGTCTGTAAGATGGGAAGGAATGAATTATTAAAATTTTTATGACAATGAAGTGAGTTAACATATGTAAAAACTACAAAATAAAGTGTTTGATTTATAAAAAAAATGTCAATAATCCTTAGTTTTTATTATTTGTTCCTCTATTCTAGGAAAAAATTCTAAACAGAACTAATTGTTTCTATTTCAGTATGTTGTCATTAGCTCAAACTATTTTTAAAATATCTTTATTAGAAAAGTAACATATTAACACTAACTAATTCAAACAGCACAAAGAGCCTGCAATAAAAAAGGGCCCCTTTCCTTTTACTTATAATCTACCATCATATACATGTACACAAATATAAACATAAATATATTCCTCTTATACTCAAGAGGAATAAATTATCATCTTTTATACTTTCACTTAACAGTATATATGTTTGCAAATATATAATCCTTATATAAATTGCTAGATATCCAACTGCTTCTGAAAGTCTATGTCTTTGTGATTTTCGCTAATTTTGCAAAATTGCTTCTCCAATGGCTGAATCTCAATGTTCTGAGCAACAGGTTAGGAGGTGTTTTTTTTCCCCATACCCTAACATCATTTTTGGTTATAATCAAACTTGTCAGTCTGACAGAAAGCAGAAGCATTTCAAGTAAACAGTGCATGTGTGATAGCTATCTATCTGTTGGTATCATCAGCTTCTTGTGCAATTAGAAAAACTGAGTCCCTTACATATAAAGAAAATGAACATTCTGCCATGTGTTTTTCAAATATTTCTGAAATAATTATACCAGTTTGGCATTTTAATTGTGACCTTTAATTTTGGTAATCATTATCATTTTTGCTTGTACAGAAGTTTTATGTCATAAAATATTTTAATTGTTTACTTATGGCTTTAGTATTTTTCCATCCTTCTTAGAAATCCATTAAATAGGGTGCCTGGGTGGCTCAGTCGCTAAGTATCTGCCTTTGGCTCAGGTCATGATCCCAGGGTCCTGGGATCGAGTCCCACATCAGGCTCCCTGCTCTGCGGGAAGCCCGCTTCTCCCTCTCCCACGCCACCTGCTTGTGTTCCCTCTCTCGCTGTGTCTCTCTCTCTGTCAAACAAACAAACAAACAAACAAACAAACAAATAAATAAATAAATAAATAAATAAAAGAAATCCATGGGGCGCCTGGGTGGCTCAGCGGGTTAAAGCCTCTGCCTTCGGCTCAGGTCATGATCTCAGGTCCTGGGATCAGGCCCTACATCGGGCTCTCTGCTCAGCAGGGAGCCTGTTTCCCCTCTCTCTCTGCCTGCCTCTCTGCCTGCTTGTGATCTCTCTCTCTGTCAAATAAATAAATAAAATCTTAAAAAAAAAATAAAGAAATCCATGAAATATATTTCCCATAATATATTCTACTTTTTTTTTTTTTATTTAATCTTAGACCAGTTGAGATTTATGTTGGTGGAAAAGATGAGTTAGGGATTTAGTCTTTCTTTTCTTTTGCCCCTAAATGCTTCACTAGTTATTTTTCCAATATTTATTGAATAAAGGATTTCTTCACTCTGATTACAAATATATACTTATTATAGACTATATGTCCACATTTATTTCATGAGGAATGAGAAATCTATTTTAACAAATAACTGTTCGATCCTATTTTAAAATTCAGTAAATTTTTAAAAGTATGTTTAAGTATTCAACCAGTCTTACATCCCTGAAATAAAACACATTTGGGTGTAATTTATTCTGCTTGTAATGTGCCATTTAAATACATTTGCTAGTATTTTTGTGACATTATTTTTTATTGTGATACATTTATATAACATAAAATTTACTATTTTAACTATTTTTAAATGTGCAATTCAGTGGCACTAAGTACATTCACAATGTCGTGCAACCATCACCATGCCCATTTCCAGAACTTTTTTCATCATCCCAAAGACAAATTTTGTCCATTAAACAGTAACTCTTTATTTTTCACTCTCCACAGCCCATGGTAACCACTATTTCACTTTCTGTGTGTGTGAATTTGCTAGTTCTAAGTACCTCATATAAGTGGAATCCTACAATATTTGTCCTTTTGTGTCTGGATTATTTTACTTAGCATATTTTCAATGTTCATCCAGGTTATAAAAGGTATCTGAATTTCATTGCTCTTTAAAGTTGGATAATATTCTGTTGTACACACACACACACACACACACACACACACACACACGCAAACACACCACATTTTGTTTATCCATTTATCTGCTGAGGGTATTTGGGTTGTTTCTGCTTCTCAGCTATCGTGAATAATTAGGCTATGAACACTGGCAAACAACATTTGGTAATGTTTTAAAGCTCTTGCATTGATATTCAGACTGAATTCTTGAAATGTTTTATTTTTTGTGATAGCCTTGTGAAATCTATATATTTTTTAGGAAATTACTTATAAGATGGCAGAAATCTAAATGTGTTACATAAATTTAACAATCACTTAAATTTGAAAAAGCAAATAAAAGTCACAATTTTTCTGCATGGGTCTAAATTTCTTTCAAAAAGTGTTTATAGTCAGGTTCTAACTTAGTACTACAAGTAGCAGTAATCCCTTATCTAGCTGTTTGGTGACGGGCAGGATGCATTCATTTTTACTTCCTGTATCCTTTCCAGAGAAAGTTTGTTTTTCTGCAAATCTCAATATATACAGTGTTTGATTTCACATCAAATTCACTTGCTTCCATATGTCAATAAGTCCTTCAAAGTCAATTAATAATATGGGAATCCATTAGACTGCTAAGGTAGTGCCTCTTGATTTTAAGTTATCTTTCTTCTCTAGTCTTTTAAAGGTCTATCTTTATGAGAAGTCACTTCTGCAACAACAAAAGAAATGACAGAAGAGTCATCTGTGTTCTATGGGTGCAGAAGGCTCACTGAATTAAACAAATAAATGAACAAGGAAGTGAATTTAAGAATGGTAAGATTATAGGAAGGGACGTGAGGTGGAAGATCTTTTCACTCTCAAGGAACCCTTGAGTAAGGATATAGGTTTAGACACATTTCAAAAGGCACTTGGATTTTAATATCCTTTTAAAGTAGTTTTCAGTTTTCCAGTTGAGGGTAAATGTGAAATAACCTGGCAGAAAAGAAACAACAGATAAAAACAGACTGAAGATCCTCTAAGAGATCTAGACATAGAAAGGGAGATTATTTCGAGAAATATGAGGACATATTTTGTGAGGTTGTGCTGAGCCCATTAAAAAGGATGTGGAGAGGGGCGCCTAGGTGGCTCAGTGGGTTAAAGCCTCTGCCTTCAGCTCAGGTCATGATCTCAGGGTCCTGGGATCGAGCCCCACATCGGGCTCTCTGCTCAGCGGGGAGCCTGCTTCCCCCTCTCTCTCTGCCTGCCTCTCTGCCTGCTTGTGATCTCTCTCTCTGTCAAATAAATAAATAAAATATTTGAAGAAAAAGAAAAAGGATGTGGAGAGAAGAACATAATTCAGGATTAGGCACACATGGATCAGTGTAACATGGAGATGAAAAAAACTTTAAGTACCAAATGGAAAACAATATTGAAATACATGGGAAGTACATTAGTTAAAAGAAAGTTATTGGAAAAGACAAGGACTAGACATAATATCACTGCAAATTTCTAAATTTTGCAGAAAACACAGTTCTTTCAGGTGCCATTCTACTGGAGAGAATGTGCAGTCCATAGCATTTTGGAATGTTTTTTTTTATAGAAAATGTGAATCTGAGTGTCATGTTATTTTCCAATTGAGATTTACATTCACAGATGAGAGACTAGGCAACTGATATGAATGAAACTGAAATCATGAAGCCCGATCAAATCCTCTCTTCCATTTCCTTTAGAAAAGCAATGCTATGCAATAGTCTCTGCCTGGTAAAGATAAAACAGGTTTAAGATGTAAGCTACTGAGTGGCTTCTGGAAAACCACATTGCTTAGAAAAATAGAGAGGTGTTTCCAAGATTGTAGGAGGTGATATTGGTTTTGAAATAGGGTCATACTTTCCACAGCTAGTAACAACACTGGCTGTTACCTCTTAAAGTGATCCGATAATTACTTATAAAGTTAGAAAAAATAACACTCAACAAGAATTTGGATTTGGGTTTTCATCTTTTGGAGTACAAAGAAACAAGCTCCGTGAGAAGACATGCCAGGTTTCAGAGACTGGTTCCAGCCAGGCACAAAGGCAGCCCCTCTCTCTGGCACTGAGCAGAGTAACCGAAATAGGGGACAAGTGTGGTGCTTTTGAACATAGTTTGGAACTTTAATTTTCTGCATTAATCTACATAAGGAATTGATTTGAAAAGCAGCACGCGGGAACGTAGCTGCGTTTGATCTTAAAAGGGGCCAAATTTGGGGCCGATTTACACTCCTGGCGATCTACTGCTTTAAAAAGTTGGCAGTAACTCAAGTTGAGAAATAAAAAGTGGGCCTCGAGGCAAAATTAATTGAAGGAAAGGTCTGATGCATTTCAGAGGATTCTGAAGGCAACATCAAAAGATATTTTTAAAAGGCGCTGAGAGGTTCAATTGCCCAGGTGGCCAAATAGGTAGAGTTGCAAGCAACCAACAGATCCCATCCGCTCGTGGCCCGCTCAATTTGCCCATGCTGGTGAGACGCCGTCCTTTTGCACGCCCAGCAGTAATAAAACAGAATACGGCCTTAGCCACTTACATGTATCTTTGTTTCTTAGGTCCTATAAGGCACTTGTTGGTGGAGGACCAAGAAATCATGTTATTTTTTCTTTCTCCCAAAGATGAATATTGTCTTTATTAATACCAAATTTATACCCCAAACTACAGTTCTATTCTTTTCTTGGATATGTCATAGCTCTGCATGTCAACACTAAATCATAACGCAATCTTTGAAGACATTTTAAACAGCGACAAAACTCAATCCGCATTTTTCCAACACAATAAACAACTGGATACAAGAAGGCATGGCCAAGCTTACATGGGCCGAGTTTCCAGACAACTTGTTACGAGTTATGACCACTGCTTGCCCGACAGAGACTGTAAAATGATTCTGATTATAATATGCACACCAGTTGGAGATGGTAAAATTAAAAAAAAATAAGTGTGTATTAGACTATGAAGAATAGTATGTATGGATTTAGGGAGAAAGAGTTCATGTTAATGACAGTGAGTTTTCTGCCTGAATCTCTCCAGGATCTTCTGCATGAGTCAATAAGGATTACAGAGGAACATACTGCCACATGTTTCCTCCTCTGAGACCTGACTATCAAGAAATAATTGCACTGATTCTGAAACATCTGCAAATGTAAACAATAGATGTGTATAGTCTATTTCTTGACTAATCTTGTTGCAAACAAAAATATTAAAAACAAATAAGAAAAGCTGTTCATTATAATAATTTGATACTATGACATATTTTCCCCCAAATTAAGTGATTAAACATAAAGCAGGAGAGCTAGATAAATCATTCTTAACGTGTTTGAACAGCATTTTTATATTTTTATAATTCAAAAGCTTAAATGTCTTTCAATTCCTTGTGTTACTCAATTAATTCAGCAAATTAACTTGATATTGGAGACTAACTGAAATCAAATCTATCCAAAAAGGTCATGTAGTAAAGTCAGGATAAGGTCATTTCCTCAAGAAGTCCCATAGTTACTTATTGCCCTTTGTTGGAGGGGCTGTGTCATCCCCACACTAATTACCAGATCAAACAGACAGCAGGCATCAAGATCAAGGGGAGAGAGGGCTCTGAGAGAAGTGGCGAAAAGTAGGTCTTTCTCCAATGTACCCCCTGAGGGATATATCACTTTTTATTATAAAAGATTAAACTTTAAACCCATAAATACTGTTGTGCTCTGCTCAACAGTTCATAGCATCACACCACACCACATACTTTACAGCTCCCAAAAGTCCATCCAATACGGCTCAAGCGCAGTGACTGTAATCTTAACCCCACCGCTATTTTTGTGAGAGATGGGCAATAATCACTCAGCAGGAGGGACCCTCCACTTGTGAAATAAAATACGGTTTTCAGAATGTTGGTTTTAATTTGCTATACTATAAAAGCAAACGAAAACAAATGTAGGTCAGCTTGATAGATGATTCTGTTCTATTTCTCAGCACCTTTTTCTGTAAAAGGGCTCTAAGACTTCTCTCATTGTGGTAACTGGATGTATGAAATGCACATCCCTTTAAAAATAATTTAAAGTGATTTGGCATTCTAGTCATCAATTAAAAATGGCAAATTTTCTAAGGCATAAATTGTTACTTGATAATATTCTATAAAAGTCCTCATCATTAGGAGCTCTCATTCCTCACATTCTTCCATATTTCACATGAACAAGTAATACAAAAATGTGAGCATTACCAGTCAAGTTAAAAATGTAATGGGTCCCCAAAAAGTTATCTACAATAAGAGCAACCTTGCTAACTATCTCCATCTGCAACAAAGATATGTCTTTGAGTAATTCATAATTTCCCAGTTACCTCATTTGGAAAATAAAAGTTTTATATATTCTGTGATTTCGAAAATTAGCCCCGGCTTAAACATTCTGCGATTCTAAAAATTCAAGCAGGTACAATAATTTGCTAGTGAGATATGGTCTGTTTCAACACCAACAGGCAGTTTTGTTATTTGATCATCTTCCCATAAATTATGAAATTAAATCTCACACAAAAATTAGACACTATACAGTGTTCTTGTTTCAATATTCATCATTACACATCAAATATACTGCATATATATATAT
>CM052886.1:83629899-83649605 GCA_028534135.1 Potos flavus | reverse complement strand
AACATGAATCAAAACATAACCAAGTGAGTATGTATATTTGGACAAATTGTTGAACCATTTATATGTTAAATAAATAATTAAATATCTAATTAGGTTTCCCATATTCATGGAATAAAAGTGCTACGGTCTTTAGGTGAAAACTGGTTCATATCGTTCGTTGTACTTTCAAAGACTTCTCTTTCCTCTGTATCTGTATCATATATTTGTGTATACTAATATAATGAAATTTTAAATATTTACTTCATGAAAGACAATGAATAAAACATCTCGGGTCTTATTTTTATCATTTTTTTCTTAATTCTATGAGAACAGAGCATATATTGCAGTACCTTTGGATATTGCTTGACAGGAATCAATACCCTTTCTGAGAGCTTTATGTTTTTGTTGCTGATGACATCAAGATATTTCTTTTCTTCATCTTCCTTTTTTCCATCAGAACCTTGAAATTTTTCAATTTCTGAAAAAAAATTACAAGAAAAAACAGTAAGCAAAAAGAAGTCATCTTAAATATGAGCATTCTTATTACTTGCCTTCTTAAAAAGAGATTTTGAAAACTCTTGAAAGAACTGAAATACCTGTTAACAGCTATGGGCATGCTGCTACCATATATTAAGAAGACCTGTCGGGATGCCTGGGTGGCTCAGTTCTTAAGCGTCTGCCTTTGGCTCAGGTCATGATCCCAGTGTCCTGGGATCTAGTCCCACATCCAGCTCCTTGCTTGGCGGGGAGCCTGATTCTCCCTCTGCCTGCCACTCCCCCTGCTTGTGTACTCTCTCTCTGACAGGTAAATAAATAAAATCTTAAAAAAAAAAAAAAAAAGATGACCTCTGTCAACTCAAACTTTTTTTTTTTTTGAAGATTTTATTTATTTATTTGACAGAGACAGAGATCACAAATAGGCAGAGAGGCAGGCAGAGAGAGGGGCAAGCAGGCTCCCCGCTGAGCAGAGAGCCCGATGTGGGGCTCGATCCCAGGACCCTGGGATCATGACCTGAGCTGAAGGCAGAGGCTTTAACCACTGAGCCACTCAGGCATCCCTGTCAACTCAAACTTAAAAGTTACCATTGAAGATGCAACTGTCTTCCATGAAACAAATAAAGAAGTTAATTTTTAGCATCTTCAAACAAAATACAAGGAAAAATATGCCATTTAACAATAAAAAATATCTAAACGAACATAACTTTCCTAGGGACAATAAATAGAACAAAATACATTTTAAGGTTATATGTTTCATTTTCACTAGGGATTATTCCTACAAAAAAAAGAAAATGGTAATCATCCATTATCAAATTGGATAGTAAAGGTAAATAGCATGTTATTTTATATTCTAACAAAACTTGAAGGCAATTAAAAAGGGGATCACAGCAAAGTCTTTTAAAGGATTAAATCTGGGGGCGCCTGGGTGGCTCAGTGGGTTAAACCCTCTGCCTTCAGCTCAGGTCATGATCTCGGGGTCCTGGGATCGAGCCCCGCATCAGGCTCTCTGCTCAGTGGGGAGCCTGCTTCCCCCTCTCTCTCTGTCTGCCTCTCTGCCTACTTGTGATCTCTCTCTCTCTCTCTCTCTCTGTCAAATAAATAAATAAAAAAATCTTTAAAAAAAGTATTAAATCTGCAAATGCTATCATTCATATTCATCATTATGAAATTATCTGTCCATATGTTTAAAAAGAATCACTACTGTTGCCTTATGAGACTATTCCCAAAATGGATATTTTTTTAAAGGTTTTTTATTTATTTATTTGAAAGAGAAATAGAGATCACAAGTAGGCAGAGAGGCAGGCAGAGAGAGAGGGGGAAGCAGGCTCCCCGCTGAGAAGAGGGCCCGATATGGGGCTCGATCCCAGGACCCCGAGATCATGACCTGAGCCGAAGGCAGAGGCTTTAACCCAATAAGCCACCCAGGTGCCCCAAAATGGATATTTTTTGAGCAAATGTACAATATTTATCTATTCTTTTTTTAAAATTAGTTTATTTCACAAAGATTCTTAAACCTCTACTGTGGGTACCACAGACAAAAGAGAAAACAAAAAAGTCTCTGTTTTTATGGAATCTATATTCTGATGGGAAAAATGAGCAATTAGAAAATGAATATACATATATACACACGCATGTTTATGTGTGGGGATAAAGAATAAATAAAGCTATTAAGACAGGGGTTTTTTTGTTTGTTTTTTAGTTTTGTTAGATATAGAACAAGAACATTTTGGTCTGTAATTTTGGAGTAAAGGAAAAGTGATGGTACCCATTAAGTAAGGAAATTCTCAATTCGTGCTAATTTATATTGCATTTTGAACAATTATTTTTTAAAGATCTACTTCTGGAGGTAGAAGGAATACTGTATTGCATCTAACAGCTTTGTTCTTTGTTATTTTATTTGTAATTAGCATCTTTTCCAAAATGATTTCACATACCTTACATAAAATCCCTGTAACATTCCAGATGGAAATCTTTTAGCATACTGTTTATTTGGCTCATGTGGAATTGTTAAAAAATCTTTTTGAAGTAAGATTACATTGCTTCCTCAGATTGGCGGAATGAATGCTACACTGCATTGTTTGCACAAAGTCATTTACAATCACTTTTTTCAGGAATACGCTGTAATTTCCCTAAAGACAATTATCTTAAAATAAACTGTGCTGCTTGAAAAGAAGCTATATGTAATATGTCTATAATTTCTACTTAGAACAATGGCATCAGATTCTTACTTTTCCACTCCAGATTATTAACATGCCACTTTAACTGACTGTCTTTTTCAACCAAGCAGCATTCTCTATTCGGGCTTTTCAATCCCTTCTATAATTATTACATACAGAACTCTGACAACTGCAAAGAAAGAATGTTATTCTATCTTCTGATACTGACAGTGAACTTCTGATCACTACCCTCCGGGTACATGCACCTATCTAATACCATACTTCCTAGTTTTGCTGAGGCAATTGTAATGTGAGACACACTGAAGAAGCCAACTCAATCCCCAATCTATAAAAGTACGGTTTCCCCTTGTCACTGTGTCATAAAATAAACTGAATTTGTTTGACATTATTTGTTCTCTACAAAACTACTACCCTTAGCATTTTTAGATATTTGTAATTTGATCAATCAATGATTAATTCCAATAAATTTTCTATCAAGAAATGGAGCTGAAAAGAATACCATTTAGACTGCTTTTTCTGCTCATTTCTACACTTTCCTTTTAGAAATGTGGATACATCTTTTGCCTGTCTGATACTTTCAGGGAGTTATCTTGTCTTTCTTGACATAACTATATGACTAATAGCTCAGTAATTGCATTTGTCAACTTGCATAGTCACAGAATGGTATAAGCCAAATTTGCCTGATTTTAAAACCAGAGAAAACAATGTATACAACACCTTTCCTTTCTAAGGTATAAAACAATTCTTTATTTCATCATTAATGCACGTTCTTTGTGAGATGTTTAGACAATACAGGTATCCATAAAAATTTAAAGGCACCCATTATCATCTAGCAATAACTAAGCAGTTTTGAGTTGAAGAGTTGAACAACATTTTATACTTGTTTATACAGTCTCTCTTTAAATTTAGCTTCCATATTATTGGGAAAACATATTCTACATTAAGGCAAGCTTATGTTAAATGTCAAACTACACAGATTTTATTATTTTCTGTTCTCCTTTCACGTTTTATCTGTTAACGCCTATATTCATTCAAGAATTTTTTTTTAGCATTCATTGTCTTATTTTTAGTGGCTCTCTCCATAATACTAAAATTATGATATTACAACAGAGTTAACTTTTGGTCATGGGTGTATTGACCTTGTACCCACTGTCATTTTAGTCAGATGGAAGCTATAATGAGAAAATACTTTTTATTGTAATAAAAAACATATAATAGATCTCACCATTTTAATCATTTTAGGTGTACAGTCCAATAATGATAAGTCTCTTATGTTGTTGTGCAACATATCTTTAGAATTTTTTCATCTTCCAAAACTGAAATTCTAGACTCACTAAATTTTAATTTTCCATCCCCCTCCCACAGGCCTTGGCAACCAGCTTTTCACTATCTGTTTCTATGCCTTGAACATTTTAGATACTTCATATGAGTAGAATAGCACAGTATTTGCTCTTTTATGACTAGCTTATTTCACTTAGCATAATATCTTCAAGGTTTATCTAAGTTGTAGCGTGTGTCAGGATTTCCTCCTTTTTAAAGTCTGTATAACGTTCCATTGTAGATACATAGTACATTTTCTTTATCCATTCATCCATCAGTAGACATGAGATGCTTCCTCCTCTTAGCTATTGTGTATAACGCTTCAGTGAACATGGGTGTGGAAGTATCTCTTTGAGATCTTTCTTTGAATTATTTTGGATATATATCCAGAAGTGGGATTGCTGGATCATATAGCGATTCCATTTTAATGTTTTGAGAAACCTCCATACTATTTTCCATGTCTGCACCATTTTATATGCAGAACAAAAATGCACAATAGTTCCAATTTCTCTGCATTCTTGCCAATACTTGATATTTTCTGTTCTTTCGATAATGGCCATATCCAAGAAATCATTGACAAATCTAATGTCCTGAAGCTTTTCCTCTATGTTTGCTTCTAGAAGTTTTATAGTTTTAGGTCTTCCTTTAAGTCTTTAATCCATTTTGAGTTAGGTCATATCTATGGTGTTAAGACAAGACTCAAACTTAATTCTTTTGCATGTAGAGATCCAGTTTTCCCAACACTATTTGCTGAAGAGACTGTCCTTTCCCCCATTGTATGTTCTTCGCACCCTTGTTGAAGAACATTTGACCATATAGACAAGGGTTTATTTCTGTTTATATATATATATATAGTTTTATATATATATAGTTTTTATATATATATAGCTTATATATATATATAGTTTTTGTTTTTGGGTTTTTTTTTTAAGTTTAATTTAAATTCCAGCTAGTTAACATACAGTGCAATATTAGTTTCAGGTGTCAATATAGTGATTCAGTACTTCCATACAATACCCAGTGCTCATCAGAAGCACACTCCTTAATCCCCATCACCTATTTAACCCATGCCCCCACCCACATCCCTTCTGGTAACCATCAGTTTGTTCTCTATAGTTAAGAGTCTATTTCTTGATTTGACTCTCTTTTTTTTCTCCCCCTCTTACACTGTTGGTGGGGATACAAACTGGTGCAACCACTCTGGAAAACTGTATGGAGGTTCCTCAAAAAGTTGAAAATAGAAGTGCCCTATAATTCAGCAATTGCATTACTAGGTCTTTACCCAAAGAATACAAAAAAAAGAATACAAAAATACTATTTTGAAGGGATACATGCACCCTGATATTTATAGCAGCATTATCTACAATAGCCAAATTATGAAAACAGCCCAAACGTCCACTGACTGATGAATGGATAAAGAAGATGTGGTGTGTGTGTATATATATAATGTAGCATATATAATATATAATGTTTTTTACAATATCTTATATTTTGAAAACAGGATGTGTGACACTTCTAACTTTGTCTTTCTCTTTCAAAATTATTTTGGCTATTTGGAGTCTCTTGAGATCCCATATATATTTTAGAATTTTTTCTATTTCTGAAAAAAAAAATCATTGACATGTAATAGGGATTGCACTGAATCTAGGTTTCTTAGGGTACTATGAACATCTTATCAA
Source organism: Potos flavus (assembly GCA_028534135.1). Classification (NCBI taxonomy): domain Eukaryota; kingdom Metazoa; phylum Chordata; class Mammalia; order Carnivora; family Procyonidae; genus Potos; species Potos flavus. The sequence goes on along the minus strand of CM052886.1, from coordinate 83,643,952 downwards.
AATTAAGTCTTCCAATTCACAAACACAAGATTCTGTCTTCTTATTTGTGTCTTCCTTCATATTGGTTAGAGATTTTTATAGATTTCAGTTAAGAAGATATTTTGAAGGGAATTTTTAGTTCTGCTTTTGCTTCACTTTTCCCTCATTTTCTTTGGGCATATAATTTCTTAACTATGCTTCTTCTTGGTTTATTTTATTTTATAAAACTTTTTAATTTGCATGTTTAATTCATTTTCTTTTTACATTTTTATTGATTGAAGTATTTAATACTATGAATTTTCTTTAGAAAACTTCTTTAGCTATGCCTCTCTATTCTGATTAGTTGTGCTTGAATTAGAATTTCTTTGCAGAATTTCTGCAATTTCATTTTGTTATTCTCAAAATGCTGTTTAGTGTTTAGTATCACTTTTAAAAATGTCCAGATGGCAAAGCCAGTCTTACTGTGATATTAATTTCTTTTTTTAAAAGATTTTATTTATTTGGCAGACAGAGAGAGACAGAGAGCACAAGCAAGGGGAGTGGCAGGAAGGGGAGAAACAGGCTCCCTGCTGAGCAAGGAGCCTAATGTGGGAATCGATCCCAGGACCCTAGGATAGTGATCTAAGCCAAAGGCAGATGCTTAACTGACTGAGCCACCCAGCCATCCCTAATTTCTTTTTTTTTATTTTTTAAATTGCATTGTTAGTATTATTTCTATATTTTAGAATTCAATGAAGGAATTCTTAGTGGGTAAATTTTTGGTCAGGACTTATAAACATTACCTGGAATGGATATATATTATCTGTTGTTAGGTTAAAAGTTAGCTGTAAATCAATGTGATCTTTTTCCTACACTGGATCCATCTTGGAATGAAAGAAGTGTGTAAGAATTTATTTGTAGTATTTGTTTAAGTGGAATTTTGGTTCCTAAATTATGCATATACTTAATTTGACCAAACTCTACTTTGGCCAAATATAGAACAAACCCTATTTTGTTCTATAAAATATGGTAGGTACATTCCCACAAACAGAACAGATGTATTTCTATGACTTCCATATCCCTCCAATGACTTAGATATTTTATTTTATTTTATTTTATTTTATTTTATTTTATTTTATTTTATTTATTTTATTTTACAGAGAGAGAGAAGTGTACAAACCGGGGAAGAGGGAGAGGGAGAGGGAGAAGCAGGCTCTCCACTGAGCAGGGAGCCCAACGTGGGGCTTGATCCCAGGACCCCAAGATCATGACCTGAGCTGAAGGCAGATATTTAACCAACTGAGCCACCCAACTGCTCCTATATTTTTTTTAAAGATTTATTTTTTTTTATTTTTTTATTTTTTTGAGAGAGAGGGAGAGAGAGCATTGGGAGGGGAAGAGGAAGAGGGAGAGAGAGATTCTCAAGCAGATATGCCCACTGAGCAAGGAGCCCCATGAAAGGCTCAATCTCACAACCCTGAGATCATGAGCTGAGCTGAAATCAAAAGTTGGACACTCAATCAACTAAGCCACCTAGGCGCTCCCAACGGCTTAAATTTTTAACCTCACCCAATTCTCCTATAGAAACAAGACAAATGCCTAGGATAATAAAAGAAAAAAAACCTAAACTCTGAAAATATTCCCATAATCCAGATGATCTACAAGAACCCTATATAAAAAGTGGGTTTCTGAAAACACTGAAAATAGTAGGAACTCTACTAGGTCCTGTGTGAGGTAGAGTGTGAAAAAATGAAAATTTAGATGGCTCCAAGAGTCCTAGAACACAGAAATTTCAAGCAAGTACTTATCCTCAAAAGAAGAAATGACCTGTAATGTAGAATTCTCAGTAATCTGAAAAGAAAGAAAGAAAGAAAAACAAAAACTGGGACAAGACCACAAAAGCTCCAAATGATGAGTGATTGTGAAGTAAACAACGGAGACCATATAATGCATGAGGAAAACCTAAACAATGGAGACTATACAATGTGTGAGGAAAAAGCTGATGGTAATGGTACTATTGTAGCACAAGAACTCCAGGATCTCAGAAAACAAAAATGTCTTTCTTTAAGAATAAGTCCATTCCTGAGAGGGAAAAACTGCTTCAAGAAAGTCCTAATGGAGCATAAGGCAAGGACGACACCCTAGCTGCACAGTCTATTCCAAGAGAAATCTCCTAAAAACACAGGCAAGACTTTCTCATTTAAACATTAAAAAGAGAAACAGATTGTGTTGAACCTCATACAAGTATATTACATAAGAAAACGAAAAACGAAAATGAACTAAATAATATATTGACAGAAAGTGAAAGCAGGAGAGAAACATGATAACAAAGCAGAAAAATACGTTAAATGAGGGGAAGAACGGGGAAGTATAGAAGTAATAAAAGAGGGGTATATATCAGAAATAGAAATGGGTTATGTAAGAACCAATAAATTAGAGGAATATGTAAAAAGAGCTGTCAAAGCTCAGGAATGAACTAGAAAGAGTTTAATTTATAAGTGAAAAATTAAGTTAGAAATAAAGCAAGACTAAATGAACAAAAGAAGAGAAATAAAATCAGAGGAAAGAATTAAGCACTACTATAAAATCAGAAAAGTAAAAAGATGTGAAAGAAAATGAAAGGTGTAAAACACAGGTAATGATGACCAAGGTATATATACCTGGAGCTCCAAGAAGCTGAAAACTAAAGCAGTAAAACTGAAGAAACACTAAAAACTACAATTCAAAAAACTGTTTCATAAAAGAGCTATATGATAATGTTACATGAACTGAGGACTGTGACTAGCTCAATGTTCTGATCTGAGGGAGAGGGATAGGCAGAAGAAAGAAGAGAGGTAGAGGGGAAAAGGGTGGAAAAGAGAAGGAGAGAGAGAGATTGATTTTGAGACTGACAGGTACAAACAATAATGCAAGATTTAATGGGCTAGAAATTAGTTACAGACAGTGGTTAAAACTCTGGCTTAAAAAAAACAAACAACAACAACACAGAAACCAAGAAGACAAAAAACTGGCTTTAAAATATGAGCAGCATATGTCTGCCTCAGTTTGACACCTGGATATTAGGAAAGAATTCTTGGTGTATTGTAAGGATTAACCAAGTTAATATGAGCAAGGTGCTTAGAAAAGTGTCTGTCAAAAGCATTGTTGTTTTTATTATTATTCTCATTATTATACATTAAATTTAAAAGGACCAAATCAATATTTGCACTAGAGCCATAAGGCAAAATTTCACCAAAGAGGGAGCCAGAAACTGATCTCCAGGTTAAGAAAGCATTATAGAGAAACAGAGAAAGCAACTGGCTAGACTGAAGAATCATATTGTATAATTCTTACATATCAAGAAAGGCTTTTCATTTTGCTAATATTTTTAAAATATTTTTAATATCTGCCTTATGTTTGTAGTTTAGTATATTCTATAGTCCCAAGCACAAACGATGCCAAATTGTTTAAAGTTTAGATTAAACTCATTCTGAAAATATGAATAAAATTTCAGTGAAGGGGATTCTATTTGAATATCTGAATTTATACCTCCATATTCCAGTCACTTTCTTAATATATGTGATTTTTTCTGAAGTTATAATTCATACTTTTTAAGAAAATATTTATGTATCCACTTAGCATGTGTGTGTGAGTGAGCGTGCGCACGTGCACACACACACATATACACCAGCAGGGGGAGAGGCTGAGGGAGGGAATCCCTCAGCAGACTCCCCACTAAGCACGGAGCCCAGGCTGGGCTGGATTTTACCATCCGTGAGTTCATGACCTGAACCAAAACCAAGAGTCCATGGCTCAACCAACTGAGCTACCCAGGCGCCTCCGTAATTCATACTTTCTAAACTGGTGTGTTGATTATTTAACAGTGGTCTTCCATACACTTCTACCTAGCATTTTTCTACCTCCAGAATATAGCTGGCTTAAGATTTTAGAAATATCAGGGGCGCCTGGGTGGCTCAGTGGGTTAAAGCCTCTGCCTTTGGCTCAGGTCATGGTCTCAGGGTCCTGGGCTGGAGCCCCGCATCGGGCTCTCTGCTCAGCAGGGAGCCCCCTTCACCCTCTCTCTCTGTCTGCCTCTCTGCCTACTTGTGATTTCTCTCTCTCTGTCAAATAAATAAATAAAAATTAAAAAAAAAAGATTTTAGAAACATCAGTAGCCATAAAATTGATGTGTTAGGCTGTATAGCAATACTTTATACGAATTATTTTATTGTGGCTAAATTTATTTTTGTAATTGGCACATTATAGAGACTCATATTCTTAAATATAAATGACATAATTACACAATAACAGAGAAATCACAATTATCTTGTTTCATGGAAAATCAGTTATTTAACATAAATGAGCTTTTCTCTTAAAACCAAATTTAAAATTGGGCATTTGCATATTTTAAGTGATCTTTCTAAAATAAATTCTTTACTTCCCAGTCATTTCAAAGAACATGCTTTGCATGATCCAGGCCCTTTATGATGAATGTGAGTTACTCTATCAAAGCTAATCAATGTGAGTAATGACTTTCCTCTTTCATTAATTGAATAAATACTCCTGAATATAGTCTACCTCATAGACTATATTGACGATTAAGTATAGAAGGAAAAGAGTAAAATCCAGGAAACAATGAGGGAGACTTAGCATACATGATTGAGGTTGAAGAGTGAGACTTGGGATAAATCCTGAAGGTAAGATATCCTCTCCTAATTATAGGTAAGCAGTGAAGGCGGAGGGAGGGAAAAATAAAAGACAGTCCCTAGATAGGTGATTCTAGCAACAACATTGTGTGCGCGCATATGCACACACGTGCTGATTTATTTCACCAAGAACTCATATAACCAATCTTGTTAGAATTCTATACTAAATAATAATAAATATGTTCTTAGTCAAACAAATTACAAAGAGCATAGTTATACTTAACTTTTTTTGTGCCTAAATTTTTTCATAGAGTGAAATACATGCTCTTACGAGTACTTATAGTTCTAAAATTCAAATAACTTCTAGTTCTAGGGAAATTTTAAAGAATCAGGATACATTTAGTTTCCAATTAGACTTTGAAAATAATTTTTAATGGAATATGAGAGAAAAGAACATCTACATGCAAGGTATAATTGTATAATATATTGAAGCAAAGAACATGGAATTAGTCTGGGAAGAAAACAAGTTATTGCCAATAAAATATAAATGACCTTTAAATATAACAATGGGGAATGATGCCAGTATTGAGTTATTTTGAAATTTATGCTTTGTCTAAAACCAGAAGTCAATAAGAGGTTGTAAAAAATTATTTTATTTATGGATATTTTCCAAAAAGACTTTATAATACAAATAATGCTCAACTGCCTAGTGATTAGAAGTCCTTATTATAAATGGAGCATGAACAACTTAGACTTACATAATATAACTGAGCAAAGGTTATTCTACTTATTTCACCTTCAAATTATACCCTTTAAGTTTCTAAATAGAAATGTTTTCTGCTGTTTGTATTTGAATACAGAACCAAACGTTTATCAATTAATGTTGACAGAATGAAAGAATGAAATATAGAGTAATTTTCATCTTCCTTTTAGAATCCCCATGTAAAACCTCAGACATCAGTATTCTATAATGCAGTAGGATTCCAACATTTCAAATTCTAAAAATCTTAGTCTAGAATGAATGGCCAAATAGACCATAAATAACAATGGTTCGTTGTGAAACATAAACTTAACATTAATAGTAAAAGAATCTGAGGAAATGATTTAGCACAAAATTTGCTTTGTTGATATTGATCAGAAAGATATATACTTTCAAATCTCAGTCTCAAAGAAAGGTTGAGGAAATATCAATGTTACTTTGACATATGTAATTTTTTTTAGCAGCATAACTCCATGGGGTAACAATTATCTCCCTTTCCAAATAAATAAACAGGAGTTCAAAGAGCTAATGTAATATATACTATAAATACAAGAAGGAAAACAATAGGAAAAAGGGGGACTTGAAAATTCAAGAAGAGCAGTTCTTAGTGTAGCCTTATATTTAATAATGCAAACAAAAATGATTTAAAAAAAAGGAGCCAGACTTTGCTTAAAATTATCATTTATCATGGGGCACCTGGGCGGCTCAGTTGGTTAAGCATCCAACTCTTGGTTTTGGCTCAGGTCAAGATCTCGGGGTTATGAGATGGAGCCCTACACTGGACTTGAAATTCTGTCTCTCTCTCTCCTTCTGCCCCTCCTGCTTGTGCTTCTCTCTCTCTCTCCAAAATAAATAAATAAATCTTTTAAAAAATACCATTTAGCAACTTGTTCTTATGTAAAATATAAGAAGGGGGTAACTAAGGTTTATGTCTTGCCTTATCTGCTTCCAGGAAGCTCAGAGCTGAGTATCTTTAAGAAAAACTCACCTTCTTCTAACTTGCCTAGGATAAGGATTTCTTGTGTAATTCTTTTTCCTTTTCACCCTTTACAACTTTTTGATTATTTAATTTGTGATAGCATTTTTATCCTTATTTTGTACATGCTTTATTATAAGCTGCCTCAAATCCACCTCAGAAATAAGTGATAAATACCATTTTATTTTAAAATTAATATTCAGTATTAAAAATTAATTATTAAGCCAACAATCTCTACTAACGCAAAATTTCTCTGAGCTCTGTTTGTGGTCTTTGGAGTTAACTCTGAATGTTAAAAGCAGGTTTGTCACCTGCTAGCTACACAATCTTAAACAAATTAGCCTTAGTTCCTTTTTTTTAAGGAAAGTAAATCTATCAAATGATGACATTATGGGAATTAGGCACTAATTATGATGTTGTTTTGATATTATAATGTTTCATATCTGTCTTTCTATATATTATAATGTCTGGGCAGATTTACTCATTTTCACAGTCCATGAACTTAGCCCAATGACTAACTAGATAAAAGAAAAAATTATGCCTAAATATGTGTTTCCCACCAAGGAAAAATGAAATGGGTAATTTCTTTTTTTTTTTTAAGATTTTATTTATATATTTGACAGAGAGAGAGAGAGATATCACAAGTAGGCAGAGAGGCAGGCAGAGAGAGAGGGGGAAGCAGGCTCCCCGCTGAGCAGAGAGCCCAATGTGGGGCTCGATCCCAGGACCCTGAGATCATGACCTGACCCGAAGGCAGAGGCTGTAACCCACTGAGCCACCCAGGTGCCCCGAAATGGGTAATTTCTTACAAAACAAAGCTTAAATAATAAGAAGGGAACTTTATGTGTGAATAATGATGTTAGCAAAAGATGTTGCAAATAATGAATCTCTCAGAATCAAGGTCAGCAGGGCTAGTAAATAGTAGTCTAATTCCAAAAGGTCTTAAGGGATGGGTGAATGTTCCGAAACATGGCATAATATTTTCCTTTTTATTGAAGGCATGAATAACTATTTCAGATTCACTAATGGTAAATCAGTAGTAAAGTTCTGCAAATAATTTAAGCACCTACAAAAGTAATTTGATAATTGAAACAAACAGAAACTGTAAAACTTGATTTAAAAACAACCCAGAGTTGCCTGGGTGACTCAGTCAGTTAAGTGTCCGACTCTTGATCTCAGCTCAGGTCTTGGTCTCAGGGTCGTGCGTTCAAGCCCCGTGTTGGGCTACACGCCTGGTGTGGAGCCCACTTAAAAATAAATAAATAAATAAATAATGTAACTACTTGTTTTCAACAAGATTAGCCATAAGACAACGAACTATTTTAACTACTAATTCATTTTAATACCCCGAACTCACTAAAATTGTAAAACTACTGATACCTACCTGCCCCCCTTTCCCTGGCTGCTTTTCTAAATTCCAACCACTGTAAGTCTCAGCTCACAGTTCCTCTTCCCTGTGGAGTACAGAGTAACTTACAGGGATTTCTCTCTTTGTGAACTCCTACCACATTCAAGTCACGTATTACATATTCAATCAGTACTACGTTTCAGTCCTAACACAAGGCCACACTCTAACTCTATGGCTTTGAACTAGTCACGTAAGCATTCTGGGCTTCATCTGTTCCCTCCTATCCACCCTCCAACCCACCTTAAAATGAGAACCAAATCTTAGGAAGGGCATTCTAGTATATTTTCAAGATCATAGACTTCGTAATATAGTATTGTATCTGTTACTTATTAGTTGTAGAAAACCTGGCATCAAGAGTGATTGCTTTCTAAGAATTTTCTATGTACTAGGAAATGATCCTATACACGGACTAGTTGAGTTCACTTAGTTTACTTAAAAATTTTGTGCCACACTGTTTGCTTGTAAAATGAGTATAATATCCTCATAAAACTCTTGTAAGGATTAAATGAGTCAAACAAGTTTATCCAAAGTAATTTGGTATAGTACCTGACACATAATAAGAGCTATTATTATTAGCTCTTATAAACTTATTACTTGTATTTGATGGCTGGGCGTGAGGTTTCACTGAACTCTTCTTTTCCATCATTAAAAGATCATGATAGGGGCGCCTGGGTGGCTCATTCAGCTAAGTGTCCAACTCTTGGTTTCAGCCCAGGTCCCGATCTCAGGGTTGTCAGACTAAACCCCATGTCAGGCTCCACAGTCAGTGCAAAGTCTGCTTGTTCCTCTCTCTCCCTTTCTGCCCATCCCCCCCACTCGTATTCTCTCTCTAAGATAAATAAATAAAATCTTTATTAAAGAAAGATCATGACAGCCAATACTGTCACATGATTACACCTAGTCTTTAGGTAGATTGTTAATTATTGAGGGTACATCCATGACGTACATTTGTTTCCTTTACCAGACTAGTATCATTATGTATAGGTTTAAAATGTCATAGGTATTGATTTAAATGAGAATTAGGACAAAATGAAAAATAATGAGAAACACAATCCCACAGTGATAGTAAGAACAGGGTATAGAATTAATTTGTTGAAACCTCATGAAAAATATGTTGAAACTTTTGAATAGTATTGTCACCTAACACTAAGCGGTAGTGCTTCACAAAAGGCAAGAGGTCAAGTTTATTTTATTTTTTCAACCTAGTTAACTGCCAGACACAATGTCTTAAGGTTTAAAATTAATGCCTTTTAAAAGGAATAGAATATTTTATCGCTACTCATTCCAAATATATCCATGCACAATCTTGGATTTGCCCCTCTTTGCATTCAATGTTTTGATTTTAGTTCTTGCTAGGTTACACACACACAAAGTTGCACTCAACAAAACAAATGCAGAATACATATTTATGCTTGCTTGTTCTTAGCCATGAAATTAATCATTCATCTTCTCACCCATTAACCCTTTCATTCAATAAATATTTACTGAGAGCCTATTGGGCAGCAGGCCCCACTCCAGGAACTAGAAAAGCTGTGGTAACGCAGACAGATAGAATCCTTTCCCTCTTGAATCTTACAAGCAAATGAAGCAGAAAGTGAATAAGTAAATTATGACAGAATCTGGGTGGGCATAAATGGTTCAAAGAAACATAATGACACAGAAAATGGTGGGAGGGGTGTGATATTTAGATAGATATGATTAGGAAAAGGTCTCTTGAATAAGGAAATACTTGATCAGAGACCAGAATTAAGTAAGGGGTCAAATTCATCAAATCCAGGAAGAGTTTTCTAGGCAGAGGGAACAGTTAAGTGGAAAGCATCTAAGACTGCAAAGAATTTGGCATTCTTGACAAACTATCACAAGGACAGTGTAGATAAGGTGAGAGAGGTAGAAGGAGTAATATCATGAAGGACTTTTAGTCTGTGGGTGGATGGAGTAACACAACTTTAATGAATAAAATATGGCAGAAGTGATGGTGAATGGCTTTGGAAACTACATCATAAAAAACTCTGTGGTTTCATCCTTGTTTTCTTGGATCAAGTGTCTAGAGGAAGTAGCTGCCCTGTCATGGGGATACTCCACTCACCCTAGGGAGAGTTCCATGTTCTAGATGCCTGTAGCTAATAGCAGTACCCAGGAGCCATCTTGGAAGCAGACACTCTGTCTCTAGTAAAACTTTCAGATGACTGCAATTTCTTCTGAGACCCTGAGCCAGAACTACCCATCTAAGCTTCTCACAAATTCCTTACCTACAGAAACTGTGAGATAATAAATGTTTGTCATTTTAAGCTATTATGTTTTGAGGTCATTTATTATGAAACAACAGGTGATACACCATGATATAGAATTTTTATTTTCTTTTAAGTGTGATGCAAAGAGTTTGAAGAATTTTACCACAGTTTTGATCTGATTTGTGTCCTTAAGAGACTATTCTGCAGTCTTATGTAAGACACCCACAGAGGGGGCAGGGAGACCAGTTGTGAGACATAGATCAGGTGGGACATGATGAAGGCTAAGGTATTAGAGGTAGAGGTCTAAAAACTGGATTATTTTGAAGGCAGAAGTTTGTTTAGTAATCAAGTGATATTTTAGCATGTTACAATCAAATATTAGTTATTGTTACTTATATATTGCTATTAAGCTATAATTTGGGTTCTATTTTAGAAAATTGCTTAAAGCTTTTGAGTTGATATGCATTATAATGTTCTCATGTAAAATACTGGAAAATAAGGTGTCAGCATTTTTATTCAATATATTTATTTGTTTTAAATGTATTACTAGTGTTAAGTGGGCCCAGCCTGTAGTCATTACTGTTATTTCTTTCTCATATTCATATTCAACTATACTTACTCCTAGAGTATTCCTATGAGTAGAACAAATATCCTATGTTTGTGGGGAAAAAAAATGAGACTTTACTTTTGCCAAAGATATACTTTTGCCTAGAGATATACTATCTTAATAAAAAGAAAACAACACATTTAAAATCAGCATTGGTTCAGTTCAAACTAAAAGGCCTTTTCCTGAGTCTACTTTACTGTGATAATTATCTAAATCAGCACTTATTCACCATTTAGACTAATTTTACAGAAATACTACACCCAGATGTGCTTGAATTTGTATTAATTTATTTTCAAGATGTTCAAAAGTCTAATTACATTAGATATTCCTTGTGTTTAAAAATCAATTTTCCTGAATTGAATAAAGGTGAGCTATTATTCACTGGAGTTAAAAATTCCTAATGTGCCAACTGCAGAAGGCATTTAAATAGAACTGAATATGACCTGCTTCACATTCATCATGTTCTAGGGCACAATTACTTCGTCCAATACTTTTGTTCACTCAGCAAATGTTACAGAGAGTGTCTTATTGTGTGTAAGTTATTGGGAAGGAGAAAAAGAAGTAACATTCTATCCTCAATTGCTAATTATCTAGTGACCAATAATTGCAAGTATCACAGTGAAACAATATTTTATTCCTGTTCATATCATGCCTAATTTCTTATTTGTATATTTCAGTAAGTCAAACTATCAAAGGCAAATCGAGCTTATTAAATACATATGCAGTATTTACAAATGGCTTAAATATAAATTGGAAGCCCTCTACCTTAGCATCAATGTTATTGCTGAATGAATATAATATATGCAGTTATCCAATTACGACATGAGTATATAGAAGGAATTAAGAGATTCCAAATATATATATGTCTGTGTATATTCATACAGATATATATACACACATATATATACACATATATAACATAATATATAACATATATATTCCTACTATATATTAAAAATATATATATATATATAAAATTGGACAGGATATAATATGTGGATTTGGTGTTTGTGGTAATTTCTATTCTCTAAATTTACCAACCTTTTCCCTTTACCCCAATCATCTTTAACCAATTCTAAAGAGAGAAATTCCTCTGCTAAATCAAAGTCAAACAATGAGGGGCCATATTAAAAACAAAGTTTCTATAGTGCTTAAAGATGATCTACTTTCCATTTATTCTTCCTATTCCTCTTTTTAGTTATTCCCATGCAAATGACATGATAAAATAGACTGGTCTCATCTTATGAATGGGCCTCTTACCACCACGGTGTGGTCCTGAACAAAATACACACTCAGGACCTGTCTTCGGTTGCTCTTCTTTAGATGTAGTGAGAAATGCTTTATTTTCTTTGAGTCTGCCTTCCTCTGCTTCTCCTCACCAATGAAGCAGTACATCCTTGAGAAATAAATTCTCTGCTGCTAAGGAAAAGGTACCAATGTCTGGTCGGCACGCAGTCTGAATTTAATCGCCATAGATTCCATAGGTCTCACAAATGGCACAGGTTATCATATGATAAAGCAGAATGTGTTCTGTGGCAAAGTCCCAGGAAACAATCTCTCTTCATTGCTCATTCAGGAACATGCAGTGGGAACAGGTGGCTGATTGGAGACTTGGAAATCGGGATCTTGAGATCTCTCTCCTTAACAGACACAACTGTAACAGCTACTCAGGAGGAACCCAAGGTGTAACTGTCTGCTGTTTTCTTTCTACTTTGTCACTGTATTGTGCTCCCCTTGTCACACTGTCAGACAGACATTTTCATTGTCAAATATATGAAGACATAAGTAAGAGTTGAAAAGTTTCTAATTTCTCTTTGTCACATGTTATCATTTTGATAATGTCCTAGAACATGAAGTCCATGTTTCATTACTATTCCCATACCAAACATAGGTAGCTAAAATATATCCATTTTACCACACCCATATGATTATAAACTTGGAAATACCACCACCATTATTACTAACATGTACCACTACTTCATTACTTGACCTTGTGCAAGTCCATTTACACTTTTAGTTCCAAGTGTCACTATCAGCAAATGATAATTTTTTTTCCTTAATGAATCTGAAGGGCTCTTTCAATTCTGCTATGTGTTGAGTCTAACTTTATCATGCAAAAATAGAATGTGATGTCTACAAGGTAGACAGGTTCAATATAATTATTTGGTCCTTGATTAAAAAAGCTTGAAGTTAACTTGATTGGAGATATTTTCTCTTTTTGTAACTTCATCTCTTCTCCATTTTTACTGCAATTTCACTATCGCTCACATCCTATATTATAATGGTTAAGAGTGACCTAAGAAACAGGGCCCTATTTTCCTCACCTATCAAATGGAGATAACAATATTATTGTATTGAGATTAACAATATTATTACTTCACACTGTTGTCTTGGTGTTAATGGTGATAACAACTAAATTGCTTATTACTTGATATACTTTTATTGCTGCTGTTATAATTCTTGATGTCCATGAATCTACCTGTAGAAAAAAGCACCATGCTTACATTATGGTCTTAAACTGGAGACTCCTCACAACTACAGCTAAAGGAAGGAAGAGTCAACAGGATAAGGGAGAGCCTAAGGCACTCTATCTTCCATAGCATGTATTTATGTTAGTTATTCACAGATTTAACCTGTTTAGTTTAGTTAGCTGACACATGGTATCTTCATCCAGGAATCTCAGCTATGGTAAAAGAGGAAGTATTCCTGTGTCAAAAATATTTTACAACTGAAAGTTATTTTGTAACTTCATGACAAGGTAGGTGAGGTAGGCAGGATTCTGTGAATTACATTTTCTGGCATTTTCTAGGTATATCTAGATATAGATGTACATACAGATATTAGCTACATAGACATCAGATGTATAAATACTGGATAGAGATATCTATATATTTATAAATCTATATCTGTATCTCTCTATTTAAAAGCATCAGATATAATTCATACACCACAAAATTGATCCTTTTAAAGTTACAGTTCAGTGGGGTTTTAAAAATATACTGACAATGCTGTGAAACAATCACCACTATCAAATTTTTAAGGATTTCATTCACCAAATAAATAAATAAATGAACCCCATGCCCATTAGCAGTCACTACTTATGTTCCTCTGACTGTATTTCCTGGCAACCACTAATCTACGTTCTATCTCTACGGATTTGCCTATTCTAAGCTTTGCATAAAAAATGGACTCATGCAATATATACTCTGTTAGGCCTGGCTTCTTACCATGTTTTCAAGATCATTTTATAGCATGTATCAAAGGCCAAATAATATTAAATTATATGGATAGAAGTGATATACAAGATGGCAGAGGAGTAAGGGGCGGAGATAGTGTCTGATACCAGAAGTTTAGCTAGATAGTTATCAAACCACTCTAAACAAATACAAACTTAGCAGGAATTAGAAGAGAAGACGAACAGCACCTCTAGGAACAGAAAATCGACCACTTTCCGGAAGGTAGGACGTGCGGAAAAGTGAATCCAAAGC
>CM052886.1:83602824-83629399 GCA_028534135.1 Potos flavus | reverse complement strand
ATCATATGATTTCTCTGATATGAAGAATTCGAGAGGCAGGGTGGGGGGTTGTGGGGGGTAGGAGAGGGAAATGAAACAAGAGGGTATCAGGAAGGAGACAAACCATAAGAGACTCCTAAACTCACGAAACAAACTGAGGGCGGCTAGGGGATAGGGGTGGTTAGGGATAGGGTGGCTGGGTTATGGACATTGAGAAGGGTATGTGCTATGGTAAGTGCTGTGAAACGTGTAAGCCTGAGGATCCACAGACACGTACCCTGGGGCAAATAATACATTATGTGTTAATTAAAAAATAAAAAAATAATGAAAAATCAAAAAAATAAATAAATAAATTATATGGATATACCTCATTTTGTTTACCTGTTCATCAAGTGAAGGGCATCTGGGTTATTTCTACTGGTTTGATAAAATAAATAATGCTATTTTGAGCAGCTGTTTGCAAGTTTTTGTGTGGATATATGTGCTCAGTTCTCTTGGATAGCTTCCTAGAATTATTCCGTCATCCAGTAGCTATCTGCTTAACATTTGAGGAACTACAGAACTGTTTTCCAAAGTTACTGTATCATTTCAAAATCCCACTGGCAATGCATAAGGATTCCAATTTCTCCACATCTTCATCAACACTTGTTATTGTCTATCTTTATTTTTGCCATCCTACTGTGTGTGAAGTTGTATCTCGTTATGAATTTCATTTGCATTTTAATAACTAATTATGTAGAGCGCCTTTTAATGTGATCACTTACAATTTGCATATATTCTATGAAAGAATGTCTAAAATCCCTTGCACATTTTTAATTGGGTTGTCTTTTTATTATTGAGTTGCAAATGTTCTTCACATTCTTGGATACAAGTTCCTTATCAGACAAGTAATTTTCTCCTAATCTCTATATTTTCTCTTTACTTCCTTGATGGTATTGTTTGCACCCAAGTTTTAATTTTGATGTAGTCCAATATATGCTCTTCTTTTTTGGTCATCTAAGTTTTGTACCATATGTAAAATTCCAGTGCCTAATTCATGGTAACAAAAATTACTCCCATAAGAATTTTATAATTTCAGCCCTTAAATTTAGGTCCTTATTCCATATTGAGTTCATTTCTTTTTTTTTTTTTTTGTATGGTGTGAAGTAGAGGTCCAACTTTATTCTCTTGCAAGTGCATATCCAGATGTCCCAACGCCAATTTTTAACAAGATTATTTGTTCCACACTGAGTGTTCTTGGCACCCTTGTCAAAAATCAGTTGACTATAATGTGAAGACATATTTCTGGACTTTCAAATCTATTCCATTGATCTATCAATGTATTCTTATGTCAATACCACACTGTCTTCATTACTGTAGCTTTGTAGGTAGTTTTGAAATCAGGAAGTATGAATTCTCCAAATCTGTTCCTCTTTTCCATGATTGGATTGACTATTTAGGTCCCTTGGATCTTCGTGTGAATTTTTGGATTAGCTTGCCAGTTTATACAAGCATGAAAGCAGCTAGCATTTGATAGGGGTTGCACTGAGTTTGTAGGTCAATAAGGGAACTTTGTCATCTTAATAATATTTCTCTTCCAAATCATGAATATGGGATGCATTTCCATTTATTTAGGTCTTTAATGTCTTTCAACAATGTTTTGTAATTTTCAGCATGCAATCCTCACATTTTGTTAAATTCATTCTGAAGTATTTTATTCCCTTTTATGTATTGTAAATGGAGTTATTCTCTTAACTCATTTTCAGATCCTTCACCTTTTACAGAAATAAGTTTATTTTTGGATAATCTTGTATCTTGCAACCTTTGTATATTTTTATTTATTAGTTCTAATATTTTGTGTAGATTACTCAGGGTTTTCTATATCAATTACATTTTGATATTTACATTCTCTTAACAATCTATCTACCTTTCCCCCATCACAAGTTCTTTGAAAGAGACTATCCCTACATTATTCTTCCAAATCAGCAAAATTCTTAATAAAATAAGTTTAAGGAAGACACAATGGCTGAATGAGAAATTTCTTAGTCATCAAACAAATTTCCTCCCCTAGAAAAATAAATAAAATTTTTATAAAGCACAGCTTATTTTTTTTTTATTCTGATAAAACTGAAGTTGATGCTGTGAAATAATGACAACATTCTGAGCATTTTTTCTAAGCTAAGGAATGAAAAAAGTCCTTGGATATTAGACACTCAATAAATTTTCATAGAATGAGTGTAAAAATGAATGGTGTATATAAAAATGCATAAATTGTGCACAGTCTAACTAAGAATAATCAGTAAATTCTCATCCCCAGAGGAAAGTCTCTGTGCAGACAAGATGGCTCCAGCACTGATTCTTGGCTTAGGCTGGACAATGGGGACATTGAGCCCTATTTCAACTGAACAAATGGAGGGAAAAAAGAACACTACTAAACCTTAAAAATTATTTTTTTAATTTAAATTAAAGAAATAATCAAGAACACTGCTTTGGAAGTTGTTAAGATGCCTATGTCTAAGCATATTAAAACAGCAGCATATTAAAACATGATTCTACAAAGTGATTTTCTAATCTCGGGGAGGAAGTCGATCAAAGGACCTCAAAGTTCTCTGTAGGGTTTATAATTCTATAAATAAAAAGAACTCGAGACTTTAATAAAAAGTGAATATTGCATTTAGAAAATAGAATTTGGAACCACTGTCTAGACCAACTCCTACCATTTGTAGGGCCCGGGGTAACAGTACAAATAGAAGGTCCTATATCATAAATCTAAATATTTGAAAGTCATAAATCAAGTTAAGAAACTTTCAATAAAATAAGTTATATTCTTTTAATATGACAAATCCTACTCAATGCTGGTACTGGTATACACTACTCTCTGATCAATATGCTCCCAGTTAGGTTAATTGCCTGATTAGATTCAGATGTCTAGAACTTTTCCAAGTTCTCTGCCCAAAAAGAATGGTATAGGAAGAGCCAGATTCACTCTCAGCTCTAACTAGTACTGAAAAAGGCCATGCCCACATCTGTGTGGACATCCATCCCACCACCGGATTCCATCTTTGCAGAGAACCATGTCTTGGAATTGTTAGGCCCTAGGTGGGCACATCTGTAGTGTGGTCTATCTTTGGAAAGATGGATATCCAGCCCACACCACATGTTCCACCCATACATCACCCACACACATTCTTTAGAAGCAATTCAGGGTATGCATACCTGTGGGGTGGTCTGTCCACAGGAAGATGGGACACTCAGCCTATACCTCCAAGCTTCAGTCATACCTCCCCTGCACATAGTCAACTCCTTGGAAACCTTCAGGCTAGATGTTCATACACTAGCAATGAGGTCTGCCCTCAGAAAGATGGACTTGAGGAACAGACTTAAATAGGCCCGAGAAGTGGGTTTAGGTCAAGTGGGCAGGGATTTGAGCATTTCAGAGCTATGTTCTAGAGAATGGGGATAGGGACTGTGACTCTACATGGGCACAACAAAATTTCCCCTAAAAAATAAACACATTTGTTATAAAGCAGTTTATTTTTTTTATTGTAGTACAGCTGACTTGAATACTGTGAAATAATAATAGCCCCTTGTCATTGGTTATTGGACACTCAACAAATTTTCATTGAGTGAATGTAGAAATGAATGGAGTCTAATTTTCTAGCAGAGAAATTTTGCTTGGTCCTATGAGACTCCTTGCCCCATAGGGAAAGCACAGCCAGAGGAGAACAATAAAGGGTTTCTGTAAAGCAAAGAGTTCAGAGCACGGGCCCAGGTCTGGTGAGGATGGCACCATGCTGGTCATTCTATAATCTACTTTGTCCTCTTGCATTTTACCAAACAAGATAAAAAATCCCGGGATGCCTGGGTGGCTCAGTTGGTTATGTGTCTGCCTTTGGCTCCGGTCATGATCCCAGGGTCTTGGGATTGCATCCCTGCTAAGCAGGGAACTGCTTCTCCCTCTGCCTGCTGCTCCCCCTGCTTATGCTCTCTCTCTAACAAATAAATAAATAAATAAAATCTTTAAAATAAAAATCCCAAGGACAAAATAATTTGTACGATAATTAGAGCAACTACATAAGCTTTTAATCTTTTTGAAAAAATTTACAACAAGGATTCAGAACATGAAATTTTCCCTCAAAAAATGGAGTATTAGATTATAATAAATAAATCTGTCATGTATAGGTAATTTCAAGGCTCCTTGGATATGTAAGCAGATTTAAAAGTCTTATGTTTTCCCTAAAATTTCATCACAACCTGAGAAAAATGTGATAAAGATATGCACCATAACATCAAGTTAAAACTTGCAAACTCAATTGTAAACATAGATCAAACAGTATTTCTGAAAACCTGTATTTTACTGAGGGAAAGCTGTGGTACAATCAAATCAGCATGAATTCTAACTGGAATCATATGCAATACATCACCAATCATTTACAGAAACTGTTCCTTAAGATTACTCTAAGAACACTGCTTCTAAGAATAATGGGTCCTAAAGGAGTTTACTCTTCTAGTAAGACACGTACTTGCCAATTCAAGTATTTATCACACTAAGCATTAAAAATGAGCTTTCTTGAGCCCAGTCTTTCAGACTAATAAACACAAAAGCCCTCTAGTGTGTCTAGTAGAGACAAAGTCTATGAATTTATAAATACAGATTTTAGAGTAGGGATAAGAATTTTAATGCTTATATAAACAGATGAAAGAAGCTTATATAAAAATAGAACAAAAAAGGTGTAATTAAAATGTGGCGAATGTGGCAGACATTTGAAAGACATTTTGAAAGTTGTCAGAAAGGGTTGTGAATCTTAAAGATGCTCGGAACAATAGTGTGCAGTTCATATTAAAATGTCCAAGATATTTTAAGACCTCGCATAAATGACATCTAGCTAGTGTAAATAACAGAAGACAGGGAGCATGGGGAAATACATGCGTCTAACAAAACTAAATTAATTTGTGAACCAAACTTTCACTTTTGCTTTGGACAAATGGATGAGAAGAATAAAATAGTCTGTCCTATGACTTTAAAACACTAGTCACTACTGTAAGTCATTTGTGCATAATGATTTAAGCTAGTAGGGAGGAGACTCTTTCTATAAAAGATAGCTGATGTTTGATAATGTCAATGTTTACACATTTCAAAGTTATGTACTTTCAAAAATTACATTTCAAAAATTAAAGATAAAAATAAAAATAAAAATATATAATATAATATATAAAATATATAAAAAATAATATGTAAATTATATATATTTATATAATATAAATATAAATATTTTGGAGATGTGTTATTTATCTCCTTGATTTCAGAAATATTTTTTTCTTGTGGCTATCTTTTAAAAAGTTTAAATAACCCTTAGGGTCAAAAACTCTACATAGTTACTTAAATGCACATGCAAAAAATATTTGCTTTTTTAAGATGTAGTTTCCAAGCAGTATGTGAAAATAACCTTACTTAAAAAGAAATCAACAATAAGTATAAAGCTTATATTTATTCTGGCTCTACACTTCTAACGAGTATATACATTCTATTGTTGTTAGAAATAGTATTTTATAATAAAGTTCCATTTCCCCAATTTTATAATCAGTGAACAGGAATTTTGCTGTTAAATGTTCAGAAACTGTGTTCTTCAGACTCTCACACCAACTTTGACTGATAACTGACCTCCTAACTCAACGTCATTATCTGTCAGTATCTCAAAAACAGAAGCCTGGAAACTCCCCTGAACTCTTCTATCTATCCTAAGATATTGAAAACATTACTCAAGTCTTTCCAGTTTCCTTTTTAAGTGCTTTCAGGATACAAATAGGTATATACATGCATACTTATATGATATATCCATATCCAAGTATAAAATAAGAAGTTATGCTATATAATACATATAAAGTTATAGAAATAGGTAGATGATTGATAGATGCACACCTAGATACACAGACAGAGATGGATGGATGGGTAAGTGGCGGAATGGGATTTTTCCCCTACTGACTTTCTGAGTGTTCTTATTTCATGTGTAGACACATTGCTATTGATTTGTCTTCTCCATGTTCAGTCACCAAGGCAATGCTGAGGCAGTATGCATCATTTAACAAATGAAGTCTAAAACTCCCACCTAATAATATTTATCTTTCTTTTCTATCTACCTAACCACCCACACATACATAAAACACTTACAGATGTAATAAAAATGTTATTGGCAGAAAAAGAATAACATATGTGTAAGCAAAGAGCAGAACAGAAAAAGTTTAAATAATCCCACAGTTGCTATTGTTAAACTTGGATCTATGCATCCATATTTCAGAAATTATGTGTATATTCAACAAGCATTGTCCATTATGTGGCAGGCATTGTTCAAGATGACTGGGACACATCAGTAAACAACAAAAAAATATTGTTAACTCTGAAAACCATAATAGAAAAACTAAAGTACCACATATGTAGACATATAAATGAACACATTAATAACATCAAATCTAATCATTTTAAATGGGATGATTTGTTACCCAGAGATGTCCTCCAATTTGTGCTGTAAATGTCTATTTTAACCACAAACTCTAGGGCCAATTTGGTTCATATGATTAGTAAGACTGCTGGTGCTATCTACCAGCTTTATGTCAGACACTGAAAGAAACTGGAACCATTACCCTTCCATTACAAAACCTGATACTTGTTTAACCAGGAAGGTGAGTGGATAAAAACTCTACCAATTTATCTCCCAAACTGCCTGAAGCCAAAATGAAAATCCATGAGAACGTGGATTTTAAATTCGAATGAAGCTTTGCAACAACAACAAAAAAGATGTACAAAAAACCCCAAAGAAATTTAAAAGGAATCCACAAAACTCTTTATTGTTATCTAAACATTATAATATGAGGGTAAGCTGTCTTTGACATCTGTCGCCCCCACTGATTGTCATATAGCTAACCAGAATACCATCTCTTCATTTCTGGGAGCATTCATGCAAAGATTTTAAAAGGTACTGGATTTCTGAAAGGAGGAAGTAGTAGATGATTCCTTAGGAAAGGACAATATAAAAAGCAAAAGCACTTCTCAACATCTACCATTCTCCTTTCTTGTATGTAAGAAATATAAGTCAAAAGGGAAGGAGATTTGAAGAGAGGAAATCAAAGACAGAGTTAGAGGTAGATCGTATTATTTTGTGAGAGTGGATGAGCTTCATTCTTGGTGCTTTACAGACCATTCGTCAAAGTACATATTATATAAAATCTTACATACCCCATGTACATAAAAATGTGCGCCCATGCACAGCGCATGCACGCACGTGCACATAGACACACACTAGCTACCATACTACTGTTAAGATATTGAGAAGACTACATAAAGTGCCATTTAGAACTCATATCACATAAGCAAGAAATTTTGCAAATAGTTTGGTTTCTATTTATCGGTTAAGAACAATTATTATCAAAGAATCCCAGATCAGATCATCTACTTTTACTGGATAGAACGGTAGAAACTAGAGATGGTGTTCTTAAGAATTCTCTGGTTAAATAATAAATTCCTGATGAACACTTAGCACATGTTAGTCACAATAGAAAAATAAAAAGCAATTATTTTAGTATTCTTAAAGTCATCAGCAAATAGATTACCTCTTTTCTTCATGTGTTTCCAATTAAGTTATTGACAAATTACCAGAGAAACCTGAACATGAATGGTTCAATTAACACTGATTCAACTGACAATAAAAATCACCGATTTTATTTCAGTGACTTTAAAGATGAAGTTAAGAAACTCTCTGAGTTATTCTCTAAAATAAAGATAGAAGAGAAAGCCCCACGTATAGACCACCAAGCCAATGAACTTTTCTTAATAACACTCTAATGTATTACAAAGTTTCATTTCTAATGAAAATTCAAACTAAGTAAATAAATAGAGCTATGCAAACACCACCTAATTCTCTTTTTCTTTCTCTAAATATATATATGTGCAGACACACACAGTTCTCAAAGATCCTCTCTTTTATCTCTTATATCGGAATAGCTCTGAAAAACAAACATGTCATAGATTAAGCATCTGAATTCTTGTAAAGATTAGCTAGTCTTTACCAAAAGAGATAATTTGTAGTCCTTATCAAGTAACATCATCCTGGAACATTAAATTTATTTAAAAGAAAATACTATATAAATAAAACTATCAAGGGAATTGACCCTTCATAGAACAGATTTCATAAACTCATAGGGGAAAAAAAGAAGTCAGATTGCAGTTATAAGATTTCAGAGAAAAAACAAGTCTGGGAAATAATATCCATCTTTGTACTGGAAAAAAAGAATAACTTAAACTTTCAATTCTAATATATATGTGTTTGTTTTCTCAAATAGGTTTTATGTCAAGAAACACACAGGACAATAAAACACGACAATTAATTTAAGTATAAAATGCATTTAGAAAATAACTATCAAATTCCAAGATTTTGTGCATGGCAAATTGGACAGCCTTGTCTTCTATCCCTCACAGATCTTTCTCTCTGTATGCTCAAATCCTGTTTTATGCCTTTTGATGCTTCATTTGTTTACTTTTGAGATTTGATTTATATTGTAGAAAATGCATGCATGGCAAAATTTCCTTGTGCAAAATAAATTACTGGTGTAATTGCTGAATCTTTTATTTTTTGAACTCCACTGTACACACACTGTACTCCACTGTACACCATATGCAGGAAAGGATTATGTATCATATTAGAACCCCCGTTCATGATTATATAAATGCAGGTATGAAATATTAATATATTATGAACTTCTTTTAGTGCTAAACAGAATTGTAACCCTGGAAAGCTGTACTAATATGAAATTTATAAAATACAATTTCCTAGAAATAATAACATATATGAACTATAAACCTATTTAGAAGTTAACTGGTGGTGTTGGTTGAGTAAGAGCTTCCCAGACTAATTCTCCCTCAGATAATAAAAACTAAATCCTGGACATAATAAAGAAAAACAGCTAACTGAATTCATTGAAAAAGGAACAGAAGCATGCCTAGAAATGGTTAACATCCTTTTCACTCATCCCCTTGATCAGAACTCATTCACACAACTGCAGCTTATTTGAAAGGTAGTTTTTCTTCTTCTTCTTCTTTATTCTGAGTACCCAGAAAGAGAAAATTGGCTCAGCAGCAACTGGCAAGTCTCTGCCACATAAAATTTTATATATAGTACCAGAATTTAGCTGGACAATAGGTATCTCACATATATTTTCTCCCTCTCCCTAAAAGATCACAATAATCAATTTCCTCTTATTTCCACTCTCCACTTCTCCCAAACTTGGCTGAATGCTTTCATCGCATTCATCAACAGCCCCCAAAATATTTTTTTCTTCATTTGTTACAGACAATGTTTACTCATTCAATTAATTTGAGGAAAGAGATACACATGCACATCAAGACGTAAGTGAAAGAAAATAAACTTAAAATATACAAAAATGTAAACAAGTTCATTGAACTTGTCATTTTTCTCCTGGAAAGCAAAGAGGATTCCAATAGATAGCATCCTTTTTTCCCTAGGGAAATCCAGAACCAGTTGAGAAATAAAAGTGAGGAAATACAAAGACCAAAATACCATGTTATTACTGATAAAGTAGAAATTCAAAAATATAACTTAGTTACACAAACAAGTTAATTTTCCATTTCTGAATCCTAGAATCAACATACCTTATCTCCTCACCTAATCACCTGCAGTGCTATGTCATCTCACTAGAGTGGGGAATGTTACCCATTAAATTCTAGGGCATGGAGGAACAGAGAAAAACACACATTTCCTATGGGAAGGAAACCTTTTATAGAAGGAATGAGATAGAGGCTGGGTTATGATCGCTCAGTACTTTCTTCAACCTCATAAGCCACTCCTTGTCCTCCTAGACAGAAGTGACTAAGGAAATAGAGTGTGGTGGGCTAAGTCATTGAAGATTCTTACACATGGAAAGAAATACTAGGTACTAGGAAGAAGTCATACTCAAACACAGTAAAAAAGAAAATATCCTTTCAAAAATAATACATATAATATTTACATTAGAAAATAAAGTCTTCTTAGTAATTTAACCTATTCTGAGTTCACAGATTTCAGCATAATTTCCCCAACCTACCAGAATAAACATATGACATTTTTATAGTTTTGGTTCATCTTCTTTAAATTGGGATCTTCTTCAAACCACAGATATTATCTAAACAATGTAAATTACTCAGGCTTATTATGCTGTAAATTAATACAAGACATTTGAAGACACATTTTCTTTTTTTTTTGAAGACACATTTCCAATTTTATGGTTTTTCATAAGTCATGAACTGTATCTTCACAAGGTTTTTATCTCATTTTGAAATAACACTAAAAAAATTTCATGTTGTATAATCTTTTTTTTAATTTTAAACACTGTGCACATATTAATATTTTTTATCCATGTTGAGTTGATCACATATTGGCTGGACTCAACATTTTAATTCTTATTTAGTCGTAAGTTATAGGAGTTGTACATCAATTATAGAAATTTTTATTTAAGACTCCTTTTGTATTTTACATTTAAATCCCCAGAACACTCAATAAAACTGACTTTCAAGTACTAGAATTGCCATACATTAACACTTCACATCGCTACAAAAAATATTCAGTGACAACCTGGAATCATTCGACAAAAAGTTGACTACTATGATCAAGAATAAGGGTGAGTGATACTTCTAAATAAAACTAGTGACACAATAATTTATTCTGTGGACCTTTAAAATCTCTCAGCAGAGCATATCTAATCTGTTTTAGACCTGGAATCTAAAAATTCTTATGAAATATACAGAGGTGTTTATATGTTATAGAAGCAATAAACTATTTAAAGGTTAGGGGTCTAAATGGGCTGAGTAAGACAACCTCAGCATTTAAAATATATTTATTCTAAAGATCTCTGAGAGACTGATGTTCTATAGGATTCATTAAAATGATGCATGGCAATGGTGGTGGGCTTGGGAAGCAAAGCAAAAAAGTCATATAACTAAGGTTTGCTCTATCTCTTCAAATAATTTGAACATACTTCCTTTTCTTCCTTCTTGTGTTTTCTTATTCAGTGCTTGTAGTTTTTCTCCCAATATTAGAAGAGCAAGTTTCAAGCAGAACAGGGTAGACTTGAGTAGAGGAAAAGCCTGGATCCCTAAATCTTGGCTGGATATTAGGAGCCTGAAGTTTGCACCTGGACAAACTTTTCCAGATATGTTTAATTTTCATTCTCCAGAGAACCAAGCACTATTATTGAAATGAATCCAAGACCTGTTAACAGTGGTTTTAGGGGTTGGTATCAAGAGCTGGTGGACTAACAGACTACAGAAATTGTGTGGCTGAAATATCTTCTCAAAAAAGATGATCTGATTAAAAAAATTAAGTGTCAAAGAACAAAATTTGAGACTATGTTCTTGTTATCATCAACATCTCCACTACATTTTTATTCTGAACACTGTATCAATTCAAAGAGAATAATACATGTTCTTAAATAATGCAGGAGAAATATCTCTATGTCTTTTTCAAAAGGAAGCTGAGTCTCTCACAAACCTAAAATCACACACTAAAATCAGAATGAGATTCTTCCTGATCAACACGATATTCCTAAATAAATAAATAAATAAATAAATCTGAAAATACAAACAGAGCCTTTAACAACTGGTTTGTGGTTTTGTAGTCAAGGGGTATATATTCAATGCCATTTCACTGATTATTCTCAATTCACAATTCTGAGTAGTAAAAGATATATTTTTAATTCATTTAAACATTTATTGTGGACTTACTAAATTCCAGATGCTGTGGTAGGTGCTGTGGCTACAAACATTAATGATACTCAATCTTTATTATTGAAGAGCTGTTTCCAAATGTGTAATTGATAATACAGCGTGGTCAGTGTCATAAGAATTAGTAAAGTACCAAGTGAGTGCAGAATGGAAAATTAGGTAGAATACTGGAGATTGGCTCACAAGTAAAAGGACATTTAAACTATATTTTCTTTTTTTTTTTAATTAATGTATTTATTTTAGAGAGGGAGACAGAGGATGCATGCCTTTTGGGTGGGGTCAGAAGGAGAGGAAGAGGGAGAGAAGCAGACTCCCTGCTGATCACAGAGCTGGAGGCGGGGCTCCATCTCACCACCTGGAAATCAGGACCTGTACAGAAACCAAGAGTCAGATGCTTAACAGGCAGAGTCACCCAGGTGCCCCTATGCTATATTTTCTAGAGGAGTGACCAACTGATATCTTGATTAGAACAGTCTGATCCTAAGAAACTGTGTCAAATTGTCTTTTAAATACATAACATGGAAATACAATTTGCTTTTTATAATGATGGGGGCTTATTTTTTAAAAGCCCAAGGAAAAATTATGGTAACATAAAACCATAAAGCATTGAAATGTAGAATCTTGAAAGCTCAAGTAAATGAAGTGTTAAAATTAATTACTGTTGGCATTGTACACAAATTCACCTGTCTGATTATGTCAGCATAAAATAGCAAAAACTAAAGATAAAGAAAATATATGATAACTAGTCAGTGGAAAGAAGAGGAGAGGAGCATGAGAATGACAGAAAAGTTCTCAGTAACAGAAAGGCGAGCCCGAAGACAAGTGAAGCAAGTCTTCAAATACGTGAAAGAAAATAACCAGCAACCTAGAATTCTATACCAAATAAAGATATTTTTAAAAAGTAAAATAAATGCCAATCAGTCAAAACCAAGTTGAGAGAATTTGCTACCAACAAGCTCAAGCAATTGAAATATTAAGAAGAGGGTTCCTCAATAAAAGAATGCTATCAGATGAAAGCACAAACACGCAAAGGGAAAGCAGAGCAACAGAAATACTATCTACATGGGGAAATCTAAATGGCTTATCACCTTTATAAATTTTAATAACAATAGGATTTTATTGGGCACTTTATATAAGCAACATAAATAAACATACAACATATATACACACTTAAATATGCAGGTACACATATAAGTACACATATTTGTATATAATGATACGTATACACACATGTGCACACACATACATAAATAAATCATATATTAAGGATATCAGGAGTAAGGGAAAATAAAGCGTTTTAAGGAGAAGAGTGGAATTAGCAATTACCATTAGACTATCATCCAACATTAGCTATTATATATTATAATTTCTAGGGCAATAGAAGAAAGAATGGCATAAGAATACATAACTTCACAATACAGTAAAAATGGAATAATAAAATAATAAAAAATGCAAGAAAAAGTATAGTGACATCAAACAAGACATACAGAAAGCACTTAGACTATGATAGATTTAAAAGCAAATATATCGGTGATTATTTTGAGTGGAAATGAAATTAAAGCTCCAATTTAAAGAAAAAGATTGTTTTATTAGAAAGAAATACTTAACAATTTGCTGTTTATAAAAAAAAACCTATAGGGGCGCCTGGGTAGCTCAGTGGGTTAAAGCCTCTGCCTTTGGCTCAGGTCATGATCCCAGGGTCCTGGGATCAAGCCCTGCATCGGGCTCTCTGCTCAGCAGGGAGCCTGCTTCCCCCTCTCTCTCTGCCTGCCTCTCTGCCTGCTTGTGATCTCTCTCTCTCTCTGTCTAAATAAATAAAAACCTTAAAAAAAAAACCCTATAAATTAAGGAAATAGAACTGTGGAAATAAAGGGACATACAAAGACACACTATGTATACACTATAAGAAAAGAAAGCTGGAATGGTCATATTAGTATCAAAAAGGCACACACAAAAAACTAGATTAAAAGAGTTGCTTCATTGTGATGAAAGGTTTAATTTATCAGGAAGATATAAAACTTCTAAATTAATAAACACTTAATTGCATGGCCTTAACATACACGAAGCAAAAACTGATAGTGCTATATATAAAACTTAAAAATCCACCATAACAGTTGGAATTAAACTTGATCCTTTCAAAAACTGATAGATTGATCAGAAAAAAAGGAAATCAGTATTTTGAGCAAATAATTAGAAACCTAAATTTATGAATAGGTAGAAAACTAATTTTTATTAATGTTGTTAGCAAAATAGTCTATTCAAGCACACCTGAAAGTTCACGAATTTACAAAATTGACCTTTTACTGGGCCAAAAACTAATTTTCACAAATTTTAAAAACTGAAATAATAATCTGTGGTTTATTACCATAATACAATTTAGTTAGAAACAAATTTAAAATGATAAAATAATTAGAAATCCCTGCATATTTGGAAATTAAGAAATATACTTCATAAACCATTGATGAAATATATCACAATGGAAATTAGAAAATGTTTTAAACTGAGTAATAAAACAAAGGATAATACCCTCCAGAATTCGAGAGGCAGGGCAGGGGGTTGTGGGGGGCGGGTGAGGGAAATGAAACAAGATGGGATCAGGGAGGAGACAAACCATAAGAGACTCCTAAACTCACGAAACAAACCGAGGGTGGCTGGGTGGTAGGGGCGGGTAGGGATAGGGTGGCTGGGTTATGGACATTGAGGAGGGTATGTGCTATGGTAAGTGCTGTGAAATGTGTAAGCCTGAGGATCCACAGACATGTACCCTGGGGCAAATAATACATTATGTGTTAATTAAAAAATAAAGAAAATAAAAAGAAAGGAAAATTTGAAATTGTGTAAGAGGTAGTAGAAATGTATTGGGTGTGCTTCTCACACCATTAGTATTTTGCAAATCTCCATGGGACACAGTGCGTATATGTGTATGTTCATTCTTGCGTGTATGCATGCACATGCGCGCACTTGTGTGTGTGTGAGAAAGAGAGAGAGAGAGAAGGGTGTGTGTACACATGTGAATATGACTCCCTAAACATAACCTTTTCATCTGGTATTCAGATGAAAAAATGGCTAAACTTTCCTAACATTTTTGGAAACACTAGTTATGCAGGACTTACTGACAGATTGAATATCATTTTTCAACCTGGCACCATCCTACAGATTTCAATAATTACTTTGACATATACAATTTCCTCCTTATGTGCTGAGTTTAGAATTTATGCATATGTAATATTTAAACAGGTGTCAGTCCAATCCATCTTTGAAATTTTATATGAAGTATTTAAGAGTGCAGTGTTTAGGAATGGAAGCATGATTTAAATTTCCACCATTAAAAATTAGCTAAGCAAAAATCCTTTATGTGCCACTCTGTGACTTTCTGAGTTATAGTGCCATCAAATAAAAGGATTAAATGACTCACGGTCCAAATATCAAGAGAAAGAAAAGTTGCATGCTCAAAGATACCCATATCTGATATGTCAATAAAAAAAACAAAACAAAACAAAACATTTCCTGGTATCTTGTCTACCCCCTCAAATTGGGCTATTCTTGGTTTCAGTATTCCCTCTAATACTGGCTAATGTGTTAATTCTCAATTAAGTGTGATTTTTACCCCAAGGGGACATCTGACACTATGTGGAAATATTTTTTTTTTTATTTATAACTGAAGGAGATGCTACCAGAATCTGGCGGGTAGAAGTCTGTGAAGTAGTTAAACAGCCTATAATATACAAAACAGTTCCTCACAAGAATGAATTACCTACGCAAAAATGTGAATAGTGCCACACTGTGAAACCCTCATCTAATCTGATCAATCCAGGAGGGTTCTCTTATCCCCCTGATCGTTGTGTAATAGTAATTTTGTGTTGTTTACTTTAATGTTTTCTAGATTGGACAGGAAGCACCCTTAGAATAAGGAATTAAAAATTAAAATAAGAAAAACTCTAAGGTGTAAAGAATAGGATATACTTACCCTCATCTTCTGTAAACTCAATATTATTTTAGTGAACTATTCGCACTTCCATGAAAGAATCTTTTAATCATATATTTAACGAGTGGAAGAGAGGATTACTATACCAACTTGGGGTGTGTCCATTTAAATAAAAATTTAAATATTTAAATTATTTCCAATTTTACATACTGGCATGAGAAACACAATGATCTTCATAAAACCTGGATATATCCTTTATGTATATCTAGAGACCATGATTCTGAAATTGGCATGTTGGAGGAGGACAAACTCATTCTTTGCTGAAAATCCAAATGTATTATGTCCTTCAATATGCAATATGCAGACCTGGAAGAGGCCAGTTTGCCTATTCTGCATATTTTACATTTTTTCCAACACCCTTTTGGTTATTTTCTGCAAGTCTATAAATTAGTAAGGCAAAAAAAATGTTTCATAAAATGGCACAAAACAATTTCTGTTTAGTTTGGGAGCAAATATAGCAGGAAATTAAATGACAAATACAATGACAGAAGAAGCCCCAAAATGAAATCTCTGCAGTACTTTTACATCATTAAGTAATTCACAGACTCTAAATTGATAAGAAGCTGTTAGAATTAAAATCTACGTAAACTATTACTAAAACTCCAAGATTCAGCTGGAATTTCAAGTTTGTAATAGGACAATGATCTTTTCCCTTATGAAAGACTGTTCTGTACAGACTAGCAATATAATACAGTGGTGGCTATCACTGAATTTAGAGCCAGATGCTAGTGATCAAATCCTAGCCCTGCTACTTTATAGCAAGTTAAGAGGATTTCACATGTGGAAAGTAATTAAAATAGTTCCTAGCACTTAGAAGAAATTCTTAATCATTATACTTTAATTGCTTAAATATTATTATATATTTACCCAATTCATAATCGCTTCTTGGCCTTTTGGCTTAGGTCAAGTGTATTTACCCAATTCACTACCTTCCAAAAGCTTTTGAAAGTAAGGAGAAAGAAAAATCAATTCAGAATTCAGAGGTCAGTAAAGAAAACCCAAACAATGGTGTTTCAGCTTGACTAAATCAGACAATACTGCTATTATCAAGAATTTAACAACTACATGTGTTAAGAGTCTGACTGGTAAGATTATTTTGCTCTTCCTGAATAGTCCAGGACCCAAATCAATCACCATATGATCAGCAGCTCATATAAATGTGTGATGACTGTAATTGACTGCGAATTGTGTCAAAGCAAATGCAAAATGCTATTCTAGGTCATAGAATAGTCCAAGCCTCATATGGTCATGCCTCATAATTCAATCACTGCTTGAAAGGTCCAAATATAAGTACAAATGTAAAATTTCCCCAGCAAAATCAAACATGCCAAGAATATTCAACGGTATGGAAAATAAAATCGCCAACAATACTTTGCATCAAGCCTCATAAATTATGCATATCTAGGTACAGCTGAAAACTAATTGGCAAAAATTATAAAATATTGTTTGTAGTACACCTTAATTTCCAAAGAACATTTTTATTATCTTACATTTTTCCTTTGTTTTTGCTTTCTGGTGAATGTGCTTTCTCTGGAGGCATTTACTCCCAAGGTTTGAGATAAGGTACAATACATGGTCTACCTAGGGGCGCCTGGGTGGCTCAGTGGGTTAAAGCCTCTGCCTTCGGCTCAGGTCATGATCTCAGGGTCCTGGGATCGAGCCCCGCTATTGGGCTCTCTGCTCAGCAGGGAGCCTGCTTCCCCCTCTCTCTCTGCCTGCCCCTCTGCCTACTTGTGATCTCTCTCTGTCAAATAAATAAATAAAAATTAAAAAAAGATCTTTAAAAAAAAATACATGGTCTACCTAGCTATGACAGACTATTCAAGACATCAATCTGTCTTGATTGCCTCCGGATGAGTTCTTATGAAGCATTATTAAAATATTTCTTATAAATATTAATTTATCATATTTTATAGTAATGAATTGATACACGGTTTCCTAGATTACTATGTTTTTAAATAATCTGCCTCTCTAATGTGTTCATTTTCTGTATTCCATGTGGGCAGTTACATTATTGAATCCAGGTTACACTATCGTTTTTAGTTATGAAAAAAAGACTTGTTATTGGGACAAATAATTATTCTTAGAAGGGAGAGAATATTTTGATACTTACACAAATTTCAGATTGACCTGAACAGTACAGATACTGTAACACTGTAATATTAGATAATTTGTCATATCTTGACTATAAATCCATGAAGAAAAAAACTGTCTGTCTTGCTTAAGACCTCTATTTCCAGTACTCAAAATAGTATGTGGTAAATATTGCCACTTAATAAATACCAGTTGAACAAAGAAATAAGTCTTTCCTGCAAGTGCGAAATGATTTTCATCCTACCCACTCCCAATATGTGTTGAATGAAATTCTGTTCTTTTGACCAAGCCATTGACCTCTGATGAAATTACTCTGAGGAAAGCAATTCCAAAACAGGAAAGGTACCAGTTACTTTCCCAAAGAGACGAAACACACACATGCAGGAACGAATCCGAAACCTCCTAATACTTATTTGAAACACACCCACATACCTGAAACACACACCCGAAACTTAATGGTTGTACTATGTTTAATACTTTATTTAAACACAGCTCCGTAGACTGAGCCAGGTAAATAGATTCCTATCTTCTTTTGCTCATTGTTTTCTATTCTGATACTTTTTTCTCTCAAAATGTCTTACAAGAATTAGCTAGGATGGTTTTAGATGGGTTGAATGGGTGTTGAACTCATTTAACTCAAATGAGTTTTAATGAAGAAATTGATTACTTGACATATTAAACAGCCTAAAATTGAAGCAAACCAACAAGAGAACTAGAGTCCACCAGTAAAGTAAAACTAGGTCACAGAGAACCCAATTTTCCCTGCTCTGCCATCCCACCAAGGAGAAGCACTTAAGAATCATGGTTCCTTGGGGCACCTGGGTGGCTCAGTGGGTTAAAGCCTCTGCCTTTGGCTCAGATCATGATCTCAGGGTCCTGGGATCGAGCCCCACATTGGGCTCTCTGCTCAGCAAGGAGCCTGCTTCCCCCTCTCTCTCTGCCTGCCTCTCTGCCTACTTATGATCTCTCTCTCTGTCAAATAAATAAATAAATTCTTAAAAAAAAAAAAAAGAATCATGGTTCCTTATCACATTTTACATGAAGAAAAGGAAACCCTTCTTGGAACCATGACCATAGTCCTTCCTTTTAGTTCTACTGGACTATATTAGGTTGCCCACTGTTGCTAAGAAAATGTCATATGATGATTGCTCTAATTGGGCTCACCCTCAATACCAGTGGGAAGGTTAGCTTCCTCAGCACAGAGCTGGGTGAGGGAGGCTCAGACCCCAGAGCAAAATCTGGCGTCTACTGGAAAGGAAGAAAGCATAATGGGTAAGTGGGCATTATACACATCCAACAGTCTCCTTCTCAGTCCCTCCACTCCATTACTATCTCAGTGTTTCTAGCCTCTTGAAAGGATGAAATGAAATTCAATAGTTTCCTCCAAAAGCTATCAGTATCACAAAACCGAATATTCAGTTTTTCATAGCCTACCAATACAGTTAATTCTTCGGCTTTAAACATCTAAAAGAATTTTTTTTAAGTTCATTCCACACCCAGCATGGAGCCCAATGAGCTCAAACTCATAACCCTGAGATTGAGACCACAGCTGAAATCAAGAGTTGGACACAACCAACTGAGTCACTAAGGAGCCCCTAACATTGAAAAGAAATTTAATGTATGGTATATTTAAGAATAGCATAGTTTTCAGAGATCTAGTCAATAAAAGTGAGACATGATCAGAAAACTAGTTTCACATTGATAACTGCCTACAATAACCACGAAATCAAGTCCTGTTGGAATCTGTATGGGATCCTCAAAAAACGGACCCTTCTCCCATGCTCAGTTACAATCAAAATGAGAACTAAACTAAAGACTGTAAATGAAGGTCAAAATATTGCTGTTATTGCTGAGAGGGCCCAGGCTGGGGAATGCAGTTTAAGTGTGTAAGCTAAATGTGTTCATTTAGGAGCCACACAAAGATCTGCCCTCTGGGGAAATAGATTGGGCTGTGTGCTCTCTCCCAATGCTCTTGTCTCCCAGAATGAAGCAGGTGGGGCTGAAGTGAGCATTCAAAAATTTATTAATCAATTATGTCAGTCCATTTCCAGGGGCAGAGTCCACAAGAGGTCCAGGGTTATAGCAACAGACTACCATGACAGGAAGCAAACCACAAGAGTGGGGGAAAACTATTGTCTACTGTCAGGACATACTGTTATGCAAACATCATCAGGATAAAAACTTAAGTTGGAGATAAGTGTCTTACAGATAAGACTCTAAACAGAGGATTTTATCATAACTTACACCATATATGTGTAAGCATTGTAGAATAATTGAACATGGGTTTTGTGTTGTAGAATTATATAATTTTGGAGGCAGATTTTTTTTTAGAAATTATGCATGTATTCTAAATTTCCAACTTTATGAATATGAAATAATGCACAATATGCACTTAGGTTAAATGCATGGCTCAAAATAGTTTGATAATAAGCAACATTAACACTAGAGCTCCAGACCTCCAATCTCCTAAACTAGTACTTACGGTTTGGAGAAAAAGAGTACCAGACACAAAGTGGATTTGAGTCTCAGTTTGCTACTATAAGTTGGCAACCTTAGATAAATCATCTAAGCTCCCACAAGCCCTCTCTCTCTCTCTCTCTGAAATGGGGTTTTATTATGAACCACAACACACTTTTGCTGTGAAGATTATGTAACTTGCATATGGAAGGACCAATGCAATTTAGTCAAATAATTGATTAATTCAATCGAAAAATGTTTAATGAGTACTTTTTATATCCCAGGTACTGGGGATACAATGAAAAAGACAAGCATCATTACATTATATCCTATGTTACTCTTATATCTCAGTCTGAAATTTAAAAAATAAAATACTGTTGGAGTGCATGGGGGGCTCAGTTGATTAAGTGTCTGACTTTTGGTTTTGGCTCAGGTCATGATCTCGTGGTCCTGAGATCGAGCCCCCCTTCAGGTTCCATGCCCAGTCCAGAGTCTGCTTCAAATTCTCTCTCCCTCTTCCTCTACTTCTTCCCCCCCACTTGCAAGCTCTCTAAAATCAATCAATCAATCTTGAAAAAATATATAAAATAAAATCCTGTTTTAAAAATATTGTGTTAAAGTGAAAAGTGCTAGTTAGGAAAGTCTAACTCAATAACCACAAAGTAGTGAGAACAAGTTTATTAGAAAGAATAGTCATTAATGTCATCAAAATCCTTAATGTTCCTTTAGTGCCGATTGCCTCATTCCCCAACTTGGGCAATTAGTGGCGACCAGTTCACAGAAATCCTTGAAAATAAATCCTCCAGCAGAGCTTCTAGCACACCACAAAGTCATTATTTATAGTATATCTAGTCATCTCTAATGGCTAAGATAGATTTGACAAAGATTAAACCTGAGCTTCTGGGTCAGGGTATAGCCCCATTTCTCCTTCTGCACCAAAACCCAACTAAAATAAAAATTTCAACTATGAAATAATTATTTTAAAAACATTAGAATACTTCATTTGTAAGTGATTTGGTTGGTAATGATGAACACCTAATAAAAGATTTAACACAGATTACAGAATGCTTATTATGTTACAAACTAAGGATATTTCCACTTAATTTAGTTTTTGGGTTTTTTTTCTGTTTTTTCTTTTTGTTTTTGTTTTGTTTTGTTTTGTTTTGAGCCAGTTTAAAACAACAAAACATTGGACTAATTGCTCACATGATCTATTTCTATTTTAAGCTCCCAATTTAAAGGTGATCATATACTTAATACTCTGATGGTAAATTGTTAAAGAAACGCTGCCCATGCTGCTCTTTTTCTAGCTTCCAATTCACACTTCCCTTTTATCTCTGTTTTATGTTTCTCTCCCATTGCTTCCTGATATTCTTATACTGTTTGGATCATAATGTTCAGTCAACTAGTGCCACAACTTGCCATCTGCCCCTAACTCACCTATTTATGAGCCTACATTCTGCCTCTATTTTACCAGTCTTGAACTGGAAGTCACATTATCTTCTCACACCTTTCTGAGGACAATTATCACAGAGAATTTCGTTTACTTTTAAGTTTTATCTTCTTGCCACAGAATTGCATTTATTTCCTCTGGGATCAGATATTATGTGTGCTTTACTTGTGTTTTCTCAGTGAATAGTCCCAATGACTTTCCCAAGAAAGCACTGGAAATGCAAAATTACCCCTGAGAACTTGATTGAATAATACAATGTTTTCAGTAGCACTCCTTTAAAAGATTAAAATAGAAAACCATTCTCAACCCACTTAAAGCTTAACCAAAAAAATGGCAAGATCGGTGAAGTATTTCTCTCCCTCACCACCAACTACTTCCCCAAAACAAACATTTCGTGATTCTTCTATGGGGTATCTCAGAGATTTATAAAATGTGAAACCCTGTTAATTACTTGGAAATGAATTACTTTGAAAATAATTTTGTGAAGCTACAGAAATGACAGATCAAACATTCTGATTTTCCTTGGATTTTTTAAACTAACATTATAATCTTGACTAAGTCACATTACCTATCTGGACTACCATTTTTTATTCCAGAGGAAAAATATTAGATCACTTTTAAGGCCTTTCCATAGTCTCTTTTTGTTTATAGAATTGGCTTAGTGAAAGTAATCATCAAAATTTTTCACTCTCTTGGCATAGGCAACTAATTCATTTTCAAAAGAATTCTCTATTACTAATTATTTTTTGTCATACCATAACAAATACCCCATTATATATATATAATATATATATATTATATATATATAATCTATAGAAATTACTTATAGTAATAATACAAATTACTTTTTATATAGCACTCTCTATACCTCCATAATAAAGGGGAAGATCAAAAAAATATAAGAAAATATACCAGTTGTTGCCACTAATAGGAAACATTCCATCACTGCTCCATCTAATTAAAAGGGAAGTGTTAGTGCAGTATCTTGGTAAGATCTAAATCAGACCTTCACAAACTCCAAAAACCATTAAAGAGGAATGATACTAAAAAGATGAAAACTTGGAGGTTTCTAAGGACCTGGTCTATGAATATGTTAGTCATAAAAATCTATGAGAAAGTGAAGAAAACAGTGGAAGTAGAATATGAAGAAAAAATATTTAAATGTTCTTTAACTATTAAGAAGCTTAATATTACCTGAGTTTAGAAAATAATTAGAGACAAGAGTATATAAATTTTGGCTTAAATTTTACAATACTGATCTACTTACTTTGCTTAACACTCCTTGTTTTTTTTTTTTTCCCTGAAACAAACAGGTGTTACTTACAGTACTTGAGAAAAATCAATTGATTGATTGATTGAACTGTAGATAGGTAGAGAAAACAGTTGATACTTTCTACTATCACATCTTTGAGACTTTAGGCTAATGAATATATCTTTATGTAACTATATGTTTATGTATAAACATATCTTTACATTCACCTCTATGAGACCCCATATATTTAAGATATCACAGAGAACTAAGTCACAGCCTAATCTAAAGTAATGAGTAGTCATGAGTGTCAAGATAAGTAAGTTCTATCTTTGTCCTAACAATACCCAACTGCACGGCCTTGGACAAATCATTAAAACTCTCTGAACCTCAGTTTTATCATGATTAAAATTTAAGACTATGATTAAAGGATCTGATGTTCTTGTTAAAAAAAAGTAAAAAGAACTTTAAAATCATGCATTTCCAATAAAATAGCCTTTTGTAAGAGGACATACTTTTCAGAAAGGAAAGACACAAAGGAGAATGACAGATCATATCTTCAGTTCAATCAAAGCTGTCTTACAAAGTGTATATGAATAAATAGCCAATGTATTTGATTTTGGATTTGTCATACAGATTCTAGAAAGAAAGTCACTTGTCACTACTGACAAATATTTATGTAGTTTGAAAATGTTTGGGATTTCTACAATACATATAAATATAGACCTTATTACATTTCCCAGGGATGGATGGATATATATACATATATATGTAATATAAATGTAAGTATATATGTATACTTACATTTTGAAATATTGTGTAATCTAAGTATTGAGTTCTACTATATTAGAGAAAAAATTTCCTTTGTTAAAAAAAAAGTTATGTTCTTCAACTAGACTATTCTATTACCTGATTGGTGCAATCGACCCTTGCATGAGTAGTTACATTCTAGTAATGTAACTAGAACTTACATTACTTCTTCTCCCCCAGCTCACTTTCCCTCTTTTCTCTCTCTCGAATAAGTAAGTAAATAAAATCTTGAAAAAAAATAAATTTAGAGGAGCAAGATGGCAGAGGAGTAGGAGACTGACATATTATCAGGTCCCAGAGGGTCAGATAAATAGTTATAAAATCATTCTGAACACCTACAAACTCAATAGGAGATAGAAGAGAAGAAGAGCAGCAATTCTAGGAACAGAAAATCGACCACTTTCCAGAAGGTAGGACGTGCAGAGAAGTGAATTCGAAGCCACGGGAAGATAGACCGCAGGGGGAAGGGCCGGCTCCCGGCAAATGGTAGAGCAGCAGAGCACAAAATCGGAACTTTTAGAAATCTGCACCACTGAGGGATTTCACTCCAGAGGCTAAGTGAGAGGTGGAGCCCTAGCAGGGACAGTGTGATCTCGGGATCCACGGGGTCACAGAAAGACCTGGGGTATCTGAGTGTAGCAGAGCTCCCAGGTATCAGAGAAGGGAAGCCAGCTGCAGAGACGGAGCCAAGAAGTGGGCTCTCAGCTCAGGATTACCTTAAACTGTGATCCAAGGCACAGTCTGGCCACTGCTCTTCGAGCAGGGACCCTACAAGTGGCAGCTCTGGAGAGACCCCCTCCTTCCTCCTTCGGGAGGAGCGGTGCAGGAGCACACTGCAGGAATCTGCTGGGTTTGGAGATTCCAAACGGAGCTGTGCGCCAGACATAGAAATGCTCGGTCACAAGCCAGGTGAGCACGGAGTGCGGCTGGTGACCAGGGAGACAGGAGGGATTGGCAGCTTTTCTCTGAGGGCGCATTGAGGAGTGGGGCCCTGAGCTCTCAGGTCCTAAAGGGACAGAGATTGGGAGGCCGCCATTTTCATTCCCATCCTCCAGAGCAGTACAGAAAATGTTCAGGGAACAAAAGCTCCTGAGAGCGAACCCGAGCAGATTCCTTAGTCTGGCCCCTGGCAAGGATGGATCAATTCCACCTCCGGCAAAGACATTTGAGAATCACAGCAACAGGCCCCTCCCTGAGAAGATCAACAAGAACATCCAGCCAAGACCAACTTCACTGATCAATGAGAACTGCGGAACTCCAGAGCTAGGGGAAAACAACACATAGAATTCATGGCTTTTTCCCCATGATCCTTTAGTTTTTCTAAGTTAATTTTTTTTAATTTTACTTTTCTTACTCTTTTTTTTTAACTTTTCCTCTTTTGTATCTTAATATTCTTTACTGTTTTATCTTATCAATAACTTTTTAAAAAATCTTTTAAATTTTCATTGTTATAGTCATATACCCTCATTGTATTTAACTTTATTTTTTGTCTACATATGTTTTTTATTCTCTTTAAAATTTTGGGATATAATTTCTTCTAATAAATCAAAATATACCCTAAATCTAGCACACGGTTTTGTTCTAGTCTCCAGCCTCATCACATTCTTTCCTCTTTTTTTTTTTTAACCAACTTCTTATCTTATCAATTCCTTTTTTAGAATCTTTTTTAATTTTCATCTTTACAATCATATTCCATCTCTTCATCATGTTTACCCCTATTTTTGTATATATATCTTTTTCTTTCTTTAAAATTTTGGGAGGTAGTTTCTTCTAACAGACCAAAATACAACCAAAATCAAATGTGTGGCTCTGTTCTATTCACCAGTATAATATATATATATATTTTCTTTCTTTCTTTTTTTCTTCTTCTTCCCCCCTTTTTTTTCTCCCCCTGGTTTTGGGTCTCTTCTGATTTGGTTAGTGTATATTTTTCTGGGGTTGTTGCTACCCTGTTAGTATTTTGTTCTGTCATTCATCTATTCTTATCTGGATAAAACAACAAGGTGGAAAAACTCATCACAAAAAAGGAACAAGAGCCAGTACCGACAGCTAGGGACCTAATCAATACAGACATTAGTAATATGTCAGAACTAGAGCTCAGAATGACAATTATCGAGGTGCCAGCTGGGCTCGAAAAAAGCATAGAAGATATCAGAGAATCCCTTTCTGGAGAAATAAATTCATTTTGGGAGAAATAAAAGAACTAAAATCTAACCAAGTTGAAATCAAAAAAGCTATTAATGAGGTGCAATCAAAAACTGAGGCTCTTACTGCTAGGATAAAGGAGGCAGAAGAGAGAATTAGTGATATAGAAGACCCAGTGCTGGAGAATAAAGAAGCTGAGGAAAAGAGAGACAAACAACTGATAAGGAAAAACTGTACTTTAAGGCGACCAACCAAACCAGCAAGGGAACTCCAGTCCCTCTCTCAAAGCCCTTCCGGTTCTTCTTTCCTACCCTGTTCCCCTCGTGTGCCAAAATACCAAGTATGCGCAAGTAGGAGGGTATAGATTACCCTCCCTGATTGTGTGCGGGGCTCAGATCTTTGGAGAAGAGTCTCCTCTGAGTCCACCGGTGTTTTTAATAAATATCCAATCCTTCAAGTCTCCCAGTGCCGCTTGGTTTTTCCACCAGGATCCAGTCCAGGTTCTGCTACCTATGGTTCCCTGACCTGGAAACTCAGCTGCGCTGGCCCATTGTGCCACTGGCTTGGGACAACAGCACAGTAATGACGGAACGAGAGGACCGTAAGGGAGAAGGTGCGCCCTGCCTAGTTTTCAGCAGTCTTCCGCCTGCTCACCTC
>CM052886.1:83563720-83595373 GCA_028534135.1 Potos flavus | reverse complement strand
AACATAGTACTAGAAGTCCTAGCCTCAGCAGTCAGACAACAAAAAGAAATAAAAGGCATCCAAATTGGCAAAGAAGTCAAACTCTCACTCTTTGCAGATGATATGATACTTTACGTGGAAAACCCAAACGACTCCACTCCAAAACTGCTAGAACTCATTCAGGAATTCAGTGTCAGGATATAAAATCAATGCACAGAAATCAGTTGCATCCATACACCGTCAGCAAGACAGAAGAAAGAGAACTTAAGGAGTTGATCCCATTTACAATTGCACCCAAAACCATAAGATACCTAGTAATAAACTTAACCAAAGAGGCAAAGAATCAGTACTCAGAAAACTATAAAGTACTCATGAAAGAAATTGAGGAAGACACAAAGAAATGGAAAAACGTTCCATGGTCATGGATTGGAAGAACAAATATTGTGAAAATGTCTATGCTA
The DNA here is from genome assembly GCA_028534135.1 of Potos flavus. NCBI lineage: Eukaryota > Metazoa > Chordata > Mammalia > Carnivora > Procyonidae > Potos > Potos flavus. The sequence continues at coordinate 83,594,933 of CM052886.1, read as the reverse complement.
CCTAAAACAATCTACACATTTAATGCAATCCCTATCAAAATACCATCTTTTTTTTTTTTTCAAAGAAATGGAACAAATCCTAAAATTTATATGGAACCAGAAAAGACCCCGAATAGCCAGAGGAATGTTGAAAAAGAAAACCAAAGTTGGTGGCATCACAATTCTAGACCTCAAGCTCTATTATAAAGCTGTAATCATCAAGACAGTATGGTACTGGCACAAAAACAGACACTACAACAAAAACAGAGCACTAAACGAGAAAAATATGTAGCCAAGAATACTATATCCGTAGGCTGTCAGTGAAAATAGAAGGAGAGATAAAAAGCTTCCAGGACTAACAAAAATTAAAAGAATTTTCAAACACCAGGTCAAAATACCATCACGGAACAGAACAGAGAGCCCAGAAATGGACCCCAACCCTATAGTCAACTAATCTTTGACAAAGCAGGAAAGAATGTCCAATGGAAAAAAGACAGTGTCTTCAACAAATGGTGTTGGGAAAATTGGACAGCCAAATGCAGAAGAATGAAACTGGACCATTTCCCTACACCACACACAAAAATAGACTCAGAATGGATGAAAGACCTCAGTGTGAGACAGGACATCAAAATCTTTTTTTTTTTTTTTAAGATTTTATTTATTTATTGGACAGAAAGAGAGATCACAAGTAAGCAGAGAGGCAGGCAGAGAGAGAGGGGGAAGCAGACTCCCTGCTGAGCAGAGAGCCTGATCCAGGGCTCAATCCCAGGACCCTGAGATAATGACCTGATCCGAAGGCAGAGGCTTTAACCCACTGAGCCACCCAGGTGCCCCATCCATCAAAATCCTTGAGAACACAGGCAGCAACCTCTTCGACCTCAGCCACAGCACTTCTTCCTAGAAACATCACCAAAGGCAAGGGAATCAAGGGCAAAAATGAACTATTGGGACTTCATCAAGATCAAAAGCTTTTGCACAGCAAAGGAAACAGTCAACAAAACCAAAAGACAACTGACAGAATGGGAGAAGATATTCTCAAATGACATATCAGATAAAGGGCTGGTATCCAAAATCTATAAAGAACTTCTCAAACTCAACACCCAAAGAACAAATAATCCAATCAAGAAATGGGCAGAAGACATGAACAGACATTTCTGCAAAGAGGACATCCATATGGCCAACAGACACATGAAAAAGTCCTCAACATCACTCGGCATCAGAGAAATACAAATCAAAACCACAGTGAGATACCACCTCACACCAGTCAGAATGGCTAAAATTAACAAGTCAGAAAAACACAGATGTTGGTGAGGATGTGGAGAAAGGGGAACCTTCCTACACTGTTGGTGGGAATGCAAGCTGATGCAGCCGCTCTGGAAAACGGTAAGGAGTTTCCTCAAAAAGTTAAAAATAGAGCTACCCTACCACTCAGCAATCGCACTACTGGGTATTTACCCTAAAGATACAAATGTAGTGATCCGAAGGGGCACGTGTATCTGAATGTTTATAGCAGCAATGTCTACAATAGCCAAACTATGGAAAGAACCTAGATGTCCATCAACAGATGAATGGATAAAGAAGATATGGTATATATATACAACGGAATACTATGCAGACATCAAGAGAAACAAAATCTTGCCATTTGCAATGACGTGGATGGAACCAGAGGGTATTATGCTGAGTGAAATAAGTCAATCAGAGAAAGACAATTATCATATGATCTCTCTGATATGAAGAATTTGAGAGATAGGGTGGGGGGTTGTGGGGGGTAGGGGGGGAAATGTAACAAGATGGGATAGGGAGGAGGACAAACCATAAGAGACTCTCAATCTCATGAAACAAACTGAGGGTTGCTGGGGGGTGAGGGGGGTAGGGATAGGGTGGCTGGGTTATGGACATTGGGGAGGGTATGTGCTATGGTGAGTGCTGTGAAATGTGTAAGCCTGATGATTCACAGACCTGTATCCCTGGGGCAAATAACACATTATATGTTAATAAATATAGGTTTGCCTTTTGAAAACAGAGAACAAAAGTTTTTTTGGTTATAAGTCCCAAATGAATATGAGAGTAGAATTATTTTCAACCTAATCCAAAAAAAGTAAGTCATTTATTCTGACTTAATTTCAATTCTTATATATTTTTTCAGAAAATATAGTTTCATTTTATAAAAAGAAAAGCATTTTATTAAACATAATATTTTTAGTTCATCATCTAAGAAAGGAAAAAAATGAATAAGGTGATTACATCACACACACACAAAATATCTTATGTGGAAAGAATCTGTTAGTTTCTTCTAAAGTTAAAAATATAGTTACTATACCACACAGTGATCAGACTCTATAGAACTTACCCAAGTGAGGTGACACAAATATGTATAATAAATACCTATAGTAGATTTATTCATAATTGCCAAAAAGCAAAACAACCTAGATGAATGAATAAACAAGCTGTGGTACATCCCTATTATGGAATATAACTCAGCAATAAAAAGGAAAAAACTATCAATTCATGCAAAACATGGTTGGAACTTCAAACATACTTTCCTAAGTCAAAGAAACCAGAACCCAAGAGCTACTGTTGTATGACTCAATTTAGATGATATTCTGGAAAATACAGAACTGCAAGACTATGTTTTACATGGTTCAAATAAATTAAAAAATAAAAATTCTAAAATCACATATAAAGGGAAACAAATATGCTTCATTATGTATCAAATTAATAACATAAATAAAACAACACAAACACAATAATTCAAGCTACTTTAGATATACTACTTTGATCACACAACTTTATTAACTATTCCATAGAAATAAAAAGAACTGCCAAGCAATCTTAACTTTAATTAGTAGAGCTTTTTAAATTAGCAGGTAGTGATATCAGTGTGAAAATTCTGCAACTAGTTCAATATACCTAAGTATAGAGCAAATGAGTAAACACCAATGTTTGGGGAACCAGAATTTTCACTATGGGAGAAGGCAGACAGAGATATAAAATGAGGGAAGGTGGGGGAGAACTCTGAATTGCTAGATTTGAATTACAAGTATGAAAATGACCTCCTGTTTATTTAAATACACACACACGAATGCATACATAAATATGTGAATGCATGCATACACAAACAGATTAGTTTTGGTCTAGTGTCCTTTGTTTCATGATCCCATCCAGGATAATAAAATCCCATTTAGTTGTCAATCCCCTTAGGCTTTTGTTGGCTATGATATTTTCTCAGATTTCTTTGTTCTTAATGACGTTGACAGTTTTGAGGAGTACTGATCAGGTAGTTTATGGAATATCCCTGAATGGGCATTTGCCCAATGTTTTTCTCATGATTAGATGGGGCTAATGTGTTTTGGGGACAAATACCACACAGTTAAATGACATTCTTGCTACATTATAACAAGAATATACATTACTAATATGACCGCAACTGATGTTTACCTGGATTGCCTAACTGAGTGAGGTAGTGTCTATCAGGTAGTTTTACTGTAAAGTTACTCTCCTCCCTTTCCATACTATAGTCTTCGGGAGAAAGTTACTATGAACAGCCCTTACTTCAGAAGAGAGGAGTTATGCTTCATCTCCTTTCTTCTTGAGGGCAAAGTATCTGCATAAATTATTTGGAATTCTCTTGCACAGGACATTTGTGTATTCTTCCCATTTATTTATTTATATCAGTGTGCAATCATGGATATCTATCTTAAATTTTAGGTTACTACCCAAGACTGGTTTATTTTTTTTTAACTCAAATTGCTCCAGATTTGCTACTGGGAGTTCTTTCAGTAGCTCTTGTGTCCTTCTGACCTGTTTCCATCATAGTGGGCTTTTTTTTTTTTTAAAGAACTCCCCTTACTTTCTAGCACTACAAGACGCTTAGGCTCATCTTGTATATATCCTGCCCCCATCCTACAATCGATGATTTCTCCAAAGACCCTGGTTTCTTTTACAATAGGTAGAAGCTTACTGAAAAGCAAGATTTGATTGCTGGATATGCTTATTGCTCATAGACGGTCATTGCTTCTAGCTCTCTCAGAAGACAGAGCAAGGAAATATATGTGTGTTATTAATCATGACTACATAATACACCAAGTCTCTAGCCTGTATATAATACATGTTATGATAACCATGAGTTCATACTGATGTCTTTAACCTGAATCCATTACTACAAGGATCATTCTAGTCTTTTCCCCGTGCTTGTATGCAGCCACTCATTCCAGCAATGAGAAATGGGACACCTTCCATCCACCATACATTTACTTCCTTGTTCAATTCCAGTGCATATATATATACAGTAGTTTCAGAACTACTGACCGTTATCTCCTTAGGACACAACTTTATCTGTAGAATGCAGTGCTTATGTGCAATGCCTTTTGCCTTTGATCAGATAGACTGCACTCATTCCCAAAGTTACTTAGATCAACGCCTTTTTTCTCCTGCGTGGGTGTTTGTCTTGCTGTATCTCTTCTACAGGTTTGAAGTATTTCAAAATGAAAAAAAAAAAAAAATTGTTGAAAAAATAAGGTAAAATCATCCTATTTTGGCAAGTTTATAACATCATAAAAAACCATGAGAAGACATTGCTAGGAGTCTTTCGACTGCCTTTGAAGAGAACATATAAAAGAGAGACCCTGAAGCTTAAGCTTGATTAACTTTTTGGTATCTTCATGGTAATCTTATGAGGAAATAGTAAAGATTATAGACTAGATATCATATAAGGATGCAGAAGAAGGTGCTCATCAAGAATAAATAGAAAACCCCAAACTATCTTTTTTCTCCTTTTTTTCCCTATGACAAAAGATATAAGGTGTGTGTGTGTGTATATATATATATATATATATATATATATATATTTATATGTGTATATATATATGATATAATTGAGGTAAGATGCTCTGGATAAACTTTCTAGGAAAGTGCTGAAGGTGCTAAATAGTTTATTTGAAAATACAAGGAAACAATAAATTAATTACCAATAAACTAGCTGAGGTTGGAAAATACATTTACACCTGTACTAGGCCACAGAGCTCTGTGTGATTGTTTTTCCAACAGTGTTCAGTTATCCTGAATAAGAGTGCTGAAGGCAGGTATCTGCAATGAACCAGAGAGGCAGCATGCCACCGTGGGAACCACATGGTTTGAATCTCAGTTCCACCATTACCTATGAATGTCACTTTAGATAAACTACTGAAATGCTGTAAGCCTAATTTTTATTTGCAAATGGGGATAAAAAAATACTGATAGAGTGCCTGATATGTGGTTATGGCTCAAAAAATGTTAGCAATCGTTATCATGACTATGTAGAATCTCAGATTGTGAGCCAAGTATAGCAGAAGAACAAATGGGTATTTATATATATAATAAACTGAAGATACTGCTCTGCTAGATTGGTCTCCTATTCTCTAGGAGAGGAGTTACCTTGTTGGAAGAGTTTCAAGGATCCCCCAAATGTCAGTATGTAGTATTTCAACATCAGGGAGTTTAGACGATCCTAACTTACAGACTTTGACATTTGAAATTGAAATTGAAATTGAATTTCAATTGAAAACTTCTACTTTGTAGCCTTTATTAAATGAATTTATACTCTTTTTATTTCTTACTTCAAACAACAAAAACACATATTTAACATTCCACTACGAATAGTTAAGTGGAAACGGGTTTCAAGAGAAAAGCTGTCATGACCAGAGAGAATGAGAGCCCATTTCAATTGACTTCATCCAGTTGGAACATACCCGCCATCCTCCACCGGTTGCATGAGATTTAGCTTTCTGAATGTTTTAGCCATCTCTGCATGAAAATGTCCTATCCCAAACTTAAAGTTAGGTTATCCATTTTAGTCAATGACCCCTTTTCATACACATACTGAAAATAAAAATAAGAAAGCATTTTTTGAGCAGGGTTTCTTAGCTACTGACATTCAAGAACAGGCAATTCTGTCCTGTGCATTGGTAGGATATTAAGCAGCACCCTTGGCCCCCATCCACCAGATTCCAGTAGCATCCCCCCCACCCCTGTTGTGACAAACAAAAAGTCCCCAGGCATTGCAAATGCGCTCAAGGGAGACTGTCATCCTGATTAAGAACCAAAACTTTAGGGAATGGTATTTACTAAATGTAAATAAGAGAACTTTTGATAGTACAGCAAAATCAAGTCTTAGTTTAAAAAAGCTTTTTTTTTTCCCCCCTAGGAGTTAACTGACTCAAATTTTACTCCAAAACAAGTCAAACTCGATAGCACCAAAAGAAGAAAGAAAGAAAGAAAGAGAGAGAGAGAGAGAGAGAGAGAGAGAGAAAGAAAAGAAAGAAAGAAAGAAAGAAAGAAAGAAAGAAAGAAAGAAAGAAAGAAAGAAAGAAAGAAAGAAAAACACACATCTCTTTTATAAATTACATCCTCACCAGTAGAGAACTGAACAATGTACTCTCTCTCAGAACCAATGTTTTTCGTGTTTCTTTAAAGACATCTGCCCTTATGGTACCGACACAATTTAAAATCCAATCCAAAGCTGGCCTGCATGTTACACCTGCAGGACATGCCTCTTTGCTTTTATATACTTTGTCAGGTGCCACAACCATAACCCTCACAGAATGACAAAAGGTATGGGAGAAACAGCATATGTACTGAGATCATTTTTTCAGAAACACCTTCCCATCCTGTGAGCTTTGCATCAGTTTAGCCTCTGAGTCTGAAATTAAAGGGACATAGGGTCCTAAATACAAGATACAGTGCTCCCTGTTTGGGCACAACATAAGTCACTTTAGTAATACCTATGGATACACACCTTACTAGGTAATTTGTTGTGAAAATTCTAGTGTTTTCTGAGGCAGGAAACATTCAATTTTATTTTGTTTTTTATAAGATTTATTTATTTATTTTAGAGAGAGAGAGAGAGCATGTGGCATGAATGGCAAAAGGAGAAGGAGAGAGAAAGTTAGGCTCAGCACAGAATCCAATGCAGGTCTCACTCTCACAACCCTGAGATCACGACCAGAGCTGAAACCAAGAGTCAGTCACTCAACTGACCGCACCACCCAGGTGGCCCAGAAACACTGTTTCTAATGTCTTCTACAACGTCAGGGAATCTCTTAATAAGGAATGGCATGATGTAGTTATTTGTTCTTGTGGGTCAATTTCAAATTTACAATATAAACAGTACTCCAGTATAGTACATACACTAAGATTCAGTGGCCTCAACATAGAAATCTAAAATGAAAACAATCACACTGCTGGTCAGGGTTGTAAACCAACTGAAGACATGTAAAGGGATTGATTATATTGAGATGTCTACCCTCCAGTGTGGTTTTCTTATATTTTACTTTTACTTTGAAATGTAAAGAAAAAGCAAAGTGTTCAGAAGACTTGAAAATAAGACATAAGGGGTGCCTAACTGGCTCACATGATAGAGCATATGACTCTTAATCTTGGGGTGGTGAATTCGAGCCCCACTTTGGGCATGGAGTTCACTTAAAAAAAAAGACATAATAACTACCTGAAAAATAAAAGGAAAAAAAAAAAAACCTCATTCTAATGGAATAGAAAAATTCTACAAGGAAACAGAAGTGCTGTACAAGGGGCTAATGGAAAAGTATGGACTTTGGAGTCAGACTCGGTGGGTTCAAACCTACATCTCATAATCTTCTGGGTCTTTGTATATAAAGATATCATTGCTGAGGTGCCTGGGTGGCTCAGTCAGTTAAGCATCCAACTCTTGGTTTCAGCTCAGGTCATGATCTCAGGGTCCTGAGATTGAGCCCCGGGTTGGGCTCAGCACTGAGCAGCGGAGTCTGCTTGAGATTCTCTCCCTCTGCCCTCTGGATCACACGTGCACATTCTCTCCCTCTCTCCCTTTCTCTCAAATAAATAAACAAAAGCTATCATTGCTGACCTTGCCTAACTTCTGAAAGGATGGGTTAGAAGGTATATAAAATGGCAAGCCAAGAGCTCGAAACAATAGACGTTCACTAAATGGTAGATGTGAATCTTTAACAGCTAAAGGAAGTGTCCTACAGTGTATTAAGAATCTATTAGAGTCTTTTAAAAGCGTTTTTCCATAGTTTTCAAGAGCATCTTACATCTTCTGTCCCTTTTTATCAATTACTGTGATAAATTATATGAATCACATTTCTAATTATTCAATCATGCTGTCATTCCTGGAACAAAACCAAATATTACTTGTTCCTGTCATCTGCTATTTTTAAAAAGACCGCTCAGTTTGCTAACAATGTATTTACGGTTTTTCCATCTAAATGTATGCATGTAATTATTCTATTTTTGCTTTGTTTGCTTTATCAGTACCTATGTTGGGTTTTGCTGGCTATCAAAAACACAGGCTGGAATATTTCCATATTTCCCTATGTTAGGGAAGTCTTCATATATCATAAAGAGCTTAAGGTCAAGGAAAGCTGGATAGGATTTGCCTAGTTTTAAATAGCTCCTTTCATTGTTAGGCAAATGTAATTTTTAAAAAAGAATTTAAAGGAAGTTGCAATTAATCTGCCTATAATGTCTCCTATGGTCTCAATCTACGTTAAAAAACAAAAAAGGTGGAGAAAGAAGAGAAGTGTGACAAGTATCAACATTATGAGGTAATAAAGGAAGCACATAGGCATTGTCAAGTGGCAATTAAAAGACTACTTTGAGAATAAATTAAAGACAATGGGCTGGACCTCAGCGGAAGCATAAAGCTCAGATATAAGGAAGAAATAGGTTTTTTTCTGATATCCAACATTCCTATCGATGTAGGTAAACGAACTGCGTCACCATGGCATCAATCCAGTGTCCCGCTGTAAATTGATAAGTAGAAACAGATTAAAAAATACATCTGTTTCTAAAGATCTCCATTACAGATCTCTGAACTACGCCTATTTGCATCCAAATCTCATGTCTTTAGAATGTAATCGCTACTGAACACAGCAGTTTGCATTTGCCTTGCCACGTTTCAGTGCTTGTTTTTGGAGCCTCCAGTGATTATTAAGTGCAATATTGGGCAGAGCCAGCCAGATAAGTACCTGCACCCCACGGCCTCAGGGCTGTGGTCATCGGAGCAACACAGCCCCAAGCTCAACCCTTGTGCACATCAAGAAAGGTCACTTTCTGCCCAGGAGAAGAGTGGAATTATGGCATTTTATGAGTTCTACGGCTTATTCCCAAGATCCTCATATACCAGAACACTAAAAATACAGCCAGCCTACTCACCCAGCTAGAAGGGGTTTTGAAGACTGATACTAAGTATCGGAACACAAGGTGGAAAGTGCAATTCAGAAATGTTCTTCATCTTGTTAATGCCTAGGAAGGTATGCTGCATTCTCTTTGTTCTTGGTATTCTTTGTTACTTTTAGACACATATTTTCTGGTTGCTTTTCTAGCATTTTAATCTCATTAATACCATCTCTGTAGCCCAGCTATCTTAAAAAGGAAATTCTAACTGAATGTTTCAACCTGTGTAGATTACACAAAGAAAATCTTACCTTCACTACTCTAAATGAGACTGTTGAATATTGTTTTAATCGCAGTTCATTTAAATTGAAAAGAGTGGCTAAAATCTTTTGAAAACTAAAATCAAATAATTACATTTGATTTTATTTCTGTTACTACTTTAAGCACTTCCAGTTGAAAGTAAAGCTCTGGCCTAAATGTATGTTTATTGAAATAACTATAGGCAAGAATCAGCTCAAACAAGTCTGTTTTTAAATACAAAATAGAGAGAAATGTGCCAATACCTGTCTGTTGAGAATTTCTAAAATTTGACAATCATGACATTCACACACACCTATACATACATATGTGGACTGGTGCCAAATAGCGTGTTCTAAATGGAGAATTTACGAATCTTATGTAATTATTTGTTATATAAAAATCACTGTTAAAATTATCCCCCCATAAGCTAATATTAATCTGGTTCAATGTATGGAAGAATTTCATCAAAGTGGAGGAATGTGTATTAAAGTAAGGGGTTTTTGTTATAGTGACCTGTCTCCGAAAGTATATAAGGGAGGATTAACAGCCAGCAAACCAGGATAAACAGCTAGCAAACCAGGCTGAGGAGTTCCATGAAATGAACAAGATCTTTTTTGATTATTCAGCAAGTTATATTAGCTAGTTGGAGTTACATGATTTTGCACCTTAGAAAACACATTTTTTCAACTGAGATAAACCTGACATAACTTTGTAAGGAAAACCTCCACTCCCCTCTCTTGTCCTACTGCTAACAATTCATTTTTCATGTGAGGTTTCCCAGATTTTCTTATCAGCTGGACTGGAAGGATATATAACAGGAATTCTTTTCTTGTTCTTTGCAATCTACAGCACACAACTTTAAATATCCTGCTTTACAAAATAAAAGAAGTAAGAAACTTTCAGTGCATAGTATACAGGGCATTTAATCAAAGTCAGCTTTCAGAAAAAAGATATAGAGCCATTTTCAAATGCTGACAAAGTAGGAAAAGAAAAATGAACCCTCATGTATCTTTAATGAAGCTTTCAGGGAAATATATCTATACATATCTTAGTGATTTCTGATTTTTAAAATATTTCCCTAATTTGGTAAAGCAAAATATTATACTGCCATGCCCCTCTCAATTGAGTTCAATTTCAAAAAAATATATGTATTAAATAGAAAGCATTATTTTAATAAAAGAACTGAATTTATCAGTCAATACATGAAAAGTGGCAACACTGAATAATTGTCTGACAGTGAATTATTTTAAGTTTTTCTGAGGAAATTTGTAGATCACAGAGTCCCAGGCCAAAAGATTTGGTTGAAATAATTTTATCAACAATTTCTTATAAAGATGAAGGCTGTCTGATCAATCTAACCACATTCAGTACACACAAACTGTCTCCTGAGAGAGAAGAGAGAGAAACTTCCTCTAAAAGCTTAAGAAAATAGCAACCCTTTCTGTCTTGACTCCTCTGACAGTACTATTGTGGTTAACACTTCTGGTACATTTTTAAATCTACCCATTAGGGCTACAACTCCACTATGAAGTTTAGATTCTATTTCTACGGCTACTATAGTACAGATAACACCAAAAGAACATACGCTTACATTGGAAGTCATTTAACACTAATAAGAAATTTCTAGCTTTATAAGAAAAAGAGATTTTGCAGGATTCTTTTATTTTGCATAAAATAATATGGACTATCGTAATTTGAGAAATCAGCTGCACTATTTTGCAAACATTATCATGCATAACAAAGGCGTTTGGGGTCTGGTAAACCTGGATTCTAGACATCGCTATTCCACTCACTAACTCTTTACCTTAGGGTTCTTTAAGCCTCAGATCCTTCATCGGTAAGAGAAAGTAGAGATAATTCCTACTTCACAGAGCAATCCCCATTATGAAAAGAGATAAAAAGGTTTAAGTACCTGCATAGTAACAGGCACAAAAAGTGCTTTAAAAATTGCAGCTACTAGTACTACTAAATAATTGTAGTCAATTAGAATACCATGATTCCCTGTCAATAAGGAGGCTGTAGGTAGGTATTAATTTCTTGTTTGAAGGTCTCTATGGAAAATAGCTCCATTTTTCAAATCCAGTAAAGTTTCACTGGGGATGAAGAAGAGTTTTCCTACAGTGTTAGAAAATGGTTTTCCTGGGGCACCTGGGTGGCTCAGTGGGTTAAAGCCTCTGCCTTCAGCTCGGGTCATGATCTCGGGGTCCTGGGATCGAGCCCCGCATCAGGCTCTCTGCTCGGCGGGGAGCCTGCTTCCCCCTCTCTCTCTGCCTGCCTCTCTGCCTACTTGTGATCTCTCTCTCTGTCAAATAAATAAATAAAATCTTAAAAAAAAAAAAGAAAATGGTCTTCCTTTACGTTTTTTAATGTAATACCATCCTGAAACAAATATACCATGGCAAATCTCAGTCTCTAAGTTATTTTCAGACAGATGCTAACTGGGAAATAAGTTACACATAAATTAATGATTCTAGTGTAGTTATTGGCCTACACTAGACCTGTTAACTCTATAGCTGATTTGTAGTCACATGACGAATTTAATCAAATTACCATAAATCATGGTTAAGCCCAAGCTAGCTTCCATTATTTCTAGGATTCAAAAAACAAAACAAAACAAAAAAACAAAAAAAGAGGTAAATAAGAGCATGAATAATTAACAGAATTAGATAAAATTATCAATACAAAGAAGAGATTCTTTTCGTTAACCTGGACCCAGCAGGATGTTTGATTCAGTCTCATTTTTACTGATGACATTATGTCTTCAACTTCAAAAGACTGGTGCAGAGCTCAACCGAATTGCTTGATTTTAGAGAAAAACCCCAAAAGGCAAAAGACATATTAGAAAATAATTACAAAGCAAGCATGTTGTACCAGTGCAGCTGCAAACGGGGAAAACAGCATGGGAACGGAAGACTACGAAAATGGATGCATAAAGACTATGTTCAAAAGAGAATGAGGACATCTAAGGACTTGGGATAGAAAGAGAAAACAAATCGAGACTAACTTAAATGCTATCATTCTTTATAAATGTAATGTTTTTGGATAAATAATCCTTTACAGTTTGACCTTGTACATTTAGCAAAAATGTCTGCAGAAAAGAGTCTCATCAATCTTTTATAACTCGGTGCTGAAAAAAATCTGTTTTAAAAGATGGTTTAAACATGTTCATTCAGCTGTTTCTATAAACATTTTCTAAAGTAATTGATAGGCTAAGTGTGTAAAATTTCTCAGTGGAAGTATTCCACTATTGCTTAACTGCCACAATTATTTATATATGTATGTGATGTTACACATTTATTTATAGTCCCAATGATCAAAAAATACAGAAAATCCATATATCCTTAAGGAAGATCTCAACCTGTATGTCTTCTTCGGCAGATTTTGCATGCCAGAAAGCACATTTTGAAAATACTGAGAGCTTACCTTAACTTGAAAGTTAGTTTTAAACATCAATTTCTAAGGTAATGTATTAAACATTACAAGATGCTTGTCATGAATCACATATATTAGTGTACCAAAATCTCATTTGGGTAATTATATGGTTAATGGCTACTCTAATTTTCAAACAAAACCATGCAATAATGGAGAAACATTCATTTGTCTAATTTTCTCTTCCCAAAACTTATCAATATTTTATAGAATAAAGAGTACACGACAACTACTAATATGGGAAATATATTCTAAAATAAACTAAAATAAGACCAAAAAATGTTTAATTTTCATTTCACCACCCCTATAGTTTATGAAATATAAGCTTCAATTTAACCCAAATGGAAAACTGCCATCTTGCTGCCCATGTGCAACCTAATACATTACATATGTTCAATTTCTCTATCAAGGGCTTATTTTCCATGTGGAGTAATTCAGAAAAGTGGCTTTCATGTTTATGAAAAGAACATGACCTTCCACCCTGTAATGACTAAGTCCATGTGCACAGTTCCATAAAAAAGCCTTGCCTCAGATAACTAATATGATAAATTTATTTAATTGAAGTTCACATTTAAAAAGGCAGCTTCCTCATATGTTCAGAAGTTCCACTAAGGCACCAATTTTATCCACATGTTGTCTCTTAATTATCTTTTCATTAACTTCAGTGCTCTGTTCTTGCACTCAAGACTAGATTTAAATCAGAAGAAAATACTTTTATTATCACTTAAATGGAAATGGAAATAGTTCCCGGGGCAATAGTCAGTCTGCTACCCAGAAAACCTTCAAAAGTCAACCCCAGGGAATATAGAAGCACATTGACTTTCCTGTCAGATGAATGAAGACTTAGTTATGAAAGTGAACAAAGCGCTTCCTCTAGATCAGCCATTGTTGACAGAACACTATAATTGTAAAGCATGCTTAGACTTGTTTATACATGTACATAATATCCTTTCTTGATATTCCCTGTAAATAATACCAGAAGATACAAACCTCAGAATATAACTAGTTTTGATTTATGTAAGGGTAATTAGACAAGTGTCTTATAATTGTATTTAAATAGATAACTTCTAATGAGAAATTTCTATAACCTAATTTAGGAAATATATATAGATTTTGATTTCAAATATGGAAAAATGGAGCTCATATAGAAAGGAAGGAAAAAAAGGAGGGAGGGAGGGAGGAAAGAGGGAAACAAGGAAGGGAAAAGAGGGCTCTAGTTTTCAGTAGAATGCTAAAAGCTGGCTGGTAAATGTGGAGGGAGTGCCAGAGTTGGAAAATGATCATTGTTTTAATCATAATAGTAAAGATCATAACAGGCATGAATTACCCATGGATGCTAAATATAGAGGGATCTTGGAGTGTCTCACCACAGATTGCTTATTGGTTGCAAAGGAGAAAAAAATTATACAATAAGTAAGAGAGGTTGCATTTTAAAAGGGGGGGGAGATTGTGTTATTGTATGCATCAAAAATGTCAGTCATTAAAGATAAAGACAGGCTATGAAAATGTTCTAGATCAAACAGGCTAGAGAGACATAACTCTTCAGCAGAATATCTGATCCTAAGCTGGATCCTGCACTGGAGAAGGAAATGCTTTAGGACATTATTGTGTCAGCGGATACAAATGTATTAAGAGTGATAGATTAAAAGTATTGCATCAAAGTGAAATTACTGAGGTTGACAACTGAACTGTAATTATGGAATAGAGTATTCCTAATCTTAGATAATACCCCCACTAAACTACTTAGGGGTAAAGAGACATGATGTATATTAAAAACACATGAATTTAGATAAAGGGTATACTGGTGTTCTTTGTACTATTTTCATTTTTACAACTTCCCTGTGTTTGAAATTATTTTAAAATAGAGTGTTAAAAGAATGTGTGGCAGGTGGACTGGCACTTTTAGTATCTTTGTGCTTTATTTTTTTAAACAAACACTCGAAGCATTTACCATGTGCAGTATGAATAACTTTATCACTACTCATTTAATTCTTAAGAAGCACCTTTGAGATGTGCACCCTCTTCTTCACAAATAAGGAAACGAAGGCAAAGAGGTTTACAATTGGCCCCAAATCACATATTTCATAATTGACAGAGCCAAGATTCAAACCCAGAGAGTCTGAGTCCAAAATGCCTCTTATGACAATTTTTCGAAGTTCATTAAATAAACAGAATATCAAGTTGGTGGAAATAGCCAAGGAAGCTCAGGGATTTTAATAAATGAAGATGACAATGAGGTAGTACGATTATCCCCACAGATGGGTTGGAGGATGTCAACTTAACAACAACTCCAGATACTAAAACTCTACATACATACTTAACATTCTACTTTTCATGTAATTACACATTGTGGAAATCATTTCCAAAAACAACAAGAAATAGATGATGTTTCTTGCACCCATGCATGGCATCATCTTTTTACTTCAAATTCACAATTATTAAGAAAGAGAGTGATAAATGTAGTTTTAAAGAGAATAAATAATATTTAAAGTTGTAAGAATAGTAAGAATTGTATGAAAGACTAAATGCTCAGAGTAATTTAAAATCCAATTCCATTGCCATTTGTAATATCTAAAAGTGGGACATTTGTGAACACGAATGAGTAGCTTACTTATTACTAAGGAGGTGAGCATTCTTAGTATAACACTTCACATAATAATATTTATTGACTGAATTTATAAGAGAAGAGGTAAAATAAATGTCTTAGAAATGTGTTCTTTCCCTCAGGTTTTGATATTTTTAATAGGCTTTAACAAACAATAATGATAATATTCACTGCTTGATGATTGCACTCAGTATTATGAGTATTATGAGATTTACTCTGGCAGAACATTTCATGGTCCATGGGTTTACAGCAAAGCTTCCTACCTGTAGGGCATTGATGCTTTCATTCCACCATCCTGCCAGCCAGAATTTACATGATTGTTCTTCTCTATTGATCCCTTATAAACAATTTTATCTCACCTCTTTGTCTAAAACTTTTCCTGACTATTTCAGATTCAAATGTTTTCATTCATTTAGCCATAAATACCAACTTCTGGTATGCCTTCTCATTACTTTGAACGCTTACTGAAATCTTATAGAAACTGGATTTTTGTTTGTTTGTTTGTTTACCAGTTCTTTCATTTCCAACCAAACTGATTATAATCTCCCTGAGATCAGGGACTATATAAAATATCTTTATATTAATCATAATGCTTAATAGCCTCTGGATGAATTAATTCAATATTTATTACTGATTTTACTTTTAATTTTTACCAGTTTCATACAGTTAAAATGTCTTTAAATCTTATTCAACATTACTTGTGATTACTTAAGGGAAAACAAATAATATGAATGCTCCTTCTCTTCTCTCTAGTTAAAATATTCAATCTCTTAAAAATCCAGTTCAAAGGAAGACTTCAAAAAATTTTCAACTTGTCCCTTGTCTTCTCCTGGTTAATCTGCTCATAGTTTGAATCTGAATCACAAATTTGTACTTAAAATGTTAAGTAATCACAACCCAGGAAGCATATATAAAATATGATCATGACTTTGAAAAACCAAATTATAATATAAAACAACTAGAATGGCATATATAAACATGTTATCAGTAATAGCCTCAGAGTGGAATGCTGGGTGCTTTTCCTCTTGTTTAAATTTTTCCATGGCTTCCTCCTCCTCACCGCAAAATATGCATATATATCCCATAGAGGGCATATAAAACATCATTCTGCCTTTAAAATTATTGTTTGTTTTATGTATCCCAAATTTCATTATGAGATTTTTGAGACCAGTATTTTCTACTTTTATTTCCCTGATGCCATTTCTAGCATGGTGTTTGGCTCACAGTACTGCTTTCGAGTATCAAGATTGTCTTCATTTTAGTCAGGTGAGATTTCTTTGCCTTATGTATATTGACACATGAATTATACATAATTTATGCACATTCACACAAAATTATGGATACCCACAGGATATTAACCTTGTTCTCCTCTTGCCCCTCCCTCGGAAAAGATTTAGCTTAACCAAAGTTGGTTCTATGAGACCCTTCTCTAGGATTTTTTAGTTCTGAGGATCAGAAAAGTCAGTAAGGTAATCTCTTTCTCTTTCCCCCTCTCCCTCTCACCTCCTCTCTCTCTTGCCATTTCTTTCTTTCGCTCTCTCTTTTTTTTTAAAGATTTTATTTCTTTTCTTGGGGAGGGGAGAGAGAGAGGATGAATGAGCGAGAAAGCAGAGGCAGGGGGAGTGACAAAGGGAGAAGCAGGGTCCCTGCTGAGCAGGGAGCCCAACAAGGTGGGGGAGCTGGAGCCCAGGACCCCAGGATCATGACCTGAGCTGAAGGCAGATGCTTAGCCAAGTGAGCCACACAGGCGCCCCTCTTTTTCTCTAATAAAACTGCAAGGTGTACAACTTGGAAGCTGTTTGACATTCAGGTTCCATTTCCTCTAAAAAATTATCTATAAAAAATTAATAAAAATAAATTAACAATTATCTATAATATGAATAAAGTTGACACACAGAAGAAGGACAAGGAAGAGAATGAAGAGAAAAATAATCCTATTATCACTGTAATATATTTGTAGTGATTCTTATAAATAAAAATATTTTGTAATAACTGTAATAATTATTATAGTAAGTTTGCGTAGCTACACTCCATATTTTCACCCAATCCTGACACACAAATGCCTTCCTACTTTTCCTTACAAGATCTGAAATGACTTGAATGTTGGACTTACAAACTACTGCGATTAGCATTATTTTTCTGAAATAACAAAAGTTTTCTATTTCTGGTACAACTGTGAGGGGACTTTTTCTCCTCCACACACATAACCCTGGGGACCATATGCCAGAGTTCTTCTTTCATGTGGGGAATTCTCCCATTAGTCAGCAGCCATGCAGAATAGCACAGGAAAGGGTTCTAACTTTTAACAGAGACTGATATGACTGACCCCGAACATCAACTTTGACAGAAATTCATATACATGGGAAGTAAAGTGCAATAGGAAGTAAAGTATGGCATTTCTTCCTTGCAAAAAGGTTGAAAAAATAAAACAAATGTCAAAAAACTATTACATCATAACTTTTATGGTTTTGCTCCATTGATGCTCATGCATTTTATATGTCCTAGTGCCTTAGAGAGCAATAGGCTTATATTCAAATAAACTGAATTCTGTCACTTCACTAGCTCCAAGATGATAGACACATTTCGTAACCTTTCTTAACTGCATCCATTCATTCAACAAATATTTGAATGCTTAATATATGCCAAGTACTTTTCTAGGTATAGAAAATCAGAGAGACAAAAGATTCTGCACTTACGGAATTTACAATGTGTAAAGGAGACAGGTGATAAGGATACACATAAGTTAACAAATTTAAGTTTATGACAAATGTTTTCAATAAAAGAGAAGATGATAATGGAACCGAGGACAGTGAGGAAAGAGACCATTTGATTTAAGGAGGAACTGACTAGGCCATGAATTAGACACTACATTTCATTCTAACTGCAATGGGCAGTTAGGGTTGGAGAAGGTTGACAGTAGGCTCTAAAACTCCTGAAAGCAGTTGAAGGAATAGACTATGGAGGGCTTCTAAAAAAGATAATAATAGTTTATAGCAGCATCATCAACAATAGCCAAATTATGGAAAGAGCCCAAATGTCCATTGACTGATGAATGGATATAGACGTGCATATATATATATATATATATATATATATATATATATATACACACACACACACACACACACACACACACACACACACACACACACATATAATGGAATATTACTCAGCCATAAAAAATAATGAAATCTTGCCATTTGCAATGATGTGGATGGAGCTAGACTGTATTATGCTAAGTGAAATCAGTCCGAAAGACAAATACTGTATGCTTTAATTCATGTGGAATTTAAGAAACAAAATAGATGAACATGGGGAAGGAAAAAAAAGAGAGGGAGGCAAACCATAAGAGACTCTTAACTACAGAGAACAAACTGAAGGTTGATGGAGGGGAGGTGGGTAGGGGATGGGCTAAATGGGTGATGGTTATTAAAGAGGGCACTTGATGTCATGAGCATTTGGTGTTATAGTTAAGTGATGAATCACTCAGTTCTACTCCTGAAACTAATATCACATTATCTGTTAACTAACTGGAATTTAAATAAAAACTTGAAAACAAAACAAAACAAAAGATACTGGAACAAATATATGAAAAAATAATAATAAAAGGATAATAACAATACTAAAATAAAGTTATTTTCTAAAAAATTAAAAAGGAAAGTTACTTGTAAATTGTAGTGTGTATATATTGTAGTGTTAATAAAATACATGGCATATTATAAATCCTAAATAAGTGTTAGTGATAAAAAATTTACTGTTTTTTCCCCATGGATCCTGAAATCTGAGTAGTGTGAGTCATAACCTAATCCTGAGACTCCAGCTAAGGTGAACTCCACTCAAGGCCATGCAACTGTAATCACTGCATATGATGGCACTTTATAAAATGAGAAAAATAAACAGGTAGTTTCCAGTTTATAAACGGATCTTCCAAAAGTTCTCTCATACCTCCATAATTAGAAATCTAGAGCACATGTTTCTTAGAAAAGAAATGTCAGTTATTTTTTTCCCAGAGTAGCCCAGAGAGTTCTATGTAATCTATAATGTGTTAATAATACTAATTCTACAGTTTGGGTTTGAAAATCAGGGGTCCATATGGTACATAAGAGGAAAATAAACAACTGCTACCATTGACTGGATGCTAAATGAGTACCAGCATAATTCTAAGCCCATTGCAACATCATGAAGTAGATACTATGGTGTCTCCATGGTACGGATGAAACACTAAGAACCTCAGGTTAACAACTAGCTTGTGCCGTCAGTAGTTTGCAGAGCAGGGAGTCAAATCCAGGCAGTTCAAACCAAGCTAGTTTTCTCTTAAACCCTCTTAACAACCAAGTAAACTGTACTTACTCTTATTCCTCATGCTTAAAAAAAAAAAAATCCTGTAGAAATAGTAATGTGAATCCTGTGGTTTTGCCTGTGAATCTTGATCAAGCTCTTTTTGGAACTTACTGGTACCTGGTGCTCTACCTCATAATACAGGGCGTCCTAATACAATATTCCAGGTAAAACCATCCTACACACTTTTACAGGACATGGTAAGTTGAGCAACTGAATCTTTAATAAAATTCTGCATTGATACAAACTGAAGAACCAACCCAAACACAAACCTTCAGTTCAGGGCTAAGGAAGAATTTTAGACTTTAAGCAGCAGCTACAGGGGCACCTCTGTCCAGATAACCTGATTCCAGGCTGCGTAATCCCAGGAAAACTTGTCACCTGTTACCATTTGGCCCAGGTTCTCACTTGCATCTACTTTTGAAGAATTTAAGTTATTTTTTTCTCAAAAACTGCCCGAGGGGCAGCAATGATAATCTAGTAGTCAGGGTCAGGGAACCAAAGTAGTCATTTCTGTGCATTCAGGATGCAAAAGAGAATCTTGGATTCATTCATATAAACTGTGTGATTTGGGGTCAGTTATCTATGCTTTTTAATCCTCAGTTTCCCCAAATGGGGCTTAGAAAGTATCTCCCTCGTAATGCTGTGCAAATAAATGATAATAAGGTAGTGGGGAAGAAGAAGCAGCAATGATTTCACTAAGCCTTTCCGGTACGTCATGAACTTTATCAGTGAGTCATATGGATTTACCCTCAAAACTACCATGTTAGGTCAAATATCATATTCATTTCACAGAAGAGAAAACGAGGTGTGCAGAATGATAAGAACTTTTCCCGAGACAAGATAGAGCGCAAGTATTGTCACTGGGAGTCTAGATCCTCGGTCCCAACCTTAATCACAAAGTTTAGCATTCTCCTGGACACACTGTAAACAATAAAATGCCACTGTTACGATTACTATTGCCATCTCAATCATCAACCCTATTACTGAGTTGTTAGATGAATTTAAGGAGATGGAAAGCACTAGAACATTGACTAGCATATATCCAGTGTTCATAACCAATGCTAATTGCCTCCTTTGTTGCACAAGTGCTGTATTATCTGTTTGGATTTATTAAAACTATCAAAGATGGGGTGCCTGGGTGGCTCAGTGGGTTAAAGCCTCTGCCTTTGGCTCAGGTCATGATCTCAGGGTCCTGGGATCAAGCCCCACATCAGTCTCTCTGCTAAGCAGGGAGCCTGCTTCCCTCTGTCTCTGCCTGCCTCTCTGCCTACTTGTGATCTCTCTCTCTCTGTCAAATAAATAAATAAAATCTTTTAAAAAAACTATCAAAGATGAGGATACATGATGTAACTATGAAAGTAGATTAATTTTACGTATTGTGAGGCAATTAACCCTCCTACAAGACACAACTAACTTACTACTAATTTTTATTTGTCTTTAATAACCCATAGTTATTAAGTTAGTGTCAGAAAACGCTCTATTCTTGGCTAATTTCCTTCCCTGAGTAAGAGCAGGTCCACATTTTGCTTCCTTATTAGTTGAATAGGTAACTTCAGCCATTTACTCTCATTTCCCTTTCCTCCTGACCTACTTCAAGAGTTTATAACCCTCTCCTCACCTGGTCTCTAACAAGTTTGTGGCTTTTTGGTTTTTTGTTTTGAAACACAAAAAACTACAGAGCAAGCACTCTGCTTTTTTTCCCCAGAAGCATAAACTCACATCTATCTCCTAGCCTTTCCATAATGACATGAAACATTTTTGCCCTGCAATCCCTGGGATGACCCAGCGTGGCCTCAAGCCTGAAGAAGGTTTAACTAGTCAACAATTCATGGAAATGAGTGGTGTTCCTACTGGGGCCCCTTGGCAGGTGGCTCCAGTTCTGCCCAGGTTGCCATCAGGATGACCTCTTAGAAAAGACAGCATTCTTATGAATGACCAGTGTTAGCACAGAAATGAATCTCAGGTGTTAGGTGCAATGCCTTCATTTCACAGAGAAGAAAATGAAAAATGAGCCAATGGACCCCTTCTCAAGGTCCCAGTTACCAAAGCACAGCCCAGGAGAGAAACCAACCTTGTGCTCTAACAGATGAAGAAGGGAAAATTGATGCATTTCAATAGACAAAGAATTATGCCTACTAAGAGCCTCAACTCAAAGCATGAATATGAATTTTAGGAATATTTTTCTGATTCTAAAAGAAATAAATGTCATTGTAGAAAATCTTGGAATTATTAAAAACATAATGAAAATAATTATAGATAATTCCAGAATTCAGAGAGAATATATTCCAATATTTAAGTCAGGATTGTATTTTGCACAAAGTCCCAGTTTTCAAGGTAGCTGTAAGCAGTCAACATTATACAAAGTGTAATTTGTTACTTGTCAGTGTGGGTACATGATTAGGCTACTCACCGGCTGTCCAAAAGTCCTCACGGCGCTGCACATGGAACCCAGGCTTTGTTGTCAGTCAGGCTGGGGTTCGAGCCCAGCTTGGTTTGGCTACTCTCTGGCTGCATGCACCTTGGCTCTCTTATCAGTAAGATGCAAATATTATGTATCCTTATAGCCTCTGTTTGAGGCTCCAGTGAAGTAACATGAACCTTAATCCTATAAAAATTCAGACTTAACGTACACTGTGCTTCTAGATAAAAGCAAGGAATGAACTTCTCATGAAATACAATTTTGGTCCCATTAACAAAATCTGACTATCACAGAACTCTGAGTTAAACTATGTGGCTTAGATTGAATGGAACACAGTGGCAGCCATCTTTGACTCCTCCTACACCATACTACGTGTGTGTCACCCCTCAGCGCTTCAAAGAAAATAACAATTCGACACTATTCTCAAGCAGTTATCCACACAGTCCTTGATCTCTACTTCTCTTCTCCTGTCTAAAGAAAAGCCATCTGGCCTTTTTACCTGAAATGCCCAGTGACCTCTTTTAAGACTGATACTTGTGGATAAATGTATCAACCTTTGAGGCTGTATTCTATGGGAAAATCACTTTCAGAACAGTTTCAATCTCTTCTGGCGGTTTACCGAAAATTTTCCTCAAGTGTCAGGTCTAACCATTTCATTTCTATTGCTTTATCACCTTTATTCTAATTATAATGAACAAACATAATACATAAATAATTTTTTAAGAACCAGACAAAACTAAGAAATATTTTTTTAAAGATTTTATCTATTTGAGAGAGAGAGCACAGGGGCAGGGGGAGGGGGAGAGGGACAAGCAGACTCCCCACTGAGCAGGGAGCCCAAAACGGGGCTGGATCCCAGGACTCTGAGATCATGACCTGGGCTGACACCTAACCAACTGAGCCATTTAGGCGCCCCAAGAAATATTTTTTCTCTTAAAAAAAGTAATTAGTAACAATTCGTAACAGCTAGTGTAGCCTTTGTTTTCCAGTGTCCTATTTCAAGGAATTTATTTTCTTTTCTCACATCCAGAATTTTTTCCTCCTGAAATGTAGTCACCAAAAATACATCTAATTCTAGGCTACTAAACAGATTTACTTGCTTTTATTAATCCATAATGATAGCTTTATGAAAAATAGAAGAGATTATAAATGAATGTGCTATGATTGTTTAAGTAGCAGTGTTTAAGTAGATTTAAACAACTACAATAATTGCATTCTTTACTTAAGACCTATAATTTCTCCTTTTTGCCAAAAGAATAAATATTCAAGTCATTAGGGCTTAACTTTCTTCATGATTTGTCCTTGTAAATTTTTCTAGTCTTAACTGTTTCACGTGTGCCCACATGCTTTAGTTCCATGGAACTACTTACCAGTTCTGAGCCAGATCTGAATTAGCAGTAGCATCATCAGTGTTTTTCATACTGGCAAAAGTCTACCAGTATCAGTGAGTTGCAACTAATTAGATAACTCCCATTGTATAAGAAATGTATTACTACTTGCTAAAATTATACCCAAAATCATTATACACAATGACTTAAAACTAAAGAGATGTATGTATGTTCTTACAGTCTTCTTAATATAATATAAAAGACCTCTGAATAGGAGACAAATAAACCATTTTCCATTAGTGGCAGAGTAAGCCAGCAAGTGTTCTTAAAGCAGAAAACAAGCAATGTCTTTCCTTACCATTCAAAGTAAATCAAACAATAAGAAATAAATTTTAAAATCATACATTATTGGGGTGCCTGGGTGGCTCAGTTGGTTAAGCGACCAACTCTTGGTTTCGTTCGGCTCAGGTCATGATCTCAAGGTCAGAGAGAGAGCCCAGGTTCAGTTCGGAGTCTGAGATTCTCTCCCTCTGCCCCCACTCATGCACAGACTCTCTTTCTCAAATAAACAAATAAATAAAATCCTTAAAATCATATATTATCCATCTGGTCCACAGGTAATAGGCTAAGAATATATTAATATTTCAAATTTATTCATTTTAATCCAATAAACATTAATTCTAAGCTCATGACCACTATCTTATATTTGGGGGCACTAAATAGCCTATGAATTGGATGATATTCTGAAAAAAATGTAACAGTAAGATTTTTCTCTATCCCAAGTCCCCATAAATAGCTATGAAAGGCATCAGCACATACTAGTGTTTTTCACTGAATCTTTGATATATTTATTTAAAAACTGAAAAAAAAATTAAACTCCCTTCATTTATTTTGTTAATTCTATCAAGAAGTGGCAGGAGGCATACTGAGTATTTAGATACGAATATCTGGATAGCTCTGGAAATACGGTACTCTTCTAGTACAAGACATCAGAAGTGAGGACCCAGGATTCCACTGTGCATTTCCATCACTTACCTCAATGACATCTTAAAAGCAATTCCAGTTTTGTTATAACCAGATAAATGAACTTCAAGTGAAATTACATTAAAACACATCTATCAGCCATACCATCTGAGGTTCTGTCACTGAGCTAATCTATCACTATCAGCAAAATCCAGTATTTTATATTAATTTACATATTTAAACAGTAAAAGTAGAAATAAAGTTAAAACCTAAATTCTTGAAATACAGCTGTTAACAAAATTTACAGAACTTCATGAAACCTCAGTTGGAATCTAACCCAACACAATATGTGAAAATCTGAAATTCTAATTTCATGGGGTTTGAGATGTTTATTTTTAGCCAGGATTGTTTTATCACCTTGGTGTATTAAAACTTAGCCCAGCGTTTGCATCATAGTTACACTCAATAAATATCTGCTAAGTTAGATTATTAGAATACTTTTAATATACAAAAGTACCTATAAGTATATGCACACCCTGGTTAAAATGAATGAACCTTAGTAGAAAAATAAGCCACAAATATATAAAAAATAGATTTAGAATCTTCTCTAAAGAGAAAATGTTCTCTAAAATCAAATATACATAAAACTGGTGCCTTAGTCTGCTTTATCTGTGTCACACTGACATTCCATCATTACCTTTAAAACTTGCAGGCAAGCAAACAAAAAGCAAGAGATCAAAGTTTGACCCTGAGTATAAACATAAAAATTATATGAAACAAACCTGATATTCATACACTGCCATTCACTGAATTTGCCAAGAAAATTCAAAGA
This sequence comes from Potos flavus, assembly GCA_028534135.1. Classification (NCBI taxonomy): domain Eukaryota; kingdom Metazoa; phylum Chordata; class Mammalia; order Carnivora; family Procyonidae; genus Potos; species Potos flavus. Next base: position 83,569,590 of record CM052886.1, on the reverse strand, counting down.
AAGAGCTCATTAGTAACTTAGAATCTTATATTTACAATTTCTATTAGAATTTTATAGAATTATATAATTTCAATTATATTAGAATTTTGTAGAATTTTATATTTGCATTTTCTACATCAATTGTAGTAAGTATATTTTGTTCATCCTAATTTTAAAAAGCACATTCAGTGGTATGAAGTTTCCATAGTAAAACTATCGCATTTACTTTCTGGAGTAATTTTATTAATTATTTTTATAAATGTATAATTCAGCATAAGATGTGGAATGTTTTTTATGCTTAAAGACCTAGCTTCTTTTTTAGGTATTTTGAGGAACCAGCAAGACCCTCAGTTGTAATATCAACTCATTTTTTTTCCATTACACAAATTATCAACTACATCATTTTTAAATATTTTTAAAAATAAGCGTTGCTGCATATTGTCACAACCAAATATAATCCACACATGATTCAGGTCTACTGCAATGAAAACAGCACATTATTTTTGCCTAACAAACTGATAATACCTTAATTCTATCTGGAATAATTAATATCAATTGTTTTCATATTTTACTATTTTAAAATATTACTGTATCACTAAAACCACTGCAAATATACACATATTTTTCTCAACTACATTCTATAACACAAAAATTTGAAAATCTCTTTATAAGCTATGTAACTAACATTTTTCTACTTATGAAATAGGGCATCTTTAAATAATAACATCTATCTACTAGATTCTCTTAATTACTGGTCCATATTCAGTAATTTATAAAAATGTGCACCAAGCTTTAGGTTTAAATAACCTCTCTATTCATTGTTTTTATATTTGTGCCTACAGAGTAATATTTACAATTAATTCATGCACTAAGACAAGTTGTTCACAATTGTGCAAGTCAGAAATTGCTTTAATTTCAGAGCTAAAATCTGAGCCCTCAGGATGAAAACCATAGGACATCACTGTCCTATCACCAAATAAAAGAACCAAGGGAAGCTTTTTTTCTCAAAAGGACAGTCAAATACACAGCTACATACATAATGCAACCAAAAAACCCCAACAATGTATTATTTCTCATATAAAGGAAATCTGAGGGACACCTGGTGTCTCAGTCAGTTAAGCAACCAACTCTTGATTTTGGCTCAGGTCATGATCTCAGGGTCCTAGAATCTAGCCAGCGTAAGGCTCTGCGCTCAGCAGGGAGACTGCTTCAGGATTCTTTCTCTCCCTCTGCCCTTCTCCTTGCTCACGTGCTCTCTCTCTCTCTCTAAAATAAATAAATAAATCTTTTTTAGAAATAAATTAAATCTGACTTAATGTGACAATTTAATTGGGTATCCAGCCAAAGAAATAAAAAGATATTAATAATATATACTCTTTATAATCACCTAAAATCAGGTAGTAAAAAAAAATGGGTATATATAAGAAGTGATTGAGTCAGATCGCTTGTTGAAAAAATATTAGCTGGAAACTTTACTATGCTTCCTTTATGTCCCAGATTTAATGCCAGTTTAAATAATAACAATTAACAGTGTTTCAAGGACCTGCTCTCTCCGTAGGGACACATCATAACAAAAATGCTATTACTCATTTCCGTCAACAAATACACTAAGATCCAAAGAAATATATTCATATTTCTTTGACTATGCACTCTAATATAGTTGTTATATTCATTTCAGAAGAAAGACAGTTTATTCGTTCACACAGTGATTCTTACATTTAACTTGTTGGCTTCTTGAAGCTACCTTAAGTTTCTGAGACTACAAAAGATCACAGATTGGCTATTTTCTTTTCCTGTAGTCTTCATCCTTTCATATTCCTACAGACCTTTTTGCAAGAATCCACACAGAACTGTTCACAGTTTCAGTTTATCTTATTCTCACTGTGAAATGTGATAGTGGATTGGCTTTGTAATTACTGAGATAATTATAGTAGAAGTTTATAACCACAAAATTCCAACTTCACTGATTGGTCACCTTGCCTTTTCCTCTTTTTTTTTTTAATCTACATTTTTAGTTCATTATTTTCTTTATCATCCAATTTACTGAGCCTATCTTTTTTCCTATTCCTTATTAGAAAAACTGAATCTTTAAGTTGAAAAGGAACTCAAAGATTAAGTGGCATCCCAGGTTGTCTTTCCAAAAATCCCACAAATATAATTTCTAGTGACAAAGAACCGAATAGCAAGTGTTTCAAGGTCCGTACTCCTACCCACTAACCAAACCAACAATTTCAACTACTTAATATGAAAATAAACTCTAAATGCAATAGATCCAGTGGAATAATAACAGGAAGTTTGTACTTTGGCTAGTATCGGTAAAAAGAAGGATATTATTTAATGAGCTGGGGTTCACAAACTACCAGAGAAATAATAAGCTAAAAGTTTTACCTGAAAAACTCTTAAGCAAACCAAGAGACACAACAGGCATCCCTGAAAGCATTTGTGGTACGATATACACTAAAACATTATTTAGACAGAAAATGAACTTAATTGATTTTGCCCATACAGTAAGCCATCAAAATGATACAAGGTAAGGGTAAAACAAACCACAGAAAAAGTTGTCTTCTGCATGCCACCCTGGCCAGACGGACAGCTGTCTCCTCCCAGCTACAAGCCAACTTACGCTTCCACCTTGACAGGAACAAATACCAGGACTACTGTAACTGTGTGTGTGCATGTGTGTGTTCGTATCCTTCCCCTAATGCCATCTGTGTGTACAGACATGTGTTTATGTATGCCTTTTTTGAGACATATCATTAGCAGTTAAATTAAACGGACTCCTCTAGATTTAATGCATAAAAAAGGATCAAAAAGTATGGGATTTTTTTTCTAATAAGAAAGTGAATTGAGGAAGGATTGAGAAAACGAATGATAGTTAAATGTTATATTTTCAATTACACTTAGTTTAACCAAACTGAAAGTCTATAAATACTATAATAGTCAAATGAGAGACCTTGTGACTGTTTCACAAAAATTCTTTTCTTATTTTCTTTCTCAATTAGGAGTATCTTCTATTCACCCGTTCACTGCAGGCTTTCGACTCCCAGCAGCAAATGGAAAGGCAAAGCGTGGCAATGGGCCTTTTGAAACCAAAAGAAAAGACTGTCACTACCAAACTAGCAGCTATTTCCCTTTTGAATACAAACATACTATTTGAAGTAATTCATTTAGCTTTTTCTAAAGGCACCTTGTGTAACCTTGCAAGTGGTGATTTGTAATGTGGCAGGCTGTTATCAGGCAGCTACAATATTTTGCCTCAGTTCAATAAAGAGCAGCATTATTCTAAAGTTCATTCATATAGAAACATTTCAGAGAAGGTACTCTCCAAACCTCGTTCATGTTTATCAATTTGTTGTTTGCGGGGGGGGGGGGGGGTGGCGGGGAGGAGGAGGTTGGGTAGACAAACCTTCTTCCTCCTTATTTAGCTGACTCTTTTCTAAGTCACAAGGGATTCTTGCATGTTTTGTCTGTCTTATACAGATATAAAATAGATTAAATAACAATCCATTGCATTATAGCATCCGATGCATGGTAGTGTCTATGCTTGCCTAATTTCCCTCCTCCTTTCAACTTCAAGGCACACCTGCTGAACTTCCGACAGCAGGGGTCTATACATTTCCTGCCTGAGGAGTGGCACTGACTGTCAAGGGCCTGCTTTTTGCCCCCAAGTGACAAGCATGATGTGTCAGGAAATTAATGCTCCCTAGGAGCTACTTTCAACCAATAGCTAGTAGGATTTGGTGTGAATATTCTAGCTCCCTCATCCCTCAGCATGGATATAGTTTACGCTGGCTTCCAAAATTTCCTGGCGTGATTAAGCCTCAGTTGCCTCAACTAATAATTTGCTTTTTAAAAAAATCGGTTTTTTGGCTGCCTTTCCTTCAAGTCTAAATTCCCCATTTTTTGAGAGCACCTCCAAAATAAATTACTTGAACTTCAATATTTTTTTCAAGGTCTATTTCTGGAGAAAACTATAAGACATTATGCACACAACTATTGGTAAATAAGTTTGGACTTAACTTCACCCAAAAAGAAATACAGGGCAAATCCGAAATACATATTTATTCTAGCATACCATCAACAATGAAGATGTCAACAGAGAATAGGACAAACTATTAACTGTGTTCTTTGTCTTTTTATTTCCATTTCTTAGGATTAATAGGTTTTAAAAAATAAACATTTTAAATAATGGGTATATTATATTAGCATTTTTAACTTACATATAATTACAGTTAGACTCCCAGCATTCAAACAAAGAAAAATGCTAACTCTTTAGAGACTAATAAAGTTGCTCTGGCATTTTAATTCATTTCAGTGCTGACAATTATCTAGTAAAAGGAAGTTCCTACGTTCAAATCCTCATCTCAGGGTCTGTTTTTATGGGAACCCAAACTAAAACATCCCAAGAGATTGCTATTATCCTCAGACCAGTTCTATTTTTCCTTAGTCCAAGTCATTTTAGTTGCATTTGGAGCTATCTTAAATAATTATCAGAAAAGTGCATATCTTGGAAAAATTCTGGAGTTTCTCAAGGAAACAAGGTCAGCTGGGCCCCTTGATGTTCTCAGAAAGGAAAGTCAGGAACTTATCTCTCATATCGGCCTCACTCTATACACTTGCTTTGTTCTGTCTGAAGATTAGACCTACAATTCCAGAGTTTACATTTCCTCTGTACTAGGAAACAGTCCAAACTTGTTGGCTTCTTCCCTGTTTTAATGCCAATTTCTCACCAGAAAGAGTGAGGTAGCCACTCTTACCCATTTGGTTGCAGCCAGGTAAACAAGAGTCTGTAACACAGAGCACTAAGAAAGGGATTGGGGTTTTAAGAGAACAGGGGTCAAAACAAACTTGGAGAAGTTTCCAAAACATCAATATAATATTAGTTATTAGGGACTAGAAAGCAAATTGCATCTAAGAAAGTTGTACTTATATTTTCATTTCTAGTTGGGAGTGGTCAAAATGAGCTACTAATGCTAAACATAGATGCATCAGAGATTTTATTCTCTCCTATTCACCCAATGTGAATCTTAAACTGACTAATGTTGTAAAAGTTTGATACATATATAAAAAGACAGTTTATTTCACAGATTTAAATATCTCTTTGGACTACTGTTAATATAAATCATACATTCTAATATACTGTTCAGATAAATTCCAAAAGCCATTTTCCTTTACGGAATTTAAGGAATTATTGTCCAACACTATGAAATTTTTAAAATATAAGATAAAATGAATATTCATAGGTCATCATCAAAATCTCCATTTCCAAGGACATATCAATCTATATCCTTTGAGGAAAACAAAATAGTTATTTTTTTTTTCCTTTTCTCATAACTTTCTATAGGAGGTTCTAAATGCCCCCATGGGAACACCTTTCAGTACTTCACAATGCTATATCACTTGATGGCATCTAAATCCATTTTTATTCCTGTCCAAATGCAAACAGAAATTGTCCACTGCATCCCTAAACCCCACAACATGATCATTTTCCTTCAGGGAGTTGCCTTCCTGCCTATATAAACACACTCCCCCAAGAATTACCTTGTCAGATGCCAGCACTGTTCTAGTCTGTCAGTCTGGATCACTGTTAAATCTTCCTTTTGGTTATTAGTGTTAACATGATGAGTACCTACGTGTTTACGAAATGATAGTATTTTGGTACCTATGCTTTAGGGATTAATGTAAAGTCACCAGTCACTTAGCCCTTGGGCAATTTCAAAAACTTTATATCACATTTCAAGGTGATAGCAATGCTGACAGTTAATATGCCTTTGAAGATCAAGAGATAATAAATGGGCTATCACTGTGGATGTAGATGTAGGTCTCCATTGTTCCTCTACAGGTATATCTTTTCCACCCAGGGTAAGGTTGTCAATTCTGTACTATATATT
>CM052886.1:83529888-83563220 GCA_028534135.1 Potos flavus | reverse complement strand
CGGTTCACACACTTAAACACTATGGTATTTTTCTATATTTCATGCATTTGAGCACTATACAGTCATCCTATTTACTCTATCTTCAAACATTTAAACACAACAATGAGCAAAGGAAAAGCTTTTCAGCAAATGATACTAAAACAACTGGGCATCCAAATCTTAAAAAAAAAAAAAGGAAGCACTTTGACCCTACTTGACATGATATAGAAAAATCACTTCTACTTCTCCTTAACAGGTTAAAACCATAAAGCTTCTAGAAGAAAATACTGAGATCTTTGGGACTTTGAGGTAGGCAAAGGTTTCTTTGAGAGGACACAAATAACACTAAGCATAAAGAAAAAAAATGATAAATAATAAATCAGACTTAGGGAAAAATTAATAATTTCTTCCTTTCAAAAGACACTTAAGAAAATTAAAAGCTAAACCACATACTGGGAGAAAATATTTGCAGTACATACATTTAAAAAGCATGAAAACCCAGAACATATCAATAACTCCCACAACAATAAAAAGATCAATAATCCAAATAAAATTTGTCAACATTCTAACCAATCATTTCAAATAAGAGAATACATACAAATGGCCAAAAAGTACATGAAAACATGCTCAGCATCATCAATCATCAAGGAAAATCAAACAAAAACCAAGGTTAAGTTAGCACTTGAAACCACTAGAATAACTGTTGTTAAAAAGACTGAGAACTTCAAATGTTGGCAAGGAAGTGGAAAAAACGGAGTTTTCATACATCACTAATGGAAGGTGAAATATTTCAATCACTTTAGAACACTATCTGGCAATACCATATAATATAAGGCTAACTACACAAATACATTATAAGACCCTGCAATCCACTCCAAGTGAACATCTGTTTACAAAAATATTGCACAGGAACATTTGTAGCAGCTTATTCATAATACAGTAATACTGAAAACAGCCCAAATGTCCATCCACAAGGGACTGGATAAACAAATTATGACAATATTTATACAGTGGAACACTACCCAGCAAGAAAAAAAAATTATTGGTAAGTGCAAAAACAACAATGACTTTCAAAAATACATTGATCTTAAGAAGGAAGTGTACATAATACACTATTCTTCCATTACATAAAGTTGAAGAAGAGTGAAAGTAATCTACAACAGTAGAAAACAGGATAGTGGTCGGCAAAGGAAATGAAGATTAATGGGAAGGGGTGGTAAGGAAAGTCTCTGGGCTAGGGGAAAGAAATGTTCTCTATCATGCCAGCGTACTGCTTTCACAAGATTATACAATTATAAAAAGTCATCAAACTGTATACCTAAAAACTGTATTTTGCTGTTTATAAAATTTGCCTCACTTTTTTTAAAGTAAGCAAACCAGGCAAAGTGGAGTAAGGAAAAGAATTTTTACTGATTTCTGCCATCGGATACATACTGCACGTATCCTTGCATAGGATTCATGAGATGATTGGTTGAGCTATGATACAGCCAATGAGAGCCTGCCTGTTTGATGGATGAGGACATACAGGTTCAAAGAGATTTAGAAATTTGCTCACAGTCACAAAGCAACCACGTAGCAGATCTGGGACTCAAACACTAGTATTTAGACTTCACTTGATGTGTTCTTTCTGCTATAATAGTACTCAAAGATGTTTTACCACATTCCAGAATAAGAAATACCATATAAACACAGACACAATAAATGTTTCAAAAGGAATGTTTAATCTTAAAATATATAATTAAAATTTTGCATAAGCACATGTTTTCTTTCAGGTCCAACATAGTATTTCCCCAGGTCCTGAAACAAATTCATGTATCTTTTCACATTATAATGTCACTCAGTATGGAGAAATGCTCATAGTACAAGTTTTAAGGATCTAACAGTAACATAGATTTGGCACCCATCTTAGGCTCACGGTGCATCATAGCTTCACTGATTAGAACGAAAGTGGTATATTCCTATATTGATGGTACAATCACAAATTCAAGGGGGAAAGTATATCAAGAAAGTGGCAATGGTCAACGAAGTTGTATATGCCAAGTCAATAAGAATTGTCAAAGGAAAAAATAGGTGCATGCAATGGATTTGGGATAAGGAAAGACTCAAGTTCAAAGACAGTCTGAGAAAAAGAGTAGGGATTAATTTGACAATTTTATGATATGAGACATAGTTTCGTATTAGGATGGTCCATGTAATGCTAAGAAAGGGAGAAGGTGGAAGCAGAGGAAATGGAAAACAGAGATGATGGAGCAGTCTAGGAATCACATTGTAATTTAAAGTGAGCAAAAGAAACAATAATGCTTGGCTGTCATTGTCTTGTTAGTTTAGAACTATTAGTGTCTTTATTTTACACATGAGGAAAAGAGGCATATAGAGGTGAAAGTAACTCACCCAAAATAATACAGAGCTTTAATTATAAAAATAAAATTGGAACCTAGGGAGTCCAGTTCCAGCATCTCTGGTGTTAAACACTACACTTAAATGCCTCTCTCCCCCATATATTTTAAACCACACAAAGTTTCTGGTTTTACGTTAAAATAATTAAATATTTTTTATTTCTCATAGTTCAACAAATTACTCCTAGCTCTTCTCCTCTACGAAGTTGAAGTTCCTCAAAGAGTTTTCTAATCTCATTCTCTCATAGCCTTACTATTCACTCTCAGGTTGAAGAAATTTGAGATTTTCTCCATCACCTCTCTTGATTTGCTCTTTTTTGCCAAATCCATTAAAAGAAATGTATATAGCAGCAATGTCCACAATAGCCAAAATATGGAAAGAGCCCAGATATCCATTGACAGATGAATGGATAAAGATCTGGTGTGTATATACACAGGCAGAAGTAATTCTGCCTTTCAAAAGACACTTAAGAAAATTAAAATTATATATAAAATATGTAAAATAAAATTTATATATATGAATATATAAAATAAAATACATAATATATAAAAGTATATAAAATAAATTGCACAGTGGAATATTATCCAGCCATCAAAAAGAATGCAATTTTGCAATTTGCAATGACATGGATGGAACTAGAGTGTATTAATGCTAAGCAATATAGACCAGTCAGAGAAAGACAAATACCATATGATTTCACTCATATGGGGAATTTAAGAAACAAAACAGATGAACGTAGGGGAAGGGAAGGAAAAATAAAATAAAATAAGAACAGAGGGGGAAATAAACCATAAGAGACTTGTAACTATAGGGAACAAGCTGAGGACTGCTGGAGGGGAGAGGGATGGGGGGATGGGGTAACTGGGTGATAGGCATTAAGGAGGGCATGTGATGTTATGAGCACTGGGTGTTACATACACCTGATAAATCACTAAATTCTACCCCTGAAACTAATAATACACTATATATTAACTAACTTGAATTTAAATTAAAAAAAAAATGTTTAATCTTTGTTTTAATTGGCCTATCTGCAGCACTTGAAAGTATTAACCAAATCCTTCATCATCCCAATACTCTATTTACCTGACACTGAACTTACTTGATCTTTCCTACCTATATTCTAGGAAACTCCTTTTAGTCAACTTTGCAGACTACTTTTCTTTTATCTCTTCTTACATGCTGACACTCCTCAGGGTTTTATCCTAAATCTCCTTCCTGTTGTATTCCATATGCTCTCCCCCTAGGTGAGCTTTTCTAACTTCCAAGGTCAATTATCACATATATGCTAATGAAACCATTACAGGTAGTACATATCTTACTCCAAACCGAACTCTTCAAGTGCGTTTTCATGTATATGTATGTATATCCACCTGAACTCAGCATTAACCTCCTTTTAATTTCTATCTTAATAACTGATACCACCTTTATTTTTTTATTAACATATAATGTATTATTTGCCCCAGGGGTACATGTCTGTGAATCAGCAGGCTTACACATTTCACAGCACTCACCATAGCACATACCCTCTCCAATGTCCATAACCCAGCCACCCTATCTGTACCCACCTACCCTCCAGCAACCCTCAGTTTGTTTCGTGAGTTTGAGAGTCTCTCATGGTTTGTCTCCCTCCTGATCCCATCTTGTTTCATTTCACCCCCTACCCCCATGACCCCCCGCCCTGCCGTTCAAATTCTTCATATCAGAGAGATCATATAATTGTCTTTCTATGATTGACTTATTTCGCTTAGCATAATACCCTCTAGTTCCATCCACGTCGTTGCAAATAGCAAGATTTCGTTTCTCTTGATGGCTGCATAGTATTCCATTGTATATATATACCACATCTTCTTTATCCATTCATCTTTTGATGGACATCTAGGTTCTTTCCATAGTTTGGCTATTGTAGACATTGCTGCTATAAACATATGGGTGCACATGCCCCTTCAGCTGATACCACCTTTAAACCATTACACAACTGATACCACCATTACGAAGGAGCAACCCAGACAACAGCCTTGACCACCCTTTATTTTTCATCCCCTCTATCCAATCCGAATCTTTATCTTTGACTTGCCAAATTTCTATTAGTTATGTCCACTGCACATCTCTAATTATCTGAATTCAAGTCACCATAACTTCTTGCCTGGATCACTGCTTTAGCTATCCAATGGCCTGCCTATGTCTTATATCTGTTGATTCCATTCTCCAATACTACAACCACGTTATGCTTTAAATGAAATTAAATGTGATATCATACCTGCCCTTTTTAAAACCTTTAAATGATTCACCATTGTTTTTGGCATAAATCTAATCTTCTTAACACAACAGTAGTTAACAGGATATGTATACTAAGCCTCTACCATTCTCTTTACACCCACTTTTCTTGATGCTTTCTCTTTTACTGTATTCTCCAAACATACTTAGTCTTTTGGATCTCTGGACCCAGTTCCAAAGCTGGGAGGGTTGGGGTGGGGGCAGGAGTTCCCTCCCACACAGCACAAGCAATTCTGACACTATAACCAGAGATATTATTAGATTCCACAGGTTAGGCATTTAATCCTACAAGACAGTCCCCTCCCCACATCAGACATCAACTGCAGGCCTAAGTTGTTACCTGTACTTCTGACTGACCAGTTATAGATTGGGGATTCCAATCACCCCTTCCTTGGACTTCAGATGCCAGTTGCAAATCTAGGTTGCTACCTGCACTTCAAACAAACTGGCTGTAAGCAGAATTTTCATAGCCTCCTCGAGTTTGATTAATTTGCTAGAGCAGCTCACAGAATTCACGAAAATATCATAGTTATTAAATTACCAGTTTATTACAAAGGATATAACTCAGGTACAGCCAGATAGAAGAGATGTGTAGGGCAAAATATGGGGAAACGTTGAGGAGCCTCCATGCTCTCTCTGAGTTCAGTGCTCTCCCAAATTTCCATGAGTTCACCAACCAGGAAGCTCTCTGACCAGTCCTTTAAGGTTTTTATGGAGACTTCATTACACGCTTAAATCATTGGCCACTGGCAATTGATTCCACTCCCCATTTCCCTTCTGGAAGGTCAGTGGGGGTGGAACTGAAAGTTATAGCCTTCTAATCATAGGGTTGGTTCTCCTGACAACCAGCCCCCATCCTTAGGTGGATTTGAAAAGTCACTTCATTAATATAACGAAAGATACCTTAATGGCTGTACTAATGAAATTCCAGTTTTAGGAGCTCTGACAGGAACAGGGAAGAAAACTCAGTCTGTATTTCTTATTATAAATCACAATATCACATTTAATTTATACTTATTCAAATAAATATTCTTTTTTCAGGCTTTGGAGATGTTGTTTGCTGTAGCCATGTATACTTCTAGATCCTTCTTCCCTGAATCTTGGCCCTATGCTACTTATTTGTTAGACCTCAACTAACATGCCCTTTCCTACTGAAGACTACCATGACTCCTGTAGACTCCTTTAAGTGCCCTAGCCAGCATTCCTAAAACATCATCTATTTATTTTATCATTGCATTTTGCAGATGCTATGGAAGTTATTTAATTGCCTATAATTCTTTTTTTTTTTCCTATTATTTATTCATGAGAGACAGAGAGAGGCAAGGCAGAGGGAGAAGCAAGCTTCCCTCAGAACAGGGAGCCCAATGCTAGGGCTCAATCCCAGGACCCTGGGATCATGATCTGAGCCAAAGGCAGATGTTTAACAGACTGAGCCACCCAGGTGCCCTTATTTAATTGTCTAAAACTCTTGTTACCTTCCCAATCTAAATGTAAGTCTCAGTTGGTAATACAGAGCACAGATAATAAAAAACAGTGAATCAAGTCTGTACTGTTTTTCATTGATTACCTATGTCTAGTATATGCTTAACACACACACACACACACACACATATTCTACTTATTTTACTCAAAGAGAAACCATTTGGCTTACTGCAACTTATTCCAAACACTTATCACTTCCATCTAATTCCATTAAGTGGCTTTTAATTATCATGATGCTTTATTCTACTAGATTTTCCTTATGTGGATATGATATAATTTCCAATCTTTCACTAATTTCAGAATACTAGCTTAATGCACAGTCATCTATCATCCCAAAGTCCATTCCAAAACAATATCATATAATAAAATGCCATCTGCCTCAGCACACCAAATGTTCTTTCATCTTCACACAATTCCTTAAAGGTCTCCTCTTCCACCAGCTCTTGGATGGATAAAAAGGCAGCTTCTAGTTTTTTTTTTCTTCCTTCCAGAAAGAAAAATTTGGACTATCTGGAGACATGAATGGTACTTAATTCAGTTTAACACTCGTTTAAATTTCCCACTTAAATAATACTTATAAGCCTAAAAACATGTAAGAATTGTATTCTATTATGTATTAATCCATCTACTGTTTGCATTTTATACTGTTCTTTTATACAATGAGTGTATTGCTTCATGTAAATCAAATTTTTAATCAAATTCTTTAAATTTCCTGGAGAAAATTATTTTAAAAGAAACAATAAATTCTATAGTTACAGGTATTTAACTTCTCTAAAACTTATTCAAACCATGTTCTTGGTATTCCCTTAAACAAGTAATATTCTTCAATAATGTTTAATGCTTCAATGTTTGATGGTTGCTTTTTGACAGTCTTTTATATTATAACTGAACATCTATATAACCTCTGACTTACTGCTTAAAAAAACCAAATTGAGTATGATACTCTCTAATCTGCCTCTTTATCTTCCCCCATATATAGATGCAGCATTACCTGACTTTGGGATATAATGCAAGGACCTGAGCCAGGGTTAAGTTCAATAAAAGAAGCTATTACTTTAGTCATCCTTCTATTCTCAAATTAACAAATTTCTTCTCCTTCAGCCTCTTTACTGAGTTTCTGTCACAGAGGCTCCCTCTTCTGAGTTGTAGCCAGGGCCCATCATTTTCTGACATACAATTCTATAAACCTGCTAAAAATATCTACACTCTAGAGAAAACACATTCATTCTGCTTTTCTATTAGAAGAGTAAAATCTAATCTTTAATATTTTAAAGGAAATAGGTATCAATTGTGCCATTTCTGATAACAGTGTAATAACACCAACCAATCCGTTTCAAAGTTATTAAATCCTAAAACCTCGGAACCTATAGATAACATTTTAATCAAGCCATGTTGCTGAGTTAGCTGTTTCTGACCACATGTGAAATTTGCCCACTTCCAAATTTTAAACAAAACCAACACCGCTTCAAGACACCAAGAGAGGACCTATAGCTGTTCTTCCTCCCTAGAAGAATTTGGCAAATGTAAGCAGTTCTCTAAAAAACACGGGAAGAAAAATGCCTCAGCAAATCACACAAAGTTCTCCAATCACTTTTTGGGATTCAAAAAGAAAACAAAAAAAGTGGAAAATGTTCTCTTGTTCCTCGCCACCTCATCACCAAACTCCCTCAGAAACCACAGTCAATATAAGACATTCAGAAAATTTAGGCTATCTCAATAATCTTTAACCCAATTCTGTACTTAGGAAATTTTTCTCCCTTATAAATTTACCATCGTTTTATATACTATACTTGTCTAACAATATTGTGAAGTAATTCATCCAATACTTGCATTCAGGAACCTATTCAGAAGTTAATGGTAACCGCCATGCTGATCTCCTAGGCACACTTTGCATATTAATATCTGCCCTTCCTTTAAAGCCTGACTAAAACAGTGTCTCTTTCACAAGAGGCAGTACCGTGCAATGGTTACACGTGATCTCTGGGCAAGACAGCCTGGGGTTCAGATTTACAATTTATTTGCTGTGTGACTTGAGATGAATTGACTTCCCTAATTCTGCATTTTTCCCATTTGTAAAACAAGGATGATGGTAATAACGATCACATAGGACTGGTGGATGAATTAATTGTATAATGCATGCAAAACCTCTAGAACAGTGTCTGACAAAGGAGTAATCTCCCAATAAATGCTGACAGCAATGACAATGATGAAGACTCTATGGTAACCATGACCAACAAGAATCACAAATCCCCATGATATCATTGGTCTGTAAAACCTAGCAGATCTTCCCATGCACTGCTATTTGCGGCTGCTGTATATATTGAATCTTCCACAGATTATTCAAAAACCAATACACTAAACATCTACTACCTCTTCAAATACCAACAGCATATATTGCAGATAAATGGTACTAACACACATTAAAGTGCATGTGTGAATATATAGCCAAATGTAGTAGAATCCTAATCCAATGGGATTCATCCCCCAAACTGTAGCTAAACTATAAGGGTATCTATAGTAAATCACCTAAGAATTTGTCATTCTGGTGCTCTCGAATGTTCATTACCTCTCTCTACTGCAAAATCTTTTTTGGAAGTAGTGTGCAAGAGACAAAGGAGGATATGCTACAAATGACTTATTTCCCAAAGTAGTTAATAGTGACTGAGCAACAGGATGCCTGGCTATGCCTTCTCAAGTTTTTAACAAATAAGACATGCAATCATGTTTATTAACAAAACATACAATATTGAGAAAATGAAGAAGTCATACAGCATTGGTATTTACTAACAATTTGACAAATCAGTTATCAACCAGGACACAATTATTTTTAATAAATATATTTCCATATCACACTTATTTTATTGAAATTAACCATTTTTGTGAGAAAAAGGATCATATTTTAACCTCTGAATTTATTAAATCTTTCACTGTTTATAGCTTTAAAAATAAACTGATATCAGAATATAATTCCAATTAAAACACATTTCTTATATATTCAGACAAAAAAAAAGAGATCAAATCAGGTGTTCAAACAAATGAGGGTATAGTTTGAACTATACCCTCAATACTATAGGGTATTGAGTGGGCAATACTATAGAGTTATTTTCAAGGCAATACTATAGAGTTATTTCCAAAGGTTTCTAAAAACTACCTCTAAAATTTCTTTCCCTTCTACAGCTGCTATGGGAACAAAGAGCTTCAATCTAGATTGTATACTTAAACAGAAACTAAGAATAATGACCAGACCTCACTTCGTTCTCAGTTTCAGAGACTGTCACAAAGTCTTTTTGAATTAAGATAAAGAAAAATATTGCACCCATTATCCAGTTGGGTTTATCCTGGTCATGCTCATTTGTATATATCCAATTAATGAAATATGAATGTACAATGCCTAACATGCATTTACAAGAAAATTTTATTTTTTTTAAAGATTTATTTTTTTATTTTAGAGAGAGAGAGTTAGAGAGAGAAAGAGAGAGCACGCTCCAGAGCCAGGGGAGAAAGGGGAGGGGCAGTGCAAACAAGACTTTGCACTGAGCACAGAGCCCCCTCAGGGCTTGATCCCATCATCCTGAGATCACAACCTGAGCTGAAACCAAGAGTCGAACACACATAATTACGCCACCCAAGTGCCCCTCACAAGAAAATTTTATAAAGAAATAAATTAAAATACACAATTGAGTAGGGACTGACTATTATATATGACATAAACATAGAAGACTTTGTGAAAGTGAGCCCAAGTATACGCTTCTTTATTCATGTCAACCCTCTCTAGGCTCTTCCTCCATTATAACCTCACATGCTGCACATAGGCACATTCCTCCACAGCCATGCAAGAATTATTAACCTTGTTCTTTGTTATTTTTTTCCAATACTACCTGCAGGAACCAGGGAAGGAGGCTACTTGATAACGCCTGTTTTGCAGACACAAATGTAATGCACCAGGACCTCAGAATGGAGCCTTGATGTCCAAAACAGCACACAATCTCAAAAATTTTGAGCCTCTCCTTGTGAAGAAGTTTCAAGGCCCATCCAGACCTGTCCTAACCCACACATACCTTGCTAGCCCCATAGTCCTTAGACTCAACAAAGAAAAGGCAGATTTCCGACCAACCCCCTGTCTTCTCCTTAGGCTGCTCTTATGAAAATAAACTTTCTCTGCTTTAAACCTGGTGACTTAGAGATTGGCTTACTGTGCATCAGACACACAGATGTGACTTCTGGGTTCAGTAACAAAAGGAGGAAAAAAGAAAGCTGGCTGGCTAGGTACCACAAGACCCAGGAATGAGCTGGGAGTAGTTTCTTTAATTTTTCTTGAGGCACAGATGCATCAAAGTGGGTACAAGAAAAGCTGGCAAAGCAGAAAAGTCAACAGAAGCAGACAAAAAGGAAAAAAAAAAAGCAAGCCTCAAGAGAAGTCTGCTAGCCAAAGGACTAGAAAGAGAGCAACCTAGCAAGACAGAAAACTTTTAGACAAACATCCTTCTCTAGCCAAATAATACAGAAAGAAAGAAGAAAAACAAAACAAAACCGTGTCTCATGCTCACCTCTGTCAAGAAAGGTTAAGTAGAGGAGCCTAGACTTCCAATCTCACCCAACTGTAAAGAGATATGTTTTTCCCCTCTGGCTGGAATCAGAAAAGACTAGATGAGGAATAGGGACTTCATTTTCACCCACAGTAAGTATGTGTCCTGCAGTGGAGGCCATGGGGAAATCTTGGACTTCCACCTTATAAACAGTAATAAAGTGCCCTTCTCCCTCCAAGCCAGGGTGGTGTCTCATTCTGCTGGAATTTTCATCATGCTCCAATAGGAGCGAGGCCTCCCCACCACTACTGATGTCCCTGGAGCCCTGTGTAGGAAGCAGTAACACAGTGCACCTCCCCTTCCTGGACAGAATGGTGTCAATGGATGCCTAGTGGGGAACATGGACTTTCATCTCCACCTGCAGGTGTCAAGGTAATGTCCCCTCTCCCGCTGCTGGCACGGTGTTAGAGGAGGCTTGCCAAAAGAGAGTATTATTAAAAAGTGTGACACGGTCAAACTTTGACTTTGAGTGAATCACTCTGGCAAGCATAGCTGGGGAGGGGAGAAGATAAAGGATGGTGAGGACAAGAAACAGAGAAGAGTAAAATCAGGAATATGGTAGTGCCTGGAAGCCAAGGGGAAAGCCAAGAAAGTGGAAAAAGACCAACAGTGGAAACTGCAGCCAAGAGACCTGATGAGAGGTCAGAAAGATTTTACTGGATTTGGCAACTCAGAGACAATTCTGTCTCCCGGTCACTGGTTTTAGGACAATGATGAGGACAGAAGCCAGAATGAAGAGTTTTGAAGAGGTTAACTGAGAAAGTGAGGCAGCTAACTAAAGACTAATATTATTGGAAACTTGAAGGAAACATGGGAGTATCTAGAGAAAATATTTTGGTTACTTTTGAAGAGTGAAAAAAAATTTTAATTATTTTTTTTTTAAGTTATTCAGACTGGATCAATTACAGGCTGCTACAATAAAAGAGCAGAGAGGGAGGAGGAAAGTGGAGATACTGAAGAAGGGATAGAACTATGGAATGAGTCCAGAGGACATGATAAGCATTAGGATCTAGGATACTGATATCCAAGTCAGCCTAGAACAAAAATGAAACATTTCACCTTCTGGGAATGAAGGAGAATAAGAAGGACTATGGAGGTTTTTAGATGAGGGGAGGTTGAAAAACGTCGGAGAAGATATATCCATTTCCTACTAAAACAGAGGATGAAATTAGCTGCCAAGAGTGAAGGACGTGTAGGTTTATGAAGAAGCCTGAGGAGGTTTGGAATTACCCTGGAAAGACACAGGACAAGGACTAATCAAGCTCAAGTAAAACACTGAAAGCAACCATTGGAAACATAAGGGAACACGATATTTTAAAAACCCTGATTGGAATAATTTTTCGTAAGACAATTTATTTCATAATTTGGCTTACAAGTTCAAATTTCACTCAGCATGATCCAAAGAGTAAAGGCAGTGCTCATTTTCTTACAAAGCCAAGCTTCAAGTTGAGGTCAAGTCCACAAGACCATTAAAATGTTAAAGAAAGTCTTAAAAGCATCATTTTATATTTGTGTAATTTCTGTTTATGTTATATTTGTATAAAAAAATCTATCTATGTTTGTATAAAATACTGCTTATATTATCACAAACAGAATTTTTTTAACCTTAAAAGAACCATAGGTGGTAGATACAACTTTGTTTTACAGATGAAGAAATGGAGAATCAGAGAGGAGATAAATGACATATCCCATATTTCACGGTAGAGAGAAGTGTCAACACTCTGTCCCAAGTGTTTTGTTTGCCTAAGCAGAGTTTTTCCACTGTATCATAAATATGTCCTAATTGAAAATCAAAAATATCTTGAAATTAATTTTTTCACCAATTTTTATTTTTTATTTAAGAAACAAACCAGATTATCCCAAATGTATAGGGAGAAAAAAAGGGCTACACCGATCAAAAGGAAAGTCACATGTATACTATTTTTTTATCAGAAGCTAGTTTTAGACATTATGCCAATGCCTTTCTTTAATTTAAGAACTCTCTATGCTTTGTGGAAAATATTTTGAAGAATACAACCTAATTAAATAATGATCCTTACTGAGAATCTACATGTAGTTAAGTCACTACAAGTCAGCATTTGTGATGAATATTATTCCCTGTTTCTCTCATAGCTTTAAAAGTTTTTCTATATATGCAAACATGAAGGCCAATCCTAGATGGAAGGCCACACTTTTCACCCAAATTTTAAAATAGCACCTAATGTTTTTAAAAAAACATATTAACTGTTGGGATATTTGGCAATATTTGACTTCCTCATTTGATCAGTCAACCAAAACAATGATGAATCTACCAATATTTGTGAAGAAGTCAGGTTAGGAAATCTTGCAGACTAGAGAACTTTATAATTCTAATTAAGTCTGGGACTACAAAGAAACCTATACATCATTTAGTCCAGCTCCTTAATTTCAGAGACAAGGAAATAGGGCCTGGGGGAAGGGAAGTTTATCAACATTCTGTTTAGGCAAAAGTAGAATTAAAATCCAGGTATCTGGATTCACAGTTTAGTGCACTTCCCAGAAGTAGCATAGATATAAATAACCTCATCTAATTTCATCTGGCAAGCAAATTCAGAGGCTGAGTGGAACTTTAAGGATCATGCTGAGTTTGCTGTTTTATCATATTCAAAAGCACCTTCCATAACAAATGGATAATTAAACAATATTATAATCACAGGAGGAAAATTATTTTAATTAATCAAACATATTATAAGCACTCTTCAAACTATATTATCCAAGATCTTTTCTAAGCAACAATCAAATACATAAAATGTATGGGCTCTTCCATTAGCTTTCACAGAATCATACCTACTGAAAACACATAGCAGAAACAAGTGAAATAAAACAAATTACAATAAAAATAACAAAATAATCAAGAAACTAGTACATTTAACCCCGTGGCCTTACGAAGTAGTTGCAGTTGAGCACTGATTTGCATTTATTGCCAATCAAAAATGCAAAATAAATCACTGTGAAAGCCCATTGCTTTGTATCACTGACCTTATATATATATTAGCTTCCAGAAAATCATTCTGAAGAACTGAATCATCTGGATCATTTTTATTGCTCACTCAGTCTTGAGACTGTCTGCACAGTACTGACTGAAATGTACTTCAGTGTGCACCTTCTCTCCAAATGAATATCTATGTCAGGTTTATTTATAGCCACTGCCTTCAATCAGTGCATTTCCAGGTAAGAGAAATAAAATCATCTCAACATATCCTCCTATAGAGATCTGAAACAAAACCTGGAAATCTTGGCAAATGGCTTTTGA
Organism: Potos flavus; assembly: GCA_028534135.1. Lineage (NCBI taxonomy): Eukaryota > Metazoa > Chordata > Mammalia > Carnivora > Procyonidae > Potos > Potos flavus. The sequence goes on along the minus strand of CM052886.1, from coordinate 83,549,231 downwards.
AAAAACAAGGAAAGATCTACAATGTAAAATGTACATTAAGATTTATTAGAGATTCCAAAGGACACTCACCTTATACTCTTTAATAAGTACACATAAAGAACTTCAGGTAGAAATAAAGAATTAATGTAAACCTTATGCATCTTTTTTGCATATATTTTTATATACTCCAAGATTATAATCATTACCTCCTCCACTATCTTTTCCTCATTATGATTTCTCTGAAATTTGAACACCTCTCTTTGTTTCTTAGATGTTTTTCTATTTAGGAGCTTTTTCCTCCTAATTCTTTACAAAAGCAGGACATGCTTCCCCCTACTGGGAAAAAATTAAATTACAAGGTACAGTCAAACATGTTCCTAAGTATCAAGAACTCAAGTTTCTGGGAAAGATAGAATGTTAAGGAACCAAGGGCAAAGCCTTTTCTGACTTTCACCAGTCACAGAAATACTTATGCACTCTGCTAAGAGTTTCTCATATGCATCTCTTTAGTGTGGCAGTTTTGAAACGTATACCAACTCCACTAACTTCTCATCAATGACTGATAAATTAATCATTGAGCCTGCTGTCCCAAAGAGAACTCCAATTAGCAGGTCAGAGAAAATGATCAATTCGAAACTTTTTTTTTTTCATTTTAAAGACGTTATCAGCATAATAAAGACACTTCTGGAAGATATATTGAAATAAATGATTTCAGAAAGCTTAATTGCATCTTAAATCATTTTGAACAATCTTAAGTATTTATTAACTCATTAATTGTCAATATTCCTATTATTTTTATGCATTTATCTTTATTTTCAATGAAGTAGAGGGATAGCTTAATTTTTAAATTGACTTTACTTTTCAACTTAATATCTATTATTTTCATTCAGTAATCAAGAAAGTAGTAGGCATAATTGCTTTTTACCTTTCCAGATCCTCTGGAAAACCAACTTGCTCCTTGAAGCAGTTTAGCTGTTTTACATGTTCAAGATTTTGATTATAAATCTTAATTGTTTAGTATGCAAAAGCAAAAAAATACCTTGGACTTCATTGTGTTATAAATACTCAATAAATTAAAAATTTAAACAAACCAAGTGGTTATTTGAATCTTACATGGAGGATTATAATTTTTCCTTCCACATACAACCAGGTCTCAAAAAAGAAAACATTTCTTTTAATGCAGAAGGGCCAGGGAAGAGCAACTTGTCACTTTTAGTTTTGCTATAGGTAAGTCCATAACAACCTAAGCTACAAAATTGCATTGTAGTCAATTTGATGATGAAGCAATTCATTATTAATGAAGGATTCATCAAAAAAAAAAAAAATCTGGAGTTGTTTTTAAAAAGGCATGTGTAGATTACTACAGATATTGTTATCTTTAGCAGATAAATGGCATTATTTCAAGATGAATAGAGTAATTGGGCTAATATTTCTGTCATACAGAAGTTTGTGTGTGTGTGTTTAAACAATCTTTCAAAGCAACGCAAAAGACAAGATATATATGTTCCTCTGGGAATGAAATCTCCTTTAAGACATTACAGGTACACAAAAGAAAATGCACTCTTGGTAAAACAGTTGATCAATTGTTAAGTGTTCCCAGGGGCCAGTATCTCTCAGAGTACCCAATCATCACACTTCAAATAAATTGATAAGCACTTTAACCTTTACCACATTCACAAACATTCACGAACATGCATACTTTTAATCTAGGTTAATTCTAACACTTTCCATAGGAAAGGCTGTAATTAGATAAAGGGTATCAAAATCACTTCCCAAATGCAGCAAAAAAAAAAAAAAAAAAAAAAAATGCTGATTTGTGTCTAAGAAGCTCTTAGAAAACCACATTGATCACCATTTACTTCCAAACTGATTTCCCTTTCCTCTGCAAAGTGAAAATATCTCTGTTGACCGCGCTACACTTTATGGTTTCTCCATCAATGATCCTAACAGGTCACATCACTACTGCCATTACGTCTCGTAGCTTTGGTCTTCCCCAAATTAAGATGTAGAAAAGGAGCACTGCTGCCCGCCCCAAGAACGGGCTCGGTCCGCCCGAGCTCTGAAGCGAGCATCTTCAGGGGGACAGTTTCCGCGAAGGAGACAGGCGTCCCTCCCCAACTTCACTCCCCTAACCAAGCCGCGGGTGAGTAGAGCGGCCAGTGGTTTGTGCCCATCTGTGGGGGCAAGTCCTACCTTCCGCCAAAAGGCGCGATGCATGCACAAAAGATGGATCCAGGCTATCTTTCTCTGCCATCAGCTCAGGCAAATATTTCTCTTCCATAGCGCGGACTTCGGACCGTCCCCGGGCGAAGCGCAAGGTTCCGCTCGCTCGGACGCAGGGTCGCCGGGCAGCGCCTTGCTCGCGCGCTGCTCCGCCTCCGCGGCGGCGAGGGGATCTCCGCGCGTCCTCACTGGCCCATGCACCGAGCGGCTGCGACTCCCGCCGTCGGGCTGCGCGTCCCCGCGCCCACACCTGCCGGTCCCTTCCGTCGTCCCTCTCTCGCGCCGAGCTCCGGCTCACACCAGCGGCCTTAACTGGAGAGGCGGGAACAGGGCGCGTCCCACCTCCGCCAACCATTCATTGGTGGTGGCGCCACGAGAGGCCGGGCCCCCGCGAAGGCTGCGGACCCTCATTGGGCCTCGCTGCACGTCGGATCGCCTGACTGGCAGGAGGCAGCTGCAGAGGGGAGGGGAGCGCAGAAGGTGCAAGCGCTTTCTTCTTGCAGCCCAAGCTTTCCCTGGTTATTAGGCATGCCCAGTTGTGTGGAGCACTCTGTCTTTGGCTGAGGTGCGGAAAAAGGAGAGAGCGGGAAAAGCACCGTTTAGCAGAGGAGCTTGGGTCCAAGAAAGTAGGGGGGATGGAGATGAAGAGTGAGCGGATGAGGGAATGAGGAAGCACCAGGGAAAGTACCAGGAAGGTAGATAGGACTTCACCTGCGTCCCTAAGGTACAGGTGTCCCCGCTCCATCACGCAGCTCAGACACACTCCAGTGTGCAAGAATCAGCAGCGCATCCGGTCTGGAAATATCATGAAGACTGCATGTGATCGGCGGCTGATATTTTCCAATGAGCCTGACCTACATCTTGGGGACGCAGTAGGATGTTCATTGATAAACAAAGCGGCTCTGGGGCGATATTGTACAGCAACATGCTTCCTGTGTACAATCATTATGGTATTGACTTAGTTCTGGTTTCCCTCCTATTCATCCCCTCTTCCCCCAATCCCTATCGATAGGAGAGGTTCTGGGAAGGGGCTGAATTTTAAAACTAAAAAGCAGTATAATCAGTTAGCTACAGTTTGTGAAGGAATTGGGAAGACAAGTGGAAGAAGGAAGAGACTAGAAAATAGGTATCCACGGTTGCTCTAATTTCCCCCTTTCTCCTTATTTTAGATGTGACAGTGTGTTTCACCTGGTGCTGTTGCTGAGCTACTTTGTATCTATTCCACTTCTAGTTAAAGGAGAGTTAAACCTTCCAGGTTTCACCAACACTGGAAGCAGTGTCCATCCTTCTCTTAGTAATGGGGCCTGAAAATGCAGCTTGCATGCTTCAAGTGTTCTAAAACAATCTTCCCACCGTCTCTTTTCATGAACAATCATTTTCCAATTTTCTTTCCACCACCGTTTTCATTGTAGAAGAATGGGGACTAATTTTCCTACAAATAAAGCATGCTAAAACTTTTCCAATTTCTCTTCCTATATTCAAATATTTTCCTTATTATTTTTCTAAATAAGGCTGGAAAAGTATCTTTTACTTACATAATTTCTATTTATTTTATTTTATTTTTTGCTTTTGGAAACTTCAGCTTTTATTTTTATTTTTCCCCAGAATCTGCATTTTGTATTTAGCATACATATTTTTTTTTTATATAAGTTTAAAAATGTCAATGTGTCTTCACATCCATTACTTCAATTTCTCTTCACAGAAGCACTCTGAAAAACATGGCATGGGTATTGCTCTGTTTTATAGATATGGAAATGAAGGCAGAGACAGAGAAGTTCAGTGATCCATAACTAACAAATATGATCTCCTTTGGCACCAGCCATGTTCATCCCACCCAGAAGCTGAGTGTATGCTTCATGGGGGCCAATGGTGAGGGGATATGTGGCTAACAAATGTGATAGGCCTGCTAAAAGTTCATGAAATAAGCTGTGAGAACCATGACTCTTTGATAATTTTGGGTTTTGACAATAGGAAAAAAATGTCACATTTCTTTAGGATTTTTTTTTTAATCAAGAGCTTCCCTATGTAAAAACCTAACACCTTGGGGCGCCTGGGTGGTTCAGTGGGTTAAGCGTCTGCCTTTGGCTCTGGTCATGATCCCAGGGTCCTGGGATCGCCCTCATGGGGCTCCCTGCTCAGCAGGGAGTCTGCTTCTCCCTCTCCCTCTGTCTACCACTCTGCCTCCTTGTGTTCTCTCTCTCTGTCAAATAATTAAAATCTTTAAAAACAGAACAAAACAAAAACCTAACACCTTAAAATAATCTGTGCTCCCAATAATGTTGTTTCTCTAGGCCTATAAAGGTATCTTGTGATAGAGGGATGGGCAAATGCATGAAGGTTGTCAAAAGGTACAAACTTTCATTATAAAATAAATAAGTCCTGGGATGTAATATATAGTACAGTGACTACAGTTAATGATACTGTATTGTAAATTTAAAGTTGCTAAAGGATAGATCTTAAAAAGAATTAAAGATTTTATTTATTTATTTGAGAGAGAGAAAAAGTGAGAGAGAGCAGGAGAGGGGAGAGGGTCCAAGGGAGAAGCAAACTCCCTGCTGAGTGGGAAGTCAGGACTTCCCACTAAGTCCCCTAAGTCCTGGGACTTAGGCATCATGACCTGAGCTAAAGGCAGCTGTTTAACTGACTGAGCCACCCAGGCACCGCCGCAAGAAAAAAATTTTAAGTCTTATAGTTACTTAATAATAAAATCGAGATTAAAATTCGAGTGTATTTAGCACCATTTAGCTCCAGATTGTACTCTTTTAGCCTACCTTTTTGTACACTAAATATTTATTTATGTATGTATGCATTCAATAAATGTTTATTGAATATCGAAAAGAACCTAGCCTGTCATCATAAATATTGTTTTCTAGTGGAGAAAGACAAATAAAACTAAATACACAAGAGAACTGGTAATTGCTGCCTGCAAAAAAGCCCAAGAGGGGACCAAGCAAGGAATTAAGAAAGGTAATGCAAGGAAAGATCTATTTTTTATTTATTTACTTATTTTTTTGCCAAGGTAAACTTGTAGTCTTGCTAAGGAGTTGATATTTAAAGAAAAACCTAATGGAAAAGAAGAATCTATCTGTGTAAGATGAAGAGAAAAGCATTCTAGGCAGGTGAATTTGCCCTGCAAAAGCCATGTGACTGGAAAGAGCTTGCCTATTCCCAGAATTGACGGGAGTCAATGTGACTGCAATGCTGTGGGAGAGAAAGGACAAATATTAAAGGTAAGGGATGGTGGCTGGAAAATAATTCAGATTTCATTATAAGTGTTAGGGGAACCACAAAGGATTGTCATCATGCTGTTTGCATGTGCTTCTCAAATGATCTCTTTTGGCTCTTATTTTCAAAGAAGAAGTTATGATGTAAAATGGAGGATATTTGTAGAGAGTACTTGCCATTTTAGTTGAGTGTGGGTAGGAATGTTTAGTAGTTGAAGGGTTATACGTTCTACACCTGGTTTGTTACAGAGATATGAACAGAACACACGCCACCACTCTTCAGAGAGGTTGGCCAGGAACTGCAATAGCAATGGAGAGTAGATAAGATGCCAACCACAGCTAATAAATTGTAAACGTTTTGGAATGAATATAAATTAGAAAAATTATTGTGCAATAATTACAATTGCATTTTGCTTTGTAACATGCCAAGAGATTAAAAGCATATGGCATTGATGGGGACATGCACAGACCCAGTTTCACAAATCAGAAAGATGCGGTAACTCTTGTTATGTTCAGCAACAGCAATTACATTATCCATTCACAGGTTTCTTTCTATGATTAAAGGTGCACTAACAAGGTACCATGGAGAGCAATCCAAGGGCTGATTTTATTATACAGTGTCTCTGGATATCCAGGTCATTATAAATATGGTAAACTAGCTAACTTTTACTTTTCCTAGTTATTATCAAACATGATTTATAATTTTATTTTCCCAGGTAAACTCTTAGCAAATGCCTAAAAGGCGTTCTAACAGAAATAAAATGTATTAATGTACCTTTAAAAAATTTTTTTAATGAATGCTAACCTAATCTTTAGGATCATAACACAAATGTGTTAGCACATGATGGACATCATAAAATAAAAACATACACACTACATTGACCCTTAAAAATCAGTATGCTTCAGAACTGACTTGCAAAATATTGTCTGTTTCCAAATAGGATATGGCTGAATAAAGGCAAACTATCCAAGTACCTTATGCATAAGTTTATCCAGCATGAGATCTATGTGTTTTAAATAGATGACTCTATGTCACTGTATGTTCTCGATTTATTTCACATATTAATATTTTATGGATACCACAATTATTTAGTGGATAACCTTATTAATGTAAACATTTAGTAAACATAGATGTTTAGCCTGCTATAGATGACTGCTGAATAGAGTATTACGTGCCTATACACGAATAAATTACATCTACTGGTAAGCCCACCTCTTCTTCTAATGGTGTAAATAACCAAAATTACCACTGAATTGATTTGTATATCTTAGATATTTATTTCATTTTAAATATGAGTTCTAGTCCTGAAAAGTTTTTTTTAATACTATTTCATTTTCTGCAATATTATTTCAACAATAGGATATTATGGAAAATTTTACACCAACTAAATTTGGTTTTGAAGGATGAATAAGGTATGTGCTGTAGAATGTGTCCTGCAGTTAATGCACAGACTGTGTATTCAACACTTTCACAAACCCTTATAAGAAAGGCCAAGCTAAAGGGCATTTAATCAGGCTTATTTTTGCAGACTAATAAAAAGTGCCCAACCAGTATTATTAAATAAAACACACAGTTTCTATTTCAGAGTTCTCATCAACTTTAGGGATACTTCACTAGCCTAACTACTTCTCCAAGGATTTAATAGAAGCTACTCACAATAAGAATCATAGGTTAGTAAAATTATAGCAACTCAATTATTTATGTAATGATAATAGAGACTTAAGGTATTAATATTTACTAAGCTTTCTAATGCCTTGGTGCCTTGGACAGAGTATAGTAAAAGACTGACATATTTTCATCTAGTAAAGACTCTGGCAGAGCCCATTACATAAAAGGTGCTGGTTTAATATTTCTACTTGTTTTAGTTTCACTAACTAGACAGTTGAAATCAGTTCCACTTTTCTTTCTCACTTCCATGATATATTTTAGGGTTTCGAGAAAGGAAGAAGGGAATGGGGACTTGTCTATGCAAGAACCAATAGCAATAGTAGCATGAGCAGTGAGAAATGTTTTATATGTAATGTCTTCAGAGCCAGAATGCATACTATATGGTAATATGCCACAGCACAAAATGAAAATTCAGCACTAAAAGCTGGCCTATCTGTATACAGCGGGGGTGGGGGGCGGGGGAGTGTTTTCTGATTGAGAAGCTTTCAAATTAGCATATTGGATTTAAGCTGACACAAATGTATAATTAAAGGACAGCAGAAGAGAAACAGAAAGAAAGGAAATGATATATGTAGAGAGCCTACTCTTGTGTTTAGAATACCGCTATTCTGAATCCTCACAAATAATTGGAGGGAAGGCCAAGATCTGCAAAGGGCCCCAAATATCCAAACCAATATTGAAAAAGAAGAATAGAGTTGGAGGACTCATGTTTCTTGATTTCAAAACTTACTATAAAGAAAGTGTGTACTTGGTTAAGTATAGACATATAGATAGTAAGATAAAATTCAGAGTCCAAAGGAAAGCTATATATCTAAGGCAAATTGATTTTCAAAGATGCCAAGACCATTCAAAGGGGAAAGAATAATCTCTACAAAAAATGGTGCTAGGGCAACAGGATATCTAAGTGCAAAAGAATGAAGTTGGATCCCCATCTCACACTATAGACAAAAATTACCCCAAAATGGATCAACAGCCTAAGTATAAGATCTACAGCTATAAGACTCTTAGAAGAAAATATAGGGATAAATCTTCATGAACTTGGATTGGCAATGGATTCTTAGATATGACACCAAAAGCACATGTAACAACAACAACAAAATAGACAAATAGGACTTCATCCAAATTAAAAACTGTGCAAAAAAGTACATTTTGGTTATCCAAAAATGAAAATACAGCTTATAGAACGGGAGGAAATATTACAAATCAAATATCTAATAAAGGCCTGTATCCAGAATATATAAAGAAGTCTCACGACTCAAGAAAAAAAAGAAAACCCAATTTAGAATATTGGTAAAGAACTTGAATAAACTTTCTCCAAAGCAGATACATAAATGGCCAACAAGCATATGAAAAGATGCCCAACTTCATTAATCATCACAAAAATGAAAATCAAAATCACAATGAGGTACAACTTCATACCCACTACAATGGCCATTATTAAAAAAAGAAAAAAGAAAAAAGAAAAAAAACACGAGTTTTGGCAATGATGCGGAGAAACTAGAATTCTCATACATTGCTGATGGTGTAGAGCAGTTTGATGGTTTCTTGAAAAGTAAGCATAAAATTACTATATGATCTGAGTACATATGTAAAGGAATAGAAAACTGGTACTCCAGCAAATACACATACTCATGTATTTATTGCAGCACTATTCACAATAGTCAAAAGATGGAAACAGCCCAAATTCCGTCAGTCATTGGATGGATAAACAAAATGTGATATATTCATAGAATGGAATATTATTCAGCCACAAAAGGAATAAGGTACCGATGCATGTTACAATGCAGAGAAACTGAAACCAACATACTAAATAAAGACAAATGCAAAAATTCATATATTGTATGAATCTGTTTACTTGAAATAGCCAGAACAAATAAATCCGTAGAGACAGAATGAAGACTGAGAGAGATGCCAGGATTTGAGGGGAGGTGGAAATGGGGAGTGACTGCTTAATGGGAATGGGTTTTCTTTTGGAATGAGAAAAATGTTTTGCAACTGGATGGAAGTGGTGGTTACAAAACACTGTGTATCTACTAAATGTCACTGAATTGTTCACTTTAAAATGGCTAATTTTATGTTATGTGAACTTCACCTAAATAAAATAAAAATAGGGAATGAATTTTTAAAAGCAAGTTTACAAGCAGAAAATGCTGCTCAAGGACTTCGAGCTTGGAAATATGTAGAATGCATCTTTATTTCACTTATTAAAGGAGATTCCAGGGCTAACAAGTCCCTCATGTTATTCATTTTTTTATCTGGTTAAGCCACTGTTCTCTACCTTTCATTCAATTCTTTTCTCAGAGTCGCTACATAATGATAAAGCCGAATGTGAGTTTTACTTAGTTGAAAGAGATTTATGCATGTGTGTATATATGTGTGCATGTCAGGCATGTGCACACACATACACACACACTCACACGAGGAATAAAGGACTTAACTTTACCCACTCATGACATTAAGCTATGCTTGCTAATTACATGAGAGGGCTTGGAAATTTTCAGGTATTTCTTAAAATATGCAATAGAAAAGCAAATAGGATGGCAGCATTATCTGGTCAAAATTCCCAGGGAGTTGGAATCTTAAAGGAATAACATCAATCTTGTGGTCACTGGGCACTAAATAACTTGAGACTTTTAGGAGCAGCATTACGTAAATGAAAAACGAAAAATAAAGGCTATCAATACTTTCAAATTTAATCCTAATTTGCTCTAAATTGAGAACAGACAAATAATTTAGGCCCATAATATTTATTAAATATTAATAAATAAATAATAAATTAAATAGGTTTCTTAGAAACCTAGCTAATCAAAAGTTACTTACTCAGTAAATCAATAACGAAGAATTTTTGAAATAGTTCACCACAATTAGACATTCTACAATTTTTGGTTGGACTTAAACTTGTTTTCCTATTTAATTAACAGATTCTCAAATTCTTTTGCCCTGAGTACCAATTAAGTAATCCAATTCTTCACAAAATGTTGAACCCTTAATGCACTCACTCATTGTATACACACACACATACATGTATGCACACACATACTTTACCCTTCTCACTTGTTAATTATGAGTTTCTTCATGCAGCTTTCTGTTGGCCTTACATGTTACCTTACATGGCAAAGGAGACTTTGCAGATATAACTAAGTGGAGGACCTCAGAAAGGGAAGATTATTCTGAATACCCAGATAGGGACCCAGTGTCATCACAGGGGTCCTTATAAAATGGAGGCATGAGGGTCTGAGAGAAAAAGAGAGAGGAAGAGATAGAGACAGAGAGATAGGAGGAGAGGAAAGGAAATTAACAGAGAGGGAGATGAAGGAAGGAAGAAAAAGAAAGGAGAGAGAGAGAACAAGAGAGAAAAAGAAATTTGTAACCGTTATTCTGAAGATGGAGGAAGGAACCACCAGCCAAGGAATGAGTGGGGCCTCTAGAAACTAAAAAAGATAAGGAAATGATTTTGTCCTAGAGCCTTCAAAGGAATGCAGCCCTGTGGACTCATTTTACACCACTGACCTCCAGAACTATAAAATAATAAAACCATATTGTTTTGAGCTACTAAGTTTGTGGTATTTTGTTACAACAGCCATAGGAAACTAATACAATACAATCCTAACATATTCACAGGATCATGAGATTAGGATGTAGACATTTATGGTGGTCATTATTCTGCCTACTACAGCACCTATATTTTTAGGCATATGAATTACTAAGTATGCATTCACGTAATTATATTAGTGAATGAAGAATTGTCTTCTATTTAAATGAAAATAATTTTCATGTATGATGATGTCCATTACATCAAAAATGTATTGATGGCAGGGTAATGGTTTTCAAAGGCTTTTTCCTTTCTTAAAATTCTCTGATAAATCCCCCATAAAAAGAAAATTATTTCTATAAAGCAGCCAAATGGAAATGTGGCTGAGCTCAAAATATATAATATTCTCCCATGAATACTAATATATCCTTTCATTAAAAATAAAATACAGCTCAGCTAAAAGTATTGGCAGTGCACTGTTTCACCAATGTTTATGAAGTGTTCTTTGGCATAAGTTAAAAAAAATGTACTAAAGTCTCAAAGATGGCTTGTAGAAAGTAAAATGAGAGGAAATTTTAATTTCCTACAAGGCAAACCAAAAGAACAGTAAAACTAGATCAATGATGAAAAAAACAGAGAAAATCCAAATGGTACACCAACATCATATGACAGAAAAATCTTTAAATAAAACTAATCAAAGTACAGACTAGAATAGCTAAGAGTACTGAGAATAATCAAATGTTATTCAAGATAAACATTGATTTCAATTAGTTTTCTATATTCATTACTGAAGGTAAAAGTGTCATTCAGGGAAAGGCAAAATAAGACATTACTATTGACGATCAAACACAAATCAAGTTTAAGAGACATGTTTAGGATTGACAAACTTTCATAAGGTATTCAGGGACACTTAATCCAATTGGATTGATTTCTAGGGAAAATATGTGATTTTATATTCAGTAGAATACTTTCATACACATTACTGTACACGCAAAAGGCCTTTTAATGTATTTTTACTTCCTTACAAACAATTACAGCAGCAGATGGGGCACTTTATAAGGCATTTAGGAGTTTAATCCCTGTATTTTTGTGCCTGGACTTGCAGAGAAGTCTGCAAGTCTTTATGCATAAAAATGACTCCAAGAGCTATTCAGATTCTTTTCTTGGGAGGCAATGTCTAAACATGAAGTAAAACTTTTGGATTCAATCTTTTTCATTTTCACCTGGAGAGTTGAATCCAGAGAATATATTTCAAAACATTATTTCAAAGCAGAACACTTTATAAACAATTCTGATTGTTTTCACATTTAAGATAAAATTGAACTCAATGGATATTTGTTGAATTAAATGTACTTTTTTGGGAACTGTAATTGAGACAAGAAAAATGGAAGAAATGAATATTAGGAAGATCAAAGCCAAACCACCAATCATTCTATAAAGATATTAGCATCCCTGGGTTTTCAAAAGAATTTATATTTCTATCTTCTTTCCTTAATCTTCCCCTTGTTTTCTGCCTTTTCCTTTCTTTTTCTCTCATGCTTATTGAGCATCTACTATGTCTAGGCATTGCACACTGAGAAAAAAGAAATACAGTCCTCACCTTCATAGGCCTTTTCGATTAGTGGCTAAAGTAAGCAGGTAGAAATCAAACAAGAAAAAAACCAGATCAATGTCATTGGCAATTAGTGTTATGAAGGAAATAATGGAATCCTCTGAGAGAGAAAAAACAATGGGTTGATGGAAGGAGGCAATTTTGATTGGATTATCAGGGAAGATATATCCAAAGAAGTGATATTAAATAAAACCTGAAAGATAAGTGAGTTATCCAGAGGAAGAATGGAGTTATAACCCTTTAGGTAGAGAACATAGTGCAGGCTAAGACCATGCAGTGGTGAAAGTTTAGTATATACTTACATAAATGAAGGCATACTAGGAGTTCACTGCAATGTTACATGGAGAGGCAGACAAGAACCAGATAAAAACAGAAGCCCAAATTTTAGCTGGTCACATTGACTTAAAGATATTTTACAGGATCCCTTATAACTAGTGGGCCATAGGATTCATTTCTGGCCAAAATTATGCAAACTGATGTGTCATGTGCATTTTTTTCTCCTTCCTTCAAAGAGAGGAAATACATCCTTCTGCCCTATTTCCTTCACACTGTTGGTTGTGATGGCTGAAGCTCTTGCAGTCATCATGGACCATGAGTTTGAGAATCACACCAAATGGTGAGCAGGAAGGACTTTGGTTCTCCAACAGCTTCATAGAACATCATGCCAACTCTGGATTACTTAACTCTACATTTCTTTTATTTTAGGAAGGTAACAACGAACTTTTTAAAGCAATGGTTACTTTGGGGGTTTCTATTATTGCAACCAATACCTAATACAGGAAGCTGATGTAATAGATCAAATGAGAGATAGCAATGGCTTGTACTAGAGTGACAGTGGCTATGGAGAGAAAAAGACACATTCAAGCTCTATTTTAGAGGGAGAGAACAAAGGAGTTAACAGTAGATTGGATATGGCAGGGTGAGGGGAATAGAAATATCAAAAATTAATCCAAGATAAGTGGCTTGTACAACCATTTGGTAGAAGGTGTCATCATTACTGAATTGGGGACAAACTGAAGAGGTAAGATTTGAGGAAAAATAAAGACTTCACTTTGGATGTATCTCAGAAATACTAAATCCCTCTATCATATTTGTTTTAAATCTGTGCTAAATCTATCAAGCAATGGGTATATACCTTCAGAAGTGATTGTATTTGCTAAATTCAATATAAAATTCATAGTTAATTAGAATTTCACCAGAAGATCTATAGCCAGTGGGTTTAGAAATTCTCACTGAACATGAGTTGTTTCTTTTTTTCCCCCTTTATGTTACTTATAAGTAGATTAAGTTGCTGTCCAAACATGCCATTTTCTTGTGGTTGTTATGTATTCTAGAGGAAAAAAACACCCAAACAGGACCTATATTTAAACCAGTAGCTTCTCTCATTTTTCTCTAAGGGGAATACTAATGTTTTTGAAAGCTAGTGATTTACAATGTTATCTAATTCAAACTTCAGATGTAGGGCTTGTCATCATCATTTTCCAGATGGGTAACTTAGAGAAGTTAAGAAATGTCACCAGGGTTACAAAGCTAGAATAAAGCAGAACAAGAATTTGAAGCTAATCTGCCATATCCCAAGGTCTGTGTTCTTACTGCTAAAAATTGTTTCTTTCTTGTATGTTCATCCTATAAATAAAGCCAAACAAATTCCAAGATACTGTTTTAATGCTAATTAATTATAATGATGAAAATTGATTTTGCAAATATATTTACATATTTGTCCACACATATTTATGTATATACACTCTGAAATTTTTCCAATAAGGAACAATATATAAAGAGTTCAAAGAGAGTAGAACTTTTCATGAGAAACCCTATATCTCTTGGTTGCCTCTGGCATTGATTAAATTGAAGTTAAAAAAATTATAATTCAGTTCCATCTTCAGACAGTCCATTATCAAAGCATAATGCCTTTTAAATGAGTTGAAAGAAAAGCCCATAGGCAGTAAAAAGTAGTAAAATCAGGAATGATAGTCTAGTGCATGATATTTAAATGAGAAGTAAGAGGAGTAAATAAAAGGGCACTGCCAATTCTAGCCAGGAGAAATTACAGTGCATCCACTGGGGAAAAGACTGGAATATATTTTTATAGAAAAAAATAATAATTTAGATATGAACAGTTCTTTCCCCTAGATTCCTTCTTTTTATAATACTTCGTTTTTCTTTAGTATAAAAATTATTCAATGTCCTGGAGTTCAGTGATTTTACTATTACATAGTGTAAACCATCATGAAAATTGCTTGTCCTAAGTACTAGAATCAAATGTAAGGAGGTTATATAAAAACAAACTATATCATGCTTACAGTCATCATGAACTCATTTTATGAAAGGATATGCATTAAGTGATAATAGATACAAAAGAGAAATTAATGATTTCTTTAACTCAAGGAGTTCACCTTCCTGTGAAAGCAATATACATACATAAGTGTGTATATGTATATGTGTGTGTGTCTGTGTGTGTGTATATAACCGTATTTAAGTAAAGGCTCTCATTATGTATATGCTAAATTTCTAAGTCAATAGGACAAGCTTCACTGCTCATGAACTTACTTGGTATATAGTTCACTGCTAATGGTTTGTGAGAAGAATAAACATAATTTAATACACAAATACACAAATAAATGTATCTTTATAAGTGATCTTCAGTTTGCACTCAGTTGGCATATTTGAACATTGGATATTGACTACCCAATCAGTTTTAACTTTAAATGAAGACTTTCCAGCTGAATGCTGAACAATTAGAACACTTTACTCCTTCTCCTCATTCAGTACTTATCCTTCTCAGGGATGTTTCCTAACTTATTTTGGGCTTCCATCAGGCCATTCTCCTAGTCTATCCTCTCTGTTAAATCAGGAAACTATATACACTTTCAGTGACAGAAAGACACTTTTCCTCTGCAGTCTTCTTTGCTGTGTCCAAATCACCTCATGAGTTCCTGTCTTGGCTCCCTTTAGTGTCAGAATAAATAAGGCAGGACAATGGCTTCCTGCCTGGGGGTTGCCACATTTCCCCCTTGAGCAGAAGTTAGCATCCCTGGCCCTCTCCCAAGTTTAACCCCTGGTTTGTCCAATCTTGCCCCAAAACTTCCGGATAGAGATTTTTTTTTTTGGTATATTTGAAGTTACATTACTGCTTGATGAAAATTTACATTAAAAAATATAGTACTCATTATATCTTTTTCTAAATATAGACTTTACTCCAACTTTCCACTTTTCTATTAATTTATCTTATTAATACTTTTTTTCTCTACAGCAAGCATTTCTTTCTCAGTTCTGTAGGCTAGAAGTCAAAGATGAAGGTGCTGACAGATTTGATATCTGTTGAATCAGGTACTTTTTTCTTAAAATAAGTATATCTTACAGGAACTTATTATGATCAAAACAGAAATTACAATAATTTTTCAAGTAAACAATTAGAGCCACTGTTATTTTCAGTGTATTTTAATGCATTGGGAAAAGAAAGAAATTTTAAAAAGACTTCTGTAAAAGTGAAATTAGTGTACGTGAGCATTCCTTTTAAGTATGAGGGCAATTTAAGGTCAACAGATGTTTTAAAAATTTTTTTTGTAATTGTCTGATATTCGGATATATTTTCCTTCTAGTGCCAAAAATGTCTAATTGTAAATATAGAAATAAAAATTCAAAAAACTCATTTCACTCAATAAAAAGCAACTTTTAATTTAAAATTAAATTTGTTTCACATATAACATACAGTTATAAAGTTAAAATTTTAATAGAGTAGACTGATAGTAATGTTTCCTTATGTATTAATATAGAACACAAAAAGCAGATATGCTGGAAGGCTTCTGTGTATAAACTAATTATTTTTACTCCATGAAGGCAAATGAAAGCTTTCTTAAAGCAGAACATGCTAGTCTCACAATGGATATCCATTTAAATAAGAAAATGCCAAATTACAGGTCAGATAAAAATTATCTTTTTATCAAAAGAAAAGTTTCTATATTATTGACAAACAAATTCTACTTTTTCTAGTTACAAGAATATAGGTTTAGAATAATTCTATGGGAAAATACATTTTACCAATGTAGCATAAGAAAATTTTACAATCTGAATAGATTATGATCAGGTAAGACAATGAAATGATTGAAAGAATTACCTCCTGAAATCTCCAATCTGAGAGTGTCGTATAGTCGAGTTCAATTCAAATTCATTAGTGCAGACTTATTCTTAGTCTATACCATATGTTTCAGAATAAGAAAGTAGGCATTGCCATCATTTTAAGAAGCTAATATAAGTGGACCAAAACTTTATTTTTTTTAACATTCCAATTCCAATTATAGACAAAAATGTAAAAATCATAAGTTAAATATAAGCAAATATGCTCCTCAGTATATTAAAATAGTTTTTAGTCATCAGGTGAGATTAGTTCTCAGGAATGAAAGGTAATTTAATAAAAGAGAATATAAATCTATGTTTAAGGGAAGATTTGAAGACTAACTCAGCTACTTACTGGACATTTAACTCTGTCAAGTTGGTGAAACTTGCCATGAGTCCTTTTCCTTATTCATAATACAGGGCTAATGTTATGTATCTCAAACAAGTATTGTGAAGATTTAGGTTGATTAATGCTGTAAAACACTTAAGATAGTGTCTAGAAAATTGCAAGAGTTCAATATTTGCTAGCTAATAGTAGTAATAGTGGTAGTGGTAGTAGTAGTAATATTAGTAGTAATTGTAATATATTTATCAGAAAAAGTACTAATAATTCAACACAATATATCATTTTCTAATCAACATAAGGATAAGCTGAAAAGATATTCCATAAAATGCAATATCTATTACTGAAAACCTAAAAAACAATAGGAAGACGATTAATTAACATAAGCTGTGAGGGAATATGGACCTTAAACTAATGATTTGTATGATATTATTAGTATAATATTATACTCATTCATATTTATTCCAATACCCTCATTCATCTACCTCCTCTGCTCATAGGGCACTACATTTTAAATACCTATGTATAGATAGAAGAATAGAGGATTTTGAGGGAGAATTTAGAAATCAGACACATCACTTCTACCCACATTCCTTTGACCCACAGAACTCAGCCACCTGGTCCCAACTAATAATAGGCAGAATGATAAATGCAGTGTGACAAAGAGAAAAATAATATTGGTGAGCACATATGAGTGTCTCTGCCACACACCTACTAATGCAAATGTTGGGATGTTTTCAATATCTTAATAATATAAACAGAGTAAGGTATGTCATTTTTCTCGTATATGAACACATCTCTAAGATATTTTTTACAAGCAGAACATAGATATTTAATATATTGAAAGGTATATCCAAATTAGCCTCCATTCCTTTTTTTTTCTAAGTAAAGATTTTTGTAAGAGAAGTTTTAGGTGCATAGCAAAATTAAGATGACAATATAGAGATTTTCCATATGCCCCCTTATCCCACACATACATAGCCTGTCCCACTATCATCAACCCACCAGAGTGATACATTAATTACAATGGATAAGCATACACTGGCACATCATTATCACCCAAAGCACATAGTTTTACATTATGGGTTCAATCTTGGTGTTGCATATTCTATGGGTTTGGACAAATGTATAAGGGGATGTACCTATCATTATGCTATCATGCAGAGTGTTTTCACTGCCCTAAAAATCCTCTGTGCTCTGCTTATTCATCACCCCCATCCACCTCTTAACAACCACTGATCTTTTTCTGTCTCCACAGTTTTGCCTTTTCCAGAATGCCATGTAGTTGGACTAATACACTATGAAGCCCTTTCAGATTGGCTTCTTTCACTTAACAATATGCATTTAAGTTTCCTTCATGTCTTTTCATAGCTCGATAGCTCATTTCTTTTTAGTGATGAATGATATTTCATCATGTGGATGTACCACAGTTTACTTATTCATTCACCTACTGAAAGACATCTTGGCTGCTTCTAAGATTCTGGAATTATGAACAAAACTGTTACAAACATCTGTGTGCAGGTTTTTGTATGGATGTATTTTCAACCCTTGTGGGTAAATACCAAGGAACATGATTGCTGGATCATATGTAAGAGTGTGTTTAGTTTTCTAAGAAACCACTAAATTGTCTTCCGAAGTAGCTGCACCATTTTAAATTCCCATAAGCAATGAGTGAGAATTTCTGTTATTCCACATTCTCACCAGGATTTGGTGTTGTCACTGTTCTAGATTTTGTTCTGGTAAGTGCTCTCCATTCCTTTTTTTACTGATTTATGCTCCCAATGTTATCAAGTCCCTGTTTCTTCACATTTTCATAAAGAGAGTGTGCTGTCGGACTTTTGGATTTTTGCTAATTTGATCATAGGTGAAACATATTAGCAGTTGTTTAAATATGCATTTATTTTATTATGAAAGAGATTGAGCATTTCATATCTTTTTTTTTTTTTAAGATTTTATTTATTTATTTGACAGAGAGAGAGAGATCACAAGTAGGCAGAGAGGCAGGCAGAGGCAGAGGGAGAAGCAGGCTCCCTGCCGAGCAAGGAGCCTGATGCGGGACTCGATCCCAGGACCCTGGGATCATGACCTGAGCCGAAGGCAGCCGCTTAACCAACTGAGCCACCCAGGCGTCCCGAGCATTTCATATCTTATGAAACATTTTTATTTCCTTCATTATGAACTCTGCTCAGTCATTGGTGATGATAAGATGCTCAACATCACTAATCATCAGGACAACGCAAATGAAAACCACAATGAGATATCACTTCATACTTACTAGAATGGCTATTATCACAAAAACAAGAAAAAACAAGCATGCGTGAGGATGTGGAGAAAAGAGAACCCTCATGCAGTGATGGTGGGAATGTAAATTTGTACTGCTATAATGGAAAACAATATGAAGTTCCCTTCAAAATTAAAAGTAGAACTACCATATGATCCAACAATCCTACTTCTAGGTATATATCCAAAGGCAGTAAAATCTCTATATTGAAGAGATATCTGAACTCCCATGTTCATTGCATTACATTAGCCATCCTGGATGCTAGACACTGTTCTCTTTAATACTTACAGATGATTCTTTCCTCAGGCCCTGGGTATCCTTACACCCATAAGCTAATAAATTTTTTTTTTATTGAACACTTGAG
>CM052886.1:83499731-83529388 GCA_028534135.1 Potos flavus | reverse complement strand
GAAGATATTCGCAAATGACATATCAGGTAAAGGGCTAGTATCCAAAATCTATAAAGAACTTCTCAAACTCAACACCCAAAGAACAAATAATCCAATCAAGAAATGGGCAGAAGACATGAACAGACATTTCTGCAAAGAGGACATCCAAATGGCCAACAGACACATGAAAAAGTGCTCAACATCACTCGGCATCAGAGAAATACAAATCAAAACCACAGTGAGATACCACCTCACACCAGTCAGAATGGCTAAAATTAACAAGTCAGGAAAAGACAGATGTTGGCGAGGATGAGGAGAAAGGGGAACCTCCCTACACTGTTGGTGGGAATGCAAGCTGATGCAGCCACTCTGGAAAATGGTATGGAGGTTCCTCAAAAAGTTGAAACAACAGCTACCCTACGACCGAGCAATCGCACTACTGGGTATTTACCCTAATGATACAAATGTAGTGATCCAAAGGGGCACATGCACCCAAATGTTTACAGCAGTAATGTCTACAATAGCCAAACTATGGAAAGAACCTAGATGTCCATCAACAGATGAATGGATAAAGAAGATGTGGTATATTGAATACTATGCAACCATCAAGAGAAACGAAATCTTGCCATTTGCAACGACATGGATGGAACTAGAGGGTATTATGTTAAGCAAAATAAGTCAATCAGAGAAAGACAATTATCACATGATCTCTCTCATATGAAGAATTTGAAAGGCAAGGGGGGGTCGTGGGGGATGGGGGCGAAATGAAACAAGATGGGATCAAGAGGGAGACAAACCATAAGAGACTCTTAAACTCAGGAAATAAACTGAGGGTTGGTGAGGGGTATGGGGGTAGGGATAAGGTGCCTGGGTTATGAACATTGGGGAGGGTATGTGCTATGGTGCTATGAAATGTGTAAGCCTGATGATTCACAGACATGTACCCCTGGGGCAAATAATACATTATACGTTAAGAAAAAATTTTAAAAATTAATTAATTAATTAATTAAATTAAAAAAATACCCATTTAATACAAAAGAAGGCAAAACAGAAGGATCAGAGGAACGAAACTCGTGAGACACATAGTAAACACAAAATGGCAGATGTAAATCCAAACATATCTATAATAACATTAAAAATGGAATAGATTTATCATTCTGACCAAAGGCAGAGAGTATCAGATTATCAACTATATGCTTTCTACAAGTAATATGCTTCATGTTCAAAGAAATAGTTTAAAATTAAAAGGATAGAAAAGGATATACAAGCCAATCAGACTTGGAGAGATGGGCCTAAAAAACTGGCAGGATTATTAGATATTTCTGGAGGAGTTTTGGAAAAGTGCTGGGTATCTGACCCCATGTGGATATGGAAAGAACAAGACAATGATATCAGGTGGTCAAGAATAAATACCTAGAATGAAGTTTCCTCTTTTTTTTTTTGAAGATTTTATTTATTTGAGAGAGAGAGAGGAGGAGCAGGGGGAAGAGGCAGAGAGACAAGCAGACTCCCCGTGGAGCAGGGAGCTGGACATGGGGCTTATTCCCAAAACTCTGAGATCATGACCTGGGCCGAATTCATACTCTTAACCAACTGAGTCACCCAGGCGCCCTGGAATAAGGGTTCCAATAAGGAACCAATGTACACTGTATCAGTGCATCAAGGCCAGCCAGTAGAGGGGTCATGTAATGAATGGATTGTGGAACCTTGTTTATAAACTTAGAACTGTCAAAATTCTAGAACCTGGGTTGAGAAGGAAACAGAGCAAGCACGTTTATAACAAAGGCAAGTATTGGACCCTACAAAAACTGGGAGATAGTTTCTCCTATTTGTTCCTCAAGGCAGAGGATCTCATATATCTTTGTCTCATGAGGGCTTAGTTCGGTCGTTATCATATGGCACATACCAACAGATATTACTGAAGGACTGAAAAAAGTAATAAAAGTCAAAGAATGAGTCACAAGCAATAAGACAGATTTTTAGTTAATAGAATTTAGGCCCAAAGAGGAGGATTAATACAGGGTGGACTTAAGACTGATTTACTGAACATTTCTTAATTTGTGTACTTAAAAAGAGAATGGTATAAAGCAGTGCTATACCTGATTAGGGCCACGATAAAGAACAGGGCAAGGACTGAGAGCCTGGAAGTTCATTTCAAACATAAATGACCTTTTATAAATGATATGGTATAATGATCTTATTTATTTGATGGTGCAGAGAAGTGCTCAATGGTACCTTTTCATCAGTGTTCATTATATGCGTAGTGGGTATTATTTAGGAAAATGATGTAACCACATAATATAGAAATATAGTTTTATGAAAGGAAAGTACATAGAAATATGTTAAGTTGAAAGAGGGAAAGACTTTAGAACATAGAAAATGAACAAGGATCCATCTTCAGATGGAAATTATCATCATTAGAAAAGAAGATACCTTTTTAGGGGTGCCTGGGTAGCACAGTCGTTTAAACGTCTACTTTTGACTCAGGTTATCCCAGGGTCCTGGGGTCAAGTCCTGAGTTGACCTCCTTTCCTCTCCCTGCTCATGCCCTCTCTGTCTCTCTCTCCCTCAAATAAATAAAATATTTTTTTAAAAAAGATAGCTTTTTATTCTAGAAAAATTATATTTTGAGCTATCTGAATTATCTTCCTTGTCATATATACTCATTTTCATTATAAATAGCTGCATTCACATAATATATTTTTAGAAAAAGTGTCATTTTATTACTTTATCCTCCCATCTGTAATTTGTCATTTAATATGCATATATATGCCTATCTTATGTTTAATTAAAATACATAATTTAATTATATATTTAATGATATAATATATATAAATTTATATATAATATATAATTTATTTAATTATATATAATATATATAAGATATAATATATAATTATATATTATTTATATAAGTTATAAATTATATATAAATTATATATAATTTTATATATATAATAGTTTTATATATATATAACTTGTCTTCTATAAAATATATTTCATAGAACTAATATATACATAGTACCACAATATGCTCTATGTAACACACACATACGCAAAATGCAGAACTCATTTAAAATTTACATTCCATATTAACTGTCTCTATACAATTTTTATAGTGTTATATAAAATAACTTAATGTTTCTTAATTGTTCAAATATCTAAACATTATGGATTAAAGTAAAATCATGCTCACTGGATTCGCTGAAATTTTCTATACCTTCCTTTAGTTCTTATTGCTGCAGATGCATATTTTCATCCATTTTTGTTGGGTTCTTTTCTCCTTCCCCACAGGATATGATATGGTAAACTTGTTCCTTCCTCTTTCAGTCATCAATTTGCTCCTTCTTCCTTAACCCCAGAAGATGGTGGCTTTCGTGGCAATTTATTTATAAAATTGAGCCATCCAGTGTGAATCTCATGTACTTTTGTTTTTCCCTCAAAATATCTTGGTCCTACACTCTTTGTACTGTGACAAAACATCCTGGTAGCTTCACCCATTAATTCAACGTTTGCTCCAGTCTACAACTGACATTGCTTCAAACTCTACCAGGACAGGGCTGCATTCCTGATCTATCTCTTCCCGCTCGAGTACATATGCGACTTATGACTTCATCCCCCTTTAAATGTTCCCATTTCCCTAGCCCCTGATGTTCTTCACCTCTGCTCAGTTATTTCCCACATCAAACACTTTTCCTTTACCCTTCTGTCAGCTCAATGTGATTCAGTGTACAATTAGTTAGATAATTAATAAATCAATGTGCAAAGTAAAAATGGAAATGACTAGTGAGACCAAGGTTCAATGCCGGGGGAATTTACTCTCTAATAAATTGAATAGTATCCACACAAGTGAATGAAAGTAAATTAAGGGTTTTCAGTGATATACAGACTAAGTACAATAGAAGCCCAGCAGATATAATGCCCCCTACAAGGTTATCTCAAAAACATATTCATATTCATCATCAAGACTTTATTTCAACATCTCTCTGAAGACCGAGTAGGAAATCAATAGGATGGCAACTAAGGTAGAAGGAACTTTAGGCACTGATCTATAATATCAGAAAAATTACAGAGATTGCAAAGGAATTGTTATGCAGGAAAAATAGAAAGTAAGAAGGAGAAAACTGTAGATTATGGCCAAACCACAAAAGTTCTGGAATTGCGGGGAAGAACATTTTACTAATCTCTGTAGGTATGGACAGCCATTGAAGGTTTTATGTGAGGCTGACATAAATGGAGTTTCACACTATCACAAAATTTTTCTGACACCAACGTTTAGGATAAATCAGTGTTGAGAGCAAGTGTGTTGGAGGACAAGATTCAGGCAGGAGTCTGTTTAAATTGTGCTTTAGAAAGTCACACGTCTCCGTGGAAGGCAGATGAGCACATGTGGAACATTTTAGGCTGTGAAGCTAGGCTGCTGCTCAACTCCTGACTCCACTGTTTATTAGTTTGGTGACTTTAGGCAAGTAATTAAATCTCTTTGGGGATCATTACCTCCATGCAGAAAACAGATACTACAAATAGGTCCTTCTTTTTAGATTTGCTGAGGATTGCATAAGGTAAATTGTGAAAGGTCCTGGTGCACTGGTGACACCTAATAAGGAAGCATTTACCAAATAATCATGGCTGCTGTCATCGTCAATGGTGTTAACTAAAAGGCGGTAGTAGAAGTGAAAATATCCGGAAGTAAAAGGTGCTTTGGAGGTAGCTCAGGATTTTTCAACTTAATCAGGTAGATGTAAGAAAGAGTCAGAGATGTCTCTGAGGTTTCATTCTGGGTAAGTTGGAGACTGCGTGTGCCATTAATCAAAACATGCAGGTCACCAGGAGTTGCTGCTTTTGGAGCTGGAGTAATAAATTTGGGTTTGCTCATGCTGATTTCAAGGTGCTAGTAGGTCATACCAGTAGAGCAGTTATTATGCAGTTGAACATGCATTTTACAAATCAGGGATAGAAATATAAATCCTGGAATTGCACAGACAGGCCTGAAATCTTGAGAAAGAAGAAAATCCCTAACAGAATAAATGATAGCTTCAGGAATGAAAGTATCACCACACCTCAACCATTCCCTAAGGCTTGCTTCCAAATGTGCTTCTCACACAGGTTTCATAAACTAATCCCCTCAGTTTCCCTGTGGTGGTGCCACCACTGTCTGCCACATCTGCTTTAGTTTGTTCACTCATAACTCATCTTTCTCTTAATGCCAAAAACACCCAGCCACCTGCATCATCGGGGTGACTGTTTGCACAATGCAAATGAAGGAACTGAGGACACCTTTCCTCTTTGTGACTGATGTCGTCTATGTCAATGAGACGACTCTGAGGATTTCCTTGCCTTCGCTGTGACGTTCAGACCAAATTCTAAGGAGTTAGGATAATAATTCACATAACAGTCACTCTGCTATAACGAGACTCTTTTTTTCTTACGACAATGTTTTCCCTAGGGGATTCTGTAATCCATACTATAATTTTTAATCTATCAATTCAAATAGACCCGCTGAGCCCAGTGGAATTTTCCTAGTTTTTTTTGTTTTGTTTTGTTTTTTTCCTGTTTCCTATTTCCTATTCTTTCTAAGAATGAGCTCCCAGGTCTCTTCCGCACTCTCTGAAAAAGGATGTATTTCTAAAAAAAAAAAAAAAAAAAAAAAGGATGTATTTCTATCTTTTTATCTGCCCAAGTCTAAAGATTGTTCTTTTTCTCTTCCCGAAGCTGTTTCCTCAGGACTTCAGGCTATCCGGCAGTGTCCTGTCCTTTACACCTGTCTAGTCGACAACCCTGTAAGCAGCCTCTGAAATACATGGAGTTTCTTGAATGTTAAAGATTATTCTACAAGTTATATTTGGAACACTTTATAATTGAGGAATGGCAACATGAAGACTGGCTATGAACTATCTTAGTAACTTGGGTGAGAAGCAGAAGCAGTACTGGGAGGCTGAAAACATTAAAACAAAACAAAAGAGAAAACCACACATGAAAATTAAGACTGTTTTGAGATCTTGCATTTGTAAGAGCTTTATAAGTTATTTTTAAATCAAATTCGCCAAAAATGGAGATATTATAAGTCCTGTTGATATCTGCTTGAGATATTAAACAGCCATGGTCAAGAATTTTCCTTATATTTAATAAATTTGTTCCTTTTGTTCTGTACAATTCCAGCGAGCATTTGTGTGATACGGAGATGTTGGTGTATTGAGAATCATAACTTTCTTTTTCTCTTTCCAAATATGTTTGATTCCTTTCTAGCCCTAAAGTAAGTTATCTAATCAGAGGGTAGCGTGGGGTCAACTTTCGCATGGACATTGTTGATACACCTGAGGTAAGGGTCATCACCAATGTAATGACTCCTTATAGATTTACGAAGAGCCTAAAGCTCCAGTCCAGCTTCAACCACAGAATAAAAACACAAAAGGAGAGACATGATATTATGCTAAGTGAAATAAGTCAATCAGAGAAAGACAATTATCATATGATTTCTCTGATATGAAGAATTTGAGAGGCAGTACGGGGGGTCATGGGAGGTGGGGGAGGGAAATGAAACAAGATGGAATCAGGAAGGAGAAAAACCATAAGAGACTCCTAAACTCACGAAACAAACAGGGTGGCTGGGGGGTAGGGGCGGGTAGGGATAGGGTGGCTGGGTTATGGACATTGGGGAGGGTATGTGCTATGTTAAGTGCTGTGAAATGTGTAAGCCTGATGATTCACAGACATGTACCCTGGGGCGAATAATACATTATGTGTTAATAAAAAATTTAAAAAAATTAAAAAAAAAAGGAGAGACATGACTAACCATTGCCAGTATTTTGCTTAGTTCACTTTCAAAAAATGAAACTCTGCGCCCCAATATCAGCTTTTCCTTGTGCACACTGTTTGCTTGTCTTGAGATTTGAGGGGAAGGAAAAAAAAATTAAGAGAACAAGGGAGAAGTATTTCCAGATTCTGATCTGATTCCAGATTCTAAAGAATGCCCCAAGAGTAACAGAGTCAATCACAGCATGCCACTGGGTATAAATGGGTATAACTACAGATATAGTCTAAGAATCCAAAAACAGTTAATTTGGGTCTTTTAAAATTTCTTCCTAGCCAGTTCTGTTCAAAGTGTTTAATAGAAAAATAATCTGTTTACATTATGTTTAGCAAATGCCAAAACACCTGTTCAAATAAGACTTTTAAAGAATTCATATGCTTATTTTAATCATTGTGAAACATTTCTTTTGTTTTGTCTTGAAGTACATAATTCAATTTTCTACACAGAATGACAGCTCAAGAAATGTTATCATGTAGTGATTTACATTTGAAAAATACTATTGTAGTAGATGATATAAACTGTAAGATTATCTGTACTAATATTTTTATAATTTTGATATTCTATAAAAATTTATTGAGTGCCTATTAATACCAAACATATACAAGTTTTGAGTATACAATAACAAAACAAATATTAGTCCCTCACTTCTTGGAATTTTTGTAGTCTAATATGTAATTCCTATGTGCTTTTATTCTATAGTCATCTGTGGAGTAAAGTCAATTTTGCTAATAGGAGAGTAGCCCAGAGAACTCTGATCTATACTCACAGATCAATCATGGTTCTCAGCAATAAGAAACACACTGCCCACTGGGGGAAACAATGCATAATAAAAGTTGAATGAAACCTAGCTTTTCAGTAGGATTTTACATTTACAAGGTGATTTTCAAATTACTACTTTAAAGGAAAGGAAAAGATTTGCACTGATATATAGCTATATATTGCTAACCATTAATGATTACTTATTCTCTGAATTTGTCTCTGAATTTGTTTTTAGCTGGAATACTATAATGTTTATGATCTAAAATTATACCTCAAATCTCTTGAATTCAATTTACTAAACATTTATTTTTATGTGCAAGTCGTATGTTCAGTGCTGAGACTATAAATCTATCAAAGATAAACATTCCCCTTTTAAGGAATTCATCTAATATGTACATGGCCTTCTAAATGTCTCTTGGTTCTAAATGTTCTTGGTTCCAGGGATGCCCGGGTAGCTCAGTCGATTAAGTGTCTGCCTTCGGCAAAGGTCATGATCCCAGGGTCCTGGGATTGAGTCCTGCCCTGGGATGGGCTTCCCTGCTCAGCGGGAAGTCTGTTTCTCCCTCTCCTTCTGCCCATCCCTCCTGCTCTCTCTCTCAAATAAATAAATAAAATCTTAAAAAAAATAAATAAATGTTCTTGGTTCCAGTAACAAACATTTAGACAATCTTAAAATATAATGCTAAAATAAGATTTTAATTTATAACATCTAATGACCTAGTAAAAATAATAAATTCATATTGCTCATCACCATTAGATTTGTAGGCAAAGAAAAAAACACCTATAGTGGTATATTACAGAAATTTAATTAATTTAGTTTACTTCTTTCAAGAACAGATGTGGAAGTTACTATAGCACCTATAGATGTCATCTACTTATTGATTATAGGCTATTAATGAAACTTACAGTTGAATGCTGAAATTTTTGCTTATTTATATTCAACTGTGAAAGAGCAACAAAGGTTAAAAAAACACAGACACAGTAATTAACTAATTACTTGAAGACGACCTTATGAAGCTCTTCCTAAACTTCAATATATCATTGACAGTTCTGTAATCTCAATAAGTCTCTTTAAAATACAGAAAGCCTAATATCAATGCTGGATTTTGGCATCAGAACTCTGTTCTAGTGGTTTAAAGATAACTGTATCTGTGGACTTTAAAAAATTAAATAAGGCATTAGGGAATTCCATCGCCTTGATAAGATTCTGGTTATTTATTTTGCACCTGTGAGAGTTGCCCTAGGGCACTCTTCCTTAGGTTATTGCCTTAATAAAATGCTGAGATATGAAAACAGAAAGTGTCAGTTGTAGTGAGGGTATGGGGTTCTTGCTAGCCCAGTGATGGCTAGAGCACACATCTCACTCCATTCCTGGGCTATCTGCTACAGGAAACAGCTGTGGTTATGATGGACAAACACTAGATGTTCTTGCTTATTTACCTGGTAAACTTTGACACATGCATTATCCTGACTTGCAAAAATATTAAAATAATGTAATAGCTATTTTTCTCAGATTACAGGCTGCTGTGAAGATTAAATGAGTTCAGTTATGTGATTGCATGTGGTAATCTATCAAAGGTAATACAGATACAAGGCATTATTATTATTATTTCTTTTCTCATGGAAACCTTACCTTTGCTTTGTAGCTAATGTTGATTAATATTACATCTAACCATAGTCTCATGCCCCACAAAAATTAATGCAGATCTGTTACTAACAAAAGCTTACAGTACATTTATTTCCACTCCTAATACTATGTATCATATACATTGATAATAGGAATCTGGCAATGCAGCAACATCTGGCAATACACAGAGCCATCTTTATATCAAAGATGGATCCCAGAATCTCCAGGACTGACACACGGAGGTAAGAAATGTACCTTTAAGAACCCTACTGCCATTGGGGTGCCTGGGTGGCTCAGTCAGTTGAGCGTCCCATTCTTGATTTTGGCTCAGGTCATAATCGCAGGGTCCTGACATCTAACCCCAGGTCTTCCAGCCCCATGCTCAGCAGGGAGTCTGCTTCCTTCTCTCTCTCTCTGCCCCTGCCCCTGTTCATGCACCTGTGAGAGTGCACTCTCTTTCTATGAAATAAATAAATCTTTAAAAAGCTCTACCCCCTTTGCTATCACCCTCTCCCCAGGGCCAGCCACTGTGGAAATGACTGTGATGATTTGATGATTTGCCTTTGGTCCCTTCTATTCTCTTGGTATGACCAATTATCAATCCACAAATATATGATTAAAGCAAATTCACTCGAGGTATGCCTTTGTATCATTTCTTTCTTGCAAGATAATTTTGTCTTGTTAGTCTAGTTAGTTCACATAATATTACTTAAATTACCCAAACATCAGTCTTTCTGAACCATTTAGATCCTGTTGAAATTACCTCTCTCTCTCTCTTAACCTGGGAAAAAAGAAGGGCTATCTCACATTCCCTCTCCTATCATCTACTAGGCAGTTGCTCCTCAACAACTATGTTCTCCTGTCCTCCCCAAGTTGAGCCAGAGTCAGTGCTCATCATCTAGTTCTCCCTCTCTCTCTCCTTTCTTTTCTTTAGTCCATTTCTCCCTCTGAATAAAAGTTGATGGGATATCTTCAAACCTTTATTCTCCCTATTGGCAAGTAACATCAAAGGAACCTATCAGATTTTTTTAAAGATTTTATTTTATTTATTTGAGAGAGAAAGAGAGGGGGTGAGGGGAGAAGGTCAGAGGGAGAAGCAGACTCCCAGCGGAGTGGGAGCCCGATGTGGGACTCAATCCTGGGACTCCGGGATCATGACCTGAGCCGAAGGCAGCCGCTTAACCAACTGAGCCACCCAGGCGCCCAGGAACCTATCAGATTTTACTTAAGAAATGAGGTCGCTTCTGATAATTTCATAGTAAAAGGGGATGGAAAAATTTCACACTTGTCTAAACACTACTCCTCCCCAAAGTACAAGAGAAAAGCATCCCAAAATTAAATTCCACATAGACATCCAATTTCCTGTTTTTCCTACCTGATTCTCAAAGTGCAACTCTCTAGCACTTTCTTTTTCTGATCCCTTTGGGAGGAAATGTCATCTATTATCATTGGGGTGAGCTCACTGTGAAATCCATCCCTCTTTCTTCTCACTGTGTCTATTAGCTTGGCTGCCATCACAAAATATCACAGATTGGATGGCTTAAACAACAGAAACTTATTTTCTCACAGTTCTGGAGGCTAGAATAAGAAAGAGATCAAGGTGCCAGGATAGTTGGGCTCTGGTGAGTGCTCTTTGCCTGATTTATGGATGGCTGCCTTCTTGCTGGGTCCTCACATGACCTTCTCTCAGCATGTGCGCTTAAAGAGAGATTCTTCTTATAAGGCCACCAATCCCATCAGATTATAACCACACCTTTAAGACTTCATTTTTTAGTTACATTTTGAAAGCCTTATTTCCAAATATAGTCACATTAGGGTGAGGATTTCAACATAAATTTTGGGGGACACAATTCAATCCATCGCAGTATATTTCTCCTTACATGTCTTTCTCAGTTTTAATATGAGTCCCAATCTCCTAAAAGTTCTAGGGAGAGTAGGCACTCTGTATCTGGACCATCATGAGGTCTCTGTATCAGTGAATGCTACAGCTAATGACTGCACAGATTTCTCTGGATTTTTCTGCTCAGTCCCTGCCTTCTGACATTGTCATGCTGTCTTTGTCATTCTGTCTCTGTCTCTTTCTTTGTCTGCCTCCCTCTTTATCTTTCTCAAACTACCTTTCTCTCCTCCTATCTCTCTTTCTCTGTGTCTCTTTTTAACATGCACACACAGACACACACATACAAACTCACATCTCTCAAGAACAAGTATTAATCTCCAGAGACAACACAGTTGAAGCCAGAGGCTACAAATTCAAATGCTGCCAGGGCCAGCTAGGTAATGTGAATATAGAATAGAAGAGATAACATATAAAACTTGGGGGTATGGAGAACTGGAGAATGTCTGCTTATCTAAACACGTCATATTCAAATGCACTGTGCACAGAAAGCATAATGTCACCAAGCTGAATTCAATCCGTGAATTGGTGCTTTGTGTCCCTCGGTGTAAAAACCGTTTTAAAAAAAGAAATATCTTCCTAACTAACATATAGGCGATCAGGCTACCTATTTGGTGTGGATTTGCACCTACCACTGCAATGGATAGCAGTGTTCTTTCTCTTTCTTCACTTCCCCCTATAATCCTTTCAAATGTGCCCCCTCGGAACTGTGGAAATAATACACAAGTACCTGCTTCCCTGGGTTCATCCTGACACCCTCAAAGTAGAAATGAACATTACATGTGTTCTGTGATGTTCGCAGCCAAGGATATTTCTCTACCCAGTCTCAGTGTGGGTGGGGGTTGGGTTGATTTTCCTACTCCCATAGGAATCCTTATCTCTTATAGAAACACAAAGACAGTCAGCCACAGTCCTGCTCTGTTCAGATTTCTTTCAGAAGGCAAGGGCGAGAGGTCACTGCGGAGTCCCTCGTTTGGGCCAACAGCAAACACCCTCCTGACTGCTACCCTGACTCGAAGCTAGATGTAGCTTCATAAGGGCTCTGATCTTTGGACTGGGGAGCAAGTTAATTCTTTCTTCCTCTCTGCAGAGGAACTTGTTAGAGGAACATCCTCCATACAGCAGAATAATTTCTCCCAGACTCTATGCATAATATGTTAACCTCTAGTCCTCATGTACAGTGTTTTATAAATAGGATTTCAGTTCCCTAACCTACTAACCACCATCCCCCATGCCTCCACTGCAACCGCTGCACAATCACAGCCACAGATATAAGCCTATCCCCAACAATAAGGATCTGAAACAAGAGGACAAAGGAGGCCATATACTGTATGTTTAAATATGTTCTTATAAATTAAACTAACAATACTAAATAAATGTATCCTATCTGACTTTTATAGCAACCTGGAAGTCCATGTTCAAATTTAAAATTCCTGGACATTTCGGAATTCACCGTGGAAGTGTGGGGAGCATCACCTCCCTCTGCACTATATCCTAGTCCATGTTCTTGCCACTTCCCAGCTCTGGTCCCCAGTGTGAAAGGCCCCACATACATGTGTGTAGCCACTTTGATAGGTAACAATACATTTGAGCCTCAGTTTCTCCAGTATAATATTGGACCTAAAATACTTAAAAGATAAGATTTTCAGAGGCTTAAAGTATATAGTGTTCTTTAAGTATTAGGTCTTGTATATAATAGGCTCTCAATAAATGGTTCCTTTCTTTATTTCCCCTTTCTTACAAACAACGTATTCACTATTTCCAATAAAATTGTGGTTATATAATTTGCATTTCTCATTCATTATTATTCCATGTCACAATAGACAAAATGGAAACACGGATGATGAGTGGGTTTCAGCCCACATAGGTACAATGTTTGTGTTAGGCTATAATGAAAATGCTATATGTCCAACTAAAGGGGGCCTTTTCATATTAATTAACAACTAGAAGTGCAGACCTGTAGGGGAAACTGGACTCTTTTTTCCTAATCCCGAAGACACTAAACTGTTTTCCCATGAAAAGCAGAAGTAAATGAAGAAAAGAAGAGATTGAAAAGCAAGCGGGGATGATGAGAACCAGATCCCAAGGTGTGTATGTGCAGAACCTAAGTAATAAGAAGGAAACAGGCACATTCAGCCTGAGGTATGAGACTCATCTTTACCATTCATTTTTCTAGGAAAGCTGAGGTTTGGTATTGCCAACAGAGAACAGTCACATATCATGGAGAAGGCTGTGAAGGTAACTTCCAACAGCTCTTCAGGACCTGCTGGTAATCCCAGTTGTCAGGCAGGCAGCTGCTGAGGTAAGAGTCAGTGAGAAGGGAGGAGAATCCCAGGTTCACTTCCAGAGGGCCTGCTGGACTTTCTGACATCTGGCCTTGCATCCCCCCGCAAGTGACATGAATCCGCAATTCATATCACTCTAATTCAGCCATGCGGCTTTATTTCTGTTCTTTCCCAAAGGCTTAATTTAAAATATATATATATATATAGCTTTGTTGAGATATAATTCACATACCACATAATTCACTTTTTAAAGTACACAATTCCACAATTTTTAATATTTTCAGATATATTTTACAGCTGATTTTAGATATTTTTATCACCTCATAGAACCTCTATACCCTTTAGCTCTCACTGTACTATCCTCTTGTTCTACATCCCTTGCCCTCAGCAACTACTAATCTACTTTTTATCTCTATTTTCTTATTCTGGATTGCCATACGAATGGAATCATATGTTGTCTTTTGTGACTGGCTTCTTTCACCAAAACGTTTCCAAATTTCATCTATGTTGTACATTTATCAATTATTCATTCCTTTCTATGGCCAAATAATATTCTATTTTATAGATATAGATATTTTGTTTATGCATTTGTCAGTTAATGGATATTTGGGTTGTCTCTACCTTTCAGCTATTATGAATAATGTTGCTATGAACATTTGTGTGTAAGTTTTCATGTAGACATATGTTTCCATTTCCCCTGGATATATAATTGCTGGGTCCTATGGTAACTGTTTAATTGTTTGAGAAACTATCAATCCATTTTCCAAAGTGGTTGCACCATTTTGCATTCCTATAAGCAGTTTGTGAGTTCTAGTCTTTCCATATCCTTGCTAACAATTGTTATTATCTTGTTAACTTATTTTTATTATAGTCATCCTACTGGATAAGAAGTGGCATCTCATTATGGCTTTGATTTACATTTCCTTAATGACCAATGATGTCAAGCATCTTTGCATGTGCTTACTTACCTGTTGTATATTGTCTCCGAAGAAATGCCTGTTCAGGGGTGCCTGGGTGGCTCAGTCAATTAAGCATCTGCCTTCAGCTCAGGTCCTGATCTCAGGGTTGAGATCCGTGTTGGGCTCCCTGATTGGGGAATAGGGAGGCATTTGCTTCTTCTTCTCCTGCTGCCCCTTCCCCTGTTCGTGCTCTCTCTCTCTCCTAAATGAATAAAATCTTAAGAAAAAAAAGAAATGCCTGTTCAGATCCTTTATCCATTTTTAATTATTTTGTCTTTTAATTATTGAGTTGTTAGAGTTCTTTACATATCCTATACACAAGTCCTGTATGAGACATATGATTTGCAAATATTTTCTCCCATTCTGTACGTTGTGTTTTGAAAGTCTTAATGGTGCCCTTTGAAGCAAAAGAGCTTTAATTTTGATGATGTTCAGTTTATCTATTTCTTTTCAATTGTTGCTTGTACTTAGGATGTTATGTTAGGAATCCTTTGCCAAGTCCAAGATCATGCAGATTTATGCCTATGCTTTCTTTTAAGAGTTTTACAGTTTTAGCTTTTAATTCTTATTTCCCCTGCCTAGGCTCTCACTTGGCTCTTAGAGTGGTTAGCTCTTTTATTCTTTAGGTATTGTCTCAAAAGTCATGTCTTCAGAAAAGTCTTTGCTAACTACTTTATCTAACGTTGGCTATCCTCTCCACATATTTGTCTATCATAAAACCATAATTATTTCTTCATAACAACTTCCATAATCAGATATTGCATCATTCATTTATTCATTCATTAATTTGCTTACTTACTCACTTACTTACTTATTGTCAGTTTCTATCCACTAGAATATAATCTCCCAAAGTGTTGTGTTGCTGTTGGGTTAATATTGCGAGCACTCTTTAGGTGCTCAATAAATAATACACTAGTAAATGGCAAGCAATAAAAAGGGAAATTTCTACAGGGTTCCAGGTTAGAAATAGAAAAATCCTGGTAGAAGTAGAAAAATCCTGGTGAGTCTAAAATGAGTGAGTACACGTTAATATATTCATCTATTAATCAGATATGTAAAAAGTTGGATTTTACCTCTATTCACAGGTCAAGGTATGACATTGTGGTCAGCATCAAAACCCAAGTTCAGGACAAAAAATATTTAAGTAGCAGAAAGAAAGATACACCATGTTTTTATTTCCTTAGATTAATTTTCTAACAGTTAAAAAAATTAAGTTGATTGGAAAGCAAAAAGTTGATATTCAAAAAGTGAGGCTGATATTTAAAGATCACCTTGAGACTATTGATCTAGTCACAAAAGGTCAACTATTGGAATACACAAGTGATTTATACAAATTAAGTGCATTTAAATGCAACACAACCTAAAATAATTTCCACATTTTAATGTATATGTCCCTAGAATTTTAATTTAAAAAATAAACTACTATGAAATTATCTTTGAATACCATTTTAGTTCCTGAGAACTTGAAAAATTTTCTAACATTCAAGACTATGACTGTAAGTACTACTTTTTGATTCTCTTCCACAAAAGCATACAATCTCATAAGGACTGTCAGTCTCTCAGTCCATCATCTTCAAACTTTTGCAATTATTTTTTATTGTCTTTTATTGGATCCCGCCTGTATATCTTTTCATCCAGTATCAATTTAGGTATTCGGTTTCCTGATGTTTCCACAATATTTTCTGCATCTTTTAGCTTTACTTTGCCAAATACCAGCCTAAACTACAGTATCAGTTGGATTACTATATATTTCAGCCAGCATTTCTGATTCTAGATTTTTGCCACTATGGTCTCTTCACTCTCACCTGAAGCATATTTAAGAAACACCATTTCATTTCTTTATCTCCTCATCAAGGACCTAGCATACTTCTTCCAGGTGTTTGAATTTAATCCATCCCATTGGATAAAATTTGAGGCTCTCTCATGAACTAAGCCAATTTCTGTCTCTCTGTTAATGAAAGTTAATGACTTTATTATTAAAGACCAATTCTCCTCTGCCCATTCTATCTCTTCAATCTAAAATTGCCCTCTTCTGGGGTGCCAGCTGGGTTCAGTCTGTAGAGCATGAGACTCTTGATCTTGGAGTTATGAGTTCAAGCCCCACATTGGGCATAAAGCTTACTTAAAAATAAAATGGCCTTCTCTCCATTCCTCTATTGATCTTACCTCCACTTTGTTTTTATGGCCTTTGCCATTTCAGGCCTTCTCCACCCTCAGGCCTTATCAGTTCCACGAAGGTGAGACCACAGATGTCTTAATATAAAGGTTCCTCAAAAAATTAAAAGTGAAACTACCACACAATCCAGCAATTCCATTTCTCTGTATTTATCGAGGAAAAACAAAAACACAAATCCAAAAAGATATATGCACCCCCATGTTCACTGCAGCATTATTTACAATAGCCAAGATATGGAAGAAACCTAAGTGTTCATCAATAAGTGAATGGAAAACATATCGATGAAATATTATTCAGCTATGAAAAAAAAAAGCTTTGCCAATTGTCACAAAATGGATGGACCTAGAGGGTACCTTGCTAAGTGAAATACGTCAGAGAAAGATGAATACCATATGCTTTTACTTATATGAGGATTCTAAAAAACAAAAAAAAATGAACAAAGAAAACAAAACAGGAGCAGATTCATAAATACAGAGAACAAACTCGTGGTTGCCAGAGGGGAGGAAGGTAGGGAATAAATGAAGGAGATTAAGAGGGGCAAACTTTTAGTTATAAAATAAGTAAGTCACAGGGATATAAAGTAAAGCATGGGAAATACGGTCAATAACATTTTAATAACTTTGTACGCTGACAGATGGTAACTAGACCTATTGCGATCATTTTGTAACATATAAAAATATTGACTCACTATGTTGTACACCTGAAACTTATATAATATTATGTCGATTATAATTCAATAAAAAGTCTCCTTTTTATCACCAATCCAATTCTACAAAGAGTCAAAAAGTTTTTTAAAGGCATAGCATCAGTTTCAAAATAGCATAAAAAAGAAAATAGGAGACATTTAAGCATTTTTTTATGTGGAAGAGAAGAAACTAGAAAAGACAGCAATTAAGCTTACAGGCAAGAAAGAGAAGGATTCAAAACAAAGTGTATTAGAGGAGACAGAAGCCATAAAGAAATGGCAGGGTGGTATTGGTGGTAGTGTCTAACAGTAATAGGGAGGTAAGATGCATTTTTCCACTGTAGTAAAAAGAAAGAAGACTCTGTATGTTTAAATTAAGAGAGATATTGAGGTTGTGAGAAAGCTACAGAAACTCTTGTCAAAGTTATAAAGCTTAGAAGTCCTGTGTAAGAAAAGCACAAAGAATTAAAATCAAGAAGATAATGTGTGTCAGGCCCAAATGAAAAATATTATCCGAGTGGTAGCAGCTTCTGAAGGGTTTCTGAAATTGGGTATGTCATATTGATTATAGAGATAGACAAACCTGTATTTTGCTCTTATTATTGACTCTGTGGTCTTAGACAAGCTAGACCACTGTGCAAGCTTCAGTGTCCTCATCTGTTGTTTGGGTCTTTGTGAGGATTGAGTGCAGAAATGTATGTGAAGTACTTAGCACAATATTTGGCACATGGTAGGTACACAATAGATTTCTCTATCATTATTAATCAATGATCTGAAATGCTAACAAGTCTGAAAAATTTGCAATTATTTTGATGAGATCCGGAGGAATCCAGCAAATGTAATTAAAATGTAAAATTAAATGTAATTAAATTTAAATGTAATTTGAAATGTAATTAAATGTAATTATTGAGAAAAAAATTCCCACTTGACAAGAGATGGAGAAATAAGAAAAATACATGTTTCCGTTTAAACTTTTGCAGTAATGTTTAAAATTGACTCAAGGCTCTTCTTTCTAATGTCCATTTCCTAGCAAATACATGTGTAAAATCCTTTAACTTATAGTATTATTTGTCAGAGAAATGTTTGTGAAATTCAGAGAAAATGTTTGGTGAAATTCTAAATTTCTTCAATTAAAAAAAATGTATGCAGGTTACATTCGTGACCAATGGCTCATGGACAAAATGTCAAGCCAAGAAAAGGGTTTTATTTTTAAAGCAGATAGTTTTGAAATTTTATCATATTGAGGTACTGTTGTTCAACAGACGATGGGAATTACCAACAATATCAGGAAAATACAATTAGTTGTTTACTTCTCAGGGAGAGGAACACTACACATTGACGAATAAGTTCTGGAAATTATCCAAATGCTAAAAGTAGTGTGCTAAGGCTCAAAATTAGCTAAGGCTGCAGTAAGAGGCATCAATTTGTTCAAAAGGAATGGAATACACAGATGTATCTGACAGGAGAATGCCGTAGGTATCAGAAGAGAGAGACCCTGCAGTCGGGAGCCTCAATAGCAAAGCCATACTCTAGGCTGAAATAATGAATCCTTAATGTTTAGGAGAAAACAGCCTCATTTTTTTTTTTTAATACTTGAAAAATATATCTCTCCAACCATTCAGTGTCTATCCCAGCCCTGAAAGTCTACCAAAGCTAATAAGGAAATGGTCAAGTTTGCTTGTTAGATTGTTAATGGCACAGGTTTTCTACTGACAGTGAAGTAGACAGACAGTGATGATGACTTTACTGAACATGATCACAAAAGCTAGGAGCATGTGTGTACGTCTCTTCATAACCTGTCCACCTGCCTCCTGCTCCCATGGGCTTGCCAGCTTCTTGCAGGCCAATAACAACCGCCCCTCACCAGAGCCTACACGGGGCCTCTATTTGCACCAGTCTCTTAGAAAACCATATGGCACTCATGGGGTGACTTCCCTACACCAACGGGCGATCTAGGTCAATTCTGAGCACATCTTAGGAGACTCCTCAGAAGGTCTTGTGGGATTGAGTACCCATCATTCTTAGGGTAGATTTTGGTAGACACAGGCTTGTATTTTAACTTCTTCTCTATTTATTCACCTTTCCCTCACTTTTACATACTAAGATTACATTGTTCCATTAACTGCCTCGGGCTTTGCTCTGGGTGAACCTAAACTAAGAGAAAGCAGTTGTTTTTCCCTTTGATGCACTAGTTTTTCTTTGTAATTCCTTTTCTTTCTTGGAAAATGACCAAAGTTCCTTTACCCAGGTGCTTGCCAGCTTCTTGCAAGGTGCTTGTATATTTCTACATATTTTATTTCATTGGTTTATTTGTTTGCTTGTTTAAAGAGGCAAATGATAGGAAATAAATTTAAATTAGACGCACTTCAGGAAGAAAAAGACCCCAAAACATGCACCAATGTGTTCCTTTGGGTGGACACAAATTTAACTCATAGTCCATGTTAGCTTTATGTGTCATCTTGATATAGTATCCAGTTATATAGCTGAGCACTACTCTTGTTATCATTGTGAAGGTATTTTGTGAATGTGGTTACAATCAGCTGACCTCAAGTCAAGGAAATTATTCTTGATAATTTGGGTGGGCCTCATCCAATAGAAAGGCTTTAAAAGCAACAACTAAAGTTTCCCAAAGACGAAATTCTGCCTCAGGCATATCTTATAGCATCAACTTCTACCCAAGAACATCCAGCTTGCTGGCCTGCCTTATTTCAGATTTGCCAACCCCCATAACCAGATGAGCCAATTCCTTGAATTAACACTCTCTCTCTCACAATGTATATGTATATGTACATGTACGTTGTATGGGTATATGTATACATATACATATATATATATATATCTATTTCCTATTGGTCTGTTTCTTTGGAGAACCCTGACTGATGCATCATGTAATATTCTAAAGTTAATATATTGTATAATACGTTACCTAAAGAAAAAAATTTTCAATCAAGAAAATATTTACATTGGATAAGTAAATAAGGAAGAAAATACCAATCTTTCTTATAAAGGAATTCAAAATCATGCACATAAATATATTCCCTTCATGAAGGTGGGCTGGACTCGCTTTCAAAGAGTTGAGTAGGGAAAGGGAAAAACAGTAGCTTTACAGTGGAGAAACCTTGCAAACACTACCTTAATCAAGCTTAGCATTGTCAGTGATATCATGTGGATAGCATGTACCCTCAGGGCGATATGTCAAGAAAAACATTTCACCTCTCTGGTATTCTTTCCCCAAAGCCTATAACTCCATGTTAAACATAAGAAAAAATATCAGACAAACCCAGATTGGGGGAAATTCCACAGGACACATGGATAGGACTCCTCAAAACTGCTGAAGACTTGAAAATCAGGGTAAGACTGAGAAAATGTCAGAGACCAGAGAAGAGTAGGGAAACCTAACAGTTAAATGCACTGGGGTGCCTTGAATTGAATCTTGGAAAAGAAAGGGGATATTAATGGAAAAATGGTAAATTCCAAAGTCTGGAGTTTATTTCATAATAATATACCAATATTCTTTCTTAGTTCTGACATATGTACCACAGTAGTGTAACATGTTAAAATGAAGGATACTGGATGTGATGTATATGAGAACCATTTTTACTATCTTTGGAAATTTCTGTAAGTCTAAAATTATCTGAAAATTAAAAATCTGTTTTAAAAAGAGAAAATATTTACTTACATTCACTATAAACTTAGTCATCACAGTATATGATACATTTGAGAAGCATTTCTGATATAAATTTTTTTTTAAATTTCAATGGTTAAAATACTTTTATTTACTGAGAAAAACACTAGTAATTTAATAATCATGAAAGTTACATTATACAGAGAGAAAACCCTTCACATAAAAGCAAAATTTTACATTACCTGAGTCAGTATTCCTCAAGTTTTAAGAGAAAAATTCTAAAGGCATTAAAATCAAAAAGAAAAATATCATATAACATATATTATGACTTTTCCCGTGTCATTTCATCTCAGTTCACTCTGGAAAATGAGTTCTAAATTGAAATTTTATGGATGATCATGAAAATTCAATAATCATGGTATTTCAAAGACGATCTATTAACAAAACCTGGTATTTTTGACATA
Organism: Potos flavus; assembly: GCA_028534135.1. NCBI lineage: Eukaryota > Metazoa > Chordata > Mammalia > Carnivora > Procyonidae > Potos > Potos flavus. Next base: position 83,508,121 of record CM052886.1, on the reverse strand, counting down.
TCTGTGCTAATTTTGGGTTACAAAATATTAGAAATAAATATTTAATATCAAAAGCAGAGTACTTTAAGAAAAACTAAAATTTAATACAATAATATCTATGTTTACATCATTGAAGGTATAATTGCAAGTAACTGTCCCTCCAAGCTTAAGTAAATTTGTTCTATGTAGTCTTCCCCGAAAGAAATTCCAAATAGCATATCTAGTTACAGCTCTTTGGTTGGGGTTTAATCACATGGTCGCATTTAACTACAATGGAAATTGGGAAGTCTTTTGATTCAGTAACAATGTACTCAATAAAAACAAAACAAAAAAATAAATAAAAATTTTGTTACTTAAGGAGGAAGGAAGAATAAAATTTGAATTAGACAAGTACTGATTTCTGGCACGAGTCATAAACTGTATACTTCATGTAACACAAGCAATATGTGTAAATACCTGTAAATTTGTGTTCTTCCTTAAGGAATAAAAATTATTTTTTATATCGTTTTGATTATGGAAATAAGATATTTTAACACTGGACAAATGATTTTAAAAATCAATTAGATGAAGGTATCCAAGAAAAATAAAAATGTTAAAAATGGCCAAATAAACTCATACATAAACTATCACGGCATTATTCATAAAAGCCAAAACTTGAAACAATTCAGATGTCTGTGTACTGAAGCATAGATGTTTTTAAAATATGGTAAGTCCCCACAATGGAATACTATTCATCAATGAAAATGAACAAACCACTGACACATACATATTATGATATGGATAGATCTCAAATGATTATGTTTAACGAAAGAGGCCAGACAAAAAAGACCACATAGTGAATGACTGAAATGTCCAGAAAAGGCAGATATACAGAGACAGAAAGAAAACAGCAGACTGCAAAAGGGCATAAGGAAATTTTTTGGGCTAATAGACATACCTGAAAGTTGAATTATGGTAATGATTACATGATTCAATAAGTTTACTAGAAATTATTGAACTGTATTCTTACAATGAACCCATTTTACTATACATAAATTTTTACCTCAATAAAACTATTAAAATAAATAAGTTAGGTGAGCTTCCAGGGAAGATGTGTCAAGGAGCTTCTGTAAAAATAGAGCTTTGGGAAAGGAAATGTTTTGTGGCAGTCTTATGCAGTGATTCTTAAGTGTGTTCTGAGACGCTACATTGTACTATATAATGAAGCTTGTCAAGGTGTTCTTGTACCCCACTTTGGCATCCTAGGTAGGAGCCAGATAATTTTCATTTTAACAAGTTCTTCAAGTGATTATTTTCCACACTAACATTTGAGAGTCCACGGTCAAAAAACATATGTAATTCAGGTTAATGATACAGTGCATTAAGGCTTTGGGTTAGGGTTAAATGGAGAGTGGGGTGTTTTTAATCTCCACTAGAATTTTCTTTTTACAGCATGATGCCATGATTTGTTCAAACATTAAAGAAAATCACACATTGGTTCATAATAATAGAAATAAATTTCTTTCAGGTTGTAAAACCAAAATACCTTAGGAAATAAAGACCTACAGAATAAAGTAAAAGCCTCATGCATAACCATTTTTTTAATTGAGAAAGATTGAGAAAAGGGAGGAATTTGGACTGGGACTGGCTGAGATTTAATCACAACAAATAAAAAAATTGATTAAATTGTTGATATAGTTCTCTATTTAAGTGTCAGAACTATAATTCAAAGTTTCTGAACGTAGAAAAACAAGAAAAATACAAATTCATACTAATTTTTTATGAGCTCAAGGGAAAAATATGATATGGGGTAGATTCAGAATAGAATGTTAATTTAATCAAGGTTAGGAAGTCACAGTATAGATGTTGTCTTAGAATTAGGTATATCATCTCCTTCAAAAAGCAGAAAAAGGACATCCATTTCTTGAGAGAAACTTGCCAGTTCAAAGACACAGAAGAGAGAACAGATTTAAAAATACAATAACCATGATCTAATCCTGAATGACTGAATGGATAATTATAATATAGAAAATGACAAAAAGTGGGGTAGAGAGTTAAAGAGCTTTGAGGAGCCAAAATAATTATTTCTCAAAGAAAATCGGTGACAAATGGGGTCCTAAGATTTTCCATAGGAAATTCCACAGCATTCTGGAGAACAGAGAAAATGACAAGCCACACCATAGAAATGAAAACTTGTCACTTAAAAAGTTCTTTGCTTAAAAACATAATTAATGAAAGGTTAATTACCACCTCAAATGATACAAAGAAATTTCAAGTGTTCAGTGAGGGCACCTAAGATTATCTGGATTCCAATATTGGTAACAATAAGAACTTGGACAAAGTTCATTTCTTCATTCTGTAAAATAGGGCTGATAATACCATCTACTTCAAATGATTTTGTGAGGATGAAGTTGGATGACAGATACAAAAGACTTGGCGCAATATCTGGGACATAAACCTTTAAGAAATCTTATTATATATTATATTTAATTATGTGTTGTAATTATTTTATAGTATATACATATAATGTATACACATATAATATATAGGTATTATTATATAGACATAATATATATTATTATATATTATGTATAATATAAACTTATCTAATTATATAATTACATATTATATGATATATGTCATTATCATTATACCTATTATGACTGTTGTCCTAAAAGGTCAGAATTTTTTTTTAAAGATGTGCAACACAAAAGATAAAGCAACCATATTTTATGGACCAAATTCTAAGACATTAGAAATACTGGTCATTCCTTTCACGCCAGTTTGAGAATGGTTTATCTTTTAGCAGCCCTGAACTGTCAGCAGTTTCCAGTTCTACTGATTCATGCTTCTCTCTGCTTTAACTCACACTTTCTCCTCTGTGAGGAAAAAAGGAATTTCCATTTCTTTTTCCATCTTCTCTCTCTTCTAACTGTGTAACTTTGCCTCAAGTTTTCTAATAGTCTTCAATTTTTCCTGAAAGCCAACTCTAGCCTTACTAGTACAGGTAGAGCTTCTCTTCAGGGATCCTCTAATACTTATGTAAAATTACCACTGGCTGTTTCATTATGCTCTTTTATAACAGTGTTTATGTTAGCCAATCATCTTAAAATAAAGTCTGCTGTTATGCCTTTGAATAACATTGCTCAGAATAGAGGCTGGTTTAAAAAAAAAAAAAAGAATAGAGGCTGGTTTATCATAGGCACTTGGTAAATATTATTTGGATTTGATTGGCTTGCGTCAGTATGTGGAATCTGTTAAAGCTGCGATACAAGTTGAAAATATTAATAGATTCAAGGAGTATTTGAAAAATACATAGATGAATGACATAATGGTTTATAAAAAATGAATAAGTAACACAGATGCATTTAAATATTTTCATGAAGAACAGTGCCCTCCAGGCAAATGTCCCTGCCATCAGGTGTGTCTAGAACCACACACATGGTTTTTAATTAGATAAACAATGGGTGTTTTCTCATTCTGGTATTTATTAAGTCTGGTGTATACTTGTGCTCCTTTATTTTCTCTCTATTAATTTCTCGTTCATTAGCCAGAACCAATAATATTCAAACAAAAGTATCTAGGGTTAAATAACCCCACTGATTCTTTACAAAATAAACATTTGCTTTGATAATAATCTATCATATCAGAAATTATTCTTACTCTTACCACTTTCAATCCCTCCATAATTTGAAATATAAATTGTGTCTGACAAAACATGAAACTTACAAAGTGGCTTATGCCTCAAAGGGTTTTCACTATTAGTATGAATTAGCATAGCAAACCTCAGGTCTCTTTCTTATTTATAAAAACTCTTTCTGAAACATCTTCCATTTAATTGGTGTTGAAAACAATTCAATTTATATCACCTTCAATCCAATTAGCATAAATTTATTAAGGCAAAAGCAACCACAATGTGGTTCTGCCTCTATCTAATGTTCAACCTAGAGGAAAAGATATTTATTTACTGACATAATCTTTTTACTCTTAAAAAAAGGATTTTTGAAAAGATTTATTTATTATAGAGAGAGAGTGTGTGTGCCCGAGCCAGGGGAGGGACAGAGGAAGAAAGAGAGAGAGAAAATCCTCAACCAGACTCCCCGCTGAATGGGGCTAGATCCCATGACCCTGAGATCATGACCTGAACCAAAATCTACACATTTAATGCAATCCCTATCAAAATTCCAACAACACTTTTCACAGACCTAGAACAAATAATCCTAAAATTTCTGTGAAACCAGATAAGACCCGGAATAGCCAAAGTAATCTTGAAAAAGAAAAGCAAAGCTGGAAGCATCACAATTCTAGACTTCAGGTTAAAATACAAAGCTGTAGTGATCAAAACAGTACAGTGCTGGCATAAAAATAGACACATAGATCAATAGAACAAAAAAGCAAACCAAGAAATGAACCCACAACTCTATGGCCAATTAATCTTTGACAAAGCTGGAAAAAATACCCAACAGTAAAAAAGACACTCTCTTCAATAAATGGTGCTGGTAAAACTGGACAGTCACATGCAAAAGAATGAAACTGGGCCATTTCCTTACACCACACAGAAAAATAAATTCAAAATGGATTAAAGACCTAAACGTGAGAACTGAAACCATAAAAAGTCCTATAGGAGAACACAGGCAGTAACCTCTTCGACATCTGCTATAGCAACTTCTTTCTAGATATGTCTCTTGAGATAAGGGTAACAAGAACAAAAATTAGCAAATGGAATGTCATCAAAATAAAAATCTTCTGCACAGAGAAGGAAACAATCAATAAACCTAAAAGGCAGCTTTATAATGGAAGAAGATATTTGCAAATGACATATCTGATAAAGGGCTAGTATTCAAAATCTATAATGAACTTACCAAACTCAGTGTCCCAAAACCAAATAATCCAGTTACGAAATGGACAGAAGACATAAATAGACATTCTTCCAAAGAAGACATACAATGGCCAACAAACATGAGAAGAAGCTCAATATCATTGATCATCAGGGAAATATAAATCAAAGCTACAATGAGATATCACCTCATACCTGTCAGAATGGCTAAAAACAACACAGGAAATGACAGGTGTTGGTGAGGATGGGGAGAAAGGGGAACCCTCCTGCACTGCTGGTGGGAATGCAAACTGATGCAGCCATTCTGGAGAACAGTATGGAGGTTCTCAGAAAGCTAAAAAAAGAACTACCCTATGATCCAGGAGTTGCACTACTAGGTATATACCTAAGGAATACAAAGATACTAATTCATTAAGGGATACATGCACCCCAAGGTTTATAGCAGCTGTATCTGCAATAGACAAATTATGGAAACAGCCCAAGTGTCCATCAACTCATTAATGGATTCGGAAGAAGTGGTGTGTGTGTGTGTGTATGTGTGTGTGTGTGTGTGTGTATATACACACACACACACACACACACATATATATGGCATGGAATATTACTCAGCCATAAAGAGAATGAAATCCAGCCATTTGCAATGGCATGGATGGAACTACAGAATACTATGCTAAGTGAAGTAAGTCAGACAGAGAAAGACAAATACCATATGATTTAATCATTTGTGGAATTTAAGAAACAAAACAATGAACATGGAGAAAAAAAAGAGAGAGGTAAACCAAGAAACACACTTCAAGAACAAACTGATGGTTACCAAAGAGGAAGTGGGTGGGGGGATGAGTGAAATAGATGATGGGGAATTAAGGAGTGCACTTTTTGTAAAGAGCACTGGGTATTGTATGGAAGTGTTGAATCACTATATTGTACAACTGAAACTAATATTACACTGTATGTTAGCTAACTAGAATTTAAATAAAAACTTAAAGGATTTGAGGGAAGGCAAGGGAGGTGAGAAGGAGGGAGGAACGGGGGCCCATGCTGTCCGAAGAGGGCCACAGGTGGACCAACAGCTGGTTTGGCCGGAGGAGAGTTCCCCAAAGAAGGCTCCTCCATCCCGAGTCCCCATTCACAGTCTTCCCCAATCTGGGGACTCAATGCCCAGACACTGCTCTGGATGACATTTTCACCCAGTGCCAGGAGGGTAACACAGTGGCCATTCACCTGTGGCTGGACAACATGGAGAACAGCCTCAACCAGGGGTGATCATGGCTTCTCCTCCTTGCCCTGGGCCTCCCAAGAGGGTTGTTCTGCTGTTGTTGAGATGCTGATCATACGGGGACATGAATCGATGTGATGAACGGTGGCGATGACAACCCCCTGCACCTGGCAGCCAGTCACAGACACCATGATATTGTGCAGAAGCTGCTATAGTATAAAGCTGACATCAATGCAGTGAATAAGCATGGAAATGTGCCCCTGCATTATGCCTGTTTCTGGGGCCAACATCGGGTTGCAGAGGACCTGGTAGCTAGTGGGGCCCTTGTCAGCATCTGTAACAAGTATGGAGAGATGCCTGAGGACAAAGCCAAGCACCCCTGAAAGAGCTCCTCCGAGAGCAAGCATAGAAGATGGGCCACAACATTAACCATATTCTATACAAGGACACGTTTTGGAAGGAAACCACCCATGCTTGGCCCCAAAATGGGACTCTGAACAAACACTGGCCCCGAAATGGGACTCTGAATAAACGCTGGCGTTGACTTCAAACGGCTCAACTTTCTGGCAAAGCTCAGTGAGTATCACTCCGGAGAGCTATTGAAGGGCCGTTGACAGAGCAATGACATTGTTGTGACGGTGCTAAATGTTCGAGACTGGAGTATAAGGAAGAGCAGGGACTTCAATGAGGAGTGTCCCCATCTCAGGATTTTCTCGCATCCAAATGTGCTCCCTGTGCTAGGTGCCTGTCAGTCTCCACCTGCTCCTCACCCCACCCTCATCACACACTGGATGCCATATGGATCCCTGTACAATGTATTACATGAAGGCACCAATTTCGCTGTGGAGTTTGCATTGGACATGGCATGGGGCATGGCCTTCCTACATACATTAGAGCCCCTCATCCCACAACATGCACTCAATAGCCATAGTGTAATGACTGATGAGGACATGACTGCCCGAATCAGTGTGGCCGACGTCAAGTTCTCCTTCCAGTGCCCTGGGTGCATGTATGCACCTGCCTGGGTGGCTCCTGAAGCTCTGCAGAATCCCGAAGATAAAAACAGATGCTCAGCAGGCATGTGGAGTTTTTGCAGTGCTTCTCTGGGAATGGTGACATGGGAGGTACCCTTTGCTGACCTCTCCAGCACGGAGATTGGAATGCAGGTGGCCTACCATCCCACCAGGCATTTCCCCCCATGTTTGTAAGCTCATGAAGATCTGTGTGAATGAAGACCCTGCTAAGCAGCCCAAGTTTGGCATGACTGTGCCTGTCCTGGAGAAGATTCAGGACAAGTAGAGCTGGAAAGCGCTCGCCTAAAGTCCAGAGTCATCAGGATGCAGTTAGAGGAGTATGTCTCCCCAAAGTAGCAGGCTTCTGTCATGGTACTAGCCCAGCCATGGGTCCATCTCCCTCCCCCATCACTACCACTGCAGCCTCCAAAGGGGCTAGGCTAAGAGCTTTGTCACTTGCCACACGGCATCTCCCAGCATGGGAAGGACCAGCCCTGACTCATAATAAAGATTATTATGAAAAAAAAAAAAAAAAAAAAGGATTTGAAGTGGTCCTCAATGAAAGACATGTGTATAGAAAAAAGAAGTAAGAATCAAAATAGTTTCAAGGCAAAGGGGAGACAAAAAAAAAGGCAATTAAATATGATGCAAAAGGAGAATGAAATAATACCATAACATACTAGGTGTTGTTGAAACACAGAACAGGAAACATTTTCAAGGTAGGAAAAGATGAAGGAAGATTTCTTGGAATAGGTGGGGTTTGAATTTGAATTCAATGGACAAGAAATGAATATAAATTAATAAAGACATATCAGGTCAAGGGAAAAGCTACAAAATCACAAAATTCTTGCAAAATGAGTATTTTTGTGATGGGAGTATGTAGTGTACATGGGAGGGATGTTGGTAAAGATAAAGCTAAGAGAGACCGACTGGAATCACATATTGGAAAATATTGAGCTACATGCTAAGCAATTTAGGGCAAGGGAGAAATAGGGACATTTTGAGAAGGGTATGACATGAGAATTTAGGCAGCTTTAAAGCAGAAGGAACTGGATGAGGAAAGAACAATTACATAATTATTGTAATAATAAAGCTAATAAAGGTAAGAAAATATGGCAATCAGAACTAGGTCCCTGGCGATATCCTTTAAGAACAGGAGCTGCTGGGGTGCCTGGATGGTTCAGTGGGTTAAAGTCTCTGCCTTCAGCTCAGGTCATGATCTCAGGGTCCTGAGATTGAGCCCTGCATTGGGCTCTCTGCTCAGCGGGGAGCCTGCTTACCCTTCTCTCTCTCTGCCTGCCTCTCTGCCTACTTGTGCTCTCTCTCTCTCTCTCTCTGTAAAAAAAAAAAAAAAAAAAATCTTAAA
>CM052886.1:83342081-83499631 GCA_028534135.1 Potos flavus | reverse complement strand
CAATGATGTGGATGGAACTAGAGGGTATTATGCTAAGCAAAATAAGTCAATCAGAGAAAGACAATTATATGATCTCTCTGATATGAGGAATGAGGAATGAGAGGCAGGGTGGGGGGTCGTGGGGGATAGGGAGGGAAAAAATGAAACAAGATGAGATCGGGAGGAAAACAAACCATAAGAGACTCTTAATCTCACGAAACAAACTGAGGGTTGCTGGGGGTTGGGCGGGTAGGGATAGGGTGGCTGAGTTATGGACATTGGGGAGGGTATGTGCTATGGTGAGTCCTGTGAATTGTGAAAGTCTGATGATTCACAGACCTGTACCCCTGGGGAAAATAATACATTATATGTTAAAAAATAAAAAAGAATAGGAGCTGCTTTTTTAAAAATATATTTCCTAGACCAAACAAACTGCCTTGCATAAAATTGGTGCTTAAAGATTATTTGTTGATAGAAAGGATTTAATTGTAAGGAATTCCTTCCTATCCCAGTGCATCACCTCATGATGTTATGAATTAACTTTTAATCTCTTCATATTTTCAGGAATAAGGATTGATTTTTGGAAAATATGAATATATTAACTTGTATACATTGAAAGAATAGGGTTGCCAGTAAGAATTTGAATACAAAATTTAGATTGTTAACTCAAAAAGTTAAAAGTATCATAGAGAAGTAATTTACTCTAGTTGCTTGATTTTTAGGAAGACAAATTATCCAAGGGAATAATGTCAATAATACAAAATATTTCAATAAATGAAGATTATTTCATTTCAATAAACGAAAATAAATGAAGACTATTCCAAATAAATGAAGACATTTCTTGCTTAATATAAGAAATACAGGAATCACATTATTGAATAATACATTGTTAAGAAATTTTTTCTGAATATATCATATAATCCTATTTCCTTTTCTATTTTCATTTTACCTATTTTTTCCCTATTCTATATATTATTAAACAAACAAACTTTGTAGTCCAGAGTATCTACATATTTATTTTAAGCTCCATTCTCAAGGCTGAATTATCTTACTGTTAGATGTTTGAATTGCAAGATTATCTTTTGGAATTCCAAGAACTACCTTGGAGCAGCCATCCAGACCTTACCTCACGGTTTGGATGATTTCCTTTATCTGCCTCCTTACTGCCAATATCTCCCATTTGTCCATTGTAGATAAGAGAATGTGGGATTTTAGTTTGGATATTGGTGAACAGGAGCTGTCACAAACAATTTGAACAGTTCAGCACTCCTGAAATGTAGTATTTCCTCCCACTTCCTAGTCCTCATTATCTGTACTTCCCACATTCACGCACTGGCAAATGGGGCCAAATGTGAAGTAGGTTGTCTCTGTTTCCTATGAAGCGTATAAACTGTAGGAATATCATCTCCGAGTCTTCTAACACTCTCAGCATAATCTCTTCAACCAAGAACTCCTGAGAGCTTACTGTTTAAGTATGTAACTCTATGTTTATTTATTTTCACCCTTTTATTATCTCTTCTAATTTCATTTTTCTTCCTGATTTTTGTCAAGATTGTGGCTCTAAATTATTAAGCTTCTGCTATAAGGAGCTCTTTAGGATAAAGATCAAAGGCAAATATGAAGAAGCCTAACATTGAACTGTCTCTTCAGTAGGGAACACAACGTGTTGTAATAGTAACATTGTATATATGGAAATAATTAATTACATTTAAAATGAGAAGTGGGAAATCCCTTGTCAATGAAAACCTGAACTTGCATATTAAGTTCCTAGGAGGCTCATGGAGATTATTAATCAAAGCAATGTGTTTTCATCATTCCTTAAAAAATAAACAGAACTCTTAAGTTGAAGTATTCTTCTAAAAAATAAGGCTCAATTGCTTTGTCATTATTATCTGAAAGCTGCCATTAATATTTAGATTTGTTTGGAATAAAAGATGAATGCTGCCTTTTTTTGAGAAATATAGTTTCTCAATGAAAGGTCCTTGGGAACTCTAGCAGTTAAGGCTGACTCTAGTAGGTCTGCAACAGACCTATCTGTCCTAAAGAAAGCTACAGCCACAGAGAGAGGGGGACATCCTACTACATTTTTAAACTCCAACATCATGAAAATTATAAAAGACCAAGAGTGAAGTTATTTTACATTCAAGAACTTGATAGAAAGACATACTCAAGAATACATGTAGTATATTTTATTTTGAAATATAATTATAAAAGGGTAAAGAGTTCATATACTAGGTATGTCAATGTTACCTATTTTCTCATGGTTTCTTTCAAGGGATTCATAAACTATAACAAGACCAAGTGGTCTCTCAAAACGGAGATTATATATTCATCTTTGGAGAATTGAAAGCAACAGCAATTTTAATTCAGGAAATAACTTAATGTTATGGTAAGTATCGCCAAATGCAAGGGATAATGCTACCAAGTTCCTCATTGTCTGGTTTTCTTCCGTATCTAATTAAATACCAGCCATATTTTGGGAAAAATAATTCTCAAAATACAGTGGCCCTTTGTCTTCCTACATTTCCCTTTTGGATTGAATTTTCCTTTGTATTTAATTACAAATAGGACTGTTCAAATTATTACATCTCAGGGAAAGACTAATAAGATGTGTTTGTTTAATAAGACTGAAAATTACTTCAAAGTGTTCAGGAAATAGAGCAATAATATCAGTTTTCAATCTAATCAAAGTAAAATAAATACTACCTAATATAGACTATAGGAAACCTTATTTATTCAACGATTGCAAAAAAGAAATGTTTATTTAAAATTACTTTGTCATGATTATTTGAAAGCCACCATTAATGTTTAAGTTTATTCTGGATAAAAGATAAATGCTACATAATTTTTGGAAAATGCATTTTCCAAAAGACCTTTTTGGGACACTTTCATGATAGATTTTTATTTATTTTATTTTTATTTGTTTATATATGTATATATATGTATGTATGTATTTGGAGATATATATATGTATATATGTATATTTGTATACATATATATGTACATATATGGGTATACTTTTTACTTGCTTATATGTATACGTGTGTGTGTATGACACATATATACATGACAGACACACGCACAGGGAAGAAATAAAGCCCATTTGTGCTCACAAATTTTACAAAAATATTCTGATAGGTGTAGGTGAATATATTTACTGATAAAAGGAATTCCATTAAAGTCTATGATTTATCTATGATTTATGATAAATGCATAACAGATACCGAATGGATAAAAAACTCAATGCTCTTAATATTTATAATTTGGTGTTTTAAAAATTTCATAGGAGGAAGAATTTCATATACATCAGTTTAAGTTAACTAGCACTCTCCTCTGTGTTACTACAGAATCTTTATGTTCATATTTTGCCCTTAATTTTGCTTAAATCCCCATTTGCAATACTTCAAATGTTTTCTCTTAACTTTCTGTTATCTCTCCCATGAAAGTTATGGATATTACTAAGTAATATTGACATTTTTGGACTTTGTTAGAATATTTATTTACATTCATATTTAAATGTTTAGATGTCATTCAATTAATTTTCACATTGGTTGTTTTAGAGTTTCCCAAATGCCAAGTCTAATCTTATGGAATAGAATATATTTTAGTTTGGCACTCTGTCCTTAGCCCATTCCTATTTTTGATACCACAGTTTTTAATCCTTCCTGATTTCTGAAGGATGTTCTAGCTCTCACTTTCTCATTCACCCACTGCCTCTCCTGGCCTCTCTTCTGCCTTTAAAATTGCACAAATCTCAATTCACATTAAAAACACCTTTGATTTAAAGATGGTTTCCGCTGTGTTTCTCTCTTTTCTTGGCATCTCCAACTTCTAGGAAGAATAATCTACAAACTGAGTTATCCTTTACTTATACCATTCCCTCTTTGATCTCTAATGTTTGTTTGTTTGTTTTTTTGATCTCTAATGTTAATTTTGTGCATGTAACTGAGTCCAAACTGCTTTTCTCACCAATTTTAGAGTTTTTTTCTCAATTTTCACTTTTTTAAGCTCTCTGACTTAGGCAACAATATGCTCTCATGGTTCTCTTCCAATTCCTGTGAAGATAAACTTCTACTTTGTTTTTCTTACCTTCTCCAATATTAAATGTAAACTGATATTTGATACTCTACCAAGGTTAATCTTTAGACCTATACCTTTTATACATTTTCTGCTCTAGATAATTCAATCATTATCATGGAATTAATATATTTTTTAGCTCTCAAATTTCTTTTTCAAGGTGGCCAGTGTTTCATCTGCCAAAATTATCATTTGTGATATATTTCTTTATTTAGGAAATCCAAGATTGTTAAGTTAAAAAATCCATGTAAAACAAAGAAAATTTGGTGAGATGTATGCTAACAAGATTGATGGGTCATTTACAATAGTGACAACAGACTTTTTGGAAAAAAAAAAAAATACAAAGTTAAATGTCATCTTCACTTCTATATCAAAATAAATTCCAGATAGATCAAGAATTTGAATGTAAAAATGAACCCAAGCTTTCTAAAAGCAAAATTTGGATAAATTTATTTGTGATTTTAGTAAACAAACTCAGAAAAATGACAAGTTATATGGTAAATAAAGCACCAGTTGTCTTACAAGAGCATACAATGAGATATGAAAATCAGTGTTTTACAAATAATAAGAAAATAAAAAGGAACCAAGCATATGTATAGGCAGTATACCGAAAGAGAAATAGAAATACAAATGATAAATGAATACATATGAAAAAATGTTCAACTTGCAACTCAATATATGAAATACTAATTTTTATTAATCATAAGTAATACCTGGTCCTGACAAAGTTGTGTGTGTGCTATGGAGGAAGCAATTTTGGAGAATAATTCAAAGGTACCTGTAAAAATTTTAAATGTGAATCATTTTGATACAATAGTTGCAGTATTAGGTATTTAACTATAAATATATGTGCATACATATATCAAGATACATCTATAAAGGTTGCAATAGCAAAAAGATGCATAAATTTTCACCAAAAAAGCATTAGTGAAATTAAGTCTATTGTATATTTATGATAATATTTAATCGAAATAAAGTATATTTTCTAATATAAAAAGTACTCAAATATATTATTAGATTAAAAACAAGATATAGGGACGCCTGGGTGGCTCAGTTGGTTAAGCGGTTGCCTTCAGCTCAGATCATGATCCCAGGGTCCTGGGATCGAGTCCCGCATCGGACTCCTTGCTTGGCGGGGAGTCTGCTTCTCCCTCTGCCTCTGTCCGCCACTTTGCCTATTTGTGCGCTCTCCTTCTCTGACAAATAAAGTAAATAAAATCTTAAAAAAAAAAAAAAAACAAGATATAGAATCACATGTATTAGTTTGAGTTATAAAATTGTGGGTCAATAATTAGCACTTTTATGTGGCTCAAATTAATATACTTCTATGTGTAATTAAATGTAAGATAACATAAATTCTTAAAATGGCTATGGTTGGAAGAGAAAATATGTGCAGGTTTGGGATGGGAGTTTTACTTATTGTTAAATTTTCTAATTTTATGTATTTTTCACTTTCATTTTAACAAACCAGTACGGATTGCCTGAGTAATGAGCTTATGAATAATTTTGTTGTTTTCCTTTATAACTTTCTTTGTATATATGTTTGTAGTATTATTTTAAAAATCATTTCTGCTACTAGAAAACTATCATGGCCACTGGAATTACAAACCATATACTCTGTAGAATATTCATGTTGAATACTGACTTTTCTACAAAAAGATTTGTTAGCAAGCTTTACTAGTGCATTTAAATATCTTTTTATTGTCATTAAACATATTTAAAAGAAATTCATATACAAATGGAATGCCCATTAAAATAAATATTTTCTAGCTTGTTTATTCTTAAGCCCTTTAATTATCTGGTTTATTGGGAAAGAAGTAGCTTTATTAAAAAGTAAATGTTAAAATATCTATTAAAAATTATAGATGAATTTGAATTGACGTATTAATATAGAAGAATTTTTTGCAGCACGATACTTTTAAAAGGGATATGGTAAACACTAATCCCTAGTAGGAGAGAATGCATTATTCATATTAGGGAAGTATAACTCCATATCGTAGACTTTTCTTATCTGACTGTTTAGCTAAAGACACAATTATAAATACTTGAAAGTTAACTACCACTATCCCTACTTAACACATAATTACTACTTAAATGTATATAATCTATTATTGCTGTTATCAATTTATCATTATATCAGAATTGATACAAATCAATAATTTTGTATGTTTTGACTAAAGATGAATTAGGGCATGGTGACAGTCTGCCTAAAGCAACAGAATATTTTTGTAAATACATTTTAATTGACAGTCTTTTTTTTTTTAAGATTTTATTTATTTATTTGACAGAGAGGAGAGAGATCAAAAGTAGGCAGAGAGGCAGAGAGAGAGGGGGAAGCAGGCTCCCCACTGAGCAGAGAGCCCGATGCAGAGCTCGATCCCAGGACCCTGAGATCACGACCTTAGCAGAAGGCAGAGGCCTTAACCCACTGAGCCACCCAGGTGCCCTGGTAGTCTTTCTTTTATCCAGAGTTTTACTTAACAAGTCATACAGAAGAGAGCTGATTGGGACCCCCGGGTCGCTCAGTGGGTTAAGTGTCTGCCTTCAGCTCAGGTCACAATCCCAGGGTTCTGGGATCAAATCCCATATTGGGTTCTCTGCTCAGAGGTGAGCCTGTTTCTCCCTCTGCCTGCAGCTCTCCCTGCTCATGCTCTCTCTCAGCTCTCTCAAATAAATAAATAGAAAAGAGCTGATTAATTCTGAAAACTTCTCATTTTTGGTGAGAAAAAGGTTCTAGATTAGTTGGATCACATCTGTTAGGGACTGAATTATGTCTTCCAAAATTCATATGTAGAAACCCTAACTGCAAATATGAGAGGCACACTCAGACACAATAGCAAACACTCCAAGTGATGGATGCACTAAAGTATGACTTTTATCTTGGAAGATTTTTTTTCCATTTTTAAGTTAATGAAGCAACAGGTCCTTTTAAGTTAAGCAGACAATATGTCCTTAATGGTATACATAACATTCTCTAGTTCCTTTTATAACTAACTGTAATTATACAAAATATAGGAAATTCCTTTTTTTAATTTTATTTATTTATTTGACAGAGAGAGAGAGAGAGATCACAAGTAGGCAGAGAGAGAGATCACAAGTAGGCAGAGAGGCAGGCAGAGAGAGAGGGGGAAGCAGGCTCCCTGCGGAGCATGACCTGAGCTGAAGGCAGAGGCGTTAACCCACTGAGCCACCCAGGCACCCCAAATTATAGGAAATTCTTATAAAATCTCAAAAGTAATAATCATAGTCTCCTTCATGTGATTCAGCATATTTTTTCCTGAGCTTTGTGTTGGAGTATTAAGATATGTATACATGCACTTCTGGGGGAAAAAAAAGGACTGTTATATGCAAAGACAGAAAATTGGAGATACTCTAATTATCTTCCTATTCCTTTCCAGGAACACTATATCTGATGGCTCATCACTTCTGAGAGACCCAAGGGTAAAAGCACCAGACAGTTTAAAAGAGCTGTGGTATATTCTCCAGGCACCAAAAGGATTTATTACATGCAAATTTCCATTAGTGCTAATGGAGTTATTATAGGTGATTCATACTTTAAAGATAACAAACAAAAAGTTGGTTTCATTTTGTCCACTTTGAGTGAATCTCTCCTTTTGTTTTGCAAAAGTCATAGGAAAAGATGAGAAATAATCCTCAACAACCCAAATATTAAAAAAAAAAAAAAACTATATGTGAAATGGTGCTCTTTATGGTTGATCAATTTCAAAAGCTAATTTTTGAATTCTCAACAATATGCCACTGGCACTCCTTTCTCATTTATCCCAGTATGTAATTAGGCAATGAAGACCAGTTTTAATACGAGGTGGATATGCTGCCATTACTAGTCATAAATATATGACAAAGCCACATAAAAAGGAGTTTTTTGTTGTTACTTTAATTTCGAGTATAATTAAAAGCAGATTATTATCTAGCAATCATATTTTTGCAATCATATTTATTGGAAACACTCAATATACTAAACTAGATTGGGATAAGAGCTTTCATCTCTTCTTTGAGAAACATGTGATAAGGTAGAAAAACAATGTAAGCTGACATGAATGCAGCTATTCTTACCCTTTTCCCCCAGTACTGCCTCATATCCAATGGCCCTCCCCCTTGAGTCAGGTAAGACCTCTTAAGCTTCATCTTAATGCTGATATTCTGTGGCTTTATAATGAAATAACCCTGAAAAATGAGTTTGAAATGCTAGAAAACCTATTGCATGTAGATTTATTTTTAAGGTCAGTTTAAACATATATCCTCTGGATTATGCTTACGGATTCTGAAGATTCGTTCCCATTCTAGTTTTTTGTTTTTTTTTTTTTTAATTTTTCTCACATATACTAGGCTACATTCTCTATTATTTTATTATGTGAGCTCACAGAATGGAACTCATTCCCATTTATGTTGTTTCAGTGAATGTTTCAATCTCAGGAATAAACAAATCTCTGGGATTTTTGCTCATATAATGGCATAAAGCCAGGTTTACAGCTTTGCTGAGGAGCTTACACATGGCCTTTGTCTATGTGCAAATGAGCAGAGAAGCTTTTCAGAAAACCAATCATTTTCACAGACTGCAACTTCCAATATTTCATAACAAATCTTAAGTAATGGTTCAAAATGCATGCTGATCTTGATGACATATGCAAAGATGAGTAAAATCAATTTTAGCACTACAGGTGTGGTTTGCAGTTTCAGATCAGTAGCTGGTGCAGCAAGCAAACGTGGCTTTTTGCAAATTTTCTGCTCTGAGCTCAGCATTTGCAATTTAACCGTGTAGTTTCAAGAGATGTTCATAAAAAGTCAAAGAAAGAACTTTAGAGATAAACAGAAAAGAAATAATGTGTGTTCGATCAAAAAAGTTAACTTGGTTTTCAGCTGTGAAGATTAAAATCCCCAGTAAGGACTGAAATACACCTGTGGTTCTGACTTGAAAATGCATGATGCGCTTACATGTTTTATCAATATTTATATTTACATATTGATGGTGACTGAAATGAAGTCCTTATTAGAAATAATATAATGCAATTCAACAAATATTTCTGAGTACTTTGTATTATTCTCCAGATACTGTGCTAAGCATATAAAGATGATTGACAAGGTGCCTGCTTTTAAAAAGTTAATGGTTAAGAGTGAAGTGGAAGATAGACATAATCACACAAACAGATGCTGTGTGTGTGCAACACATGCAAGTATGTATGTATGTATATCTGTATATATATATATTTATAAAACAAAGCACAGAAAGTATGCTAATAAAATGAACTGGAAACCTTAAAAAAAAA
Source organism: Potos flavus (assembly GCA_028534135.1). Taxonomy (NCBI): domain Eukaryota; kingdom Metazoa; phylum Chordata; class Mammalia; order Carnivora; family Procyonidae; genus Potos; species Potos flavus. Next base: position 83,490,290 of record CM052886.1, on the reverse strand, counting down.
AAAAAAAAAAGGAAAGTGGAGAGTCAAAGTTGATAACCTGAATAAAACTTTGCTCTTTTATAGGCTACAACTGACAATTCTACCCTTCTTGAAAATTTTCTTTTCTTACTTTTAAAGCAGCATGACTCACTGGCTACTCCTTTCAGACTCCTTTCCCATCTATATTACTTCTATACATAGTGTAAATGTTGGAGAACTTCAGAGTGAATCCTAGTGTGCCTTCTCCCATCCTTGGTTTTAATTGCCATCCATAGTCTGATGACTCCTAAAGTTTTGTCTCCATGCTAGTCTTCTCCTGTTAGACCCAGATTGGTGTATCCTACTGTCTACTTGACAGCTTCACATGGTGGTTATATTAGCATCCCAAGTTATTAAAAATATTAATTTGAAAAAATTCCTTCCCCTTGGCAGCCAACGTGGTTATGCCCAAATTTCCCTATTCTCAGAGAATATTGCTAGCACTCACCATGTCTACAAACCCCAAACTGTAGAAGTAATCATTGATCTCTCCTTTCCTCTATTCCTCAAATCCAGCTTAGCATCAAATGTGGTAGTTTTTCTAACCAGAATATAATTTCCACTCACCTTAACTGCCCTTGCCACTATCAGTGTTTCAGCTAAATCATCAATTCACCAAAACCTTGTTTGTTTTTAATAAACAAATTGGTATAAAATCAATTGTCTAAAAACCAATTCATAAAAATGCAAGTTCCCTCAAACACATCTATATTAAATATTTATATAGTTTTCAGCATATTGTGGAGGCATGGATGATTTAATGAGATTTTCAGGATTTTAAAATAATCTTTAAGATGAGTTGATTCATAATAGTCTTAATATTGTTAAATATTACTTACTAGTTGTTTTGCAGTGAATTTTTTGGTGAAATTTATTTAAATGTCTGTTTTAAGAGTGATTCACATTTTAGTCCTTAAATTCTCAAATATTAACTTGTTTGAGTTTATTGATGAATTTGTGACTCTAAATTTATTGGAAGATAGAAACTCACTCATTTAAAGTACCAATATTTAATATATGCCCCAAACTTGTCACTGAAAATGCATAAGACAGTCTCATTTCCAACCAGGGAATAGTAAAACAATCAGGAATACACTAGATTTTGGCTTGCCAGAGTGAAATTACTCAATAAATTTAAAATAAACTGAATTAAAACTTAAATTCCTTGACTAAAACATTTTAGAAATTTTCAAAGTTTATTAAAACCATCCATTTGTCAAAATATTTCTAAACTTTATGAATAAATAACATCTTCCAGTAAATCGGTAAATTTGGCAAATTTACCACTCAGCATATTGATCATTCAGCATATTTATGAATTATTTGTAGAGATTCAAGAATTTTGCAATTGATGCATATTTTCTCTTGGACAAACTGAACTAAATTAATTAATTCATTGTATCTTAATTGGGATATTAAAAATCTTTCTAACTAGTCTTCCTCTTTTTGTTCTTGTGCATCCTATCAATCTTCTCCATTCCTAGCAGCCAGAAAACCATTTCACTTTGAAATGCTATGATGAGGGGCGCCTGGGTGACTCAGAGGGTTAAAGCCTCTGCCTTCAGCTCAGGTCATGATCTCAGGGTCCTGGGATCGAGCCCCGCATTGGGCTCTCTGCTAGGCAGGGAGCCTGCTTCCCCCTCTCTCTCTGCCTGCCTCTCTGCCTACTTGTGATCTCTCTCTCTGTCAAATAAATAAATAAAATCTTTAAAAAAAAAAAGAAATGCTATGATGATCATATTACTGCCTATTTAGAGTCTATTAATGGAGTCCCAATTTACACAGTAAAATCTAATCTGCCTGGCAGAAGCCTAAAATCCCCCTAGTGATCTGACTCCTGACTAGGTCTCCAACTTCTTCTCAGGCCACTCTTTTCCTGTTTAACCACACTTCAACCACCTGGAGCTCTATTTGAATCAAGAAAAGAAAAAATGCTTTCTCTTTAGGGTCCTTGTATTATTCTTTCTGCAAGAATTTTTTTTTTCCTGGTCTTTACTCAGCTGGCCCCTTTTAATCTAAAATATGACTCCCTTCAATAGTCATTGCCTAACCTTGTATCTGTGAAAAACTGTCTCTATTATTTTCTATCATAGCAATTTATTCTTTTCCTTTCTAATTCTACTTCCTTCTAGATTTCCTTTCTTTTTGTATTAGGTGATGCCCTTATTGTCTATTGAACTCCCTAGAATATAAATTTCATGAGGAAAAGGATATGTCTGTCTAATTCAACATTGCATCACCACTGGGCCTAGCACATGGTAAATGTCCCCTGCAAAACAATAATATGAGACTGGGGCAATAAAAATAAATGGACATGGATTATTTAACAGAAAAAATAATGGAATCTGGAATATATCATATCAAACCAATATGTTCAATATCGAGATAAAAATTCCTCACAGATTATTAAGTGAATGATTTGTTAAGGATTACAAAAATAATACTGAACTACCATCCCCGCTAAAAGGCATCATGTAAAAATTAAATTGACTTACTCTATCCTGATTGGGTCTTTAGACTAATAGATGAAGTTGGCTGCTCTATAAATGGTATGTTTTTATTTTAGTTTACATTCAACAAAATTTTCATAGTATTATCGATAAGGTGGAGAAATAGACACCAGATTATGTTATAAGCATGCGACTAATGGTTATTTGAGCAATTGTCTCAAAAAAATGAGTATTTATCAATTAAATGTTGTCAATCTGGAGAAACTGCTCTAAGGCTATGCCATAGGATTACATATTAGCTTTATTCTACCTAACTTGTTTAAAAGTCAAGATATTTCTAAATATATATAAAGCATTCAGTCAATGTTACAAAGCAGGAAGGATTGTTAAAATATCTGATGACGGGATCAGAATAAAAGTATATGAAATTAGGCTAGATTATTGAGCTAAAAGAAGGCAGATAAGGTTTATTAAGAATAAATATAGGGGCTCCTGGGTGGCTCAGTAGGTTCAGTGTCTGCCTTGGGAGCCCTGCATCAGGCTGTCCGCTCAGCGGGGAACCTTCTTCACATGCTGCTCTGCCTATTTATGCGCACGTGCTCTCTCTCTCTTTGTCAAATAAATAAAATCTTTTTTAAAAAGAATATAAAATTTTGTATTTACATTTTCAATTTAAAAACAGAGATATTGGAGGCGCCTGGGTGGCTCAGTGGGTTAAAACCTCTGCCTTTGGCTCAGGTCATGATCTCAGGGTCCTGGGATCGAGCCCCACATCGGGCTCTCTGCTCAGCAGGGAGCCTGCTTCCCCCTCTCTCTCTGCCTGCCTCTCTGCCTACTTGTGATCTCTCTCTCTGTCAAATAAATAAATAAAATCTTTAAAAAAAAAAAAAAAACAGATATTAGTTCTTTGGGAGTGGCAGGTAGGATCCTTCAGTGGAACTCAAGCTTAACCAAAAGTCACCCTCGTGTGTGTGTGTGTGTGTGTGTGTGTGTGTGTGTATGTTTTGTTTTTGTTTTTTTAAGATTTTTTATTTTAGGAGGCTGGGGCAGAAGGCGAGAATCTTCAAGCAGACTCCCCACTGAGCATGGAGCCTGAGGTGGGGTTTGAGCCTAACACTGGGCTGGACCCCATGACCCATGATCATGACCTGAGCTAAAACAAAGAGCCCCACACTTAACCAACTGAGCCACCCAGGTGCCCCGCCTTCTTGTGGTTTAAAGATGAAAGTGGAATTTGGAAAAAAAAAAAAGTTCTATTAATAGAAACATATTGGGGCACCTGGGTGGCTCAGTGGGTTAAGCCTCTGCCTTTGGCTCAGGTCATGATCTCAGGGTCCTGGGATCGAGCCCCACATCGGGCTCTCTGCTCAGCAGGGAGCCTGCTTCCCCTGCTTTCTCTGCCTGCCTCTCTGCCTACTTGTGATCTCTCTCTCTCTGTCAAATAAATAAATAAAATCTTAAAAAAAAAAATAGAAACATATTATCCAGACAGAGAGCGAGATTAGTTCCATTCTAATATTCACCAGTCTAATACTTAAGATATAGTAAATCTAATTCTGGGGCCCACATTTTGAATATGAAATTAAGAAACAAAAGTTTACCTAGACAGTAAAAATGCCTGGAAACTGTTATTTAAGCAAAAGTTACATAAAACTTTAAACTAAAGAGTAAGCAGGCATGTAATATAAAAAGAAGGATTGGAGGATTGATAATCTTTGTGTTTTTTTCAATAGTTAATTTTCCTGATTTTATTCTGGCTAAAAAGTACTTTTTAAAATGTTAAGCAAAGAAATAATATAAACAATAGTTCAATACAGAATGGGAGTCTTGTAATGATAAAAGCTGTCATTTTTAAGCACTTAGGTGCCATGCCCTATAAAAGATCACTCACATAGACTATCTTGGGAAAATGGATTTATTATCCTTATATAATTAGCAAATGAAGGCACAAAATAGTTAAATAATTTTTCTCAAAGTTCATATTTTAAGAAAGTAGAAATAGGGGCGCCTGGGTGGCTCAGTCGTTAAGTATCTGCCTTCAGCTCAGGTCATGATCTCAGGGTCCTGGGATCAAGCCCCACATCGGGCTCCCTGCTCCCTGCTTCTCCCTCTCCCCCTGCATGTGTTCCCTCTCTCACTCTCTCTCTCTCTATGTGTCAAATAAATAAATAAAATCTTAAAAAAAAAGAAAGTAGAAGTACTAGAATTTGAGCCCAAATCTGTTGAACCCATTAGTCCCTACTCTTTCCAATACAACAGGTTATTTTTACCAGCTTATTTACATTTTTTTGTATTTTATGTCCATTATAATGATTATGAATTACTCTGATGTAGAATGTGTTTAAGCTAAAACAATAAATATTCTGAATGCATTGAGTTATGTTGAGAACCTAGAAGTAAAAGTAGAAAATGGCTGGCTTGTAACAAAGGAAAAATTTTGAGGAAAAATAGTATTTTTCTCATAAAATTCTTACATTCATTCACCTCAATTTCGTACACTGATTTTAGTGACTAGGAGAATATTTTCTGTCTCTAAAGTAAAACAAATATGGTCTTATGTACTTGGCAGAAAATAGTTTAAACTTTAGAATACATGACATCCTCAGAAATCCATGAAATAGGCCTCTACGACTGCTAAGTTAACAATTCACATTTGTGTTATTTTACAGCTTAAAACTTTTATAATTTTCTCCCATTTGAAAAAAAAAAAGAGGGAGAGAGAGACAGAGAGACAGAGAGACAGAGACAAACCAAGAAATAGACTCTTAACTATTGTGAACACACTGACCATTACCTGGGGGAGGCCGGAGGGGTGAAATAGGCCATGGGGATTAAAGTGCACTTTGTCTTGATGAATACCAGGTGATTAAAATAAAAACAAAAAAAAATTTTTTTCTCCCATTTCAATCTCACAAAATGCCTCTTCATTTTCCAGATAGCAGAGAATGAGAAAACTGAAGTGACATAATTGAGGCCACAGAGAAAGCAAGTGGTAAAATGAGACCACAGTCCAGTAGGCCCAAAATAGCAGAGACAGGGAAGCACATATAAAATAATACAAAATGCTATCCATAATAAAAGCAGCATTACTGACAGGAATTCATCAACAGCAACAGTATCAATGCTGAGATTCCGAGTCTAGGAGACAGTGCTCTGGTCTAGTTGAATATTCTCGAAATCCTGTGTGATCATGAACTCAGAATCTGTATCATTTTAAAGACCATCTTTATTTTACTTAAGTTTTTATTTTGCTCGTAGTTATAATCTAGGAGAAGAAATAGAACTTTACCAAGTTTCTGCCTGGAGGAAATTCTGTAACTGTTTTTTTATATAGATTGGTTTTGTTACAGAAAAATTGAGCTAATTTATCACCAAGGTCATAGTGAAGACACATTTTTTATAGAAGCATGGTTTAAAACTTTAAATGAATATGATTTTACATAACAAATATCCTAACGAATGCTGTTTCTTATGGCAGCTTCTAGAGTTAAAATCAATCAATAATCCTTGACAATATACATACCAATTGTTTTCAAAATTCCAGGAAAACCCTTTGCCCTAATTAACAAATGGGCTTAGACAGAAACTCAAATTTATGATGCTAACATACAAAATACATTTAAATTTAACTTAAATTTTAAGGTAATCTATAAATATTTGCTAACTTCTTTCTTAACAGTTCTTCAGCAGAATAAACTGTCTAGCTTATGGGTTGTCCTCTCAAATTACCTATATCAAAAGGTCATGATCTCAGGGTCCTGGGATCAAGCCCCGCATCGGGCTCCCTGCTCCCTGCTTCTCCCTCTCCCCCTGCGTGTGTTCCCTTTCTCACTCTCTCTCTCTCTCTGTCAAATAAATAAATAAAATCTTAAAAAAAAAAAAAAAGAAAGTAGAAGTATTAGAATTTGAGCCCAAATCTGCTGAACCCATTAGTCCCTACTCTATCATTCTTTTAGGGTTTTTATTAACCAATAATGAAGTTATATTACCTAGTCATGACTAAATTAAAGAACACGGAGATTGTAATTTTGTCTCTCCACATCTAAAACTAACCTTGTAAATTTAATTCTAAGATATTTCTGGGGAGTGACTGAGCATAAGTTGGAAATAGATGTATTTGATAATAGATAAATGTCTTAGAAGATCATTTTTAAGGCTTTAATATGAATGTATATGTGCAAAGTATGCGAATATATAATTTCATATAATATTTAATTATTCTATCCAGACCAATCATATCATTGCTTAGCCTAAATTGATTTCCCCTATGTCCTCCTTGTTTATTCTCTCTATTCCCTACCAATTCTCTAAGAGAATCTTGTAAAAAATATTAATTTTGAATAGAAAAAAATAAATTAAATGATGATTCAAAATATTGAAATAAATTTATCCCCTTTCCTTTTGATTCTGTACTTCTCTTAAAAGGATCTTACTTTAATGAGTGTTTAATAATTGTTATTCAGTAATGTTAATAACTATAATGAGTCTGAAGTTCATCGAAGTGGAAACCACATCATAGCATAAGAGCATAAAACCTTTAATGGAGATGGAAAAATAAAAATTGATTATTGAATTTTACCATTTTGGCAAAATATTAAACAGCATGATATTCAGAAAATAGAGAACAAAATAAAGAATGCCAGCATGTTCTCAGAAAGCCTAGCTAACAAAATATGACACCAATGGAGCAAAATGCTCCCAGCCAAGCTAATAGCCCATAGAATAGTGGTAGTATGCAATTTGTAATTGGACTGTGAGGCCTACATTTTCACAGATGCTGCTAAATGTCAGTACTTCCACCATGTCACAATGAACAAAAGGGTAAGCCCTTAGATGAAACCAACAGCTGTGTCACCACTGAAACTCATCTTAGGTAAATAGTATGTCAGATTCATGAAGTATTAAAGCACATGCAGGAACAATGCCATTTGTTCAACTCCAAGAGCAGTAGGGATATTACGAGTCTAGGATCTGCCATTAACAAGGCAAGCCCCCATAAATCCTGAGCCAACCAAATCTTTGAGACATTCAATTCTGCTGCAGTCAAATAAAATCAGTGTAAAAATGGATTACAAAAAATGGATTACTACTCTATGCAAAACTGAGAACAACCAAAATCACAGTAGAAAGATGAAATTCTATGAGGACATGCCTAAGCATAATTTCAAGCAACAGGGCATAGCCAATGACTGCTGGGAAACCATAGCAACAGGCAGACCAAGCTGGCATGTTAGTAATATGAGATGGGATGGTTCTTGTAAATGGAGGAAGGCTAAGCTGTAAGCAGGATCAAGCCTGTAAACATAAAGGAAGCATACTTTCTCTCTTACAAAAAGAGATGTAGCCTTATTGGTAACAATATTCTAATAGATGTCAGCAACAACAGCACTGTCATTAAACGAGAATCACAATGGAGTATCCTATACCTTTGGAATTCACGTATCGAAAATAACAAGATAATTTTGGTAATTTGATCATTTCTCTCTCTTGGATGTCATTTGAGAAAAATATATGTAAATCTAAGCAATAATAAAGCATACTAGAACAAAACCCTAACATATACCATCTAAATTTAGTGACGAAGAATTTTATTTGGTAGTCTACATTTAGAAATTGAGGTTGTACAAAAAATGCTATAAGTGATAGCTTTTACAGATGGAACATGGAAATTCAAAATATTTAAATAGTCCTGTGTGTCAAAAATGAACATATCATTTTCCTAATATAAATCCTGAGAACACACGGAACATAGAAATCTGTGGAAATAGAAGCACTAGGATTCATTTTATATTTCTGCAAAGGAAAATACTTTCATTTTTTCCATGTCTACTATAAGGTATTTAATCTATAGCATAATGTAAAAAGAACTACTGACCACTAATAAGATATAAGGTAATCTCTATATTTCTTCCCATTATTACTGTCTTGAATATTTATAAAGCCGGACTACACATTTTCCTGCATGAATTAGCTATAAATCTCAAGTCATATTTTAGCCAAGTAAATACATCTTCAAGGAAAGACCTTTGAAGAAGAAAAAATGGGATTTTGAAGCCAAATTTTAAGTATGACTCCCTAGGTAGTATTTTATTTGAGACACTTTGTTGTGCTATCAGTATGCTAGAAAATCACATTGAATAATAGCATTTTTATGAATTGAGATTGGAAGCAGTTGGGTTCAGGTATTTCCAACAGGACAAAAGAAATTTTGTAAAAGCCTAAGTATTGTATGTGTAGTTTTAATCACATTGGTTTAAGAAAATCAATACTATAAAAATGGTTCCTAATAATTTAATAGACATATTCTTAATAACTTAATAAAAGTATTTCTTTACTTCCACCAATTCATATCAAATAAAATAAAGTGAACAGATTCTGGATTTTGCCCAAGATGGTGGAGGAGTGGGGGACTCCATTTCAGCCAGTCCTCTGAATTTAGCTAAAAATCTACCAAGCCACTCTGAACACCCACAAAATCAGCCTGAGATGTAAGATTATAAACATCTGGATCTTTACGGGGCACAGGATCATCAATCAAGAGGGTGCACCTTGCCTGGATTGTGGTTGACATTTTCATCTATACATCATCTATACATCAACCACAACTCAACAGAATGACTAGGAGGAGCAACTCCCAAAAAGAAAAGACCGAGAGACAATGGCCTCTCCCACAGAGCTAATAGATATGGATATAAGTAAGATGTCAGAAATAGACTTCAGGGTAGCAGTTATTAAGACAATTGTCAGGCTGGAGAAAACTATTAATGGCAACATAAATTCTCTAAGGGCAGAAATGAGAGCTGATCTGGCAGAACTTAAAAATGCTATCAATGAGATCCAATCTAATCTTGATACTCTAACAGCTAGGGTAAATGAGTCAGAAGAATAGATTAGTGATCTAGAAGACAAACCAATAGAAAAGAAGGAATAGGAGGAGGCCTGGAACAAACAGCTTAAAATCCATGAAAACAGAATTAGAGAAATAAATGATGCTATGAAATGTTCCAATGTCAGAATTATTGGGATCCCTGAGTGGCTGGAGAGAGGACTAGAAGATATATTTGTGCAAATCATAGCTGAGAACTTCCCTAATCTGGGGAATGAAACAAACATCCGTGCCCTAGAGGCAGAGAGGACCTTTCCCAAGATCAAGAAGATAAGACCAATGCCCCAGCATGTAATAGTAAAACTCACAAATCTTAGACCCAAGGAAACCATTTTAAGGGCAACTAGGGGAAGAGAGTCCTTATGTACAGTGGGAGGAACATCAGAATAATGTCAGACCTGTCCACAGAGACCTGGCAAGTCAGAAAGGGCTGGAAATACACAGTCAAGGTCCTAAATGAGAAGAACATGCAGCCTAGAGCTCTTTATCTGGCAAGGCTGTCATTTAGAATGGATGGAGAGATACGGAGCTTCCAGGACTGGCAGAGACTGAAAGAATATGTGACCACTAAGCCGGCCCTGCAAAAAATATTAAGGGGGGTTCTATAAAAGGAGAAAGACCTCAAGAGTGATATAGAACAGAAATATTCAGAGACAATCTATAGAAACAAGGACTTCACAGGCAACATGATGACAATAAAATCTTATCTTTCAATAAGCACTCTCAAAGTGAATGACCTAAATGCTTTCATAAAATGGCACAGGGTTGCAGATTGGATAAAAAGAAGAACCCATCCATATGCTATCGACAAGAGACTCATTTTGAATCTAAAGATACATCCAGACTGAAAGTGAAGGCAAAGAGAACCATCTTTCATGCCAACAGACCTCAAAAGAAAGCTGAGGTAGCAATTCTCATACCAGACAAATTTGATTTTAAGCTGAAGACTGTAGTTAGAGATACAGAAGGACACTATATAATTCTTAAAGGGTCTATCCAACAAGAGAATCCAACTATTGTGAATACTTATGCCCCCAACATGGGAGCAGCCAACTACATAAGCCAGCTGTTAACCAAAATAAAGAGATATACTGATAATAATATGTTAATAGTAGGAGACCTCAACACTCCACTCTCAGTAACAGACAGATCATCTAAGCAGAAAATCAACAAAGAAACAAGAGCTTTGAATAACACACCGGACCAGATGGACCTCATAGAGATATACAGAACATTCCACCCTAAAACAACAGAATACTCATTCTTCTCAAGTGCACATGGAACTTTCTCCAGAATAGACCACATACAGGGTCACAAATCAGGTCTCAACCATAACCAAAAGATTGAGATTATTCCCTACATATTCTCAGACCACAATGCTTTGAAACTGGAATTCAATAACAAGAAAAAGTTTGGAAGAAATTCAAACACTTGGAAGCTAAAGACCATAGTGCTCAAGAATGTTTGGGTCAACCAGGAAATCAAAGAAGAACTTAAACAATTCATGGAAACCAATGAGAACAATGACACATTTGTCCAAAACCTACGGGATATGGCAAAGTTGGTCCTAAGGGGGAAATACGTAGCCATCCAAGCCTCATTCAAAAAAATAGAAAAATCAGGGGCGCCTGGGTGGCTCTGTGGGTTAAAGCCTCTGCCTTCAGCTCAGGTCATGATCTCGGGGTCCTGGGACTGAGCCCCACATCGGGCTCTCTGCTCAGCAGGGAGCCTGCTTCCCCCTCTCTCTGCCTGCCTCTCTGCCTACTTGTGATCTCTCTGTCAAATAAATAAATAAAAAAATCTCTAAAAAAAAAATAGAAAAATCCCAAATACACAAACTATCTTTACACATTAAAGATCTGGAGAATCAACAACAAATTAAACTTAACCCACGCAGGAGAAGGGAAGTACTTATGAGAGCAGAGACCAATGAATTAGAAACCAGAATTACAGTAGAACACAACAATGAAACTAGCTGGCTCTTTGAAAGAATTAATAAGATTGATAAACCACTGCCCAGACTTATCCAAAAGAAAAAAAAAGGACCCAAATTAATAAAAATATGAATGAAAGGGGAGAGAACACAACTAACGTCAAGGAAATAAAAACAATTATCAGAAATTGTTATCAACAGCTATATGCCAATAAATTAAGCAACATGGAAGAAATGGATGCATTCCTGGAAACCTATAAACTACCAAGACTGAAACATGAAGAAATTGACAACCTGAATAGACCAATAACCAGTAACGAGATTGAAGCAGTGATCAAAAACCTCCCAAAAAACAAGAGTCCAGGGCCTGATGGATTCCCTGGGGAATTCTACCAAATATTCAAAGAAGAAATAATACCTATTCTCCTGAAGCTGCTTCAAAAAATAGAAACAGAAGGAAAACTTCCAGAGTCTTTCTATAAGGCCAGCATTGCCTTGATCCCAAAACCAGGCAAAGATCCCATCAAAAAGAATTTCAGACCAATATCCCTGATGAATATGGAAGCCAAGATTCTCAACAAGATCCTAGCTAAGAGGATCCAACAGTGCATTAAAAGAATTATCCATGACGACCAGGTGGGATTTATCCCTGGGATGCAAGGGTGGTTCAACATACACAAATCAATCAATGTGATAGAACACACAAATAAGAGGAGAGACAAGAACCACAAGGTCCTCTCAACTGATGCAGGAAAAGCATTTGACAAAATACAACATCCTTTCCTGATTAAAACTCTTCTGAGTATAGGAATAGAGGGAACATCCCTCAATTTCACAAAACCCATCTACGAAAAACCCACAGCGAATATTCATTCTAAGATCAGAAACATGACAAGGATGCCCACTCTTGTCACTATTGTTCAACATAGTACTAGAAGTCCTAGCAACAGTAATCAGACAACAAAAAGAAATAAAAGGTATTCAAATTGGCAAAGAAGAAGTCAAACTCTCTCTCTTCACAGATGACATGATAACTTTATGTGGAAAACCCAAAAGATTCCACTCCCGAATTACTAGAACTCACACAGCAATTCAGTAATGTGGCATGATACAAAAATAAATGCACAGAAATCAGTTGCTTTCTTATACACTAACAATGTAGCTGTAGAAAGAGAAATTAGAGAATTGATTCCATTTACAATAGCACCAAAAACCATAAGATACTTTGGAATAAACCTGACCAAAGAGGTAAAGGATCTATACTCTAGGAACTACAGAACACTCATGAAAGAAATTGAAGAAGACGCATAAAGATGGAAAAACATTCCGTGCTCATATATTGGAAAAATAAACATTATTAAAATGTCTATAGTGCTCAGAGCAATCTATACTTTCAGTGCCATCCTGATCAAAACACTAACAGCATTTTTCAAAGTGCTGGAACAAACAATCCTAAAATTTGTGGGGAACCAGAAAAGACCCCAAATCTCCAAGGAAACATTAAAAAGAAAAACAAAGCTGAGGGCATCACGTTGCCTGATTTTAAGCTATATTACAAAGCTGTGATCACCAAGGCAGCATGATACTGGCACAAAAACAGACACATAGACCAATGGAACAGAATAGAGAGCCCAGATATGGAACCTCAACTTTATGGTCAAATAATCTTCAAAAAAGCAGGAAAAATAACCAATGGAAAAAAGACAGACTCTTCAATAAATGGTGCTGGGAAAATTGGATGGCTATATTCAGAAGAATGAAACTTGACTATTCCTTTACACCATACATATAGATAAACTCAAAATGGATGAAAGACCTCAATGTGAGACAGGAATCCATCAAAAACCTAGAGGAGAACATAGGCAATAACCTCTTCAACATCAGCTACATCAACTTCTTTCAAGATATGTCTCCAAAGGCAAAGGAAACAAAAGTGAAAATGAACTTTTGGGACTTGATCAAGATAAAAAGCTTCTGCATAGCAAAAGAAATAGTCAACAAAACAAAGAGGCAACCCACAGAATGGGAGAAGATATTTGCAAGTGACACTACAGATAAAGGACTGGTATCCAAGACCAACTTAATACCCAAAATCAAGTCAAAAAATGGACAGAAGACATGAACAGACACTTCTCAAAATAAGACATACAAATGGCTAACAGACACATGAAAAATTTTTCATTATCATCAGCCATCAGGGAAATTCAAATAAAAACCACGTTGAGATACCACCTTATACAAGTTAGAATGGCAAAAATTGACAAGGCAACAAACAACAAGTGTTGGAGAGGTTGTGGAGAAAGGGGAAACCTCTTATACTGTTGGTAGGAATGCAAGTTGGCACAGCCACTTTGGAAAACAGTGTGGAGGTTCCTCAAAAAATTAAAAATAGAGCTACCCTATAATCCAGCAATTGCACTACTGGGTATTTACCCCAAAGATACAGATGTAGTGAAAAGAAGGGCCATATGCACCCCAATGTTCAAAGCAGCAATGTCCACAATAGCCAAACTGTGGAAAGAGCCAAGGTGCCCTTCACCAGATGAATGGATGAAGATGTGGCCCATATATACAATGGAATATTACCCAGCCATCAGAAAGGATGAATATCCAACTTTTGTATCAACATGGTTGGAACTGGAGGAGATTATGCTAAGTGAAATAAGTCAAGTAGGGAAAGTCAATTACCATATGGTTTCACTTACTTGTGGAACATAAGGAATAGCATGGAGGACATTAACAGAAGGAAGGGAAAAATGAAGGGGGTGGGGAATCAGAGGGAGAGATGAACCATGAGAGACTATGGACTCTGGGAAACAAACTCATGGTTTTAGAAGGGATGGGGGTGGGGAATCAGAGGGAGAGATGAACCATGAGAGACTATGGACTCTGGGAAACAAACTCATGGTTTTAGAAGGGATGGGGGTGGGGAGATGGGTGAGTCTGGTGATGGGTATTAAGGAGGGCACGGATTGCATAGAGTACTGGGTGTCATACACTAACAATGAATCATGGAACACTACATCAAAAACTAACGATGTACTGTATGGTGACTAACAAAACATAAAAAAATTTTTTTAAAAGTAAAATAAAATAAAGTGAACAAAATATAGACAAAGATATACTGCTGATAGTTCATAGCTTCTCTTTTACCAGTCTTCCTGGTGTTAATACACTGCTTTGATTTATATATTTCTCTTCTCCAACTAGCCTATCTAATGCCCAGAAGTTGGCTCCATTTTCACTTTTAGGACTGATACTAGTCATAATCAGTCATGTTAATACTTTCCTCCTTGCCAGGTACAGGGTTCCAACATTAAGCAAATCAGTACTTGACATTTTCCTGCTTAATGGTATTGGTCCAGAGGTGGACACATGACAAAATTTGGTCTTACCATACAAAAAAAACCCCAAAAAAGACCTTTTTTTCCAGATTAGCAAAGAAATTTATCTTCACAGGATGTGACTATCTTGTATATGTTCGTTAGATAGTTGAATAAGGGAGTCTTTTTTAATATCAAGGTTAAATATATTAAATTGAGAATCAATTGCTTATAGCCAACTGCTATGTTGAATAAGAAGAGTTTATAGAAAGGATTTGTAAGAGAAACTTTGTTTTATTTCTCCATATCTCTTTACTTACATACTGTGACTTTTCTAATCAATGTTAGGCAATAGGAAAGCCTACAGTTATTTAAGACCCAACACAGTCTTGAAACATTTATTGAAAATATACAGTCTCAATGATAATCAAAACTCTCATTTAGATTTAAGGATAAATTTACTCCTTTCTTCTGGTTGGCCCCTTGATGTGGGATAGAACAGTGTCATCCTATTTCTCTCTCCGTAAATATGGTTTCATCAGATCCAATCAGGAAAAGAGAATGGAGTTCGGTGGGAAGGAATGTTCTCACACAGATTGATAACTTTCTTAGATGAATCTGTTTGTCTGGGTCTGGCATAGTTAAAAACTAGCTAAAAACTAGTTAAATAGTTAAAAACTATTTTTTTTCTCTCATGGGTATTTTCAAAGATACTTCAGGACTCCCTCTGGTGATATCTGACTGCATAATAGGGTCAGAGGATGTGCATTTTCCTTGGATCCTTATTTTTAATAATTTCAATCTATTCTTTCTTAGCTTCCCATTTCTCTTCTGGCAACTTTCTTAGAGGATTTCAACTGGCCTCAGGTTATCTTTCCTTCCTGCATCACTCACCTCATCATCCATGGAAAATGCTCACATATTTTGTATGGGCAATTTCCAAAAGTCAGGCCAATTCCAATGAAGCAACAATTCTTCTTTCCTCACTTATTCAAGTAGTCAACCAAATCATCTTATACTTACAATCAGTCCCTGGATGAGAATCAAGTATGAGTACACTTGGCCTTACCAACTTCATCAAACATATAAAACTACTACACAGAACTAATGAAAAGTACTTCTCAGATTCAGGAAACTCAACAAAATCAATCAATAAAAATAAAAAGAAATACATATCTAGATACCTTACAGTGAAACTGTTATCTCTTTCATATGTTTGTCTCCTTTGTCTCAATATCCTATCCTCTATATGATTTCTTCAAATATAACTTTGAAATAACTAATTCTCTTTCTATGGTGTTTAATGAATAAAGTGTTTAAAAAATCAAGTTAGAGTGAAAGGTCCTCCTCTGGGGCCAGAATGGCCGAGTTAAATACTGAATTTTCTATTTGCTAATCATACAATCTTGGGGTAAATACTCAATTTTTCTGGTTTTAAACTTTCCCATTGTTTCTGGTGTCAGAAATGTATTCTTTCTTTTTCTGCCAGCTCACCTTTGCATAAATAGGTAGAATACATTGATTAATTGATTGATAGACAGATTGAAAGATAGAATTGGAAACTGACATTTAACTTTAGGCAGTGGGAAGACCTAAAGACATATAAGCAAATGAATAATATCATTAGAATCACATAGAAGAAACATTAATCTGCAAGCAGCATGTTGGCTGTATTGGTAAGTTGGACAGTATAGCTGGTGATCTCAATTAGAATTTAGTCTATGCTTAGGAATATTTAAAAATACAGAGAAGAGGTATTAGAAACATTGCTGATTAGAAAGGATGGAATTGGAAATGGGATGAGTCATTTACAGAATGTTGTAAAAATAATTGCATATCAGGTGTAAGGGATCAAATATTGCCATTTGGAACAAAAGAACCTAAGAAAGAAATGTGCTTAGTTGATCAGACTATGCTTGATGTCCCAAGATGATACCCAGGATGGTGTATCCAGGATGGCATTATTTATGTAGATTTGTAGCTCAGAATCAGATAAAATACACATAGAAATAATAGTTAACTCTGCTAAGAAAGAGAGTATCAAGAGAGAAAAGTAGTGGACAAATAGTACCCACATATGCCAAAAAAAATTTAATTAGGTAGAAGCTAGATATAAGCAGTGGCAGGAATGCCCAGAGGAACTGTCATACCTTGACCTGAAAGATTTTAGAGTCACAAGTCCTGGAGAGGGGAATGATAGAATAGGAAGTTAGTTAGACAGGGGCTGAAGGAGAAGATGGTGATAAATAGGTTACATATTAGAAGCTTGAGGACACAGCATCCTGATCTTGTGACTCCAAAGGCACTGAGGCTGACAAACCAAGAACCACAAGCTAAGTCTCTTCCACTTCTGCCCCAGCATAACCCCCTCTACTCATTTGCATTACAATGCCACCACCACTCCCACGGAGGAAGGCTACCATAATAAACCTTGTAGGGTCAAAAACTCCCCCTCCCAACCTGTAGGTTGACTGGAAGCAGCCTCCACTAGAAACCACCCTATCCAGGATGCAAGCTCCTCCTCCCCCCCCACCTCACATAAAAGGAATAAACTCCCCTCCCCCATAGCCTCAGGGCAGTTGCTCCCTCTGGGCCTGCCTGGTCTCCCACCTTGAGAGTGTAAATGTCCTTAACAAAACTGTTCTGGGGCGCCTGGGTGGCTCAGTGGGTTAAAGCCTCTGCCTTCAGCTCAGGTCATGATCTCAGGGTCCTGGGATGGAGCCCCACATTGGGCTCTCTGCTCAGCAGGGAGCCCGCTTCCCCTCTCTCTCTCTGCCTGCCTCTCTGCCTACTTGTGATCTCTCTCCTCTCTGTCAAATAAATAAATAAAATCTTTAAAAAAAAAAAAAAACTGTTCTCTTCTTTCACTCTGGGCACTGATCTCTGTTTATTGCATTGGCGCCAAGAGCTGTTTTCATGCTGACAATGATACTTATAATGTTACTGGGCCCATCACTTGTATGCACCCCTTCCAAGGCCATGGGGGGGGTCTCTAGGAATAGCTTCATGTGGTCATATGGTTTTGTAAAATTTGTGAAACTAACTTTTTTTTGTTTTTTGTTTTTTAATGTATGCACCATTATTTTTGTGCTTCGAGACACATGTTTATTGAGGACACAACTCTGCCACAGGGATGATAGGAACTATACCAAAAATAGCAACGTCAACAAGGCCCTTGAAGAGGCTAGAAGGGTACAAGTGTCCCCTCACCCACTGTACAAAAATAAACTCACGCCTATGGACCAGCAAAGACTGGCAGAGTGGCTCCTCAACAGGGACACCACTCTCTGCCAGACCTGAGACCCCGTTCTTTGATCCTCACCCCTGCCACTTTTTTTTTAATATATGTCATGTATTTTTTTTCAATTCAATTAGCCAACATATAGTACATACTTAGTTTCAGATGTAGTGTTCAGTTAATTTATCAGAAACTAACATTTTTTATTCTTTTTTTTAAAAAGACACCCCTTCCCCATAAAATATTTATCTATTTACTTAGTTTTCATTCTCTTGAAAGCAGAACCTGAAACGAAGACAAAGACAGGTCATTTATTTGAAAGAGGACCCCAGGAAGCATGAGAGAGGGAGTGGGAAAAGTTGGACAGAGAGGAAGGAAAAGCCTAAATATAAAGATGTATCATTAAGATTGCTGCTGTAAATAATTGGGCTCGGTGCCACGATGACTTGCAAGAAGCATAAAAATTATCTCCTAGAATTATCCACCTAAAAGCAAGAGGCCAGGGCATTTAGCCACCAGTTCCCATAACCCATTGGTAAATGAATGCCCACAGAGGTTAATTGTTGCTGAATTTCTGGGCCGCTCCCTGTTAAATAGCCAGTTCAGAGAATGCCCTGGGGCAGAATGCTGAAAGACATTATGCCCTTGAAGTGGGACACTGATAGCCAAGATGATTCTGAGGTTGCTCTGAACTGTCTATCAGAATGCACGTCTGAGTCAGAGTTGCGCCGAGGGCACTGGATGCTTTTATGAGAGACATCTGCTGCAATCCTATTGGTCAAAGCACAAACTTTGGAATGCCCTTATACAGGGTGCTCTAAGAGAAGGAGTGTAATAATAAAACGGGAAAGCTTAAATAGTATGAAGATAAGCAAAGAACTAAATCAAAGCAATATCAGAGAAGCAAAGAAAGGAAAGAATGTTAGAAAGAAGTCTGGTCAAACATTACATTTTACAGGGTGCTCAAGAATGATAGGCTTAAAAACTGCTATTGAATTGGGTTAATGAGAGAAGATAATTGACTTTACAGAAGAATTTCATTGAAAAAGTGGGTCAGAAAATCACATTAAAATCCATAATTACTTTCTTTTCGTGCATTTGTGATATAGCTGATCCTTTTCGTGAAAATCTTCTCACCTAAATACCTTTATTTTTCCGTAAGGGTTATATGACTTAATATATGTAAAGTGCTTAGGACTATGTCTGGCACATTGTGGGCTGTATGGAACCATTTTCTATTATTATTTTTATTATTTATAAGATCGTAAAGACATTGTAAATAATGTAATAAGAAGTCAAGTAGAGATCAATTTAAAGATTGTTAAGAAAAAAAAGATTATTAAGAAAATAGCAGGTTCTCTTCAAGTCAGGGAAGATTACTTCATAGTGATCTCAAGAGGGCCTGGAAGCTCAAAATCAAGGAAAAAAAAGATGATAGTGGGAGAAAACCAGGTTTAGGGAAGTGAGAAATCAAGAAGGTCCAGAAGAGGCTCAGAATTAGAACCACAGGAATAAGTAAAGGCTGCTTATAGTTGGTCAAAGTACAAATAGGGAAGTAGTTAAGAAGTGGGGCTATGGAGATTATTTTCAGAGAAGAATTGTAGAAACGGAGATATTAAAAGTAGAATAATTCTAATGTCCATAGACTATAGCTAGATATGTCCACATATCTTGATATTGATATTATATAGATATAGATATATTATTATATAGATATAGATATCTAGATATAGATATCTATATCTAGATCTAGATATCTAGATATAGATATCTATATCTATATAATAATATATCTATATCTATATAATATCTAGATCTAGATATATAGATATAGATATATATAGATATAGCTATTATATCCATAAGAATAGCTAGACCTGATGAAAACCAAGTAGAGTGAACATTTCAGAATTAATATAATAACATAAAGTTATATTTTATAGCTTATAGAACCTCACTCTTCTCAAAATAATGCATACACACACAGACACATGCATGTGTGTGTATATATGCATATGCATGATATATATGTATATATACAAAATGAAGTATATATATGAGGCTATTCATCATCCTAAACTAGCAGGAAGCTAAAAGTTTGGAAAAATAATTAATAAGACAGATTTTTAGCTTATTATTCTACTAGAATTTCACTAATGATTGCTCCTTCAATCCTTTATTCTAATTAATAAAATATGGCAGTGATTTACAGATATCATTTTCCTATTACTAATTCCAATTACTATTTCTTATTCCTATTCCTATTACATATTCCTATTACTGAAATATTTTTCATATCCTCTTATAAAATCAAAAAATACAAAGTATCTCAATGCCTATGACTAATAGGTTTTAACCAATGCTTATTTTTATATTAGCTTGTTAGTTTTCTGCTCATTCTGTTCACATGTATTGATGGCTTCATTTTTATAGTTTTAAATTTTCAAAGAGACCTCTCTCAGGTTTCTCTTTCATATACACACATTGGCTTTGTTGTACTTTCAAATAATGAGTTCCGATCTGTCACAACTTATCTCTTTTTGATCTTTTTTTTTTTTTTAAGATTTTATTTATTTGACAGAGAGAGAGATCACAAGTAGGCAGAGAGGCAGGCAGAGAGAGAGGGGGAAGCAGGCTCCCTGCTGAGCAGAGAGCCCTATGCGGGGCTCGATCCCAGGACCCTAAGATCATGACCTGAGCTGAAGGCAGAGGCTTCAACCCACTGAGCTACCAGGCGTCCCCTCTTTTTGATCTTTACAGTAGTCATTTCCATACATTCTAGCTGGGTCTGCTTAAGAAATATACGCTACTTTTTTTCCATTGGTAGGCAAATATCAGAATATTTAAGATGTCTCTAATTTTACTACACAAAATATTTTTGAGACTGTAAGCATCGGTCACTTCTTTCATTAGGACAGAACATTATACTGAAAGATACATTCACCTAAATGCCTTCACGTTTTCTCAAAAGATTATTTCAAAGTGTAATTGTTTTATACGAAAGAGTGAACACTCATATGTTACCATGGTATTGACTGTTGCAAATCAATATGAATATACTCTTACTATCCAAGCAGGAATATAGAGAAAAAGCACATTATGGTCCCATGTGGGTAACAATTCCAGGATGAATCTTTACTGTGGAAGATTAATTTCATATGAGGAGCAGTCTTCTTTGAATTAGTATATGAATCAACTAGTTACTATCTTCTACTAATGCAGAATATTTTATGGAAATACCTCTTCCATGAACTTTGAGCATAAATTATCAAAATGAAGGGTAGAGAGACATCTATTTTATTTCACTAGAAGAAGAAGAAAATGAATCTTTCTTACCATTTAGGGAAATTTTTAACACAATGTTGTAAAGCCCTTTTTGAAAAGCTATGGAACTTACTCTATTTTTTTTCTCAAATTAGTAGCAAAATAAGAAACTGCACTGATAAGAAAATACTTTTCAACTTTAAGATGCAATGAGATGACCATTGTTTAATGGCTGTGTAAGAAGGCAACTCAACATTCACTTTTTAATAAGGTTGTAATTTGAATTCAGTGAAATTACTGTTGGTAAAGGTCCTCATCTAATTAAACACAAACAAATGTATCTTAATTCATGTCCCCAAAGAGGTAATCCCTTTATATTACAGCCAAGTTCAGTGCTTCCAAAGGATTTAAATAACCGAGAAAGGTGCTTAATCAAAAACAGATACTTATTTCAATTAACTTTCTGTTAAACATGAATGATGCTTCATTTCCCATGTTCTGTGCTATAAATGGTGACAATTACTTTATTCATTCGTTTGTAGTCAGCCAATAAATATTGAATAACCACTACATGCATAGAACTATTCAGAACTTTGGAGGTTAAAAAAACTTTCCAATAATCAAAGAACATAAAACCTAATAGAAAATACATTCATATACATATATGTAAGTAACCAAAATAAAACATAGTAAATTTTAAATTGAGGATTCTACTCCAAAATAAAAAAAAATTACAACTTATGCCTTTCTTTTCTTCATCATCTCTATAATACACTTTAATGGAACTTTAATTTTTGAAATTCTATTTGATCTGTTCTTGATGATATCGACTCCTAATGACAGTGATGGTGGTAGTGATGATGGTGATGATATTAGCTAACAGTTATTGGACATTATGTGCCAGTCACTGCCCTAAGTAACCAAAGTGTATTCTCTCAGTAAATCCTCACAACATCCTTATCAATTAGATGCTATTATTATATTCACCATTCATAGAGAGGAAACCTGAAGGACACAGTGGTTAAGTAACCTGCCCAAGTTCACATAGCTAGTATGGGCAGAGCTTGGAAGCAAAATTAAACTATCTGGTTCTAGAGCTTAGATTGTCAACCATCACACAAGACTGTATCTTAAATCATCATTATATATACCATAAAATATTACAATATATGTTCTGTAATAGAGAAATAATAACGCTACACAAAATTATAAAAAATATTTTTATTCTAAGGTCACATCTTCAACTGGTTCCATGTAATTATTCCTAGCCCCTCTAAATTCTTGAGTAATTCTTTCTGCTCTACCTGCTGTGTGACCTTAGAAAAATTAAGATTTAAAGAATTTAGGAACTTTTCCAATCTATAAAATGGAGCTACCAAAACAATTGTCCTACCTAAGCTCAAATGTCCTACCTAAGAAACTACCTACCTAAGTTTGTAGAACCTCCTTTATCGGATCAACAGTCTTCCTTAAATTTTGTTCCTCTCCAGGAGTGGACAGCTGATGCTAGTTTTGGGGCCTTGCCAGCCTGGTGGTACAAAGCAGGGGGAAGTGCTCTGATCCTGCCTCAGTCTGAAGCAGATGGTGTGTCCATGTGTCTTCATGGTGGGACTTTGTTTTTGTTTTTGTTTTTAAAGTTTATTTATTTATTTCCTTATTTACTTACTTAGAGTGCATGAGTGGAAGTAGGGCCACAGGGAGAGGGGGAGAATCAAGCTCAAGCAGACTCCAGACTGAGCATGGAACCCCATGTGGGGCATGATCTGACAACTCTGAGATCATGACCTGAGTTGAAATCATGAGAGGACGCTTAACTGACTGAGCTACCCAGGTGGCCCCATGGGGCTTTGAAATAATATTGTCCATCCTCCAGGGGAAGAAAATTTCAAATGGTCTAGGCTCAGGACTATTTCCTGTCCCTTTCTCAAAGGTAGAGGGATTTTTCATATTCCCCTCTTTCAGTCACAAAGGGTCTTCACAGTGTTTTAGGGTCAGTAGAGAGTTTGCTTCCCTTCCCCCAAAAGACGAAGGCTTTTGTTCTGTAGGAAATAAGGAACCAAGTGAAGTTTCCTAATTTTCCCAAGGTGGTGAACACTCTCTTACTCCAAATCTGCAAAATTGAGGCAGTTTATTGGGTCAACAACCCTACTCTCACTTTGTTCATGAGTATTCAGTGAAGTTCTTTGGAGAAGTGCCAATGAATGAATGCAAACATCCTTTGTGTCTGCAGTTCTTAAGGCTTCTAAACTCTCACATTAGCCCACACAGAACCTTCAGCATTCATTAAAAGTTTTAATTGAATTATTTTTCCCACTTGTATGGAAAGTTTATTTTCCTCCCGTGTTTTGCCCTATATAAGTCAGCACTCGCACCACACTCCTACTTGAAAGTGCTGCCTGTCCTTGCGTTACACACTGGTTAGTTTCTCTACAATCTGATCTCTGATGGTTTGAAAAGTTATACTTTTTGTAGATTATGTGTTGTCTATATGCTCAGCAGAAACCAGAAGTCTTACATTTTGATATACATTATTATTTGTTATTTAACCTTTATTAAAGCTTTGAATCTTGTATGTTACTACATCTCTATTATGTATATAAGTAAAACGAGTTGCAGAGAATTTAAATCCTTGCCCGATATCATTTAACTACTAAATGAAAAAACCAGTTCTCTTGGCTTCAAGATCAATTTGTTGTATACAGTTGACTATGCCATAGATCAGAAATGCTACAAAGATGAAAAAAAAAAAAATTCAGTAGTATTCTTCTATAATCCAGGGTGTCACCTGGGTGCTTTGTAACTCGATGGAATTTCAAAAAGAGAATATGTCAGTGTTCCTCCCACATTATGCTAGGGACAATGAAAAATTATGCTAAGCAAAAAAAGCCAGGCACAAATGAATATATACTGTATAACTGCATTTACATAAAGTTCTAGAATAAGGAAACTAAGCTCTGGTGATAGAAATAAGAATGTTAGTAGCTTCTGAAAGGGGGAGGTAGGTGGAAATTGTCCCAAAATTGGCACAATTAAACTTTATTCCGTAATAAGTTCCTTTATATTGACTTTGGAGGTGGTTAAATGGTATATGTTTTAAAAACTCATAGTACTGTACATTTAAAATCTGTTTATTTTATTATATCTAAATTATATTTCAATAAATCTCAGCTATAACCAAATAAAAAGGAAGCTGAAGTTAAATTCATTAATTTAGAAATTTTCTGAGTTCAATGGGAAGTTTTACTTGTATAAGTGATACTTATAATTTTAAAATATTTTAATGTGCATTATTTCATTTAATCGTTACTATATTGGGAAGTGTGTATTATTATCATGTCCCTTTTATACACGGGCCTGCCTGCAAGTTTGGATCTGTTGAAAGAGTTGGTTACATCATGAGTTAGAAATGTTAAAAGTAAAATAAATGCAATAATATCTTTCTGTAACCCACAGCATCATATGCATCATCTTGCAACTGTACATGGGAGGAAAAGAGAATAGAGCCACTTTTTTCCATATTACGAAGGCAACAATGAAGCTCCCATCTTTTCATCATGGAAACTTCCACACCCTAAATAAAAATGGAAATGTTATTCTAAAGTAAATGTCTTCAATTATAATATATTATTATCGTTTCCCTTTTCAAGTCAATTGACGAGAACGTTTTTGGCCAAATTGACTGGCGTTTCAGGACATGCCGACAATGGGCCCATCCTGTTACTAGGTTAACTAAAAATAGTTAAGTCGATTGTTACTGTCTTCGTTTGAATACCACATGTTATCAGCATGTCTGAATATTTTGATAGGACTATTTTCACACAAATTATAATGAAAAAAATGGGACACATAATTATCCAAATAAAACATAGCATCAACAAAATAGGAACCATCTTAAAATAAATATGGCTATCACACAGGTCAGGCAAAGCGTCACAAAAATTGATTCCATGTATACTATAATAACAGTACATAATATAGCTTAGTCCTCACCCTCCATTAAGACAGGTTGTTATTGCTTATTATGTTCCCTTTGATTCAATGTTCACATGAAGCCCCGAGCCTTACAAATGAACTTAAGTTCAAATATGGTAATGGCAGTCTATTTGTAATTTCAAAGGTACAGGACCACATCCAAATAGCTACTTATCAACTGGCACACAGATTTAATAATCCAACAGGAGTCACTATCAGTAAGTATTTTACAAGCCTTACACTCTTCCCTGTCTACTCAGTGGTCTCTCTGCACAGAGATGTTGCCTAATGATGGAAATGACTAACATGGTTTGAACTTCAAAGGTTGAGTCATAATATGCCTCAAGGATGGTCAGATAATTTAGGTCAAATTGAGTTTTCTCATCTCCAATTGCTACACACACTAGTCCTGGCTCCCTACTGTTGCTATTTTCCTAGTTATCATTTGCTCAAAATGTACTTGCTTTTGCCATTTGCTCTTGTCTCTGCCTGCCGGGCTTGTGATTGGCTCCAGGAAGGCAAAGCCAAGTGGATGTGAGCATTTGTTTAGTGTCAGAATATTGACTACCTCCCAGGACATCATTATTTCAGGATTTCCCTAGCATTTGGTGCTGATTATAGTGTCTGGAGCCACTAGTGAATTATTTTCAGAAGAACCGTATGGCTTCATTGTCAAAGTAAGGTTTTATTCTATAATTGGAAGGTACACTTAAAAAAATTGCAGGGCTGAAACAAATGGCCAAGTAGTTGCCAATTTTCTCTCTGATGACATTTCTTATATTTTATTAACTTAAAAAATCCGTCTTCTCTTCTGACCATGCAGTATAAAAAGAGAGAAGGGAAATAAGGGTGGTTGTAACTCATGAGATCACAAAGTTGGTACTCACTCTCCTTGGTCAGACAGCAGAGAGCCAGGGCTCACTGAAGCCTCAAAGCCACTCACTTTTGGTTTAGTATTTGGTAACAGCACCCTAAATCAGAATCGTCTTCCTCTGTCTTGAGTTTCTTGATTTCTATTTTTGCCTTCTCATTAATCTGTGCAGTGCTGTGAGTACCAATGAGTTAGTAAATCAAATGATAACGTCCCTTTCTGATTTGCCAGCTTACACTGTTACTTCTAAGAGACTAGGGTTTGGAGTTCTATATATAACTTGAATTACTTATTAAATTAAACAAAAAATTCTGAAGTCTCTATGAGCAGGATGTATTTTTTCTTGATTTTTTTTTTTTTTGGAGACTTTATAAGCAGATACTACAGGCCATAAGTCACAATGACAAAACAGAAATAGAGTTGTCCTAAAAGAGAGAACCACCCATGCAAATGAAACGTGACCTTAGATTGTGTTTAAGTCTTAGTTCTTGCTCTATGCAATACATAATGAATGTATCTACTAGCATCCATTTTGCCTTTGTTTTTGATGATGAGTACTTCATATAGGTGCTTCCATAATGAAATCAACATGTGATTTTTAAATCTTTTTTGAAAACATTTGTTCAAAAGTCAGTATTATGTTTTCCAAATCTGATTCCTAGATCTGTGTTTGACTACAACCTTGAGAAGTATTTGCTCTTTCCATTTCACCCCATGTCCCTTCCATGCTATAAAGGCAATTATGACATATAAGAAAAGGTATTGATCTTAAAGTGGACTTACTTTCAAGTTCCATGCCAGGAGTTACTAGCTATGTGATCTGAAATAAGGTGAATAACAATTTGTGTTTCTCAGTTTCTTCTTTACAAAATGGGGAAACCATTCACCTAACAAGGTTGTTTGGGGTTGGAATGTTGTGAGACAATGTGCTCTGTCATTAATTATATATCAGATAAAGATAAGGTCCTCTATAATAGAATTCAACTTATAAATAAAATACTCTCATTGCAATGCAGCTTTAGGTACCTATTCTTTGCAACTGTAGGAATGTGATTGATAATAATACAGCATATATTATGATTATAGATTTTCCTTTCTAACAAACATAAATCTGCCTTAATGCTCAAATCTCTGTTCTTACTGTCTTTTTTCATGCACAGTGATAATTAGAGTACTGAAAATTCCCAGAATTCCGAGTGTTGACAAAGATCCCATGCAGTCATCATGAGAGAATTTCATCTCCAGCTTTGCCTTTCTCAGCAGTAAGCCATCAGTTCA
Source organism: Potos flavus (assembly GCA_028534135.1). Classification (NCBI taxonomy): domain Eukaryota; kingdom Metazoa; phylum Chordata; class Mammalia; order Carnivora; family Procyonidae; genus Potos; species Potos flavus. The sequence goes on along the minus strand of CM052886.1, from coordinate 83,463,057 downwards.
GGGAGCAGAGCTGACAGTAATTTAAGATGGTGTCACGTCTCTGGTGCCACTTTTTGGAAAATTATAGGATGTTGTGTTCCATTTGTGTCAAATTTGGTGCTAAGAGATGGCAGAAATGCTAGTGTTGCTACCAGAAAACCACTTTTGTGGTCTGTGACAATGAGAAAACCAGCCATGTTCCTTAGAGGAATAGGTGTGCTGATGACAATCTGTCAGTCTGAGAAGTTCAGAAAGTACCTCAAAACTAAAAAGGCTGTTTTCCTTCATTCTGATTTAAACTTCTGAATACTTTCCCTTTGCTTAACTGCTGATGTGATTTATTCAAGAGTTACAATAGATGAAAAAACTTTTTAATTTACTATACCTAAGTATTTCTAATTGGATGGTTACAACCACTAAAATATTCACATGGAGAGCAATCATTTTAAGAGCCATCACAGGAAGCAATTGTAAGATGCCTATATTTTGTGTAATTATATAGCTCATTCTTTGTCTTTCTCGAGAGAATTTTGTATGAGATAATAACTTCAGAAAATGATATTAATATATCTGATGCCAGAGCTATTACCAATCCTAATTTGCACCTTTCATGCTACTTTAAATATTTTATTTATGCCGAAATGTCAACTATGCAACTGAAAATGGCCTAAAAGGAACATTAGCCATCCATCTCTGCGTAGAATGTACCCATATCATCCCTGACAATATAAAATGCTCTAAGATACAGGTTTGCATACATTTTGTGTTTATAGATGATTGCAGAGGATCAAAAAACCCATAGATAACTTACCCTATTTTCATAAATCTCTATCACAGAGGTATGCTTACAAAAGTGGTTGTGAGGTACTGATTAAGATCTATATTTTAGGTGGATGCAGGAGCATGACTAATGCAAATAATGCTGTCATTAAAGTGCAGTTACAGAAAAGTTGCTAACTGCTCCAGAGTCAGAAGAATACCTGGATCTTCATATAAAATTCTCATGCTCCCTGGTATTACAGGAAGGTCAGACTCTTTTAGTGAACTAATCAAGAGATACAATAAGTAGACCAGGAGTGAGAAAGTATGGTCTTTATATGAATGAAGTTATGCAGCAACAACCAATCCATCTCTTTTGTTTCCAACTTCTTCACCAGGAAGTACCTAAAACATGTTTTCCTAAGCTCCAATAAATGATGCTCTCTTATCAGAAAATTGCTAAGTCACTAAAACAGCTCAGTTTCTGCTGCTATGAGGGCACAGAAGGAGCAGAAGAGAGGAGGCAGAGCTGAAATTAGAGCCTAGATTTTCCTCACTTAACATAGCAATGGTAAGGGCCTTCCCATGGGTCCATGACATACTTTGGATGGTTACAGCATCTTAGGTATTCTTGCCAATGCCTCCAAGAAGGCCACTTTCTGGGAGAGGACTCTAACTGCACAAGGCTATGAGGTAGATGGCCGTGGCATGGCTTGGAATTGGGAAGAAAAGGAGAAGGTTACGCTTCAAGGGGCTCTCCCATGCCAGGAGATCGTGTGTGGGTAAGATCTAACCAGCAAATGCATCACTAGGAGATGGCTTTAAAACACACAAAATATAGAAAGAACAAACAGCCGGTTGGTATTAGGCAGAGAAACAATAACGACTAGCAGCACCACCACACTGTCACCATCCTTGATAGGTGAAGCATGGGATTACTCACATTATCCTGTCCAATAAGGATAAGCACCTAAAGAAATGCCTTTACCCTCTGTCTTCCTTGTCCCAAGATGAGAGGAAGAGCATCAGGAAGACCATGGTATAAAAGGGCAGCCCACTCTTCTCTCTAACCTCCACAGTGGAACTCTCAGCCTAACATTGCCAGAAATGGAAACAAGGAATATTTTAACTCCTTTTTAAAAAATTTTTTAAAAATTTTATTTATTTATTTGATAGGAGAGAGAGATCACAAGTAGGCAGAGAGGCAGGCTTAGAGAGAGGGGGAAGCAGGCTCCCCACCGAGCAGAGCCTGATGCGGGGCTCGATCCCAGGACTCTGAGATCATGACCTGAGCTGAAGGCAGAGGCTTTAACCCACTGAGCCACCCAGGCACCCCATCTTTTTAAAATTTTCCAACACAATTCAATTTATTTACTGTTTTAGAACTTATAATTCCAAAGGCTTTACAATGTAGTATTTTCTAACTTGTTTGTTGGTATAATAGCTTTATTAGTTCAAATCAAGAGAGAGATCACATATTCTAACCCATCAGGATGATGCAAGATACTTAGCTCTTCTTTGGCGGTAGAACTCAGCAATTTGTTTCCTCTATATCTGCTGGGCATTTCCTAAATATTACAGTATTTGCCTCAAATATCTGTGTTTACTTGTCAATTTGTAAGATACCTGGTTTTTGATCTCTCACAGCCACGTTCCAGTCATTTATGAGAGCCTCTTCTGGACTCCAATCCCTCTTGTTTGGCCACATACATTCTCTTTGGAGCCTGCCATAGTCCCTTCATTCCAAGCTGTTCTGTCCCTTCACGTTATAAATCATACGGATGCTCTCATAATTACCTTGCTTTAACTTGTACTTATTTCTGGTGGGCTTTGCATCAAATGTGAAATTGAAGCATTTAAAGGAACAAGATCAAGTTTTAATTACTGAAATGAGACTCTCAATAACTGAAATAACTAAAATTTTATGGATTCAGACTAAGATATCATTAAGGGACATGCCAAACACAAGAAAGGGGTAGTTATAGAGAGCTCAGCAGGAACAGTTCACAGAAGAATAAAAGATAATTTTTTTCACTGAGACAAGATTCCTAATTTAAACTGGTAATATATTTTTAATATTTCCATTTGGAATTTTCAAAGATTTTACAAAAGCAAAATAATTATTGTGTCTTTTTGCATAAACTTAGAAAAAAAATTATTTTTGCAAATTTCTTTTTTTTTAACATTTGTTTGTTCATCAGACATTTTCAGAAAGCCTAGTTTATGTAAATATTCATATTAGTGATTGCGAGATATAATAAAATTGGTATTTTATGCCATGAGGTTTGGGGTAATTTGCAATGCAGCAAGCAATACTTTGTAATAATATTTTTGTTCATTTTATTTTCCAATGGATACCAGCCCTTTCCTCTGTCAAGTAGTTAGGGTAACAGCTGGTTCTTCCTCAATTCAAATTGAGCTGCGGTTGGGGTGGGTTCACCTGTGCTCAAGCCCAAACTTCCACCATCTTGTCAGGATATGGTACTGGTCTTACTAGCAGTACAGCTGGATTCTGTTGCGGTAGCAGTTTGAGATATTTTCTGTTTACCTTGTGTTTCCTTTCTGTCAGAGCCCTGGAATCTAACACCATGAGTTTATGTGGAACTATGCAATTACTCTGTTATCTAACGCCTCTTCCATGGTACTTTCTTGGTTAAACCTGTGTGTGTGTCTAAGGGAAAAATGGGTCATTTGATTTGCTTCTGCATTTGGGGTCTTCCTGATTTATTCCATTCTAGCTACCCTTACCTCATCTAATGCTCAGCTGATTTCTCTTTGTCCCTGCAAATATTGTCTATGTTAGGGCCACTCCTCAATTGATCTGTCCCAGCCCAAATGCCTGCTCCAGGTATGGAAGTTGTAGCCCCTGTTGCTTATGTAAGAAAGGCTTGTTTTTCTCTGGAATGTAATTCTTCAAGGTTTTCTTGTGTCTACTGCTCTTTGATAGCCACATAAAATACTATAGTCACTATTTGATCATATTTTTCTTGTTATCATGAAACAAGTATCTTTCACATTCTTCTACATCATAACTGGAAGAAGCCTAAGCATTTGTAGTTAGGGCTATTGTTAGCTATTTCATGTTATGATTCCTCTTACTAAAATAATCACTTTTGCATTATAACGTCTAAGTGAAAGATAATTTTATACCTTCTTTAGTTCAAAAAGTCAAATCCTTAATTCAATTTTATGTCTATCGCATTAGATAGAACTTCTAAAATGGAACAAAACAAAATACCTACAAGTAAAATACTGTGCTGGTAGTGGTAGCACCAGCAGAGTTTCACCATAAAATACAATGTTAGCTATTAGCTTATGTCAGAAAACTTTCATCATAAAGGAAAGATCTTGCCATTACTAATTTTGAGTCCTTTACCAGGAATATTTATTAAATTTATACCATCATTTGAGAAACTTATATGTTTTTCTTTTTGGATCTATTGATGTGATAAATTATATTAATAGATTTCCCAAGATAATATTATTCTTTGACTCCTGGGGTGAACACATCTTAATCATAGTAGCTGATTATTATCTACTATAATGTTGAAATTGATTCTGATGATGTTATATGGGAATTTCTATCCACATTATTTCAAAATAGTTTTTATGGCAAGAATGGAAAATGCTTGTCATCTGTAGAACCACATGTGTTCATGGCAGATATCATAACTGGTGAAAGCAAATGAGGCTAATGATTCATTATTTACATAATACTTGTCAGCAGCTACTACTAATGAGTCAGAGTTGGAATGAGACCTGAAACTGCTGTCATTAATCAATGCTTTTCATTTTTTATGTTCTCATTGTCAGTTTTAGTACTAAGTTGCATAGCATTCCCTCTTTTTATGTTTTACCACAGGTATCATGACATGTAAGTTTCCTCTTTCTAGATTGTTTAAAATAATTCAAGCTTAAAAATGTTTTTCCCAGAGCCATTTTAGGAGGTGATTCCTTAATAACTTTTCAATGTCTCCCATGGCTGTGGATTTATCTAGACTTTTACAAATTCCTAGTTGGTTTATTCTTAGTAATCTTTACATTCTCAGAATATAGTTTAAGTCATATATATATCTATATATACAGAGATATATATATTGATATATAGACAATCAACAGGAGGCGCTAATTTTTTAATGTCATAAAAATGGGATTATAGTTCTATATATTCTTACAGTTATATACTTTTACATTTCAATTCTGGCTAAATATTGATTTTTAAACTTATTTTGAATAATCACATTTTATATTTACTTTTAAGATTGCTTTTCTTAATGTTTTGTATGTTCTTGAGAACACTATATTGTCAACTTTTTCAGTGGAATTTTACATATGTCTATTAGATCAAGCTTGTGTTGTATACTTTTTCTAAATTCTTACCAAATTTTGTCCGCTTAATCTGTCACTTATCAAGACAGTATATCATTATCATTGTCTTAATTATTTGATTTGGCAGCAAAGTTATTAATCTTTTTGCACATCCTACTTACTTATATCATAGTATTTCCATCTGGAATTATTTTCTTTCTAGCTAAAGTGCTCATTTAAAATTTCTTTTACTGAGAATGTGTTTGTTACATATTCTCTCAGTTTTTGTTTTTGCGAAAATATCTTTACTTAACCTCGTTTAAAAAAATAATGTTGGTGTTTTGTTAATTATAGGTGGACAACTCTTTTCCTGATATCATATTGAATATTTTGTTATGGTCTCAAAAATGGTCACCCAGCGGGTGATGCCTTTCAGCATTTATTATTCTTATGTAGATGACCCCCCCTTTAAACTAGGATAAGCAACAGGACTAAATTTTTACCCAGAAAATGAAGAAGATTTGATGCTGTGTGACTCCAAAGATTATGTCAAAATAAGCCTTGCAGCTTTCCTATGGTCTTTGAATACTTGCTCAGAGGGATGTCTGACCATTATAAGAAGTCTGACTACGTTGAGCCCACCATGCTGTGGACAAGCTTAAATTAGTTTGATAAGGAGAGAGAGATTCCAAGCTGAGTTCAATCCATCTACAAAACTGACAGTATGATAGGTTTATTATCCAGCAATAGATAAGTAGTATAAAATTAGATTACTCCTTTTGGTGTTTGTTTTGTTTTGAAAAGTTTTTACCAATCAAATTGATATTATTTTATAGATAAAAGAGAGCTGAGGGGTGCGAGAGTTAGCCAACTACGAAGTTGGAGAGTACAGACCACATAAGACCATTCTCAAATGCAGGTTTGGGAGGATTCTCAAAATCACCCTCAATTTTGATAATCTGTTAGAAGAACTCACAGAACTCACTGAAAGATGTTATCTTTATGGTCCCAGTGCATTACAGGGAAGGGATACAGATTAAAATCACCTGAAGGAAGAAAGGCATAAGGCACAGTCCAGGAGGGTTCCAAATATGCAACTTCCAAACATCCTTTCTCTATGGAGTCATAGACAGTCGTAATGCCTCTTAGAAACTATGTGTGACAATACACATGGAGTACTTCCAACCAAAGAACCTCACCAAAGTCTTGATGTCTGGAGTTTTTATTGGGGTTCTGTCACATAAGCCTCGTTTACTGTTCAAGCGGCTTACCTCAGTCTCTAGACCTTTGGAAGGCTGAGCAGACACCTCATGCAAAACCCAAAGCCACCACCCTACATTACCTTGTTGAAGTGGCCCTAAATCACACCGTTACTATCTGGGGGCCCAAAGCCCCGAGGCAAACAAAGATACTCTTAAAAGCGTGACATTCCAAAGGCTTAGAGATTATCTCCCAGGAGCCAAGAACAAAACACAGACCTCTTTTTGAGCAAGGTTAAACTCTTTACTAAACAAAGAGTGTTCTAGCTTTAGCATTTTAGCAGTTTTCCTGTGCATTCCATTAAACTACTGCCTCAAAGAAAAACAAACTATATCTACATAACCCTAACCCTAACCATCAATTCACTTCTTTCCCTTTTCCTACCTAATAATAAGACTCAATAATTTCTAAATATTCTGAAGGCCATGGAACAACTTCTCATATACTGAAATTTCGGCATCATTAAGAGTATTGTGGTGCCTGATGCTCATACTTTTAAGTGGGCAAGGCAATCAAAGGGCAATAAAATATCTAATACATAGCTATTTATTATAATCCACTCTAAAAGAACTCTTATAGCCAATGTTGCTAGTTTGGCAATTAAAAATACAAGATTTCCATTTAAATTTGAAGGTTAGATAAATGACCAATAATTTTTATAACTATGTCCCAAATATTACATACATACTTATCCTAAAAACTTACCCATTGTTCATCCAAAATTCAAATTTAAAGAAGTTTCTTCAATAAATTTGGAAACCCTACCTTCAGAAATTCTTTCAACTGGTGATCATGAGCTAAGAAAATACATGACCATTGGCTTTAGCTTGAAAAAAAAAATTCTTGAAGATACATAAAAATGCTAAATTAAATATATCCTTCTGCAAAGTGTTATCATTTATTACAGCAAATGTGAAGAGTAAACTACAGAGTTGGTTATTCCTTCAAAGAGTCAGATGAACTATCCAGTAAGGCTAATTTCAACACTGATTCATGGTTGAATTGAACATGATTCATTCATAGTATGATTTCTTAATACATAAATAAATAAGAAAATTTCAACAAGGGATGTGTTCAGAAGTTGCCCATATTTTGAACACCTCACAGGTGTTCTTAATTTTCTTGTACTTCCCTAAAAGTACCCACACAACTGAAGCTTTAGAAATTTACCTGGTTTAGTGTTTGAATGCCTGATATTCATGCCTATGTTTGTGAGCTAAACTCTAGCTACTGTGTTTGATTTAAAATAATGCATAATTACCCTTAGTTTACTTAATAACATTATCCTGTGTTTTGACAACCAAATACTGAAATTCACTGTGCTCAACCTCTATTTTACTGAAATCAACAGACAAAAACCAAAAATAATTGTTACAAGCCCTCTGATAGTAACAATTAGTTAACATCATAAAGAAATAGCTGTAAACAAGAACAGTGTTCCAGCCTGAGTTATGAATTATAAATTTACAAATTGATTTTTCTTATGCTTCTCCATTGACTAGAACCTTAAAAACATGTCATTGATTAAACAAGTCCTATATTATGTATGATGATGAGAAAGAAACCTGAAAAGAATAAAACAACAAAAAACATAGCAATGCATTTATCTTAACAGGAACTATCGATAGGGGAATCTACCTATTCACCATTTTTCTAACCAATCCTATTATTGGAACTCTTCCTTTAGACTAAGCCATAATATATGGCATGTTCCAAGAGATTTTGTGAAGGCAGGAAAAATCTTAAGAGGTAAGAATGAACCATAAATTAGTCTATTTTGTCTCTGCAAAACTTAGAGACACATGCGGTGCTTAAAAATTCTCTTCCCAAATATTTCCTGTGAGAAATGTGTCTTTCCATTATTTTCTCCCTTTATACTCATGTCATTTACTCATTTATTCATTATTTCAAATATGGATTGAATTCTTAGTACAATACCACACAAAATGCTATATGCTATCCCAAGATGAATAAGTAACAATAGCTCCTTTCAATGAACTTATAAACTAGTGGAGAAAAATAGATGAGAAAGTCAATTATTGTAACAAAATGTAAAAAGTGCTAAAAGCAGAAATATGCATAGTGAGAATAGAAGAAGATAATTTTTCTCAGATTTTGTGTTGGTGAAAAGAAAGTACATTAGAAAACATTTCCACAAGGACATCCATAAACTAAGAAATTACCCTACATTCTTATTAAAAACTCTTTTCCTTAATGTCTACCATGGAAGAGAATATTGGTGTGTATAGCCCAAGTATGGGATGGGATAAAGGTGAGGGAAGGGAAAAAAACATACATGGCCCTTAGAAATTCCACTCTAGGTTTCAACATATATCGTGGGGGATGGGAGACTAAAAGTAAGCTAAAATGTAGGTCACAAGTGAAACAAGCAAAGCTATAGTTTGCATGTGAGTTCTCCTACTCAGTCCAGAGACAGAGATACTTAAAATCCATACTTCTTAAATTCTTTCATTGGATTACATCAAGTAGTATTTTCTCATTTATTCATTTAAAAGTTCAAATCAAAGCAAATAAAACATTTTGTCCCTAAAAGCATCCATATCTCTTTTAACTATTAATTCTGATTCTTGCAAACTCTTCTTCAAATTAGCTCTAAAATATGATCTTGACTAATAGACTCAATATATAGGCAATTCCACTTCAAAGATCCATTGAGTGTTTTCACTGTGTAATTCTGGAGTTCTGCTTTGTTTGTCACCTTTATCTTATACCATTAATAAATTCAAATCCAATGTATGTATGAAGAACTGGTAGATATTAAACATGTTTATCTCTTTCTTAATCTCTACCTCAGTCTTTTACTTTATTTGAAGAGGGACAAAGATTGTGGGCAGATGATTGGCCTCTTTTGAAGATTAGAATATGGACAAGTATGGCTCTAGGTCAAGACATAGAAATTAATATGGATTCAGTCTGAATGATCTTATGCAAACTACATTTAAACAGCAATGTGCAGTTAGAGGAGCAAGGGTGAGAGATCAGATCATTTGATGTTCTTTCTTCTTTTGAAATTATGTTCAATTATTTGAGTTCAGTTTTGTAAGTTCTAAAAAGAATCTTAATATCACAAACCAAAAGCAGCCTTAATTTTTCTTTCAAGTATCTAGCTATTTCTATACAAAATATTTTATTTTAAATATTCCAAAAAATGTGTGTTTTTATTAAATACCCTTCAAAACTAAACAGATCATTATAGCCAACAGCTATAATATAAAAGTATAAGAATTTTACTTTATTTATTTGAGGTTCATTGCAATTCCTCATTGTGGTAAGTTCCCAGAGTTCTAAAATAAAATTTAAAAATGAAAACAAGATTGGAGCTTTTCAGTGGCTATAATGGCTAGTAATACCATGCAATGGAGGCTGATAATATCCTCTTGGAAAATTTGTAAGGTTAAAATAATTTCAGGTATGATATTTATTATCACTTTTCCATGGGTTAAAGTAGATGTAAAGTTGTTTCCTGTTTGTTTTGGTTAAAAATACTTTTTAAATATATAAAATTTATCATTTGATTCGTATTTGTCCCTTCTATGTGCTATAGTAATAACAATAATAATATAGTCTTTGAACATTTAACTTGTACCAGGTGCTCTGCTAAGCATTGTACAAGCCATCCATTTATTATCACAAAAGAAGTGGGTACCGCTATTTTCTCTGTATTACATATGTTGAAACTGAAGTTTGGAATGGCTAAGTAGCTTATTCAAGGTCACAGGGTTAATGCATGGTGGAAATGAATTACTATCTGACAGTCTAACTCCAGAACCCAGGTTCTAAACTATCACGCAATAGGGCCTTCCTTTTCAGCTGCCAGTTTCCAAGACCTTATGCCTAGCAAAAGAATGGAAAAACTCTGCACAGATAGACATTTTGAGAAAGATTAATAAAAGATTTGTAAAAGCTTATTTTTCTTGTTTCTGTCTCTTTGTGCTTCTCATTGTTTGTTTTTTGTTTCTCTATTTTACTGCACCCATATTTTTTCATGTGTGGATCTTTTCCTTCCTTCCTTCCATTCCTCTTCCCCTTCTCTTACTCTTCTCCTTCCCCTCCCCGCACTTCCCCTTTCTTCTCCTTCTTCCTCCTTTTCCCTTTCTCCTCTTCTTTGTCTTCTCTTCCTTCTCCTCCTCTTTTGTCTTGTTTTTTTTTCTTCTTCTTTTTTAAAGTTTCATTTATTTAAGCAATCTCTACACCCAACATGGGGCTCAAACTGATGACCCTGAGATCAAGCGTCACATGCTCCCCTGACTGAACCAGCCATTGGCCCCTAGTTCTTCTTCTTTTTCTTATCTTTCTCTCTCTCACTCTCTCTCTCTCTCTCTCTCACACACACACACACACACACACACACACACCTGTGATGTTCGGATCATGCAGCTGAGTATATAACAAGATCACATAAAGGAAACTAAATGAAGGAAAAATGCGTCATTCAATCCTCTGGATTTTCCAATTCAGTAGGTCCTAGAAATGGATGATGGCAAAGATTATCTGTTTAATCATATGTCTTTCTTTCCATGTCAAAAGAATTTTAGACAATATCACCATGAGCTAAAGTCAACTTAAAAGAACAGTAGAATTTTACAATTTTAAAATTTTACAATTTTGGAATTTTAGAATTTTACAAAGAACAGTAAAATTTTAAGATCAGATTAATTCATTTTCAATAGAACTTCAAATAAATATAATTTCTATTTAAGTTAATTTATTACTTATTTGGAATCTGCATGTCTCTGATAACTACAAGTTTGATTAAAATGAGATATTAAATAATCTATATATAAAAAGGGTTTTACAACCGCCCTTTATAAGAAAATAAATCTCAAACACTGTTAGTAGGGATCATTCCAAAGTTAAAATATAGCAAAATATAATTCATTTTGAGAATGAGTACATATATTCATACATATGTAAATATTTATATATAGTATTCATAAAAATATATGGTGAATCGTTCATTGGTTGTTTCACGAGAATTAAAGGGTTTTAAATATATGTTCTAGGAAAATTCAAATAAATAATGGTTGGACCACTATGGAGGTGAACAGTGTAAGTTCTGGTATCAGAAATAACTCTGCTTTAAGTAACTGCTAGTAAGAAGAATGTTGCCAGCCGGAGCCCATGTCCATTTTCTTCTCCTATTTACATGGAGAATTGGATATTCTAGAAAAGGAAAGATGGCTGCTTTGAACAGAACCATAATGTAGCTGCTTGAATAAGGATTTTTAGTAAATCAAAGTTCTGCTTAGTTCTTTCTCTTTATAAAATATTCAGAACATGTCAGAATGTGTAATTTTGATTTGCTACTACATGTAATTATATCTTATAAGAGGAGGTTAAAAGGCATTTGGAATAAGTAATTACTTAACAGAAAAATATTTATTTAAATAAAAATTTAGACATCTCCCAAAAAGGATGAAAAAAATAGATCTCTTAAATAAATCAAAGTGGTTTAAATGTTCATTTATTTTTTTATCTTTGTTAAAAATAAGACAACAAGCCCAATACGGAGTCAGGTAAGGTAAGCCCCATGTCACCTAATTTGGACTTAATTATACTTTTGGCTCTCCCAAGGAGGGAACCTTAAACCACTCAGTCAGGAATTCCCCGGTTAGCACTATTTAGATAATCTGCCTGATAGGCCCCTTTTATTCCCTCAAGGAAAATGACCTTGCCATAACCAATCTGCTTTTTTTTGTCTACTATAACCTCTGTTTCCTGCTCCCTTCTGCCTATAAAAGTCTTTCATTTTATACGGCTCCTCGTAGCTCTTTCCTATATGCTAAATCGGATGTTGCTCAATTTATGAAGCATTGAATGAAGCCAATAAGAGCTTTAAAATTTACTCAGTTGAATTTGTTTTTTAACAAATTGTTAAACAATTTATAAAATATTTTATGAAAATATTTTCAAATGTAAAAAGTTCAATTTCAGAAACCTATATAAATCAAAACACAGAGTAATGATGAGCAGTGTCTATTTCAGGAGGTTTAAAACCAATCCCCTGGAAGTAGAATGAGGACAATTACGTGTATTTTCCCCAAAGCTATTCTATTATACTGAATATTCATTCTTTTTGGTAGTGAAAATATGACCCTGGAAGGAGAAATAAAATTGCAGTAATTTATGCACGTTGTTTTTATTTTCTCATTAAAGAAGCAGTTGTGGATATAGTGATAAGGAGAGAGTTGAGCTTATTTTCCCTGTCTGAACGTAAAGTTTGCAATTATTTACATGTTTTCAAAACTGGCAAAAGAGTTCACAACTAAACAAAATTTAAGTTAAATTAATAAATGAAATTAATAAAAAGTAACTCTAAGTACTTGCTGACATGATTAACAACAGAATTTGTGCCATATATGTATGTAGGGTCAGAAGGGAAAGCACAATAAACAAAGGTAAAGTGATTATGCAAATTTAAGTCTTGCCTTCTCCCTTCATAAGAGTTTCTAGAGAGATTTAGTCGTCCTCTTCCTGGTACAGAGAAGGAGACATTCTAAAAAATGGAGATGTTCCTTATAAATGTTAATGTCTCTTATGAAAGAGTAACTTTTTACTGTTTTCGGAGCTTCTTTGTCTTCTGTTTCTTAAAATAGTTAGCTCAAGATTTTCCTTATTCCATATTTTGGGGTGGTACGTTCTGTTCTCTACAAATACATCCTCAAAATGCATTTTTTATAAATATTTATTGTCAAATGAATCATTAGTTCATTTTAATGGCTTTTATTAGTAAAACCACAAAGGATGAAGAAAAGGTGGAAAGTCTCTTAACATTTGAGATACTGCCTTATCTTTTAAAAATTTCATGTGTGTATAATTAAACTGAAACACATCTTGAAAAGACTGGTAACAATAAATTTGGTATACTTGTTCTTCATGTGTATATTCCCTAATCACTAAATACAACAGCAGAGAGCTCAATAATTTAAAGACCATGGACATGGTATTTCTATTTGGAGCCCAGTTGCATCTGCCTCTACTTAGTGACTTAGGTCACAGATGGGGTATCTACCCTTCACTTCCTCTTCCCCAGGTCATGTTAGTGACTTACAGTATTATTTCTCCTGCCCTCAGTGTACCTCTACCCTACTCTTTTCTCCTATCTTCCTTTCCATCTCTGCTATTGGTACCTCCTTTTAATGTGCATAGATGGAGGCCTGGCACTTCCAGAAGTTATAACTGTTTCCTAGGGGCCAGATCCAAGTTCATCACTCTGGTTGCACTGAGATTTACTCTTTCATGCTTATGATAAACTCCTGTCCCAAATTTAAGCTTTATGTGTTTTGGTTCTATCTCACTTGAGTCTGACATCTCTATGTTCCAGAGGTTGTGACAGGTTTCATCAAACTTCTTTTTTATAACTGCTTATGCTCATATCTGGGAACCTAAGTCCAAAAGACATCTTTTCCAATACCTAGGATATGTATTGTTTGACTACCTGTCTCAATAACCCAACTTTCTTGTGCTGGAGAAGCAATTTATCTCTATACAATGACCCTCCCTCCCCCCACCCCACACACAAACACAATTATATAGGGCTTTCTTCTTCATGTACTTTATGGCACCTTTCTGGCTAAAAGAGTCTCTCACTTTCCTGTCATGAACTGCATCCCATTAAATGTCACCTTACTGCCAGAAGCAAATTGCATCCTTTCATTGTTATTTTAGAGTCCTAGATTGTGGTCTAGATTCTGCTACTAATTATTTATGTGAGTTTACAAGTTGGTTATAATTTCTGGTCCTCAGTGAAGAATAAAAATGTTGAAGACATTTTGCTCTGAACTTTTATCAAATATATGTATTAAGCAACACTACTTGTTCAGCTTTATTCTCATCATATCATGACAGGTCCAGCTTAAAAAGTGACTGAAATAGGGGCACCTGGGTGGCTCAGTGGGTTAAAGCCTCTGTCTTCGGCTCAGGTCATGATCTCAGGGTCCTGGGATCGAGCCCCACATCGGGCTCTCTGCTCGGCGGGGAGCCTGCTTCCCCCTCTCTCTCTGCCTACTGTCAAATAAATAAATAAAATATTAAAAAAAAAAAAAGTGACTGAAATAACAACTATCTTTAGTTCTACCAGATGAGAAAAGTCAAGAACTCCAGAGCGCAGGCACACAGAGTTACTCTGAGAGAGCTGAAGGAATCAAAGCTTACAATCTTCGTTCATCTTTCCATTTGGTTCTATTAAATTGAAACCAGACCCTAAATTCCACTTCTGCCAAGCAATTACTTGATGAATCTAGTATTTTGTGATGAGAGTTCTCTGATTTGAGTCAATAAAGCTCTTAAGGCTACTTTCCAAGCCTTCAAACTTATCAGTTTTTATGACACTCTTCCTGTAACTTTGAAATAAACTTGTTATAAATTTATTTTTAAACATCAAATTCATCATAGGAAAAATGGCTTTTGTCCCTCTAATTCTGTCACTTGTAGACTTACCTACTGTTGTATCTATAAGTACCTCTTTTCCTCCCTTTAAGATGAAGAAGTATCTTTCTTACCTAGCATGGATCAGTCTGCCTTCCTTCTCTCCTTCCTTCCTTCCTTCCTTCCATCCCTCCCGACCACCTTCCTTTCTTTCCCTTAATCCACTTAGTCAATAAACATTACATGACTCAACTTTTCAGATATATTAATTGGGCACACAATACTCTAACCTCCTAAACATTTCAGTATTTAAAAATGCATTACACACTTCATATTTGCTTCCATTGACATGCACTGTTCCTTTTGCGTTTTAATAATCTTCCCTTTTTCTACCCTGAAAATGCATGCCATTTTTAAAAACTAAATCTGTGAACTCCTGCTCTATGAAACTACTTATAGCTCCTCTCTGAAAAGCTAGGCACTCTTTTTTTAGTAGACATCTGTCTATACCTTATTCAAAAGACCAATTATGTAGTACTTTATATGATTTTTATTGTTTAGACTAGTTCATTGAGACTCTTTTCAAAATGTGGGAACTACAGTTATCAGTCTAAAATTTTAAAACAGTACTCTTTGTGTTATTCTTTTTAAAACTAGCAACTTTACATTTCTTTTTAATTATGAAGAAAATCTCCGTCAATAATGAATAGGGAAGTGCATAAAACCTTGACGCCTGCAACAACCAAATCTTTGTGAAATTAAGAGCATGTGTAATAAGATTTCACATCTGAGAATACTGGTATTTTCATACAGCTGAAACTAGCAAAGTGTCAAGGGATAAGTAGTATGTATGGATTTTTGTCTTCTTAAGCAGTAAAGGCAGAGGAATAAGAGAAATGGGAAATATAGTCATTTTGTTGATTCATATCCATATATGTCCAAGATAATCTAATATTAGTGACACATTTCTAAGATAAAAGCTAACTTAGATAAACTATATCTAATGATCTAGAACAGATTTCTATTTGACGGTCTGAAACAGATGAAAGTAGAAATTTTCTGAAAGTGTGGACCCTAAAATTAATGATGACATAAGACAACAATAGTTAAGAGTAAAATGAACCACATCAAAATATATTGTTGAAATTTTGGTGCAAAGAGGAAAAGAAGCATATTATAAACAGCATATGAAAAAAATGGATCGAAGTCTTACGAATAAAAATGTAAATTTTGGCTTAACATTTAAGAGAGTTTTTTTAGATGTGAACAGATGATTTTCATAAAAAACATGTCAAAATAATAGTAGCAGTATTACTTACTAATAAGAACAATAACCATTATTTTTTGAGTGTTTACTGATAAGCGCTTCAGGCATTTTACGAATATTTTTCTAACATTCACAGTAACACTATTTAAAGTATACGTTTTTATTTTATAAAAAGCAGTCTCATTAAAGTTAAATATATATCTAAAGATTACAAAACTAGTCACAAAAATAAAATCAAAGTACAAGTATAAATTTCATTATTTTCAATGTACCTGCAAATTATAACAACCCTTCCTCTATACCCAGCCCCTATCTCGCCCCCCGCCCAGTCCAAAAAAACCAGCTATAATATATAGCGTATCTTCTTTTTGTTAGGTTGTTTGAATCTGTTATCTCCCAGATTTAAAACACAATCTAAAGCCACTTTGCCTTCATTTTACAAATAACAAAACTATACATCAGAGAGTTATAAAACTATCACATCAGAAAGTTAAGAAGATAGCGCTAGCATTCTAACTTAGTTTTGTTTGAAAAACATGTACACCTCTTTCATAAGCATTACTTCCCTTACTACCATGTCTTTCCTATTAGAGTAAAATTATTTACTTAGAAGGGTAGAAAATTCACAACTACAAAGAAAAATGACCTGAGATAATCACCTCCCCATACACGTACACACTCACATTTGCATGTGCATTTTAGGGATTTATATTACATTTGCTAATTTTGCTATCTCTTCTCTGTGCTTAGTTTTTGCTATTTTATATACTGTTGACATTATTATCATTGCAAAATCAAAACCCATTTGCTGATTTTCACCTTTCTTTATCCAGAATATCATAATCATATTGAGTAGTCATTCATTTATTAATTCATTTAAATATTTTTGCTATATTTAAATCACATTTTCAATATTTCTTCAAATAACTTGCAAATATTCTTTCATAAATCTCATGAGAGCTGTGTTCTGTATGATTTCTTTTAAGATTTTATTTATTTATTTGACAGAGAGAGAGAGAGACAGTGAGAGAGGGAACACAAGCAGGGGGAGAGGGACAAGCAGGCTCCCTGCTGAGCAGGGAGCCTGATGAGGGGCTCCATCCCAGGACCCTGAGATCACGACCCGAGCCAAAGGCAGAGGCTTAACCCACGAGCCACCTAGGCGCCCCTGTATTATGTATGATTAATATGTTAAGAGATTTAGCAGAAAGGTGGGTAACATAAATTAACATGTGGGAAACCATAAAAAGTGAAATGAAAATACTAGATAATTCTTTATTTCTGATGTGTTTACATTTCTAGTTATTTTGGAAACTACTGAGGTAAGAAACAGAACAGAGCAACAAAAACTGATAAACATTATTAAATCATCTAATATATATGCAGCTGAAGTCCCAGATGAAGAAGGTGAGAATAGACAGAAGAAATATTTGAAGAGATAACAGCCAAGAATCTCCAGAAAAGGAAGGGGAAAAAAAGTAGAAAGAAAAAGAACTGTTTGGACAAATAATAAGGAAAAGAGTAGGAAACTATTTTGATAATTACATCAAATATGAATACTCTAAATAGATTGAATGAAATGCAGGGGTTGCCAGACTTAATAAACAAGATTCAACTGTTTTCTGGCTACATATCCCACTTTAAATATACAACTGTAGATAGGTTAAAAGAAAGCAGTGAGGACAATGAAACATACCACTGATTTCCATTCAATGTGTACTATTCTTTATTGTCCATCCACATTGAAGAATAAGCAACAAGAACTCTAGTTTTACCTAGTAAACTAATTTAAATATTTATCTTTTCAATCCCTACAGGAACACAATTATCTTGCAAAACAAATCAGAAGAGCTCTCTACTTGTAGACATCAGGTATACAGAAGCATAAAGATGAAATACGAGGCTGAAATATAGCAAAGAAAAATATATATACACTAACTATGAGACATACACAAGGTCCTTCTCTTGCTTTCCTTCTATAATGCAAGCTACTAGACAAATAACACTGTTCTACCCACACCCCACCCTGTCAATCTATCAAACAATAAAAGTTTCCTGTTTGGGTGAGAAGAATATGTTCCAGAAGAAAAAAATATTTCCCCAAAGAAATCTCTAATTACTATGTAACTAAGGTACACTAACAGCTATTTATCAGTCAAGTATTTGTATCAATACAAGCACTCTTTGTATTTATACATAGAAACACGACTCAAATTTTTAGTGTCTCTCCCTGAAATAAAAGCAGAGTCAGGGATCACCAGAGGATTTAGGAAAAACCTCCAACACAGAAGAAATCAAAACAAGCCATAAGAAAACACAATCCTAGAGAACGAATGCAGAGAGCTAAGAAAATTTCAAAGATATTATTACGAATATCTTCAGAGAAATACAACTTCTACAAAACATAAAAAACATACCAGAAATGTTATAAAACAATAAAAGGGCAAGCATGCAATTGTGGAAGTTATTCTTGAGATATAAGAAATTAAATATTTAATAGAAGAGTATGAATTCGAAGAAATGTCTCCAAAAAGTAACCTCCAAAAGAAAAATATTGAGTATAGAATTAAAAGAAACAAAATTAGAGATCAATAAAAAGAAGTTCAATAACAAGATAGTTGTTACAGAAAAGACATAAAATATGGTGAGGAGGAAAATATCAAAACATAAGAAACCATACAAGAACATTTTTCAGAACCGAAAATGCCCATGAAATGCACAAATAATGAAAAGTGATCCCCATCGAAGGCACATTATCATGAAATCTTAAACCACCAGCAATAAAAACCTAAAAGCTTCCAACAGGAAAAAAAAAAAGTCTAGGTCATATGAAAAGAAATGAGAATAAAAATGGCATCTACATTGTCAACAGATACTTCAGGTGAAAAATTTCAAGATAACGTCTTTAAATTTCTGGAAGAAAATAATTTTCAGTCTAGAAACCTAGAGTCTATCAGAACATCATTCAAATGTACCTGTAGAATTAAGATATGTTCCAGATTTAAGGACTCTAAAAATATTTTATCTACCATTTATTAGGAAAAGAAAAGAATGTAAATGATAAGCAAAGGGGAAAAAAAAAGTAAAAAGGAAACAATTTTATTATAATATTCAGTTGAACAGTGAAAGATGCTTGAATAGTAAAAATAAAATAAATGATGATTATTAAAAAAATATAATAATATTGGGAGTATTGGGAAATTGCATAAAGTATAGAGTAGCTAAATTTCTATAATTATTGAATAAGTAAATCAATAGATTTTAACTAAAATAGAAATATAAGAAGTATTTGGTGTCCAAATCATTTGGACACACACTTGTTAGTTTGGTTTTGAAAATATTTGGACAATTCCAAGAAACATGAAAAATAATTAAAAACAAAAGTGTAAGAAAATTAGTATCTTTGTGCATTTGTGTATTGAGCTTGTCAACTATCAGAATTTGCTTAAAGGTGAACTGTCAGTGAGTCATTTTTAACATTGGCAGAGATCTCAGGGCACCTGGGCGGCTCAGTCGTTAAGCATCTGACTCTTGATTTCAGCTCAGGTCATGATCTCAGTGTTGGGAAACAGAGCCCTGAGTCAGACTCCACACTGGGCATGGAGCCTGCTTAAGATTCCCTCTCTCCCTCTCCTTCTGCTTCTCCCCCTACCTCCCTCTCTAAAAAACAAAAACAAAACATTGGCAGAGATCTAAATGATCTATAGGGAAGACCGAGCTGATAAAACCCCAGCAGGAACTAGAAGGAATGAGTGAGGCACTTGCCTCTGACACAGAATTTGGAGTGGTGACAAAAAATGTAGTAATCAAGGTAAGTTTAATGCAGTATTTTAAAAAATCAAAATAATGCAAAAAAAAATCCATGGTGGAAAAATATCAATAAAGATAGGATCCAAACCTCAATTTGCCTCCCTTGACCACACTCACTTTCACTCAACTCACTGTGCTTCGTGCCTTGGATAAATCTAAATGCAACTGTCCTGTTACTTCCCTAAAAGTTGGTTTAATTTCCAAAGAGAATAGCACTTCATTTTTCCTTCTAGGTTAATAGACTGCAGATGAAGGTGTTATAGAAGAGGATGTTACACGGATGGAGTGAAGGAGAATAAATTTTCTATTTAGAAATTTCAAAATAGTACAAAATAGTACTCTGTTTTCAGCCCAATTTCTCATTATTATTTTTACTTATTATTTTCTCATGGTCTGGAGCCTGTATGGGATTTTGTCAGGTAAACTGATATATTCGTTAGGTTAAAGCTAAGCTGTTTTAACAAAGACACTCCAAAATACAATCCTTTAAATAAAGAGAAGTTAATTTCTTTCTAACATAAAAGACCAGAAGTTTGTGGGTAATTCATGGCAGATAGGTGACTCCACTTCATGACATTGTCCATAGACTCCCAGCTAGTAGACTGGCTGTGGTCATTTTCCTGACAATCTAAAAGGGAAGGAGGAAAAACAAAAAAAAAAAAAACCCACAATCATCTTTCTTTTTAAGATTTTGACTCAGAAGTTTTACACATCAAATTCTGCTCACATCTCATTGGTCTGCATTTAGCCACATGGTTGTATTTAGTTATAAGGAAAACTAAGGTATAAAATCTCTAGCTGAGCCATATTCCTTGTTAAGAATGGGAGGTTGGATATCAGTGTTCTTTAATTAACAAAAAGGAAGAAAGGCAGAACAGATATTGGGGAAAATTAGGAGCCTTTACCACGAATTTTCCCTTCCTTTGGTGTATCAACTTTTGCATGTTGTTCTATGTAAGATTTCTTTCCTTCTGTTTCACCAATCAACACTCCTCCAACAGCTTTTCTGTTTCCAGAAATGTGACAGAAATCTTATTCAACAATATCTCTCTCATTCACTTTTGTTATCAGTTTATATCTTTTTTGTTTTTGTTTATACCATTTAAAATTATACTTTTCTGTCATTATATTGAATTCTCATTATGGAGAAGAAAGAAACATATGCTCCCAGTGTTTAAGCCTGAATTGGTAACTATCATTTTTAACAGCATCTGTAATTCTTCCTTAAAATTCATTTTATGAGGGCGCTTGAGTGGCTCAGTCAGTTAAGCATCTGCCTTCAGCTCAGGTCATGATCCCAGGGTCCTGGGATCGAGCCCACATCTGGCTCCCTGCTCAGTGGGGAGCCTGATTCTCCCTCTCCCTCTGTCTTCCGGCCCATACTTTTGCTCTCACTCTCTCTATATCTCAAGTATATAAATAAAATCTTTAAAAAATTCATTTTATGAGAAAAATATTTAGTATGTACTGTCCAACTGATGTAGTTCTAATATAGAAACAATAGAACCAAAAGCATTGCATTAAATAGTGACACTTTCATAAGTTCATTATAGTAAAATGGAACATTGTATGTATTTACCTTTGTATATGTGCCTTGGTGTGTATAAATGGGAAGAGTTGGGGGGGGTTGGGGGAACTAGAAAATTCAGGAAGGGGATTTTGACCAAATGATATGGTATTGTTGAAATTATCCTATGTCTAAAAATTATCCTACTTACACTGAATCTGGAATTCTGGAACAAAGGAAGTGGAAAATTAAAATATTTTAGCACTTGAAATTTTGTATAGTAAAGGTACTGTTAGATAATGGTTCTAAGTGGCAATCTTTTTTTTCTCTGTTGAACTAAGATGAGCCATTAGGGAGTTTTGTTTATAGGATTCTTCTAAAGAGCTATAAATTTCCTAGCTCTTTCATACACCCTCTCATAACAATCAGAAGTATTAATCACAGTACTTAACATTAATATGCTTCATTATGCTAACAAAGTGTTTTGTGTAGATCAATTCATTATTCTTACCAAATAAATTACGAGATAGTTTAATGTTATTATTGCTTAATTTTTTGAAGAGATAGGAAATGGGCACAGAGATGTGAAATATATTACAGGTAATTACAAAGGCCAGCATAAGGAAATATACCAAGGTTTTCCCATAGGGAGTGTTGACTCAAGCAGAGAAATGGTAAATTCACTTCTTAGATAGAATAAAATCTTATATTTCATCCATCGATCCATCCATCCATGTATGTATGTTTCACTGACTGTGGACCATGTGTGCAACTGCTTGTTTTATATAAGTCCTAGCTGATAAATTTTTCATTTAAATTATTGTACTTTCAAAAAAAAAATAAATAAATAAATAAATAAATAAATTATTGTACTTTCAGCTCTATAATTTCCAATTTGTTCTTATTTTAGTTCCATTTCTCTATGGTTATTTCTTATTTGAATCTTATTAGCATACTATTTAATTATTTGAACACATTTATAATAGTTACTTTGATGGTTTTGTGACTAACATCAACATTGGAGCCCAAACACAGTCAGCTTCTATTGAATGTTTTTCGTTTTCCTGAATTTTGACTATACTTTATTTCTTTGCATATTTACTAATTTTTGGTTGAAAACTACATGTTGCAAATGATATATATCAATGTCTCTACATTTCGTGCTATTATTCTTCTAAGGGATCTTATTTTTATTGATTTGCCTGAACTTAACTGTAGAACTATCTCCTTTACTGGGGCGCCTCGGTGGCTCAGTGGAGCCTGGCATCAGGCTCTCTGCTCAGCAGGAAGCCTGCTTGTCCCTCTCCCACGCCCCCCACTTGTATTCCCTCTATCGCTGTCTCTCTCTGTCAAATAAGTAAATACAATCTTAAAAAAAAAAAGAACTATCTCCTTTACTGTAATAAATAAATAAATAAACAAACAAACAAACAAACACACCAACCAACCAACCAAATGTGATAAAGGGAAAAAGACCTATCAGCTTTTGAATCTTGAGTTGTGGGATCTATTCCAATAAAAAATTTGTGTAGATGTCTATTTGTTACTCTCTTCAGCCCCTCTGATCTCTGGACTTGTCAGATTCTGTTAGTATACAGTCTTCTAACCTTCCTCCTTTCCTGTCATCTTTATATAACCAATCAATACAAAAACTTCAGGAAAACAAAACTCCCAAGAAAACACTGAGGGTGCATAAGGAAAGTATAACGTGTTGACTGTACATTGTTTTCTGGGAGGAGTAGCATCTTTATAAGTAAAGAAAGGCTGAGTAAAAAATGAATAAATGTGCGTATATTTTTACGATGTACTTCAAACATATGGAAAGTTAGAGAGAACGGTGTAGTGAATTTCAATGTACCAACTACCCAACTCTGACAATTCATGCAGGCCAATTTTGTTTTATCTACACTCCCTCTCTTTCCCCCACCCCAGAATACTTTGCAGGAAATTTGAGATATTATATCATTTTATCTGATAATATGTCAGAGTCTTCTCTAAGTAGATTTGCAATACTATAATCACACCTAAAATAGTAAAATACTTTCTAAACATTACCTGCGTCCACATTTCTCCACTTGTCACATAATTTGTTAGTTTGCCAAGCAAACTAACAAAGAAACAATGGTTTCTAAAATGGGATTGTTGATATGTTATTATGCCTCTTACCTTTTTAATCTATAACTTTATAGTTATAAAATCTATAATCTCTAACTGCTTTCTTGTTTAATTGCTTTGGCTAAGATCTTCAATTGAATGTTAAATAGTAGAACAGAGAATTGGTAGATTTATCTTTTTCTTGACTTTAGCAGGAAAATCTCTCTTACTTTGCCACTAAGTAACATGCTACCAATTGCACTCAATTATGTATATTTTATCATGTTAAGGGGGTATCCATAAATTCCTATTTTATACATGATTTAACAAAAACTGGTGTTGAATTTTGTCAAATGCATTTTCTAGTATTTATGAAGATAATAATCATATGATTGGTCCCCTAAATTGTTCTATAAAATTCAAAACAATCCCAATCAAAGCACAAAGATTATTGTGGAACTTGACAAATAATAGAAATTTAATCTTAAAAAAGTAACTTATGAAAAGGGTAATGTAGATGCTGGAAAGGAATAATAATCAAGTGGGCCAATTAAGCTCTAGAAGATGTTGAAATACATTCAAAAACAGGATAATTCATGAGATTTCTTACTAATAGGTCTAGATAGCTTGATGGAACTGAATGGGAAAGTGAAAAAACAAATTTAAGTCAATTTTGGAATTTACCATACAGTAAAGTTAGCATTTTATCAGTTGACAAAACATGATTTAAAAAAAAAATTGGTGTCAAAGCAACTGATTAGATATTTTGAAAAGAGTATAATTACCGGGTTGTGCATATTTAATATTTTTTATACTGATTGTTATTAATGATATTTGGCACACATCAATTTTTAAATACTAATCAGTTGAAAATAATGTAATATTTTAGTGAATTCAGGGAATGGTTGGGGAAAATCTAACAACATAAAGAACTGGCACTAAAAAATGCTTTAATTTTTTTAGAGTATGAGAGAGTGATGACAGACAAAAAAAAATCTAACAACATAAAGAACTGGCACTAAAAAATGCTTTAATTTTTTTAGAGCATGAGAGAGTGATGACAGACAAGTTAAAACAAAAAAAAGTCTGACACAATATTCAAGTTAACATGAAACTACACCTATCCCTTAAGAATGTCCAAGTGATTAGGGCCTGTTCCTCATGAGATTAACAATATAATGAGGAAAGTAATGGGTTGAAAATCACTCAGAGGAAGAAATGAGGGGGAGGCAGAACTGGGGTGCTGCCTGGGTGTTTTGGTTGCTCAGTGAACTAACTATAAATTAGGTGATGGAGAAATGCAATTGAGATCTAAACAAAAGCCTGCAATGAGCATAAAGACTTTAGGACTTAATGGTTAAGGCAGACCTATTTTACCGTCCTGTGATTTCACTGGAGTCAGTGTAAATAAGCTAAGCATTCATATGTCCGTATTTCGTCTCTTGCTCTGTTTAAGATGGAGGATAGATAGAAAGAGAATCATCTGTGTGTGTCACAGTTATGCCTTTGCTATTTAACAAACCAATACAAAAACTTAGTTGCTTAAAACAATAACCATGTATTTGGCTCATGATTTTGTGGGTTGGCAATTTGGAATGGAGTCACCTGGACAGTTTCTCTGCTGCTTTCAGCTGAGATCATTTATACTTGTGGGTTAAGTGACAGTCTGTTATGCTTACGAAAGCCATTTTTGAGAGAATATGAGGAGAAATGTCTACCAGTCTGTCAGGCCATTATCAGTGTCTCCTCCTTGTCCTTCTACTTCAATTTTCTTCCTGTAGAGACTTTTTGTTTTGTTGGTTTCGGTTGGTTAATTTTGGTTTTCACTCATTCATTCATTCATTCACTTGGAAAAAGAATGTGCTTGTTCAGTGTATTATACTTAAGATAAGTTTTAGAAAGTAAAATTTCAATGGGTTTCCGTAATATTCCAGAAACATGGGATAAATATTGTTTTAAGAAGACATTTAGCTTCTGATATTGGACTTTAGTTATTTTTTAAATATTCAAATTTCTGGCTTTCTATCATTGCAAATGTTGAGACTATTTAGTAAGAAGAAGATAGGACTTTGAAGATTATATTAATTAGATGAGAGAGTCAGACAATGGTAAGGGAGTATGGACATAAGATTGGTATAAGGGTACCACTTCTCTTTATTCTATACAACAATGCCTCAAAAAATTAAGTAACTTTATAAATTATGAGGGCACCACTTTCACAAAGTAAAGCCTATCATGTGGAGAGAATTCTAAGGGTAGCACTTTGGTATTTTCAGAAATGTCAGGGAATTTCTTCTTAATATGTCATCATTACCCAATCAAATATTATAGACTTATTCTGATTACTCGTGTTCTATTTTAGTATGTGTGTGTATTTTAACCTAATTCCTCCCAAAAGTCAGATGATGGATAACATGGAAATTTTAATGGTTGCATCTATGATTATATAATAAGGGAAAATAATGTTAGTTGGGGGCTCGTGTCACGGAACAGGATGGGATGGAACACCAAAGAGATCTCTGAAAGCTAGAAGTTAGCATCAGGTATAACAGAGGCACTGTGAGAATGTAGGAAGTATATATAAGTTCACAAAAGGAGCTGACAATATGCCATAGACATTTTGCCTGCTTTAAAATTATTCTCTGGATCTTAAAGGTAACCAGCATTTGGTGGTATTGTTGACAATTATCATGTGTACTAGCTTTGGAATAATTACCATTAATCGATGCCTACTGTAATGCAACAGAAAATTTGAGTTAAGGTGTATACGAAGGTAAACTTCTTCATCAACACACACACAAAATGATATAGAGATAGACTCCCACTGCCACAACAGCTGTGCAAACCTGGACATATGCAATCATTAAATTGGCAAAAGTTAAACAGTTCATCACCAGAAGTCGAGACTCAATTAGCAATGCAATTGCCATGAAAGGAAGATTACCCTCTCAACTCTGTGGCTTAACTGTTTTCTTTCCTTTTATAAATTTAGCTGCTTAGAGTCTGCTAGACTGCTGAGTTAAGAAATTATTAGGGGATAGGTCTGTGGTGGAAAAGAAAAGAAGTAGCTAAAATGAGTGCATTTATTTAACCTCATGTTGTTTTTAAAAGCAGAAATTCAGTTTAGTTTATTGTAAGATTCCTGTTAGATATCAATTGAAATTTCTCCATCTGACTGTCCTCAAAGAAATAAACAAAATCAAAATTAGGTATTCTAGACAAATAGAGTATTTGGATTTAAAGAAGCACAGCAAAATCTTTGTACCTTCTTTAATTAAAATGATGAAATGTAACAAGTTAGATGTGGTTTCACCCAAAGTTCATCACATGCTTGTGTAATACTTGGGAGGAACATGAACACATTAGCACTTAGTATACTTTTTATTTTTAAAATTTTTAAAAGTTAAAATTAGTAAGATTCGGTATTTTAAATATTGCTCTTACTTATATCAGATAATCAAAATTATTAAATTTGTGCTGGGTTTATATACCATTCCAGCCACTGGAATGCTTCCCAGCATAAAATTGTTCCATGATTCTCCCAATTCTTATTATAGTGAATTGATTTTGTACATGTGAGTTTGAATGTGTTTTAATATATGCATATACTTGAATCCCTTGCAGGTGAAATTTACACATTACTGCTATACATGGAATTAGAAAACGAATCCTGTACAATATGGGATTGAATTATTGAAAGATTAGAGAAATGACTAGAAAAGTCTGCTGTTGAAAAGATTGCAAATATTATTACAGTCAATTTTGCTTTATCAGTGTTCGTTTTGTTTTGTTTTGTTTTTATGAAGAGAGCCACTAAACTTTTTCTATAAAGGGCCAGATAGTAACTATTTTTGGCTTTAAGGGCCACACATGATTCAACTTTGTTATGGTACCATGAAAGCAGCCATAGACAATATCCAAACAAATGGGTGTGGCTATTAGCCAATAAAACTTTATTTATGGACACTGAAATTTTAATTTCACGTAATTTTTACATGCTATAAAATATTCTTCCTTTGATTACTTTGTAACCTTTTAAAAATGTGAAAACCGTTCTGGGCTCATGGGCAATGCAGAAACCGGTGGCAGGCTAGATTTGGCTCCCAGGGAATATTTTGCCTAATCCTGCTTAATACTAATTTTCCTATCTCTTACAGCTTTCAGGTAAAGTCACTACAAATTTATAGCTAATTAACAAGATAGATATAAATAGATAGTAGTAAATTATCTATTTACAATATATCCTTACCTACATATACTTACACACTCATTCAAGATATATTAACTAATTATCTTCTATGTGCAAAGCATTTATTGAATTCAACAAATGGTACAAAGAGAGTATGACACAGCTCCTATCTTCAAAAGGCTTAAAAATCTATTAGAAATTTTGAGCGCTTTACTCTACACAAAGGCCACTTGGGATAACTGCCCAAGTTGAGAGGTACATAAGTACTTAGATTCCCAGTGTAAGATGATTGCTGACATCTTAGCAAAAGTTTTCATTATATAGACTATCTTTGTCCTAAGACTCAATGGAAGACAGTATATTTACAAGCAGATGGTAAAGACATAAAAAGATGAGATAAATTCTAGGTGCGGCAAGGCAGAACTATCAGCTAGTATCTTACAGATAAGTAACTTCACAGATAGGTAACTTTTTTTTCTTTTTGAGAATAAAGATAGTGAGACTAGGCAATTTACAGAGCAGAAATTCTCTAGTCCCAAAAGAAATACTATTCATTTTAAGGTGAAATTAACCAAATAAAAATTTTATATTTACTATGTACCTCTCACTGGGTTCAGCTCTAGGGTTACAAAAATTAGTAACACATGGTTTCTGTCTGAGGTTTTGCAATGTAGCAGAAGGCTGTAAACTGTAAACTATTAGCTGTATCCCAGCACAAGGAGTAGAATATAATGTCTATAAAACGATGAGGGAACATTGTGTTGCAGGATTTTGTCTCCCAGTGCCCACGGTTCTTGGTCATGCCACTTGGAGGAATGAGGAGGTAGAGCAGACTAAGAGTGGTGGGCAGCAAAAGCAAAGTTTATTGAGCCACAGTAAAATGATAGTAGAAAGCTCCTGAAGCGGGAGGGGACCTGAGAGGGTTGCCACCAGAGTTTCTAAGTCTGGAGTTTTTAGGGGCTTGTTGGCAGGCTGTTTTAATCTGATTAACCCTCCATGTGCCTGTCACCCAATCAGGTGTTTGTCATCTATCTATCATATGGGAAAGAGTAGAGGGCTCTTTCAGAGTGGTGTAAAATCCTTAAGGGTGGTTTCCTCCTAGGGCAGGGGGCAGGGAGGTGGCGGCTCTTGTCCCTGCCTGCCTTTCTTCAAATGATCCTTCATCAATTGCAGATACTGATATCTGATTAATTCTAGTGGGGGAGTGGAGAGGTGAAGGAAGACTTTTTTTTTTTAATTAGTAACACTAGAAATTTTCAAAGGGAAAGGGTAAAAGGAGAATAGGGTACCAAAGGACAAATGCAAACTTACAGAGATATAAAGAAACAAATTATGTTTTCCAGGGCATAGAGGTACAAAAGAAGGGAAGCAAAGAGTATGTTAGCAGGAAATGAAATTAGAAATTCATCCCAAAACTTAAAATTAATTAGGCAATATTAATTTTTCAGGGCATATGCTGAAAGTAAATGTATTAAAAGGGAAAATTATTTTGTTCATTTTATTATTTTCTGGTAAAGTGATCCCAGGCTTCCGAAGCATATTAAGTGTGCAGCTAGCTCTGGAGATTTTATCAGAAAAGTAAATGAACATACTGCTTCAGTTCACATTTAAAATGATCAATATTTTCTATTCATATATGTAGGAAGATAGGTGGGAGCTCAAGTAAGTGCAGGACATAAGATACTATCAGAAGATTCTTCTACTTCAAAGAGGACAATAAACAAGTTCAGGCTGGATTGATATCAGTTTTATTGCTTTCCAGATTTGGGGAAAACCTTTTTCCCTAATGAAGGATCTTGAATTTTACTGCCCATTAAAAATGGAAAAGAATGACTATGACTATTTTTTTAATCTCAAAATATTTTTAATCATAGATGTAAACAGAAAAATGTAATGTTTGTCAACTGGCAGTTTACATCATTTGAATTAATCTTTTCCAGTTGTCTTAAGAATGAAAATAGAGTGAGACTCAGAATTTAACACAGATCAGGTTGAAAGGAAAAAAAATGGAGTCCAGATGAATGAGCCCAGTTCTTTCAAGAGCTTTGTTCTTCAGAGCAAAGAAAGGCTCTGTTGGAGTGATTTTCAATGAGGAAAGATGCTAGGTTCTCTAAGGAGTTTTACGAGTTAAAACAGTTTAGCAACTTTGTCCAATTTTTGAGTATTAACGTGCTTCAGAGTGTTTATTTTAGAAGTTCTATTCGATTAATTATCCTAAATATATATTTTATCCTATGAGAATTTACCTTTTTAACTTCTCTTTTTCTCTCTTAATAGATGATCTTAATATAAGGTTTTCAACCAGAAAGTGAAAACATTGATCAAACAAAGACATAAAGCCTCAGGTTATGCAATCTGCTCATGGTCATTAAACTAATAAGGAGATGAAATTTAATTCAAACCCCAATTTTTTTTTACCCCAAAATCACCACATTGTATTACCACTGAGTGTTACTCTGTGTAAAACCCTGTCTAACTAAATGCAATATGAGATACAAGAAACCAAGGGAAGATAAAGCATGGTGGTCATATTATTTTCTATTCTCTAAATGTGTCTCCTTTTTTTTTTAGAGGGTGGGAGAGGGGCAAAGGGAGAGAGAAAGAATCTTAATCAGGCTCCAAGCCCAGCCCAGAGCCCAATGTAGAGTTTGATATCATTACCCTGGGATCAGGACCTAAGCCAAAATCAAGAATCAGATGCTTAGCCAACTGAGAAACCAGGAGTCCCTAAACATGTCTCCTTTAAAGGCCCATTGCTAAACTCTTATCGTTCTTCACCTTGCCAAGTTCACTTCTGCCCCTAGGCTTTGCAGTTGCTGTTTCCTCTCTTCCGATCACTCCTTCCTCAGAGAGTGGCATGGCTTGCCCCTCTCCTTTGGGCACTCACATCTCTGCTCAAGGCAGGGATTTTGTCTTGTTCACCATTTTGCTTTCAGGACCTATAGCAATTCTGAGCTCATAGTAGGTACTCATCAAATACTTGTGCAATGAAAGAATAGATAACTCAATTAATTATCTGAGAGGAACACATCAGGAAAAATAGGGCCTATTTAATAAAACAGAGAGAAATACATACCATGTTATAATTAGATCTGTAAACAAAACTCTATGGGATTCCAAATAAGGAAGAAAGTATATCCAATTTAGGATTTATGGAAGGCATAACAAATGAGCCAAAACATGAGCTATCTTGGAAAAGGGGTATTTTAGAATAAGAGGGCATGATGAATACAGGCACAGGCAGAAACAAATTCTGGTGGTACTTGTTATGAAAGATTCTTATGGAAAATGAGACTGGAAATACAGGTTTGCCTCAAGTTTCATGGAAAACTGATTGGATGCCTGAAAGCAGTGGGAAGCCAAGTTTTACTGAAGATGAATGCCTGTGTCATCAACTGGTTCTATCAGGGTACAATAGGCAACCTATAATTCTCAGACACAAATGAATAAAATTAGGATCTTAATGACTGATTTCCTGACTTTGGTGAAAATACTAATTCCTGGTCTTAGCTGAAATACGTTTAATTAATTTGAAGCTAACCAATTCTATTTAGTTGGTGTATAATGATATACTTGTAATTTACATTCGGTTGAGATATGAACTGATTGAATATAGAGATTTTGGCAAGTTCAAGACTTTATCACAAGGAAGAAGATGATAAAAATAATTCTTTTCTCAGTCAGGAGATAGGAATTTCAGTATAATATCTATTAACAATTTAATATATGAAGTAAATTCTGTGCCTTGATTTCATTTTTTTTATTTACAATGAAAATAGTACTACTACCCTACACTTCTAATCCTAACAAAAGGAATAGGTATCTTTTTGGTGTTCTTGGATTAACTCCACCATGAGGGGACTTTTCCCACCTGCCCCACAACACCATGCAATTCTCAGACACCAGTAGGAGTTCAGGAATTCAACTCAATTCTGACACAATCTACTCGGAGAGAACGTCCAGTGCCGCAGGTTAAGGGTTCAGTCCTACAAGAATGCCTCCACTCCCTGACTTCAGATGCCAGTTGCAATTTCAGGTTGTTACCTGTACTTCTGACTGATTAGTTATAAATAAGAGGTTCCCATGATCCTCTCATTGATTTCAATTAATTTGCTAGAGCAGCTTACGCACTCAAGAGACCTGCTTACTCGTGAGATCACTGGTTTATTCTGAAAGAGTTATCACTCAGGAATCACTGGAAAGAAGAGATATATAGGGCAAGGCAAGAGGAAAGGCTCTGAGCTTCCCTGCCTTCTCCAGCTGCAGCACCCTCCCAGCGTCTTCACGTGTTCACCTACCCAAAAGCTCCCCAAATCCAACCCTTTTGAAAATTTATACAGGCTTCATTACATAGTTCGGATTGATTAAATCATTGGACATTGGTGATTGATTCAGTTTTCGGGCCCTCTCCCCACTTTGGAGGTCAGGGAGAAAGGAATGAAAGTTCCAACCCTTTAATCACATTGTTGGTTCCTCTGAGAACCAGCCCCCATCCTTAAGCTATCTAGAAGCATTCCCAAACTCTCATTAACATCACAAAAGACACCTTTATCACTATTATCACTTAAGAAATTCTAAGGGTTTTAGGAGCTCTGTGACAGAAATGGGGACGAAGAGCAAATATATGTATTTCTAATTAATCACAATATCCCAAGGTATCTTATATAAAGTATTACTCTAGTGGAAATATCAGTAATGAATACAGACAATAAAATACATAAATGCCAGGTCAAGTGCTTTTCTTAATGTTTACTAAGAAATACATTTTATTCTCCTATCTGTTTTTGAATGATCAATATTCATATTTGTTTTTAAAGATATAAAGTAGACCTTATAACTATGAAGATAAATAAAATAGTACCTGGTCCTCAATGAACTCACTTCTAAGCATAAAAAATGCATTTAGGTGGTAGGTTGAACTTTAAAATTCAAACATGTCTAGTAAAACATGTCAGGGAGAATGAATTTCCTCTGTCCTTCAAGGTTCTTCTAGCTGGACTAAGAATCAAATTGACAGGAGACAGATAAACTGAAATTTAGTTTTATACACAGAGGTAATCCACCCAGAAATTCCAAAGATAAGTCAGTCAAAATGATTTATATAGGAACTAAGGGCAAGTTGGTAGGAGTTTGGGACTTCAAAGGGAAGGAATGCAATTCCCAGGAAGATGAAAAAGATGTTTGGTAAACAAATGTTTGCTGGCACTCAGAAACAATGGAACATAGAAGATTTTGATGAACAGACCTTGCTAGGTTCTTCCCTGTTTACCATACCCAGTTCATATTATAAGGTAGAAATCTATGGTAACAACTTTCTTTCTGGATCATGTTCCCTGTCTAAATTCTTTTTAGGAGTCGAGGGGGATGTAAAGAGCTTTTCCTGAATCTGTTGAGTTCTGATTGCCTTCATGAATTATATTCATGCCAAAGTGGCCCATCTTAGGGCAGGCAGCCTGACCTTGCAGCCTACACATATAAAAATGGATTTTTTTTCAAAAATTTATCATTGATATTTTGAATGGATACATAAACTCAAAAGCATATCTTAAAAGAGAAAATTAATCAAAGTTCATCTCTAGCATGGCCTATATTCTTAAAGAATAGACATTAAGAAATGCTATGTAAAGGAATATAAAAATACTCAAGCCTCAATGTTAAAGAAAGTAACTACATTGTAAAAGTGCTGATGATAAGACAGTAAAATGGAAACTAATTCTTATTAACTAAAACATTGACTTTATTTCAATAGTTTCTAGACCTTCTGAATCTAATGCATGAACAGAGAAAGAGTCAGAAGCGTAAATGTATTAGCAAATAAAACTATGCATGGTTTAAATGATTTTGGGTATTTCTTTACTGATAGTGGCCCAGATGTTCCAAAGACACATCAGCCTTATTTTTTTAATCACTCTAAAATAACCACACAGAACAAGGACTCAAACTTGAATGGATACTTGCAGCACTCTAGTGGCCATTCTTTATAAGTGCAAAGACACTGCAGCAAAATAAATCACAGTGGATGACACAGATGTTCTTGAAAAGACAGTCTATACCCATAAACCAGCATTGAAATTAAGTCTGTTATTCTTACACTGTACATAATTAAATTTAAATTAGCAAATTTATCCTGTCAATTTTCTTCTTTTCTCAATGCTGCACATTTTGGAGGATAACACTTGAGGGATATGGAAGCACAAAGTGATTAAGGAGGTAAGGAAATATAAAGGCTCGGGAGCTCATTCAAGTCAAAGACCATAGAGGGATTAGTCTGGAAAGATTTTGTTGAGAATCATATTAATTAGAGTTGCAAATGAAGGTAGATTAATAACTTCACACTCTTAGAGTATAAATCAATTTTGTGTCTGTAATAAATAATTTTGTTTAGCTAAGGTAGAGTACTCAAACTTATATAGGAAAAAAAAGTGAATTGGATGAAATATCACCTAGGGAACATTTCAAAGTGTTTACCAAAGTGTTTATTGGGCAATATGAGATCATTATAAGAACAGGGAAGGGCTAGATTATAAGAATGCGGAAGGACTAGATTATAAGAATGGGGAAGGACCAGCAGGGGTTGGGAGAGTAGTATAAATTGTGCAAGGAATTGATTCGAGACCAATTATATTGTACATGATAATGAATTAAATAGAATTTAGACTTAGAGATGTGAATGTAAGTCCAGCTACAAAATAAATCAACATAAATCTATGAAATCATGTATTTAACTATCAAAAGGATGATTTTGGTTAACTTGTAATTATTTTCTTTCCTTTTATCAATGACTGACTTTAAAGTTCCTGAAAGATAATAATTCTAGAAAAATATGCTTTAAATAATTCATCATCTGAGTGTTAAAATGCCACTCTTGCCATTTGATAAAAATTTGGCAATAAAATGTAAGCTGACAGTTGGGTAAATGAAATACTGTTTAGATAAGCTTATTTGTTCTTCAGCAGAAATATATGCATAAAGTTGTCTTTACTTCATAAATGATATACACATCTTTTAAAAATTAACTTCGCTGAAAAAGAGCTTCATAGATGTCAGAAAAAATAAGGTAGCATTTTATTTTAAAAAGCTTTGTTTTTAGTCCATTGATTCAAAGTTTTAAAATCAATGTTTAAAAAGAGTATTTTGACCTTAAGAATTCCCTTTATTAGGATCTACATATATATTCATGCACAAGTCAAATATTAAAATAATGATTCTAATGCCAAGGCACTTTAAAAAATTGAATCAAAGGTCTTCATCAGGGCGACTGGGTAACTCAGCCAGTTAAGCAGGTCCTGATCCAAGGTCCTGATCCGAGTATCCTGGGATCCAGTCTCACATTGGGTTCCCTGCTCAGCAGGGAGTCTGCTTCTCCTTCTACTCCTTCCCCCTGCTCATGATCTCTCTCTCTCACTCTCTCTCTTCTCAAATAAATAAAAAATATCTTAAAAAAGGGAGTCTTCATCAGACATATGCAAACAGTTCAAATGAGGTAATACTGAAATGATACCATACCTAAACAGTTTCTGAGATTTTTTTATAAGAAAAAAATACATAATATTAAAATCTTTCCATATGGTTGCCAATATATAAATAAGTGGTTAAGGGTATAAAATATCAAAATAAATGTGACTGTATTCAAGCTCAGTAATATATTCATTATTTTTGACATTTATGTAAGCCTTGTCTGTATATGATCAGATAAATGGAACAGTAGTCATGACATGTGTTAAAAAATAAATAATTTCTCAATTTGGTTTCTGAGACACAGGGAATTGGTTAGAGTCAGTGGTTCCTACTTTATCTGTTACAAATTGTTGAATGCAGATTAAATATGCACACACAAATCATACATGATGTGTTTCAAAGTCATTTATATTAGGTATTTACTTTATGTTAAACTAATTTTCAGAGTAATAGAAAATATGCTATGTAAAACAAAGGAAAATATTTTATAATCTTAAATCTCATGATTTGGTTTATTAGATTCTCTTCATTTTCAAGGGAGAGAGTGGAAAAGAAGCAATGGGTGAAAGAGTTGCCAAAAGGCAACTGCTCAGGTTAAAAGAAAAAATTATTCTGACACAGAGTAAAATGGCAAGAAAGACTTCATTCACAGCTGGTATAATAGGTGTCAAGACTATAGCAATAAAGAAGAGAGATAGGGCTCAATTCCAAACACAGCAAAGTCAACTGGGGATTTAAAGCCAAAGAGCAGAGTAAGATGGTGAGTAGATTAAAAAAAAAATTACTAAGAGGAGACATCAAAGGTATAGGTATTCTTGATAAATTGACTTCACAGAACTCTTACTGAAGGCAGGCCCGGGTGATCAGCTAACAAGAGTGGGGAATTTTTGCTCAACTGACTTAGCAGGATTCTTGATACTCTGAGCTAGGCAGGCTGAAGACAGGGCTCAATGATGAGGAAGAACAAATGAACTAGGGAACACTCTGGCTACCATGGGGAAGAAAATTGCTGATGTAAGGCCCTACTTATCTCAAAATGTGATATTCCTGAACTGGTAATGTCACTTTATCTCAGCCACCCAAATTTCTTAAGATATAAGAAGAAGATCCTAAAGCATGCAGAGGGTAGTCTTAGAATTCAAGAAAATGCCAATAGGCATTTTACCTTTCAAAGCATGGACAACAGAAGAGAGATTAGGGGGAAAAAAAAACAACAACAACAATAAAAATAAAATTTGAAATAGAAGACAAGCATAGTTTTGATAAGCTTTAAATAAATAAGAAATCCATTTCAAGTATTATGTGCTTTGTGATCTCTGCCAAATTCAAGAAAACAGAGATTGCATGAAGAATGCAGTGAAAGATAAAATGATAAAATCTTTTACCTAGATAAAATGTCATTTAAAAAGAAAGCTAAGTGAGATAAGAAAAATTGTAACCACTAATTATAATGGAACAATGCAAAAATCTCTTTTTGTACTAATAAAGACACAACTGACATTGTAAAAAATAACTTATATGGGAGTAAAACT
This sequence comes from Potos flavus, assembly GCA_028534135.1. Lineage (NCBI taxonomy): Eukaryota > Metazoa > Chordata > Mammalia > Carnivora > Procyonidae > Potos > Potos flavus. The sequence continues at coordinate 83,426,506 of CM052886.1, read as the reverse complement.
GGTCAAATGATTGAAAGAAAATGACAAATAGATGAAAACAATTCAAAGTGACAGTTATGAAGAAGGGAAAAGTGTTAACTGGTATTTTTGAGAAGGAACAAATAGGATAGAAATAAAAAGTATGGATAACTAGAAAAAAGATTTTTTGTACTAAAGACTTAATTATATACATATAAAGAAATCCTTCAAATACCATCAAATTCCAAAAAGAATATAGATTCCTAAGTGAATCCTCCTGAAATTATTCAATTATAAGGTAAAATAAAATATACTGTCTAAACACATGGACATAATTTTTCACTAAAGGAAAATACCTGACTTCAATTTTCCTTTCTGCTTATTAAATGATAGAAGAAAATGGAGAGATTAGTGGTGGAAATAAATTCACCCCTCCCAAACCATCTTGTAATGCTAAGGGACACTCTTCATATTGCAAGGGTTTAGGTTGTGTAGTATCCGTCTAGTCCATTTAATTGAAAAATGAGTAAAAAAGAAATTTCAAGAATGTAAATTTGTGGTCTAAAAGGATGGGAAATGTAATCATTATCTAAATAATTGTTGGAAATATGGTTACATATTGGATGAAATTGTTTCAAAGTAAGGAATATACAGTAAAAAAAAGAAAGAGAAACAAATCAGTTCTAAAATACCATATTAGGATGGGTAAAATAGGCAATGAGAATTAACGAGGGCACTTGTCATGATTAGCAGTAGGTGATGTATGGAATCGTTGAATCACTACATTGTATACCTGAAACTGATATAATACTGTATGATAACTATATCGGAATTTGAAATAAAAGAAAATATAAATACCAAATTACACAAGCACAAATTGAAAACAATTTTAATTCACATCCGAAACTATTTTTTGCAAAAATATTTATTGTAATTTTATCATAATAAAAAAGAAAAACAAATGAAATATTCCATTATATAATATTAAATAGTTTTATCAAAATATTTAATAAAATGTGAATATATTCATAATATGTGTCTAATGACAAAGGCAGGTTACAATAGAGTATACTGAAATTATATCACTCACAAGTAAAAGACAAACTTTATACAGAATCCATAACTATATTGTCACGGATAAACCAGGGAAAAATTTACAATTGGTAAATATGATTTCCTTGAAGACTATAAACAACTATTAAGTTTTCCCCAGAAGAGTTAAAAAGATAATGGTGAAAAACATATGTGCAAGTGTATATAGCTAAAGTCAGAAAGTGAATACTTTTTTTGTTGTAAATCAATATTTGAATTTTCCCTTCAGACTGGAGTTAACTACTGTGATGAATAACTAATATTATTGTTAATATTTACAAAATTATACCAGAATTCTATTTTAATGATCAATAAGGAATATCATAAATCCATCAATTAGATAATTAGTTCACCTGTAACTATTTTTAACCAAATAAGGAGTTTAAGAAAAAATATGCATTACCTCTAACAGTTGCTGTTTGCTGTTACATGCACATTATATTAGGGAAAAAGATTAATATTCTAAATGAATAAATATTTAACCTCAAATTTCACCTTTCTCTACCTAAATTTGTAGTCTTTCTTTATTGGTAACGACTTTCCAGTTTGTTTTATTTTTGTTTTTTTAGCCATGAAAAATGATTTCTATAGAGAAATTCTAACATTCCTTTTTCCAGTGGAAACATAACACTTAAATAGAAAGGCTACAAATGTGAAGCAATACCTACTACAATCATAAAGGCAGATGTTTTACCATCATATAATCTTCAATTCTCTTTCAGCTATACCTATGCTCTAAGTATGTCATGTTGAAGTGTTGAGTGCCTTTTATTCATTTCATATAAGTTTAATAGTGTCATAATTGCTTCACCTTTTTTGATTCATATCATTTTAGTTTTGATGATGTTAGTGTTCTACTGAATAAAAAACTTCTTTTGTTTATACAACAGGTTCTCCAGGAAGAATAAAAACTGCTGATGATGTGGTTTGTTACTCCCTCTGCTTTCTTGGGGCTTTCATTGTGAGTTCATGTGTATCTACCTATGCAAACCAGATTAAACTATAAATCTCGATAAAATGTCAAAAATTTCAGCCAGCAGGAAAGATGGAGAGGGTGTTGGGGCTTTACACAATGCTAACTACTAGGCACCTAACTGAGAGGCTCATCTCAGTGTTTCCTCAGTCCTATTTATCTTGGTTTGCAATTAACTAATTTGTGTGATTATGTGATAAACATCTACCCTCACCACTGTGCTTTGAGCATGATGAGAACAAAGACCATATCTGTTTTCATCACCATATTACCTGCAACACATAGGGTTGGATTTGACTGAAGAGAATACAGAAAACACAGCTGCAACAGGAAAATATAGGCTGTTGGATGAATGGGATGGTTTTTTTAGGGCTTTGTTACAGTGGACAAATAAGTTCTAACTAATCTGTGTTTTCACGTCCTTTGACTTAGATTAAATTTAATCCTTAGATTAAAATGCCCAGAAGAGAAACTCAAATTATTTTAGTCTGGTTCCTTTGTCTATTTCTTGGCAAAATGAACACAGTGCAACTTGACTGACAGCCACTGAAGTTGTGTAGCACAGAAGAGTAGAAATTCCCCCCAGAAAATTTAGGCGATATTATCAGACCAGAGTAAAGATGAATCCAATGAAAGCAAAACGAAAAGGTTTTCAGTATAGGGAATATAATCAGATGGTCTATATTTATGAGAGTTTCTTATAATAGAAATGCCAGAAGATCTGCAAAGGAGTTAACTAAATTCCTTTTAATGTCAGTCTTTCCTCAGAATAATCAACAGCAAATTAATTAATCTTCTATTAAGATTTACTTTGCCAGCAAATATCTTGGAAGAATTATCTTGAACAACATATCAAGAAGGCACATACCTATAAGTTTTTTCATCTTTAAATTTTTTTTAAAGGTTTATTTATTTATTTGAGAGAGAGAGTGAGTAGGGGGAGGGGCAGAAGGAGAGGAAGAGAAGACTCCCCCCTGCGTGTAGAGTCCAACTCTGGACTGGATCCCATAGCCTGAGATCATGACCTGAGCCAAAATCAAGAATCAGATGCTCAACCAACTGAGACACCCAGGTGCCCCTATTTTTTTTTAAACATTAATTGTGAAGAGTTTTTTTTTCTGCTTAGACTGCTACTCCAAAAAAGCAGAAACCGTTTCAGTTGTGCATTTCTGTATTCCTAGCATATGCCAGAGCCTGATACAAAATAGGTACTCCAAAACTACTGAATAATAGACCAAGAAAGGACTCTAACAGGTTTCTAATGATGTAGACCTTTCTAATTTCTTTCCCTTATAAGAACTAAAAGCAAAGCAGAAATTATCTGAAGAAGTGTTTATATACAGGGACACCTGGGTGGCTCAGTAAGTTAAGGGTCTGCCTTCGGCTCAGGTCATGATCTCAGGGTCCTGGGATCAGGCCCCACATCCGGCTCCCTGGTCAGCAAGGAGTCTGCTTGTCCCTCCCCCTCTGCCCCTCCCCCCCACTCATTCTCTCTCTCTATTTCTCTCAAATAGATAAAATCTCAAAAACAAAGAAGTGTTTATATACAATTATGGAATCCAAGAAAGCCAATCATAGAGTTTCAAAAAGAAAATATCTCTATCACTTTTGGATTAGGTTGAATTTAGGACTCTCACAAAACATTTTAAAAACATAGAAAATGATAGAAGTTGATCTTGTGCTCGTTTACCCATGCCCTAAAGCAGAAAAAAGGAAACTCTGTGGATGGGTTTGAGCGCTTTAATTTCTACAAAATAATTCTAAATATATGAGGACTAGATCTTGACACTAATTCATCCAGTACAGTATTATTTTCCTGAAATAAGCCTCTCTGGCAACTTGTCATGAGAATCTATTAGATGGACATATATCCTCATCTATTAAATCTCTCCTACTGACATCTCTATTAAGTGATATTATTCATTCTCTTCAAAAGCGTAATTCCACCTTGGTTGTCCTCTCTACTGAGGGCTGAGATATTCATACTGACTCTTGCTCACATTTATTTTTTTTGTTAACTATAGAATATGGCTTTCTTGAAAGCAAATAAGCTTTCTAGCCCTAATTCCTTGATGCACTGGTTTACTACTCTACAGACACTTCTTCAGCAAGGAATTCCTTGCTGTACTGTGTCCTTGGTCAGAAGAAAATCTGTTCAACCCTAGTGTTGTTAATCATATAGCACCTAGGTAATAAAAAGAGCACTGTCCTGAATTAAAATTCTGGCCTGATATTTATTGGATGTGTGCCCTTTAGAAAAAAATATTATCTTTTATGAATATTTGAACCTTTGTCTATAAATGAGTGTAAGAATATAAACAGCAAGTCTACTGTATGAAATGGGATAGCATATGAGAATGGCTAGCATACTGACTCATGGCAGTGTTTGGAAAGGGTTATTTTCCTCTTATTTCTGAACAAGAGATGATTACTTTTTTTCTGACCTAGTATCTCTACTAGTAACTGAAAAGTTTCCTTCAGCTATAAGCTGCATATATGTTTTCTAATAAAGACACTGCGTGGCTAACCATTCATATAGAGAATAAATGGAAACTTAAGTAAAATCTAATGGAAATTTTACTTCTAGCTCTAATCAGGTGTTGACACATTACTATGTTTTTGTCAATCATATACTTACAAATGCCTATATTAGATCAGAAGTGTTTGCTTTATCTTTAGTATATGTTGCACTTGTAACTGGAATGGCAAGATTAAAAACTTTAAGTATCATGAAGTCAGAGCCATAACTATTTTCTGTAACCAGAATATAACCATCAAGTAACATAGTGCGTAGCACCTACGGGATGTTCAATAAACATATACTGAAGGAACTAATAAATGAATAAATTAATGAATAAGAATAAGACAAATTATGGAAAATTTTCTGTGTCTATAACAAAATATCTAAACATACTTATAAAACCATCCTTTGGACAGGCTCTCACTGCTAACCACATGCCAACATATTGTAGAAACTTCAACCTGGTCCCTTATACCTAGGATTGGATTGCTAGTACTGGGTATTTTGTTCAATAATGCCTACTGTTTAATAAAATACACCAATCATGAAATGTAAAGGTGACATTATAGTATGTTGTATAAAATGTTATTGTTCATTTTGCCTGATATACTAAAGACAGGGTAAGATAACTTTAACATTATTTTATATGAGATGTTTAAGACAAAACAAGACAAAATAGGGTCATTTTATGGTTATCAAAAAACTAATTTTGGGGAAATAAACTTTATATTTAATTTTTTTAAGATTTTTATTTATTAAAAAAAAGATTTTATTTATTTATTTGACAGAGAGAGAGGGAATACAAGGAGGGGGAATGGGAGAGGAAGAAGCAGGCTCCCCGCTGAGCAGGGAGCCTGATGTGGGGCTCGATCCCAGGACCCTGGGATCATGACCTGAGCTGAAGGCAGACGCTTAACAACTGAGCCACCCAGGCACCCCTATATCTAATTTTTAATGTGATCTTGGGTAAATGAATCTATCATTACCCCCCACTACACAGGCAGGGTGTAAACGCAATGCCACAGAGCACAAAGAAGGGTATGGGACCCAAGATAGTTGACATGAGGGTTGGAAGAGAGGTTGTCCAGGAAAATGTTATAAATCAGGCAAAACTGAATTATATACAAGAATTTTTCCAGGGAGAAAGCATTCCAGGCAGAGGAAGTCACATGTACAGAGGTAAAAATGAAATGATACAAAGCAAAACATAGAAACAAATACAAGAGAATGTAAGACATATGAGGATTGTAAGGAATTCAGTGGCTGGTGGGAAGTTGAATGATGAGCCAGACTCACGATGAGTCTGAGTAGGGAAGCTAAGACATTTGGGTTGCGAACAAAATTAAAGAAAAGACATCAAGAATTTTGAGTAAAGAATGACATGTTAGGTCTTTATTTTAGGAATATCACTCTTTGGGGCACCTGGGTGGCTCAGTGGGTTAAAGCCTCTGCTTTTGGCTCAGGTCATGATCCCAGGGTCCTGGGATGGAGCCCCGCATCCGGCTCTCTGCTCAGCGGGAGCCTGCTTCCCCCTCTCTCTCTGCCTGCCTCTCTGCCTACTTGTGATCTCTCTCTCTCTTTGTCAAATAAATAAATAAAATCTTTAAAAAAAAAACCAAAATATCACTCTGGCAGCGATATAGACAATGAATTTGGTTGGTAGCAGGGATAAAACACAGGTACAAAGAAAAGCACCCTAGAAGGTTACAAATAATGAACTAATGTAGTAAAAGAGATTGGACCAGTGAGAGGGATTAGAGTGATATTAAAAAGCTACTATCTGGAGACGAATTTGCCAAACTGAAGACGAGAAGGAGTGTCTTTTTCTCAAAGATTAAACAAACCAAAAAAAAAGGAATATTGAAGCAAATTTGTTAACTTCATTAATTCAATTTTGAACTTTATGGCTAATCAACTTAACCCATTCATTTAGAGTCAGAGAAAAGGCCAGAAAGTCTACCAAAAATGACCGTGGTAGATGCTGTGAAAAAGACTTAAGAAAAGGGCAAAGCTTGAGGAGACGATTGAAGAATGATGAACAAGCTGGGTAAGGCACAGAAGGATTTTCAGAAATCACTGAGGATGCAGCTGAAGTTGAAGTCCTGATGTTCAATGGCATTGGTCTACATTGTGATGCAATTCCCCAGCAGTTACTTAATCTTTTAAGTACAGTTATTCTCCCTGCATTTCCAGAGGGGAATACATTCCAAGACCCTGAGTGGATGTCCAAGGCCAGGCATAGTACTAAACCAAGATGGGATCGGGAGGAAGACAAACCATGAGACTCTTAATCTCATGAAACAAACTGTTGGGGGGTGGGAGAGTAGAGGGGTAGGGATAGGGTGCCTGGATGATGGACATTGGGGAGGGTATGTGCTATGGTGAGTGCTGTAAAATGTATAAGCCTGATGATTCACAGACCTGTACCCCTGGGACAAATAATACATTATATGTTAATAAAAAAAAATGTACTATGTGTTTTCCCATATGCATATACCTATGATAAAGTTATTTTGTAAATGAGGCACAGTAAGAGATTAAAAACAATAATTAAGGATAAAATAGAACAATCATAACAATGTGCTGCAATAAAAGTTATGCGAATAAGGTCTCTATCTCAAAACATCTTCTCGTCCTGTATTCACCCTTTTTGTGATGATATGAGATGATAAATGCCTACTCAATGACAGCATGAGGCTTCCATGGACATTTTGATGATATGTCAGAAGGAGGATAATCTTTTTCTGGACTGCAGTTGACCATGGATAATTGAGACTGTGAGTAAGTGAAACCACAGAGAGTGAAACCATGAATAAGAGGGGACTACTGTATTGTACATGGCAGATTATCAAGCATATCCAGGCGGATTTTTCTAGTGAGTGCAGTAAGGTAATTGTGTGAGGTAGGAAGATTTGACACATGAACAAGAGCTGTGAAAGCGATCTAGGCAATGAAGTCAGGAAGAGAGGAAGGCAAGGAGGTGGATAAACTAGGGAAAAATAAATAGGTTCAGAAGTCTAGATGATGTCAAAGATCAGAGACAGAGCTAGAGATGGTGTAAAATAGGTCAAACACAGAAAACAGTGATTAGAGTGCAAAATACTTGCGTGTACTCTTTCAGACATGACGAAGTGTGAAGCCATGTAGAATATTAAAGAATCAGGGCACTATTACTTTATAAATAAGTGGTTAAACAAGTGTTCAGAAGGGGAAGAGAGATTCATGTGGGCTGAAAAAATCTTAGAAGTCTTCGTAGAGAAAGAGAAACCTGAGCTGGAAGGAAAGACTTAAAATTGACACAGGCAGAAAAACAAACTGAGAGAATGTCTCCCCCTCCTCTTTCCCCACAGAACTGCAAGAGCGGTGACAGCACATTTGCAAGACTAGAAGTTTTTGTTAAAGCAAAGAAATTCTTGAAAGACAAACGGAAGAAAATGAAACAAGAAGCATTGCTAAAGGCAGAATTCAAGAATTTGATTGCCAAGACAAAGAGTTGGGTCTTCTGAGACAGTACTGTTAAAATAATTTAGATTGATTAATAAAATATTTAACAAAAGCTGCTCAAATATTTTTATCTGCCCTTTAAGAAACCTAGTTCTAAAAATATACAAGAGAATTATCAATTCAAACATAAGATTTTCCTGAGTTTCTCAGGAACCAATTTCACTGTCAGTTGGATTATCTTGTGCTATTTATGACAGACTCAGCATCAATATAGCCTAAGGGCCAATTGATTACTAGTAAATTGAGTACAAACTTATGTTCATTATGACATTTCGATTGGGAAATTTTCCTAAGAACTATTATCAATCTCATCTATTTAATTCTCTGGCAAAATGTGCAACTAAAGTGGTAATATTCTATAGGAATTTCACATTATCTGACAGTATCTAATACAACTTTGGTAGTTGTTTTATAGTTAAATTTTTTATTTTCTTGTGATATAGGTTATATTGCTATTTTGTAATATTTTATCAAGATTGCATCTAACTAAAATTTGTTTCTAAAATAATATTTTAATACATTTTGTAAATGATGTCTAGTGAAATTAAATATTGTAAAGATTTTTTTGGTAAATATTGTAGTAGAAAGATATTGGATCATATTTATTATTTAGTCTTCTGTCTTAACTTTAAAAAAATCCCATATATTTAATAATGTTATAAAGCAAAGAAACCAACATTTTCTCACATAAAATACAATTATATCATTAACACCAATTAACCAAAGACTATTACTATCATATTATTCTGAATCTGACAACACAAACATTGGGAATGATCAAATTATATTGTATCTTAATAAATATTTTTGCTTCTATTTTTTGTGAAGAATTTAGATATTCCCTCCATCCTCAATTAATTTATATACCAGTTGGATAATTTAGTCAATATGATGTAAAATAAAAATGCAAGATAGAAATCCCGGTATAGTATGAGAGTATATAAGTACTTTCCAATAGCACTGACTCCACTACTTTTTTTCTAGAAGAAACAGCACCATATAAAAAGGGGAAAGGTAAGTTTTCCTAAGAAGAATTAGAAAATATGCCTTTCATTTGCCTAATTGAGGAAAATTTAATATTAAGTAAATGCAAGTATATACACTTAAATTCCCTTTGCTAGAGAAGGGGAACATTGACTAGCTCCTGTCAATGATTTCTAAATTAGAGTAATTAAAGTAACCAGGATAAAGGGGAAAAAAGTTAATAATGAAATTCTAACCCGTCTGAATAATTTCAGCTCAATTCTGGGCATTTATAATGGACCGTGGTAGATGCTGTGATACAAATACTAGTATTTGGATGAGGTGGGATTTAATAATGACCATCCAGGGTGATCCCAAATGTCCATCCTACTTAATCATTCCTGGTCCCAGAGAAAAACCACTTCATAATCTAAGCATTCTACTTTAGGGATTTCTACAGAGTTCTACCCAGATTTTTCTGACTTTGAGATTATTCTCATTCAATCCCAGATTTTCGTTTGGCAGTGTTTATTGGTGGCAGGATGGGGGAAGCTGCTCAAAGAAAAGTTAGAAAGATGTCATGGAAGATGGTCAGTAAGCAGCAAATCTAGGTTTTGTGGAGCATGGAACTCATGCAATTTCCCATAGTCGACTTTAGCAACAGAACACAAGATTAGGCACACAACAGAGTATTTAAAATGAAAAAGAATTCATAAAAATAACAAATTTTAAAGCTGACAAGCATCGAAATCATTAAAAAATCTAAGAAAAAAGTTTATTTTATTGATTTATTTTAATTTAGAAAGTTTGTTTTGTTTTTTTTTTAAGATTTATTTGAGAGGGACAGAGAGAGAGAGAATAAGCAGAGAGAAGGAGAAGCAGACTCCCTACTGAGCAGGGAGCCTGATGCAGGGCTAGATCGCAGAACCCTGAAATCATGACCTGAGCCACCCAGGTGCCCCCATTTTTATTATTTAATAATATATAATATAATATATAATAATAATATAGTATATATAATTATTATAATTATTATTTTATTATTTAATTGCCTAAACCATGTTATTAATAATATTTTCTAATTTTTCTAATTTTGTTGGCTACAAATTCTGATAGCCTCTTAGTAAGGTAACTAGTTGAGAGAATAAAAAGATATTTTTTCTCTAGTGTAATTTATAAAAATTTGTTTATTATTGATAGTTTAGAAAGTTGCTTTCAGCTGTACAGCTCATTATTGGCAATATTAGGTAAACATTTAAAATTGTCAAATTACTTTCGTGTGTGATTCAGAAGGTGTTCTGAAGATCAACTCTGGCTCCAAGCATTTCACACACTCCATTTCTCCTCCACTACCTACATACGTGAAAACAAATATCTTTCTTTCATAAAGAACATAGATTACAATCATTTAGATATTTAGAAAAGGAAAATTTTTATCAGTTATACTGTAGAATATTAAATTGAATTTTTTTCAAAATAATATCAATTTTAAAAACTTAATGTCAGTAGAACTGAGTTTTCAAACTAATATTTTACATGAAGAATAAATAACCTTTAAGAAATGTTTTTTCTATTTGTTTACATTATCATAGGAAAATGAGAAAAATTAAAGGCAGTATATACTAACTTTTATTTAATCAAGGAAAAGCCTCTATGGACCAAACCGTATATTCTTAATATATACTGAAAAGAAGCAGAATATGCCAAAACAGAATAAGTCATTTGGGCATATTGATTATTTTGAGTTAAACTTAAGAAATAGCCAGTACAACAAGGACATTCTGATCCTCCTTTGTCCCCTTGAAAGCAGAAAATAAATCTCCCTTGTGAAAAGTGCCCTTCCTGTACCAGGAGTGCAGAAGGCATCCTTATCATCAGAAATATGAAATTTAGGGCTAAGAAAGATGGATCATCAAAACTTGTTTCTTCCTCACTAATTTACTACCCCAAATAACCTTCTTTATCTAATCAATACAAAGTTATTGTTTCTTTGTTTAAAAGGTATAAAAGCCACCTGTTTGTTCACCTCAGTAGGTCTATTTTTTGTGGGGCTCTGTATATACATACAAAATTAAATTTGTTTTCCTTCTGTTAATCTGTTTTATATTAATTTAATTATGAGGTCAGCCAAAGAACCGAGAAGGTTAGAAGGGAGAAGTGTTCCACCCCTACAATGTCTTAAGTTTCAGAGTACTGAACACAATGGTATTGCTAAAATACTGTAAGACTAATTTCATGTCAGACATTCATCTAATATTGAAATGTATCTAATAGTACCTTAAGACATACTCCTTACAATTATATTCATTTCTTTCAGTACTCAATGAATTAAATGAATTTCCTTTTTCTATAGCAAGCAAAAACATAATTTGTTTAGTGTGAGAGTAATTTCATGTCAGACGCTCATCTAATATTGAAATGTATCTAATAGTACCTTAAGACATACCCCTTACAATTATATTCATTTTTTTCAGTAATCAATGAATTAAATGAATTTCTTTTTTCTATAACAAGTAAAAACACAACTTGTTTTTCTCCATGTCATATATATAATTTTATTATATCAGATGAAAAATGGTTTAAAACATTTGGCTCTATTGGATTAATGTATCTAAAAAAGAGAACATTTTCTTTATTTTTTTTAATTTAATTTTTTCAGTGTTCCAAGATTCATTGTTCATGCACCACACCCAGTGCTCCATACAACACGTGCCCTCCTCACTACCCTCCACCAGGCTCACCCAACGCCCCACCTCCCTGTCTTCCAAAACCCTCAGTTTGTTTCTCAGAGTCCACAGTCTCTCATGCTTCATCTCCCCCTCCGATTTCCCCCAATTCATTTTTCCTTTCCTTCTCCCAATGTGCTCCATGTTTTTCCTTATGCTCCACAAGTAAGTGAAACCATATAATTGACTCTCTCTGCTTGACTTATTTCACTCGGCATAATCTCTTCCAGTCCTGTCCATGTTGATATATTTTCATTAACTTTAAAAAATTAAATTATTGCCTTGTCGATGGCAAGACTTCCTTTAATATATAAATAACCTCAAGACATACTTAAATTCATCTTGTGTCTACGAGCACATTTGTAGCTAGGTTATCCTTAGATATAATCTATACTTTGCAAGGGACAAGTCATACTATTGTAGAGAAAGGAATGCCTAGGACCTCTTCAGCAGGCTGGCAGGGATGAAGAGGACCAGAAATTAAAACTAGGGCAATAAATATTACCAAGTGCAAATGGTAAAAAAAAAAAGTTTAAATAACAGTATGTAAAGCTAAATTATAATCTCAATCTGGATGCCTAACAGGAAAAAATATCTAAAGCAGTCAAATGTAGTGGTGGACACAGAGGAGCAGACCATGGTAACCTTCGTTATCAAACAGGTTTTAAAGAAATTGGGTTTGTGACTGGGATTGTTAGTCTTTACTTGCCCCTCCAAATCCATTCTCTCCCTTTACTTGTATTGCTATGCACAAGAGATGACTTCTCTTGTATCGGTTGTATCTGATAGTTGTATCACTCATGTTCCCTTCCCGTCTGTCTTCCCATGGGGATTGTCCAATACAAAGCACCAACAGGAGATGGATGTGTGGAAGTAGAGATAGTTTGGAGTTCCCTTCACTTTCTCCCTGCCATCTGAATTGTGTTGGCTTATGCAAAAGGACCAGTAGAGGTTCAGTGATTAAAAACTCAGGAGAGAGGGCGCCTGGGTGCCTCAGTGGGTTAAAGCCCCTGCCTTCGGCTCAGGTCATGATCTCAGGGTGTTGGGATCGAGCCCCGCATTGGGCTCTCTGCTCAGCTGGGAGCCTGCTTCTCTCTCTCTCTCTGCCTACTTGTGATCTCTCTCTCTTTCTGTCAAATAAATAAATAAAATCTTTAAAAAAAAAAAAACTCAGGAGAGAGAGAGGAAATAATAGAGTAGCAACTACAGATGCAGCTTATTGGATGGCCCCATTTCCAAGGTTTTTAGCTCCCTACAGGCTCCATTAAATAATTTCTTCTCTTGCCCCTCTTGTCTCATATAGTAATAGCTTCCTAATATTCTCATTCCAGAGTCCTTCACTAAAATTGGTTGTTCCTCAAAACTTTCCACACATTCATTAAACTCTCCTCAGTTAATACCCTAGTTAACGCCCTAGAATGTGCCACCTATTTCCCGGCAGAACTCTGACTGAAACTTGGCAATCTGCCTGGTTTGAAGGGCCCAGTAGCGCCCAAGGGTGATTCAACAGAGACAGACTTCTGGAGTAAAGTGAAGGGTGCAGTGGCCTCGGTCCCTAACAAAAACATTTATCTGGGGAAAATTATAAAACACAAATAAAACAAATTGAAGTCTCTGGAAATTGAAAAAAAGGGACATTCAGATTGTTAAGGGAAGAAATAAAACTATCTCTGTATCACTATATGCAGATGACACAATCTTATATACAGAATATCCTTAAGGTATCCCCTAAAAATTATTGGTCCTAATAAATGAGTCCAGCGAGTTATCAGAATAAAGGATCAATATACAAAAATCAAATGCACTAGAAATGAACACTAAACTATAAAATTTTTGAAAATCCTTTAACAATAATATTGAAAAAGAATAAAATACACATAAATCTAACAAAAGAAGTACAAACTTGTACAATGAAAATTTCAAAGAGATTTAAAAAGATATAAATATCTGGAAAGATATTGCAAGCTCATGAGTCAAAAAAATTGTGAAAATGGTATTATTCTCCAAAATGATCTACAAATTCAACATGAGCCCTATCGATATTTCTGTTATAGTTTTTCCCAGAAATTGACCAGCTGTTTCTAAAATCTTGTGGAAATCCAAGGGATTCAGAACAGACAAAACAAATTTAATAAAGAAAAATAAAGTTGGAGTAATAACCCTTTCCAATTTCAACATTTATTATAAAGTTGCTATAATCATTACAGTGTTCTACTGGCATAAGGATAAATCTATAGATCAATGGAATTAAATTGAGAGTATAGAAATAAGCTCAGATATTTATGGTTTGGTTTTTGAAAAGGTGTCAAGATAATTTTATGAAGAAAGATATAGTCCTTTCAACAAATGGTTGAGAAACTAATATCTACATGCAAAGATGAAGCTGAACCCTCACTCCACACCATCTATGCATATTACTTAAAATTAATCATAGATCTAAATATAAGATCCAGAATATTAAAACTCTTAGAAAAAAACCTAGGATAAATCTTCATGATCATGGGTAGACAATGCTTTCTTAGATATGATATCAAAAGCATAAATGACAATATATATCCAAAAGAACTAAAATCAGGATCCTGAAGAGATACCTATTTGTACCCTCATATTCACCGCAGCATTATTCACAATAGCCAAGATAAGGAAATAACCCAAATACCTGCTAACAGATAAATGGATAAAGAAAATGTGGTACACATGCAATGGTATATTCAGCTTTAAAAAAAAGGAAATGACATTTTTCACAATATAAATAAATAAATAAACCTAGAGAACATTAAGTGAAATAAGCCAATCACAGGAGAACAAATACTGCATGATTTCACTTATACGAGGTATTTAAAATAGTCAAACCAATCAATAGAAACAGAAGGGAAGGGGAAATAGGAAATTATTTTCAAGGGATATAAGCTTTCTGTTATGCAAGATGAACAAATTCTAGAGATCTGCTATACAACATAGTACTTATAATTAATAATATAATATTTTGCACTTTAAAGTATGTTGACGGGATAGATCTCATGTGTTCTTTACCAAAGGAAGAAAGAATACCACAAAAGAATACAAAGAAATTGCTAGAGGTGGGATATATTTAGTACCTTGGTTGTGGTAACAATATCACAAACATATGCATATGTCCAAACTCATCAAAAGGTATACATTAAATGTGTGCATTTTTTATATTGATCATACCTCGATAAAACTAAAAATAAATGAATGGTTAGACTAATAAAAAAGAAAACCCATGCAACGGGAGAGAGTATTTGCAATTCAAATGTTGATAACAGACTATATCCAGAATGTATAAAAAATTCTTACATCTCAGTAATAAAAATACAAATCACCCAATTAAATATGGACAAAGGATTTCAATAGATAGTACTCCAAAGAATATATACAAATACATATAAATGGGATAAGCGCATGAAAATATGCTCAACATTGTTAGGCATCAGGGAAATGCAAATCAAAACACAGAGAGATGCCACTCTATATCCATTTAGATGGCAATAATAAGAAAGATGATAACATATCTTGGTGAGAATCTGGAGAAACGAGAATCTTCATTCATTGCTAGTGGAAATGTAAAAACATACAGCCACTTTGGGAAAAAAACCCTAGGAATTTCCTCACATTTTGGCACATAACTTTTTCATATGACCAAGTAATTTCACTCCTAGGTATTTATTCAAGAGAAATAAAAGCATATGTTCATACAAAGATATGTACATGAATTTTTATAGTGGCATCATTCACAATAACCAAAACCACCTAAAACTTCCTATAGAAGTTCCCTTCTCTTAACTCAGTGCCGACCTGTGAACTGCTTTAATTAATAGAATATGGGAGTAAGTGATGCTCAGTTAATCTGAATCTAAAGCTTAAAAGGCCTACAAGCCTCTGCTTTTAGCTCTTGGAACCCACTGCCATGATATGAGGTGGGACTAGAACCAGGAAGCTCCAGCCAATAGCCAACATCAAATATCACCAGTGTTGAGCGAGTTAGCTGGGTTAGACATCTGGGCTCAGCAGAGCTTCCAGATGACTGCAGCCCCAGCCAACACTTTGTGGAGCAGAACTTCCCAATCAAGCCCGGTCAATTCACAGAATCATGACATACAATAAAATAGTTGTTGCTTTAATTTATTAAGTTGAAGGGTGTCAGATAGGTAGTTGAAATACAGAGCTTGGCATATCTCAGACCTAATTAGCAGTGGGGGTGAGAAGGGTCCTAACTTATTCCACGTTCTGGTGTTCTGCTCAAATATGAAACAGATAAATATGCAATTGATAGAGAAGTTAGCTCCTAGTAATCTATTCAATAATATATGGCATGTAACTTTGGATTGTAAACCAAAAATATTTAAGTAATTATTGAAAAAATTCAAAATCAGGGGAGCCTGGGTGGCTTAGTCACTTAGTCATTTGACTCTTGATTTCAACTGAGTCTTGATCTCAGGGTTATGAAATTGAGCTCTGCATTGGGCTCCATGCTGGGCATGAAGCCTGCTTAAGATTCTCTCTCTCTCTCTCTCCTTCTGCCCCTCTCTCCAACCCCCTCCTTAAAAAAAAAAGTGAGAAGATTCTAAATCTATGTTTCTTTTCAATGAAAACAAGAAAAATATCAGGTTTACCTTTATTCACTTAAAAAAAATCTATAAAATTCTTGTTTTGTTCTGGGCAGTGTGCTAAGAACAGAATAGAACTTTGAATAAAAAAAGACAGTTTCATTGACTGCACAGAGATGCTGGTTTTGGAGGTTGTGATAATTCATGTGAGTTGTGTAGTGCCCTGATTTTGGTACAAAATAGCATGAGAGGAGAGGATAGGTTTGAAAGATGTGTAATTTGGAGATGATATAAAAGTTTCTGTTTAAATCTGGCATGAGGGATAGAAGGAGAAATCAAGGTTAGCTGTTGGGTTTTCAATTTAGAAAAATAGCAGAATTGGAAGCGAGTTGATTTTTTCTGTTTTGTTGACTTTAGGATATCCTTGGGAGAGCTATAGGAGATATTTAGAATGAAGTTGGAAGTATAAGCCTAATGCTTAGAAAAGAGACATGGGCTGGAATTATAATTTGCAGTCATCAGAATATGGATGTGCATAAATCTATGGGAAAGGCTAAGTTTGCTCAGAGAATATTTCAAGTCGGAAGACAAGACCGTTTGAAAGAGAAACATGGGTATTTTAAGACATGGCAGAGCAAGAAAGACCGCCAAAGAGGATAAGGAGTAGGCAGGAGCAACAGAAGAACTGGAAATGTATGACATTACAAACTGTTAAATGCATCTGAGAGAATATACAACATAAAGACTATGAAATATCAATTGGGCTTAAAATGACTTAATTCTTAGTGACTGGAAAAAGTGAATTTCATAGCATAGTATGATCTCTATGAGGAAGCAAATACATTGAGCATTGAAAATACTTTCAAGATACTTGGTTTTTGTTTTTTTGTTTTTGTTTTTGTTTTTGTTTTTAAGATTTTATTTATTTATTTGACAGAGAGAAACACAGCAAGAGAGGGAGCACAAGTAGGGGGAGTGGGAGAGGGAGAAGCAGGCTTCCCGCCGAGCAGGGAACCCTATGCAGGGCTCGATCCCAGAACCCTGGGATCATGACCTAAGCCGAAGGCAGACGCTTAACGACTGAGCCACCCAGGCGCCCCAAGATATTTGGTTTTGAAGGGAAAATAAGAAATAGGGCAGTAGAAGTAGTGATGTGAAGGGGTCATGGGGGCAGAGAAGGTGTTTTCTGCCCACAATGCAGGGGATAAGACTTTGCATTATATCTATAGAATTGTAAAACCGTAAGAACTGAGTAAACATCTGTCTGTGTTTATTATCACAATGCATAGGCAATTCAATGATAAAATATTCCCCTTGGTCAGAGCAGACCACTCATCATTTCCTATCTACACCACTTCATAGCAAAAGAGAATAAGGGGTCGAAGAAAGATTCAGGATTTATTTGTTTGCCTTTGTTTTAAGAAGGGAAATACTTGTGCACATTTAGACAGCCACAACATTCCTCTCAGTGTGATTAAACTTTAGGTGATTTCTCCCTGCCTCTAGGCCTCCCTTTACTTAGAGCATTTACTTAAAAAAATTTGTACCTGCAAAGTCTTTCTCTGTGTATTTGAGATATAAATCTTTTAAAAAGCCTCTTGCTAGTCTTACAACCCTGGACTGTCTTTCTCAAGGACTTGGGAACCGCCCTTTGAAATGTGAACATCAAGGAAGGTAGCACACTATCTCCCAGGGTCTGCGGGAGGGTCTATCTGATGGGCACCTGCTCAAATTGTAAAACTACCTCCTGTTGTGATGGTATCAGAAAGTTTACTTTTCCTGTGGGTAAGGTCAATCAGCAAACACCAATCGCCTACAATCCCTCTACTCCAGTTCCTAGAAACTATGGTGCCCTTTGTTTCAGCAGAATTAACAGTGTGTTCTGTATTGCAACAGTATTGAATAAAATTTTTCTTACCTGTTTAACTTTGGGGGTGCAATTTTTACTCTGACAATCAGGAAGGAAGAAGTAGAGTTTGCAGATTCAGGTGAGTGAAGAGATAATCAATAGAAGAGACGTTCTAAAAAAAAAAAAATAGAAGATGAGAGATTTGCTTTAGCCTAGAGCAGAGCCATCTCATAGTTTGTAATCTACACGATGTTCTTTCAAATGACACGAGACTGAAGTGTATTGGCTTTCTGTTTGGGAGTGGATAATGACACTCGTATTCTTTGACAAGAAAGTGACTACGTTGACATCTTTATGTTGGGTATCTAAAATTAACCAACAGTACTAATGGGCATATGTAAGATTTCCAGTCACGATTTTTACTGTCACTCTAAATCTCTTCAAGATTTTAAGTTAGACGATAATTGAGAGGAAACATTAATTGTTTCTGTTCTTACTATTCAAGCTTAGCTCAATTATTTTTGCATATTTCACAGGACTTTTGACATAGGCATGGTTAGAATTTATTTCATTGAATTGAATACCTGCTTTTAGTTGTGACATCATAAAGTGAAGTTCCAAAACCATTTTGTCTCCAAATAGCAAAGAAACTCATTATTGAATTCAGATTTAATGTTATGTTCTTTATTCCTTAATAACAGTCAATAATAGACTTGCTCATTTACACATTTGCTCAATAAAAGGAAGAGTTTTTTAATAATTAGACTTCCTAACAACAATGGTATTATTTGCCTTTCAAAGGAGGGAAATCTCTGTCCCTAGAAGTATCGCACATCTAAAGAAAGACCAGGATGTGGTAGACCCTTATATTGGTCTGGTAATTTTCTTTTTCCTGCACCATGCTCCTGCAAGTCCCCCCACCCCCACCTCATGCCCCCTGGAAGCTCCACAGAGGTGAGGCAGCCGGAACCCCCTGTCCAAGTCTGAAGCCACTTGGTTGCTGAAGCTGGCAAGGCCCCTCCTGCCAGCTCTGCTGAGCCCTGGGGGCGAGGTTGGTTCTAGTACCTTCTAGATGAGTGACTCAAACGTATTACTTACTTTTACTGGGCTTCAGTTTGCTCATGAGTAACTTTTTAACATGCTGCAAAGTTCAAATAAGCTACAACAAACTTATTTTGAAAATTATAAATGAATATATGAGCAGTCAGTGTTTAACCAATAGTTTTCATCATGAATTTGTTTATGCAAATAGACTAATTTATGTGCTTACATTAAGCAATACCCTAAGCATGATATCCAACTTTCAAAAGACACACCGTTCTTATTTCTAACCTCGACTGATGTCAGATGCTGAGTGTGGAAGTTGGAGAAGTGCAATCAAGTACTCATCCTCAACTTCTTTTCAGTGTTTTCTCAAAGTGCAGTGAAAGCTGAGTTCTCAAGAGTTGCTGGTTTCTGTCATCGGTAGGTGTTATATCTACAATCTTACATGTACTATTCAGGGTTGAGTAGAGGCAAGAGAGAGGCTATAGGTAGTCTTGTTGCTTCTAGGAACAAGTTTCCCATAGCTGAGAGTGCAAGTGCTCACTGAATGCAATAAAGGCTTATCGAAACAATGATGGGTTCATGTATTCTAATAAGTATACTAGGTTTTTACTTTGAAAACACACCACAATCTCTAATTAACTGAATTTCCCATTCATGCTTTTGAATTAGGAATATGCAATTCTGGCAGAAGAACATGAGTGATAATTTGCCTTCTATTAGTGTGGAAAACACAGCATCCTTAAATTATTTCTGTGGAAACTGTATACCCTGCCCTTTCCACAATGGATACAAAACATGCTAAGACATTCAATTAAAACTAGTAGTTGAGAGATCCTAGCCTCATGAAAAATCCAGGTGTTTGATTTTAGACATTAAAATAGTGTTAAAAGAGATAGTCCAGTCCAGTAAAGAATGAGGAAAATAACTTACTGAAGGATAAAACGTCCAACACCCATTTTGTCCTTCAAGAGGAAGGTAACCATAAAGATTAATTACACATTGGAGATCCAGGTGCATTAGATAACATATTTTAAAACTGAAGCTTGCAACTATATTTAAAGCCTTGTAATGAAGGACCAATTGTCTCACCTTTTCCCCTTTTCTTAGCTCTAGAATTTGTTTAAGGCATGCTCAACTGGTTTAGATACTAAAAATTTGGAACTCTAAAATGAAGTTTGACATGTTATCTGTGTCCAGGTAAATTCAGCTATGTATCTCTGATATAATCATTTATAGATCATGGATGGCTATAAGCTCTTATGGATATTATATTCTTCCTTGCAAAGTAGTCAACTAGGTGTGACCATACACTTGTTTCAGTAATGACTATGTCCTTAAATATATGTCCCTCATACACTTTGGTGATGATATTAAGAAGGGCATAATTTCTTATGGTAAATGCTATGTTAATTTTTTAAAATAACAAATTTGGAGGTAATTTCTCAATTTTTCAAAAAAAAAACAATGTTAATATTGATGGATTTTGTGAAGAAAAGTTAAAAAATATTATAAAAGATTAAATTTGGGTTACCAGATCTTGCATGTGACATTAGTTACCCTCATGTTTTTATATCTCTTTCTGTATAGATGGCATATATACCTACATATGCCTTGAATTTTGTGAGTAGTATATAATTATATACCTAACTAGTTTCATTCAGTAATTTGTAATAAATTATTCATTCCTTCAGTATTAAATATTCTTAATTCTCATTTGTTTGAAAAACCAAGTAACCTCAGAGACTGCTGAATTTGGAAAATTAATATTGATATCAAGTAAATAGCACTTTTCTTTTATTCCAAATATATAACTATTTTATTCCCATTTCTGCTGTGTTATGAATCTACTCTGGTAGATATTTTCTTACGACCCATTTGCAAGTATATATTCTAAGCTTGCTTTCTGCTGTATTTAAATGCATGATTGAATTATTTTATGAGTATACAATCACTTCTAAAACTTTTTATTATGCTAATTTAAGACATTAGTTTCTATTTAAATTGTGTAATTTAATACCAAATAGTCCTTGTCTTCTGTTTATTAGAGAGGAGAACTAGTAAGGAATATAAGATAGAATTCAAACTGGGATATGGTGCCTGAGAAAAATTTGAAACATTTTTAAATGAAGGCACAAATTTCAATCCAGTTCACTATTTAAATGGCCTCATGAGCTTTGAAAGAGTCATCTCATATTAAGAGAGAGAAGGAATACTATGGGAAGACTCTTGAATATGCAAATTAACCAATATTAATTAGCTCCAGCAGCCATATATTTTAAGTTTAAGTGTTAGAACTTAGCTAAGGCAATAAGACCAAATCAGGTCTTAGTAATTTACATTTTTATAGTTCTTCCTAAAGCAATCTAGGATTGACTGTTATTGCCAAAAGAGGGCATCAACTAGTATGTAAAATGCACTGCACTCTAGGCTATGCGTTTAAGTATGATCCCTTGTCGATTCTGAAGAGTTCTGCTTAAACGGGTAATATTTTAAAAAGGCATAGTCTTTTCTAAGTTTTTAAATGATGGTAAATAGGATCTCTGAAATCAAGTGACATTTAAAGGGACAAAAGTATTTTATTTTCTTTGGAATCTGTTCATTTTCTCTAGCCATTTTCATTTTCATCCTTGCTGTCTCCTTAAGGCATACACCCAAGTCTCCTTTAAGAGCATTTTAAACTCAGTCCCAACATCAAAGCAAACAAGGAGCCAGGGCTGAAACCAGCTTTAAATGTGTCCTTATATTTGTTTTTAGACATGTTGCTCAGACTTAATAAGTCTCACTCAATCATCTCCGATGTAATGTTATCCTATACATGGAGAATTTGAAGCCACTGAAAATAGTATTTTGCTCTTCACTTTGGCTATTTCAAGGATTTAAAGAAAATTTACTTGAAGAAATTCATTTCACAAAGGTAAAAAATTCTGCCTCATTCAGTCTTGTTGCATGATTGTAGAATGCTCATTTTCTTCTAGAGAATCCTGATGATTATACAAGGGGAATAATCAGCAATTACCTATCACAAAAGGAGTGTTAAGAGGCTACTTTGCTCTGTTCCAGACAGGCAATTTTTAGGAGTGTACGTTCCTTGTGGAGATTTCAAAAGATAGAGTTTTAAAAAGTAGATCTTGAAAAGCTTTATTTCATCTCACATTATTTTCACCGTACTTTAAAGCAGACTCCTTATCTCCGAGGCCCCTATAAGCGTGGCCTCATTTCCCACACATTTAGTACAATTTACTGCTCATAGGATAAGGTTAAGCCAACCAGATTTCATAGAAGTGGACTGCCAAGGATAAATAGTGGTCCCCAAAAATGTAAGACGGTCACCAGAACCACAATTCTAGAAATGATGTAGAAGAGGAATTAACAATGAGCCATGACTTCAATGTATTGCGTTATGCAGATTGTGGATTATGCTATTCCAGGTAATTCTTTTCAACAAGAATATTTGAGGCCATAAGACAAAGAGAACTTTTCTACTCTTCAACACACATTGGAGTTGTTCAACAGCATATTACTTTTATTTCCCAAGAAGGTTTTTTTTTAATAGCTCAGATTACCACTTCATCTGGTTCTTTCCTAATTAATATTGCTATTCTCCATCTTACTGAGGTAGGGCGGACTATTGGAAACTTCCTAAAGGGTATTACAAAATTGACAGAGCATAGAGAGAATATGAACCAAGAGGTCCATTAGAATGATGAACTTGCAGGGAGTGAAACTTTGCTTCTGCTTTGATAATAGGTAGATGAAGGCATCATGATCTAAAACCAGTCATAGTAAAAACTGTTATTTATTGGCTACTCTAAAGCCAGTTACAATATTCCATTCCCAATTAAATTAAAATATGTTAAGACAGTTAAGTAAATAATCCAACTGTGTCTCTTAATATTTTAGTGCAAATATTATATCTCAACATCTTCAAGTCATCAAACTAAGAATGGAACACTGACCATTATTTAGTAAAAGTGACTCTGAATACTAGTCTTAAAATTCAGTAACAGCTTTAAACTGTAAATACACATTCCTTTTTGGAACAAACATCTGCATAGTGTTCTCCAAACCAGAAGTTTCTGTTTAGGAGCAATCACTTTTCCCCCCATAAACTAAGAAAGCCTTAAGAATTTTAATTATTATTAAACTGCTTTTAAAATAATTTGCCTATAAATAGGACAGCATTGTTTATTCTTCTAAAAGCAGGTGGGATTTTTCTAAAATAATAAAATGAAGAAGATAAGCCATCTGTTAGAATCCAGTTACATCATTCATTTACCACAACAATGAGATCTTCCTATACATTTTCCCTTTGCTAGTATAAGAGTTTAAAACACAGGTTGCCTTTTTTAAAAAGCTCTTTTAATTTTGACTATTAACCCCTCCATAAGAATACTGGTTTATGTCAAAAGATGAGTTTGCTTCTCTTCAAATTTTCCATAGCCACTCTTTCAACCAGATTCAAGTGAGACTTAGCTGCATCATCTCTGACTTAGAAAATAATTTGTTACAAAAGTCTCTGTTAACATAACACTTTGAAATTAACTTATCAATTCTAACAACATTCTAATTTGAGTCTTTGAGAATGATTTCACTTATTCTTCCAGCACTTTCTGTCCACACTCTCTGTCCCCACTCACCTCATTTCATTGGCTTGTAGTAGCAGTATCACAAATATAGGTCTGCCTCAGTTGCCAACTATAAATTCATCTGGAATGGCAAGTAAGGATAATTTTTTCCTCTTTTCGCTCATGGACATTAAAAAAAAAAAATTCCCTAGTGGGCTTCTACTGTTTCCTCTCCACTTATTCATGTGACTACTTTATAGTTTAACATTAAACTTAAAATTTAACATCTGGGAAAAAACAAAAACAAAAAACAAACAAAAAAATAAAACAAAACGAAACAAAAACCCTCTCCGCTGGCCAATAATCACCTCAAAATTATTCACTTCTGTACCTTTCCTAACTAAGTCCTTACTGTTTATTTGCAAACTTTCTGCTGTTTTGGTTTGGGTTCCTCTGGAGGTAGGTCTTGAGACAAGGATTTGAGTGCAAATGATTTATGTGGGAAATGAAGGTAAGACCACCAGAGGAATGGGAAACTAAGATAGGAAAGAGAAGACAGCCAATAAAGTGTACGTTACTAACTCAGCTAACACTGTGGCAACAACTCAAAAACCTGGGGAAACTCTGGGAAGTGGGCTAGAACCCGTGCCTTGGAATTACTAGCCAAAGAGGTGAAAATATTGGGATATTTAAACACCAATCCACTAACGGGTATTGATTGAGGGCTAATCCGGGAACCAGAAGAAGTATTAATTCTGGAATACTTCAGCCTATCATGAACACATGTTGAGTGGCCTAGGTGAAAGGATATGGCATTGGAAATTCTCCAGCAGACACTGAAGTGAGTATGACTCAAAGATGTGGGGCGGGCCCCATAAAGTTTTTGTATCTGCACCCCACACCACTCCTGCAACAGGGAGAAACTTGGTACATGTGACTCCATATTGCCTCTGTCTTGCTCCTGTGATCTATAGTTAGAAACTTCTGATTGGCCCTGCACATAGGCAGGTTACAGCTAAGATTTGCAAAAACCCGCTCTTTATCCCAAACCTACTTCATCTGAGGAGAAAAGGAAGTACATACAGAAATGACTAAGCTCTGATTAAGATTTACAGGAACAACCTGACCATTTTCTCTGTGCACAGATCAGCCGACCACGGAAAAAGTTAACGACCCTCCTCAGATGTCTAGATGTAGTCATCTTTTGACTCCAACCCCCTCCTGCTAACAAAACCAGCTGGAATTTCAGGCTAAGAAGAGATGGTTCTTTAGGACAATAGTTCGCCATTTCCACGGGCTGCTGGCTTTCCGAATAAAATCGCTTTCCTTACCCCATCATTTTGCCTCTCGGTTTACTGGTCAATCCTGTGACGAGCCGAATTAGCTTGCACGGGGTTACAATTTTGCAACCCAGCCAGGAGCAACCGCTTGTAGCCAGCCTGCCCACCCCAGAGGTTCTTCCGGGAAGTCCCTATTGAGGGGCGGGGTCACGACAGCGTTTGTTCCGGGGACTTCCTCTACCACTTCTGGAGCGGCCGGTCGCCCCTGTGCCAGGCTGTCGCGGCAGGAATCTGCAAACCTCTGCCAGTCCCGGAGTCGAAAGTAGGGTGAGTCGCTGCGGCGTGTACATCCGGAAACTCCCTCCCCGTCGGTTTGGACTTTTCCTTGGGGAGAAGCCACTTTGTTTGCGTTTGTCTCCGGTACCGGTACCATGTTGGAGAGGGAAAGAATTGCTGGACTTGGACAGGATCTGTCTGTGAACCACTTCGTTTGCATTTGGTTTGTTTGTTGCTGCAGCTCTTGGTATCTTTGGACAAAACTGGCTGTGTTAGATTTGTTTTCTCAAAAGGAGATATTTGGAAATTGGGACTTTAATGTTCCCTGCACAGATACTAGTGATCTTAGCTTTCTTTTTCCCATTTGGTTGCCTCCGAATAGGGGGTTTTGGTTTGGCTCTGTGAGTTTGTCTAGGAGGCCGTTTGGTTCAGTGAAACTCCCGACTTTTGGGGAGGAACAATGCCCACAGAGGTCCTCTGGGCTTCGTTTAGTTATGGTGGTGTTTCTTCTGTGTTCTTTCTGAGCTTTTGCCTAGGAGGATAGGGAATATTCCTTATGTTCCCAAAGAAACTCTATTAGGAATTATTTTGAATAAATGGTGCAGAATGCTAAAAAGCAACCAGAGAAAAAGCCTAATTTGCGGGAAGGAGAGCCAGGAGATGGAGATGGAGGAATGTTAGCCCAAACTTTGAACCCCTGCCTGCTCTGGCTTCACTTTCCCCTCCCCCTGTTCCTGTACTACCACCAGTATTGCCTGTGTGGCTGGTTTCTGCACCATCTTCGGCACCCCCAGTGCCATGGGCTCCTGCTCCTCCTACCCTCAGTATGGAGGAGCAAAAAGAAAGCACCCCAACCTCCTGAGACACCTCCTTCAGAGGTTCAAACTGAAGGATGAAGCATTTATTATTTGATTCAAACCAAATCAACATGAGCTTAAACTGCCCACTCCAGACTTCCCCACAGAAGTCCAGGTAAAATTGACGGTGGGGGGTGCCTGGGTGGCTCAGATGGTTGGACGTCTACCTTCCATTCAGGTCATGATCTCCAGGGCCTGGGATCAGGCCTGACATAAGGCTCCTAGCTCAACAGGAAATCGGCTTCTCCCTCTCCCTCTGCTCCTCCTCCCTGCTTGTACACTCCCTCTCTCTCTCTCTCTCAAATGAATAAATAAAATCTTAAAAAAAAAACCAAAAACCTGACAATGGGGAACAAATTCGTTGACTTTTCAGTGGCCACAGGGGCAACATTTTGATATTAAAGCTAATCCAGGGTTGTTGGTTTAAGTAAGATAAACATGCCTTTAGAATTATCAGCATTAAATATAAAACTTATTCTACCAAGCTTTACTAAAAGTCAAATAAGCTTACGTTATCTCTCTTGCACTTTGTCAGTGAAAATGCCTTAAAATGGTGGTTAATTTTGTCTCATAAAGTTTTAATCGGTAATTATTAAGAGCAAGTAGGTTAAATAACTTAAAAGATTTATAGATAAACTTTTATTTATTTTTTATTTATTTATTTTTTTAAATAAACTTTTAAATAGCGTGAACGCTATCTTTGGGACTTTGGGAACTGAAGTTTTGTTAGGTTAGATGATAAATTGTGTTGAGTGCATTGAATATCTTAAGTCTTTTACAAAAAAGATAAGAGACTAAAACATTAATTGCTAAACATAGGTTTGTATGCCTTTGTCTTATTATAGAGAAACCAAAAATACTTGGGTCTGTTAGTAAACATATATTATGCTCTATTTTCTACATTAAAAACACATTTCTAAAAATTATGAAATCTATGTATAAATTTGCCAATCTAAAGAAATTCTGGTATAATAGTTCACCATTGGTTACTACTTAGTTTTCACTGGAACCTAAGGTTTTTTAAAAGTTAAAATTCTGAATACATAATTAAGGCTGTTAGAAATGATAAAGTAAACAAGATGTGTTATTGGTTAAAAAAAAAAAAAAAGGTATGCGAAATGAGAATACATTTTGCCGAGGGGAAAAAAAAGGTATCCTTCTAAAATGAGATTTTTAGTTTAGAGAGGGAAAACTTAGCACAAAATCTGAATGAAAAAGGAAGTCAAAGATTTATGAAAGAGAACCTTTGAAAAGAATTTTATGCATGGTCAGGACTGAGATTGGAATGAATGTGTTTTTAAAAATACACTGATATAAGATCAGAATTTGGTTTCTGAGATTGTTGGTCTGCTCTTGATAAGAAATTGCAAATAAGGTTTTTTTCTTTATTGGCTTAGAAAAACAAAGTTTCTATGTTTTGCCTTCATCAGGTCTTCGAATACTTAAGAAAGTTAAAACTTCTAGAGGTACCTAGGTGGCTAAATTGGTTGTGTCCAACTCTTGATTTCAGCTCAGGTCATGATCTCAGGGTCCTGGGATCAAGCCTTGCCTAGGGACTTGGAGTTCAGCGGGGAGACTGCTTAAGGATTTCCTCCTTCTACCCCTCCCCCTGGTAACAGGCACTGTCTCTAAAATAAGTAAATAAATCTAAAAAAAAAAAAGAAAGTTAAAACTTCTCAATATTAAAGGAGCTAAGTTTTGTTAACTATGTGACCTTCTGTAGAATCTCTTATTGTCACTTTGGTTGGATAGAAAATTAAATATTAAGTTTTCTAATAATCTGTAATCCTATTTAGGCATGCACTTTAGAACCTTCTGAAGTTTTTAACAAAATTCCCCAAAATTCAAATTCTAAATAAAGTCTTTTTCACTAATTAGGCTCGTTTATTTGGTATGTTGAGTGACATGGAAAGCATTGTAAAACCTTCTGAGGTTATATTGTGTGGGTGAATGCTATAACTGTTGCAGAAATTATACAAAATTAAAGTTTTAATATGTCCTGATATAATGTCATCATATGTAATTCTAATTACTGAAATGTTGTGTGTCACAAAAATAACCAGATTTCCTTGTCAACAGCATTATAATGAACTCTCATCAAGTTTTTACCCATGGCCATTTTTGAGTCTTTTGTCATTTACAGTTATTGTTTCACTCTGATACTCTTGCAAATGTGTTTAGCTTCAAGGAGATTCATGAAAAGGACTTTTGACAAATACAGGTTTCTGCTATCTTTACGATCATTAAACTGAACTAGGGATTTCAGGAACTAATGGAAAACCTGCATTCAAACAGAACAAGTATTAGTTACATGGGACTAAATAAATTGAGAAAAATGATGATAGTTTTTATGACTTCCATATGAAACATCACTGGTTTTCTAATATTTGCCCTTCCAGATTTAAGGAAACTTTTTCTCTTAAGCTATCTATGATTTACAGAAATTTTATAAAATATTCTTTTGTGCACAAATTGAAACATTTATCTTTTCTCCCTACCTGAACTCTCCAGAATTCAGAAACTCTCAGTGAGTATTCTTTCTTTCATGGCAATTATTATTATTTGCATAATTCAGTAGGAATCTGTTCTCCTTATAATAGAACACCATTGAAAACATTGGTTATATTACCAAGGCTTTGACTGGAATGTCATATTTGAGAGAGGCATGCATAGTCTTGGAGATGACCAGACAGCTTTCAGGAACTAAGGTTGACCTTATGCAGCCAGTGAAGCCCCTGGTAAATAAAAAAAGCCTGATACTTTGCTTACAAAGAGTTCCCAGTAGCCTTACTAGGAGGGTAAAGAATGTCACTTCCTGACAGGTGCAGGAACCTCAAGATATTTTGGGGACCTCGAGAAAGGAGGAATTCACCCAAATAACACAGGTATTGCAGGCAAATCTGATGGCAGACATTTGGCTTGGCTCTTAGCTTTATTTATTTATTTATTTATTTATTTTTCCCCCCAAATACTTTTTATTTTTTCAGTGTTACAAGATTCATTGTTTATGTACCACACCCAGTGCTCAATGCAATACGTGCCCTCCTCAATACCCACCACCAGGCTCGCCCATCCCCCCACCCCCCTCCCCTCCAAAACCCTCAGTCCATTGCTCTGAGTTCACAGTCTCTCATGGTTTCCATGCTTGACTGTCTTCTTTCTGTACTCTCCTTTGGCAGGATCAATTATCACTTCCTCACAGGTGACTCCCCAAATTTTATCAGTGTCCCAGCTTAAATAACACTTCCGGTGTGACAGTTCCTCTAGTGTTTACTCTCTCCTCATTAAGGAACTCACATTTTTCAGCTTACGAAGGATTTTGCTATATTCTTCTTATATATGTTTCTCTCTGCTGTGATTTCTGAAAGAGATCAACTTGAAAGTAGAATAAGTAGCATTAGTTCATTTTCTTGAGAACAAATTTATTTTCAGAATGATGTAAACTGCTGTGCTTATTATCAACAACCATTAAAACACATAAACTGTTGTAGTTTAAACAAAACACTGTGACATGATGATAAATAAATTTTCATAGTACCGTGCAGGTTTTTGAGTTTTGCTTTGCAACAGTGATATTATACCTATTTTCTAGTTTTTAATTAGGTAAATAGCAAAGTTAATTTAGCACAAAATTGAATACATGGTATTATGAGAAAGTAAAATTCACCTGAGATCTTAGTAGCCAGAGATAACTGCCATTAAAGTACTGACTCACCACAATCTTATATAGATATTTATGCATATAATCACATGCATTTAAATACTTGACATCAATGGTATCATAACATATGTACTTTGACGATATCTTTTAAAGAGTCTCTTTTCACATTCCCAAAATGTTACAAGAATGTAATTATGCTTATGTAGAATCTAGACTTATTCTCAGATACCCTGTTATCAATAACATCCTATTACAATTGTATTTTCAGTTTAATACTGGTAAATAAAAACACAACTGGTTTTTATACTTTTTTCCCTCCAGTAAACTTACTCAACTATTAATTTCTCAGTTATTTATTCCAGTAACTTATTTATAGGTTTATTTGTATTTTATGTGTAAACAACCGAAACATCTGCATATAATGATAGCCTTGGGTTTTAATCCTTGTTTATCTCCTTGTTTTATTGCACTGACTAAGACTTCCCAGGTTGAATAAAAGTGGAGATAGTAGGCTTTTGCTATTTTATTGATAATATTTCCAAAGGTTGTTAGTATATAATAAGTTATCATATTTGCCTATTAGAATGGGAATGACATATTTATTGTGGGACTGACATTTCCTAATTTTCTACCACTATGCTACTGAGTTTCTCTGTTAATTGAACTTTATCATAGTATACTATCTCTCATAGACATGGGTGGGTTCTATATATGAATGCTTTAATATTTTTGAATTTTCATTAGTCATATTTTTCTTTTCCGTATCAGTTTGTCTGGTTTGGAATCAAGGTTAGAAGAGTCACATGCAATAAATTGTGAGAATATTTGCATGTTTGGTCTTAAACAGTGATAAGCTCCTGTGGTTTGGAACCCCTTTGAGAATCTGATGTAATCTATCTAGAGATTCCTGATTGGTAAACACATGAAAGTACTGGGAGAGTGGAGTACCTGGATGGTACAGTCGCTTGAGTGTCTGGCTCTTGGTTTCCACTCAGGTGGTGATCTCAGGGTCATGGGATTCAAGCCCTGCCCGGAGCCATTCAGGCTCCCGGATCCGGAGCCTGCATGAGACTCTCTCTTCTTCTCTCTGTCCCTTCCCCCACGCTCTCTCTGTCTCAAATAAATAAATAAAATCTTTTAAAAAAAAGAAAGTACTGGGAGAGTCACCCATCTAGAGAGGTGGTGGAAGCACCGTGCCCCTTCCCACATACTTAGCCCTATGCATCTCTTCCATCTGGCTGTTCCTGAGTTGTATCTTTTATAGTCAAGTGGTAATCCTATGAAAGAAGGAAGGAAGTATGGAAGGAAGGAAGGAAAGAAAGAAGAGAAAGAGAGGGAGGGAAGGAGGGAGGGAAAGAAAAGAAGAAAGGAAAAAAGGAGGAAAGAAAGAGAGGGAGGGAGGAAGAAAGAATGAAAGAGACAGAAAGGAAGGAAAGGAAAGGAAAAAGAAAGAAAAAAAAGAGGAAAGAAAAGAAAGGAAAAAAGAAAAGAAAGAAAAGAAAAGAAACAAACCTATACGTTTGCCAGAAAAAGAACAAGCACAGGAACACAAATATTTTCATACATATTGGGAGAATTTATTAGCCTGCTAGAGAGCATACCTTGGCCCTCAAGGATGCCTATCATAGTCCTAGAAGTTTCTAGATTCAGGAATATAAATGTTTGGCCTAATTTTTCCAGAGTTCATCATCGTTATTAATGTCTGACAATAAATAGATATTCAGCTTTTTTTTTTTTCATTCAGCATTGAGTATCATGAGCTCCATTGACAGTTCAGGAAAATAAATGCTAACTAAAGACTAAACTAAAACTAAAGACAATTCTTGAAAAATCAGTAAGAACAAAGTTTAACTTTTTTTTTTTTTTAATTTTATTTATTTAGCAGAGAGAAAGAGATCACAAGTAGGCATAGAGACAGGCAGAGAGAGAGGGGGAAGCAGGCTCCCTGCTGAGCAGAGAGCCCGATGCGGGACTCGATCCCAGGACCCTGGGATCATGAGGTGAGCCGAAGGCAGAGGCTTTAACCCACTGAGCCACCCAGGCGCCCCAAAGTTTAACTTTTGTGTTAAGTTAACGGCATTGAAGAAAAATGTCCTAAAATTAAAAAAATTTAGGAAAGAAAAATGGCTAATAAAAATACTTAATCACAGGAAAATGGAAATTAATACAACATAGTCTTGACCTTAGGATACTGAACAGTTTTATACTATTCAGTGCTGCAAAGAGAATGGCAAACAGTACCTTTGATACTAATGATAAAATTATAAATCAACGATCTTTTTAAAGTCAGGTTTTCAATATTTATCAAAGCCTTTGACACTGCAATTCACCTGTACTCAAAGATGTATGAAGAAGCAGAATCATTGCATTCAGGTTTGTATAGTAAAACTGAAATTTCTCTCAATGGAGAATGATAACATATATGTTATATCTGTACAATGGAATACTGAGCAATAATTTTAAGGGAAGGGATATAGACTTGGAATTATTTCATAGATATCAGGATATGTATGGCATAGTTATATTATTAAATAAAAAAGACACTCCACAATAATATTTAGTAGCTTTCATTAGGGGAAAATATATGAAACAAATATAAATATACATACATTCATGAATGAAAGTTTAATAATAATTTTAAAGGCCTGGAAAAACAAAACCGAACATTACGTATTTATATCTGGAGAAAGAAATAAAGTAGACGCAGGGCTACAGTGAAGGCAGACTTTCTGTTCTATATTTTCTGTACAACTTGACATTTTTAAGAAGTACACATTTAGCTATAATTTGTATAATTCAAAACACATTAAAAAGTGGAAAAACTAGATAAACCTCACTTTACTAAATTATGTTATTTTCTGCATTGTTTGCGTTTACGCATATTTAGGCTATTGTTTTGACTTGTATATAACCATACATACAAATAAATCTAAGTTAATGAATCTATTAACATTAATGCTGTAGAACGCTACTACCATAGTTTTCATGCCACAATCTTAAATTTACAAATTACTTGTAATTTTAAACATACTTTATATATTGAAAAGAAAATATTCTGTTGAAAATGTAACTTCCTAAATTAGAGGAAAGTATTATTTTTGACACTTTAAAGATCTTCATTTTCTTTAATGTGCTCTCAGAGGGAAAAAACCTAAGAAAATCATTCTTCTGTATTAGAACAACTTAACCTTTCTGTTTAATTGCTCTATAGTTGTGTATGTATATGTATGGATGGATGGATGGATAAGAAGGTATGACTCTGTGCATAAAGTATAAAATTCAAGATAAGCAAAGGTTCTGCTTTGAGATATCCTTGAGCAATCTGACCCAAATTCAGACTCCCAATTCTTTTTGAAATTAGCCAAACTCTCGGAAGCAGGTTGGTCTAAATCTGGAAAAAAAAGGTTTCAGGCCATTGACACACTGGAAGTGTATTTATTTAATACAGCTCAATAGAACAGCTTTCTGCATTACAAATTAATTAGAAAATGCAGTTAATTTTTCAGAATCTATTTTTAAGACTTAATTAAGTCTTCATCTTTGTTTTCAATATTATTCTGTCTTTGAAAATAAAGTTATGGAAAGATTAGTCTCTTTCTAAGATTATTATGAATGTGAATAATTAGCTCTTCCATCATGCATTATATACATGTTGGACTTTTCCTTAATTGAATTTTTAACCATTACTGTAAATACTCTAATTTACTTTGGTCTAAGGTGTCTTATTAAATAGCCCAGAGGTGTTGACTTATTATAGAGGTGAATCAAATGTTTAAACTGTACTTTAAGAAAAAAAAATAAAAGCAGCATAATTTTTTTTTTTTTTTTTACTTTTAGTTCCTTTTTCTTTTTAGGTATTTTCAATCTTATGGAAAAATTGCAAGAACAGAATAAAAAAATTTAAATAACTTATGTTCCAGTTGACCAGTGGTTTATATTTTGTCTTATTTGATATTCTCTCCTCTCCTCCCTCCCTCTTTCTCGTGTCTCTCATCTTTGAGGATTATAATTGCATCTATGTTTGACTGCTCGATATTGCCTGACGGGTAGACTCTACTTACTGTTTAAAAAACTTTTCTTTTCCCTTTTGTTCTTCTCGTAGGATCACTTCTGTTGCTCTGTCTCCAAGCTCACCATGTTTGTTGGCATCTTCATTAAGCTTGTTAAGGCCATTTGAGGGATACCTGATTTCATTTCATATACTTTACTTCTTAATTTTCGAATATCAATTCATTTTTTAATAGTTTATATTTCTCCACCAAGATTCTCCATCTGTTTATTTTTTATAGCCATATTTCCCTTTTAAGTCCAAACATTTTTATAATAACTGCTTTGAAGGTCTGGTTTTCCACTTCCAACTTCAACATTTGAGTAACTGCAGATTTGGTTACTAATGATCACTTCTTCTCTTATCTAATGGTCTGATATTCCATCTAATTCTCGGTATTTTGCTTTGTTTTGGTATTTCGGGCATTGTGAATATTACATTGTAGACACTGAACTCGGTTTGCTTTCTTTGAAGAATGTTTGAAGAGTTTTATTCTTTCAGGTAGTGAATTTGGTTAGACTTAAATTCTAAACTCTGTCTCATCTTCAGTAAAGGAGGAGTTTAAATCCCTACTCAGTGCTGTAATCTTTCATCTATTGCTCTCTGTAGGGCACCTTTGTGTACATAATTTATGGAAGAGTCAAGGATATTGAGAAAGTTCATAGACAGGTTTGGTCTATCCTCTCTGTGGATACTCCTTTTGCCCATATTCCCCAGATGTTTGAATTCCTCTGGAATTCCTAAACTCTGGCTTTTCAGACTAGTTAGACTTGACTTTGCGCTTCCTCACACTATATGGAGAGGAAAGCCATCTAAATTCAAATATCACCCAGTGAAAATTAACCTTCCTGAGATCATCTACCCTCCAGTTCTGCCTGATTTAGGTTGTTTTCCAATATCGTCAATAGTTATTTTTTCAGCTTTTTTCACAGAGTTTTCAATTGCCGTATATAAGAGGATGAGTCTCATACAAACTGCCGCACTGTTATCAAAAGTAGAAATGCTTTGTCACTAATTAAGCATATTTGCTTTCAACTGCATGTATTGTCATTCGAGGCACTAAATATTGATTCTGTAAATATTATGCAAAAGATAATAGTCTTTAAATCCTTTTACCCCCCAAAAGTAGTAAAGTATAATAGAAGCTTAACATAGGAATCATTTTTGCGCTACCTACTTTGAAATTATTAACAAGAACCACATGAGGGGAGTACTATTATTTTAATCACGAGTAATTGAGACTCAGGAGTTGGATATCTTGTACAAGGTCGGAAGATTGCTAGACTCTACCAAAAAAAATTAATTCAGAATTCCAGAATAACCTAAATATGCTAAAACTTCTATTAAAAAAAATAGTTCTTTTAGAAATACTGCTTTATTCATTTTAACGTAACTATGTCTCAAAACTGAAATCCTTTAAAAATTCCAAACAAAAAAGTTGTTATTGACTAATAAATAAAGAAGTGCCATAGTTGAGGTTTTTTGGTTTCTTTTTTGTTGTTGTTTTTAATTAGAACACTGTGGAAGCCATATGAAACACCCTTTGGCATTAAAATCAACGATTAAAAATAAGTTATTCTTAATTCAGGATAAAGGTTTTCTTTTTTTTCTAAATTCAGTCTAAAGCAGCCCACAGTTTAAGTCATCTTTTTTAGTGCTTATAATGTTGGTGTCAAAATGAAAAAAATTAATGAGGTGACTCATTACCAAATAGTTCTCAGGCTAGTTCTTATCAAAGTTTTCATAATTAATTGTGACTTACTTGAAAAACAGTTCTGTTGAATATTTGGACTGAATCCCTCTATATCAGCAAATATAGGACTAGGTTAACAACAATCTCTAGATTTCCACAGCTGCTTAGCACAGGAAAATTTCTATTATAGTCCTTACCACAGTCGCAAACTCAATGACATGCTGTCAGAAGATCAAGTCCTCACCTATCTCTTCTAACTATTTGAGCAAACAAAATTGGACGTAGTTGGAAAAGTTGAAATTTGAGTATCTCCAGTCTCAGCTCAAATCTCTTTTATTATATTGGAGACAAGGACTTGATGGAATGATAATTAACTAATTTTATTTTCTTTTTCTCTTTCATTTTCTCTCTCTCTCCCTCTTCCCTCCCCCCCCTTCACTCCCTTTAACATTCTTCCTTCACACTGGACACTTGATCTCTCCTCCACTACCTCCTCTTCTCTCCATACCATCCAGTGCTTTCCCAAAGCATGTGAGCACACATGCTCAAGCATACATGCACCAATTCACGCACACAGCACATCATATAAAATACATGCATTTCCTTCTACTATTATAAAAGAAATCAGGAGGTAATGACTGATTTTACCTGTCAGTATCACTAAGGTAACCTTTAAATGAACTTTTTAAATTGAAGGGGTTGAGGGGCATCTGGGTAGCTCAGTTGGTTAAGCGTCTGACTCTTGATTTTGGCTCAGGTCATGATCTCAGAGTCGTGAGATCCAGCCCCACAGCGGGCTCTGCACTCACTGTGGAGTCTGCTTAAGATTCTCTATCTCCCTCTCTGCCTGCCCTCCACCCCCCAAATAAATAAATAAATCTAAAAAATAAAATAAATAAAATGAAGGGATTGATACTCAGTAATGGAAAGGACATTTATTCTATGCAGAAGGAACAGCATGAAAAATTGCATGGAGTTTTCAATGAACTACAAAAATTTGGAGTTGAGTTCTTTGCCCAATACAAGGTGTATGAGGCAGATAAGGCAGGAACTAATGCTGGGAATACAAAATGGAATGGTGTTATGGAGAACCTGGAATGCTACGGTAAGGAATTTACATTTTTTCTCAAGAGGCATGGGACACCACTGTAATATAGACTTGCTATTGTTTTATAAAATGGGAAAAGGCTTACAGTTGCTCTTTCCAATTGTGTGACATGTACTTTGGGGTAAAACATAAAATATAGTAAAATATAAACAAGAAATTAATTGTATCTAAAATCCCACTAAGTGGAGATAACAATAGCTGAACTTTGCTGTATGCCTTCTATGTATGTTTGCACTTATAGAGAGTGTCTATATAAAACAGTTTTACAAACCCTTTAGTACTTGTTAAATATGTAATAGGTTTTATAGGCAAATGATAAAAAGGTCAAGAGAAAGGAAAGTCTCATCCTACTGTTTTCCCATTTCTTCAAGTTCACCGTCTAAAAATTACAAATTCTGATACATGATTTCAGAAATAACTATGCATATACAAGAATATGTATATAATTTAAATATATAAATATAATTTTAAAACACACTGTAGCATATTATGAACATGTAAAATGAAACACTATACTGTACCTTGCTGTTTCATGTAACAGTCGATCCTGAAAAATATTAAATGTTAAAACATGTTTTGAAGTAAAGGTAGAGAGAAAGTGAGAAGTAATGTTAAGTATATAAATTATTCATTTTTGCTTATCTTACTGATTTTCTGATTAATTTGTTGTTTTGTTACATTATAAACAAGACATAGTGTTTTTAGTATTTTACTGTTTTGACTTATTGATCATTTTTTGTCAAATATTGTGACTCTTTTATGGGTATATGGAAAATGTAACTTCTTTGCTCAGTTGAGTTATATCAATTAGATCAATATAAGCAATAAAGTTATTTAGGTCTTTTTTTCTAGTTCAATCTATTATGGGTTGAGAGTAGACCATACTAATGAATTTTTCTTCTTGATTTTTGTGCAATTATTTTGTATATGGATCATGATTATAAAATTTTCTCTGTGGATCAGTGTTTATTTTATAAAGTATTTTTATTTGATTCAGTTTTTTTTTTTACTAGAATTGTGTATTATCTGATAATGTGCTTAGAAATTTTAAATCTTCAGTTTCCTGCTATGTTTTGTTTGCTCTTTTGTTTTCAGCCTTCCAAGTTATTTTATTTTGTATTGCCTGTATATTATATGTAGTTGGGTTTTGCTAAGTTATCCAATGTGAGCATATGTTTTCTTTTAATAGGTAAGCAAACCTCATTTAAATTTATGGAGATGAAATTAATTCTTGGTTTAGTTTTGCCATCTTTATTTTTTCCTAGAATTTAAATTTTATTTATTTTCTTTCTCAATAAGGTCCATGTTTCCTTCACTGTGTATGTTTGCCTTTGATAATTTTAAAACTTTATGCTCTCTTAAAGTTATTATGGTCCTTCATAATTGTGATTTACTTAGCAGAATTAATCTGTCTTTACCAGTGCCTACTGATTTCCTACTGCAAGTGATGCTTAAATTTCTATACATTTACTTTCTTCCACCTTTGTAATCTCCGTTGTTCCACAGTAGTCTGTAGATTTATATAATTCCTGGCTTTTTTAGAGGTTACCTCCATACGTTTAAACAAACTTATATTGTTTACTTGATTTTCACACCATACATAGTACATCTTTTCACCTGGTGAAAGATCTTCCCTTGCAAGATCCTGGTATGAACTAAATGTGAAGGAAATTTCTGCAGGAGTTCTATCCTTGAGACAAATCTGCTTTTTTCAAGGAAAGGATTGACCTTGCCACTTAGAGCAGCCCACTTCCCTTGAAAAGCCAGTTTCCTAATACCTTTGCATGAAATCTGTACCAGCAGGCATGCTTTTAGGCATTCATCCTCATCCCTGTGTTATTTTTACTATAATGGGAAGCATATATATATGCATATGTATTTTTTCTGTATCTATTTTTTTCTTATCGTCAAGGTAGATTTCCATTTTTCTTTCTCATTCCTCTTGTTATCTAGTAGAGTC
The DNA here is from genome assembly GCA_028534135.1 of Potos flavus. Lineage (NCBI taxonomy): Eukaryota > Metazoa > Chordata > Mammalia > Carnivora > Procyonidae > Potos > Potos flavus. Next base: position 83,387,857 of record CM052886.1, on the reverse strand, counting down.
AGACAGGAAAAGAGGTGGTATCTTTATTCTGTCTTAAAGCCAACAGTCCATTGAAAGATTTAAGGTTGAGGGTTGTTATACACATGAATACATTTTAAAAAGATAACCACAAGAACATAAAATCATTGCCACATATATTGATTCAGTTGTGATTTTTTAACATCTACAGATACTTTAGATATCTGGGTTTATCTAAAGACATTTCTATTACAAGACACCTAACGATACATAATTAAATTGTATATCTCACACAATAATTAACTTAAGAAATCCAAGCGTGACTTGATAGGCCTAAAAACCCATGAAATCACCTTCATTTTTTGTTAATATCTGAACTTCTACCTTTAGAACTTAACCTCTGCTTATTAGTTGGTTCATTTTTAATCTAAAAAATCAGTTACTAGTAACACTGTAACTGACAGTCATTTACTCACACCCTAGTATTTTTTTTTTTAAGATTTTGTTTATTTATTTGACCGAGAGGAGAGAGATCACAAGCAGGCAGAGAGGCAGGCAGAGAGAGAGGGGGAAGCAGGCTCTCCGTTGAGCAGAGAGCCCGATGCAGGGCTCGATCCCAGGACCCCGAGATCATGACCTGAGCCAAAGGCAGAGGCTTTAACCCACTGAGCCACCCAGGCACCCCTACTCACACCTTTGTATTAATAAAAATTTTGAGAAGCATTTTTGAGAAGGAATTGAGTAAAAGAAGGATATGGATTCTGGAAAGCAAGAGGTTTTAAGGTGCAGACTGAAGTATACATTTTGCAAGTTCAAATTTGAAGGAAATCACCAGCTATAAGAACATGGAGAAGTTAGTTTACAACTACAAGAACAAGGAAAAACTTCATAAAGATATGATATTTTGATATTACATTGTACCTTCAGGTGTTTAGATGTTTTAAGACATACTTAAAGAAAGTGAATTTCAGGCTGAGGAAATGAAATGCTTTAAGTCTCACAAATACTAAAAATGCGAAGCGATCTGAGTAGGCTTAAACACAGTGTAAAAATGGGTGGATAACAAGACACATTTAGAGGTGAGTTTATCTGTCAGACACTTTAGATGCCAATGACAGAAACTCAATTTAGAAGAGATAACTCTTAAAGGAGAGTGTATCATCTCTTGGATTTAAAACATAAGTAGGTCAAAAATGAAGCTAGCCTCAGAGTCAACAAGAAGACCCCTGCTTAGGCAGGAATTTTGTTCTTGGTTAGGTCCCTTGCCCTGAGGTTAAATTGTAAGCATCAGTCACCTAAGGAAGAAGAGAAAGTAGTATATTCAGTTATGAATGAGATATGAATTAGCTTTCTTGCCCGGGCAGGCAGCAGGATGGGACCCAGGGCCTGTTACGCTCATTGTTTGAGGGGCTAAGTCAATCAAGAAGAGTGCACTGAATTCCTTGCTCAGGTGAAGCCACTGGTTTTGCCTTGCAGATGCGTCGAGCCATCTAACCAGTTTTCCTATGTCCTCTGGAGGCTGTGTTCAGTAATAGGAAGGGCTATGATTTAGTTTCGCTGCCTTCTCTGCCCCACTACAGTGGGAGAAGCAACTCTAAGACTAGTAGAGCTCTCTGTTTGTTGTCTTAACTCAAACTGACCTGTACCTCGCCATGGTTGAACAGGCCCACTGGCTTTGCTCTGCAAGTGATCAGCTCTGCCAGCCCTTCTCTGAGCTTGAGTGCTGCTGGGCTATACAGCTGTCTGGTGTTCTTCCAGCCCTTCTGGTCAGATGTGGCTGGGGGACATTCTGCAACTGGTGGGGCTATGACTCATCCCCTTGCCTGGGTGCAAACCAGGCTCTAGCACTGGCAAAACTCATGATTTGAAGATCGAAGTCAAGCAGATCTTTACCCCGCTGAGTTTCCTGGTCAGAGTGCACCATTGACTTGGTTCTACAGATGAGCAAAGCTGCTGGTTGGAATTACCATTTGGGCACTGCAGGCATGAACTCAGTCTGCTAAAATATGAGTGCTGGTTGTTTTAAGTCTCTCCTCCCTTCTCCATTATAGTCAGATTCCCAGTGGCTGGGTCCCGCAGATTGCTCTCCAATCCCAGTGGGATGAGATCAGACTGGTGTCTCCCACAAAGAGACCGACAGTGCTGGGGAGCATTGGTTGTCCCCCATGGGTTTTCTTTCCCCACTAGAGAAGCCAAACGCTTAGGGAAGACCTCTCCTTGTGGTGCTGTGCTGGCCTGGGGGAGGAGCACTATGGTCAACATGTAGCCGCTTCTCTTACCTTCGAATGCAGTCTGTCTTGATCTCTGTGTTATAGTATGGTGCTGTAGCCTCATCCCTGTGTTCTAGGACTCTAGAACCTCTCTTATTATATAGTGGTTATATGTTGTGGTTATATATATTATATAGTGGTTATATATGTTGTTAGGGGTAGCAATTCAGGAATAACACGTCATTGACATGTCATTATCAATTCAGAATTGACACATGTCAACCATCTTGGTTGACTTTTCTGGGTTTCAGAGATGCATTCCTTGCATCATTTGGCTCATGGCCCCTTCCACCATCTTCAGAGCCAGAAGTATAGCATTTCAAATCTCTGCTCTGTCTTTATATCTCCTTCTGTCTCTCAGATTCCTTGCCTCCCTCTTGTAAAGATCCTTGTGATTACATCAGTTCTACCTGGATAATCCAGAGTAATCTACCCACTCAAGATCTTCATTTTAACCATACCTGACAAGTTCCTGCTGCCATATAAGGTAGCATTTACAGGTTCTAGGAATTAGGACATGAACAATGGGAAGCCATTATTCAGCCAACCACACAGTTTATGCTTTTAAGCCATGTATACTACTATTAACTGAATAAAGTTTGAGTAACCTCACTTGAAAGAGATGTATTTTTTTAATGAGAAAGCACTGAACAGCTTAATATAGCTTTGCAATCATCAAATATATAACATATAATTATTAGATTTCCTCAGAAACCAATTAGTAATCAAGTAGTCAACATGATGTAAATCAACGTATTAATTTTCCATTAGTATTTCTCAGTTACTAAAGAGTTTATTGACTGTCTCATAGAGATATTGCAGCACATTTTTATTTATTTATTTTTTTTAAATTTTTATTTATTTGAGAGAGAGAGAGAGCATGAGCAGGGAGGGGGAGAAGCAGACTCCCCTGCTGAGAACAGAGCCCAAGGCGGGGCTCAATCCCAGGACCCTGGGATCATGACCTGAGTCAGAGGCAGACACTTAACCGACTGAGCCACCCAGCACCCCTGCAATATACTTTTAATATAAAATTTATTTTAATATAGTATTTAAAAATATTAAGCAAACTAGAACTTATATTTATTTTTGAAAAATTATCTGGTTGGAATTGAAGTTGATTGGCTGTGCTTGATTCATGATTTCCTTCACTTCTTTCCTCAAAATGCAACAGGATACAAAGCCTATAACATTGGAAAAATGTGCTAGTTCCTAAAAGGAATTACCTTTTGCTACAACATGGGTGTAAATTTATCAGCAACTAAGTCAGGACTACAAAACAACTGTGTCAAGTTTTCCAAGAATAGGAACGTCAGGTTTTAATAGCATTATCTAATATCTCCTGAGACAGCCCAATTGTGAGATGATGCTCAAAATAGCAAGTGGGAAAAAGCCACACTACAAACCCATGCTTGATGACCTAGTCCCAGAATCCAGAAATAATTTTCACAGCTTATAAAACCGAAAATATTAGATTGAGAAAATTACCAGTGACCACATATTTTTTACTTCATGTCAAAGAGCTATGCTAGCTTTCTGAACAAAAGTAGGAGGATACACTATAAATTCCCTATTCTCTGACCCTGACCTAAATTTTGCATCTGGCATGTGGATAACATTATTTTTGAAGAACTTGAAGTATGTTAGTAGCACCAAAAACTTTCTATACTTTGCACCACCCTGGAAAATAATTGGCAGCCAGTTGGGAGAGTGGTATAGTAAATCAGTGCTTCTCAAACATAAAGTCAGCGCTCAAAAGGTAAGTGCTAAATGAAGGAATGATTGTATTTATTATCATTATAAGCGAAGCACTCTTAGTGTAGAAATTGTCCCCCAGCAGTATGCAACCATTAGAACTGCAATCAGCTTAAAATATAAGAAAATCCAACTTACAGTGGTTTTACTAAATAGGAGTTATTTTTCTTGTAAAGGAAAAAATTCAGGAGTCAGTTTCCAGTGCCCCTTATGCCAGAGACCAGACTTCAGGTAGCTTTTGTATCTGCCTTCTCAGTTTGTGACTTTCGTTTCTAATTCTTTGGGGTAACACTCATCCCAACATGGCTATTACACCACCATACATTGCATCTACATTCATGAATGGGCAAAAGGTAGCGCTAGTCCTATGTGACCCTTTTACTTGGAAGACAGAAACTTTCCCAGAAATCTTTTCAACAGACTTGCCATTAGGTTTCATTGGCGAGAACTGGGTATAGATGAGATCAGATTTTACAAGTAGAAATATAAGGCACATGGTTAAATTTGCATTTCAGGTAACTAGACTATGACTAATTTTCACTCCAAGTATGTCCAATGCAATATTAGGGACATAAAAATTAGTCATTGTTCATCTGAGAGTCAAATTTAACTGGATATCCTGTACTCCATCAGGCAATCCTAACTGGGTCACATACCTACTCAACTATAAAGGAAGTTGGGAAATCAAATAATACAGTCATGCTATCTTAAGTCAATTATGATTTATCATTTAGGTCTGAGCACATTGCCTGTCTGGGGAAAAAAAGGCAATTTTGTTGTTGTTGTTGTTTTGTTGTTTTTTTTTTTCAAGAAAGAGAGGAGAGAGAAAGAACAATTAAATATGGCTGACATAGGCTACTGGAATGTATTCCTCATCAGTTCTAAGAATTGGAATAGTATAGAGGGTGAATTGTGGAGGACTAGGAATCAGATATTTTAATCTGCTATCCAAATACATATCTACACACAGCCAAGTGGACAATGACTAAAACAAAAATAAAAAAATCCAATAACCGGGATGCCTGGGTGGCTCAGTTGGTTTGGCGGCTGCCTTCGGCTCAGGTCATGATCCCAGGGTCCTGGGATCGAGTCCCACATCGGGCTCCTTGCTCACCAGGGAGCCTGCTTCTCCCTCTGCCTCTGCCTGCCACTCTGCCTGCTTGTGCTCTCTCTCTCTCTCTGATAAGTAAATAAATAAATAAAATCTTTAAAAAAAAAAAAAAGAAATCCAATAACCTACATTTTGGTCTATGAAAGAAAATACAGAATGATATGTTTCGTTTCATTTTTTTTTTTTACAAAATAAAAATATAAATAAATATTTAACTGATGTTGAGGGAGGGAAGATTTTCCTCCAAATAAAATCAATAGAAAAAGTTAAAAACTCCCAGAGCAATCGGTTTAACAAAAACTGTATGGAACTTTAATAGATTAAAAAATAATAATGAAAATAGACAAATAAACTGGGAAATGTTATGCAACAAATAAAACAAGCACAAGGTTGATAGCTTATTTTTAAAGAATTTCTACAAGTTAATATTTTTTTTAAAGATTTTATTTATTTGAGACAGATGCAGAGTGATAGAGCAAGCAAGCAGGGGAGAGGGGCAGAGGGAGAAGCAGACTCCCCACTGAGCAGGTAGCCAGACATGACCTGGGGCTGGTCCCAGGATCCTGAGATCTTCACCTGGTCCTGACCTGAGCCAAAGGCAGATGCTTAACTGACTGAGCCACACAGGTGCCCTCTACAAGCTAATAATTAAAAATATCTCTAATAGCCTAGAAAATGTAAGCAAAAGATCTGAACCAATGAGTCATAGAAGAAAATGTACATGGCTAATAACATGCTTAGAAAAAAAAATCCAGGGATGCCTGGGTGGCTCAGTGGGTTAAAGCCTCTGCCTTCAGCTCAGGTCATGATCTCAGGGTCCTGGGATGGAGCCCGGCGTTGGGCTCTCTGCTCAGCAGGGAGCCTGCTTCTCTTCTCTCTCTGCCTGCCTCTCTGCCTACTTGTGATCTCTCTCTCTGTCAAATAAATAAATAAAAATATTTTTAAAAAATCCAACAAATTGGTAGTGAAAAAAAAGAAAACAAAAATCAGGTGAATAAAATGTAATTTTTACCTGTCATATTTTCAATCTATGATAGCAAAGCATTGTCTTAGATGAGCAGCCTTGTACACTAATGGTAGAGGCAAAAATTGATGCTCCCGGAAAGCAGTTTGAAACACATATGAATCAATTAAAAGGTGTGCCATTGAATAAGCAATTCTGAATCCAGAAATCACTTCTTAGAATATAGTAATTTTGTAGATAAATAATTCTGTGAAAACCTCATTTCTTAATTTGAAACAATATGAAAACAGTTAAGATGAAAATAACAATTGGGTTACCCATATACTTGATATTCTGGAAAAGACAAAGCTATAGGAGTAGAGAACAGATCAGTGGCTGACAAGAATCTGGAGTAGGGTAGGAAGAGAGTCTGAGTGCAAAGGAGTAGGAAGAGGGAATTCTTTGGGGGTGTTGAAATTGTTCTGTATTCTTTTCGTGATGGTAGTTACCAGAATCCACGCATGTGTTAAAACTCATAGAACAGTATATCAAAAGGAGGATAGGGAAGAAGAAGAGGAGGAGAAAGTGAAGGAGGAAGAGGGAGGGAAAAAGAATGAATATACTGTGTGCATAACATGCATGTTGGAAAAAATTAGAAAAGCAATTTAAAAAACACTTAACTTCTTAATACTCTCTGCTCAAGATAGCACAAATAGCTAATAGAAACTAGATTATATTTTAAAAAGCTTTACGCTATATTTGTGTATCTTTATCTATAAATGAAATATATATTTGGATTATACTGTATTTATATCTTGCTTTACCACTTATAAGTTAAGGATTTGTCTATACAATTATATATTTTATATGCCCATTGTAGAATAACTGAACATCTGCCACTTCATTTAGTTAACCATTTTTATATACTTAGTAATATGATTAAATATGACCTATATACACTTATGTATATATAGTAAATACACATATCATATAAAACTATTTTAATCAGAAAGAGATATAAATATTTTTTAACAAAAAAAATTAAAAATATAAATAAATAAATAAATAAATAAATAAATAATTTTTTAACAAAAGGCGTGACAGTATTCTTAGAGAAAAGCCGCCATGGAGATCTTTGTGGCAGTTTTAAGCCGAGTTTTAGATTCTTGTTATATTTCTTCTTCACACCTGTTAAGGTGCTACCAGGACATCCTCTCTGGAATGATATGCTGCTCTTTCTCTTCTTTTTTTATGAACTACAAATGTAGTGATTATAGCGAAATGGTCATCTTTAATACTTTTTTCCTACTCAGGGGATTTCAAAAATATAATGAATCATTAGGAAGATTTGTTAGTCTTTGAGCCTTATCGAAATATAGGATATGAAGGCTCTAATATTTGCATATATGATATACTTTTAGATAATCAAACTACAATCAAATTAGATGTATTTATAAATTTTTCATGTGGCAACAATTGTAAAGACATAGAAGGACCACTATGCTATTAGAAGAGGCAACTCTTTGAAATGCATAGTGCATCAATGGATCATATGTACACAAAACTCAAAAACAAAGTTTGTTTAATTCAAGATGGAGCTCAGATTGGAAAACCAAGATAATTCATCTCCATGCATTATGCATGAGTATCATCAGGCAGCAGCGCAGATGTCAGAGAAAGATTAGATTTCCACAACTCATTGTTCTACCTGTCCTCCGAGGTGTAACTCAAGATCAGAGGATCATGTTGTAATGCACAAGTAGGAAGGGGGTACGTCAGAATTGGATATTGTTTGTTGGAATCTCCGGTTTAAATTCCATGACATTCTGAAAGACTATAGCCTGGTTACCAAGTCCAGGGTAGAAGAAGGGGCTGGGGACAGGGGAACTCTTGCTGAGTATAAAATACTAAGTGATGTGACAGTCACTAAGCAGCAACATGGTGGCTACCAGGGCCACCACACCCACTATTGGAGCTGCTAGTTTGCCTTGCCACACTTCAGTGGATCTGGCTCGTATGGAAAATGTACCAAATGAATTCAGACAATATATTACTTGCACAAATGGCAGCAGCAAGTTCTGCATGTTGTCAGTTTCTGTGTCCCAAGACCCACAGGAAGATACCAACCAGAAGGGCAAGAAAACAGGCAGCTCTTGGGTGGTAGTTTGCTCTGACTTTGAAGAGTCAACACTAAACACTAAGCCAAGGGGTTTTAAAGCCTGTAATTGTGCCATAGAGGGAGATAAGGTAGAAAGTCCTGTGTCCAACAGAAATTAGGGAGATGGAATAAAAACAACTTGTTGCAGTTCCCTCAAGATGGGGAGATGGATGAGAAATGGCCTCATGGCACCTCCTCGCCAAGCTCCTTACCTTTCCCTTTTCCAGAGAAATCACAGAATATTTTCGCAAAGACTTGGGCATAGATTTCAGTCAATCCTTGCCTACATGGTCTATGTGGACTTGTGCAAAGTTACCAGTACACCGGAGTAGAACTATTCCCCTACATAGAATGATCCATGGGATGTTGGGCACTGAAAGTACAACTGTGAATAGCTACAAGAACCTTGTTTATGCTTTTTTTTATGTCAAAGATATGAGCATGTGCTAAACTAGTGACTTTTTAATCATGACACTGCTGTGTCTTGACATACCAGAAAGCAACACATGGAGAAAATTAATTTGCAAAAAACAACATATGGTTTTTAATCAAATTAATTTAGTCTCTGAGCTGTGATGTATTAACCAGGCTCTGTTGGCCCTAAACTACAATTATTTCACAAATCAATTAATTTTGTCACTCATCCCCCACTAGTCTATACACTATACCTCAGATGCAGCCCAGCCTCCCAGACTATACAAGAGTTCTTATATACATACAAGACATCTGATCTCTGCTTGAATAATCAGAAATCATGACCTCATAGAAGACTTCTCTACATTGCTAAACAATTCACATGATTAGGAATGTTTGTGCCTTAGTTTGTGGCCAAGCCTACAACTGTCAACTTACCTCTAATTGCAATGTTCTTTTTTTGTTTTTCTTTTTGATTTTTCCCTACTGGCAAACGTTGGATAAATATGCTACCTCTTCTACAAGGTTGTTCTCAGCAAACTAAGACACACTTACCTTCACTTTCTTATTATTAGTTCTTAACAAATGTTGGGGATCAGAGAAAAGAGTGTTCCAAGTTCGATAGCTTCCTCCAATATAGTTATATAATTCAGTGCTGTGATCTTCAAAAATTAAGTCCTGGGCAACATTAGAGAATTTAAATAGGTAAAGAAATGGACATCTTTAAAATCTATGATATTGCAGCTATGGAAAGCAGCCATCAAAATAACTGTTTAGTGATAAGTACTTGCCAGGGGACATGGTGTCTTTTTTCCTACACTGAGTCCTGACCTTGCCTCTTCTCCCTTCTTCAAATTGTTTACTTAAATTTATATCATGAACCTCTGACTCCATCTATTTAGTCAACATATATTTATTGAACAATGCCGAGAACATTGTAAATTTGCCTTTGTGAAGTGTATGTTATGTAGGAGACAATCAACAACTAATAAAGATAATTTCAAAGAGTCAGAACTGTAATGAAGAAAATGAAATAGGTGTGTGACAGAGGATGGGTAGAGAGTTTCCATAGAGGTCTCCCATGTATAAAGCAAGTTTTTCAACATCAGCAACTAAATCTTCCTGGGAAAGATCAACCAAGATGAAGATACTTTTTTACAATTCAATTTTCTATTTAAAGTTATTAATTCAATTTATCCAAGATTTGCTTTAGGAAATATTGTGGGTCTATTGAATATAAAAAAACCTTATGGAAAAGACTAATTCTATCTATTGGATCAAAACATAAATCTATTTGCATTTATAATGTATATTGAAATTGCCTTCATTTTATAATCTTACAGGGTGATAAATGACCTTTCCTTTTTCTTTAACCTTGAAGTTTTGTACAGATTTTTCCAGATTCAGTTCAGATTGCATCTTTCAAGGAAAACCTTTCCTGTTCTTCCAGTTCTGTTTAAACCCCAACCTCCCTCCCTGCTCTCTTGCTTTACTCATCTCTGGGGATTCCATGTCCCTGACTAGACTATGAGCTCCAAGAGGGTGACAGTCTGCTGTCTGCCAGGGATAAATGCAAACACAAATCAATGACTGACTGTGGAAGGTAACTTGCCATGTCATGGCTATAGATGGAGTACTGGCGGCAACTACATATGTGACAGATGACTTTTATTTCCAGTTAAAGATTTAAGTTGCAACTCAAAAATTACATGTTGCTTATCTACGTAAGAAACATGTTTTAAAATGTTATCTAGGAATAGGTTTGCTTCTCCCAAAGATCTAGATTATTTTCTTCTCATAGATAATGAAAACTATGTAACAATACCTCCCTTTTTGCTTTGAGTTTTTGGGATATCAGACACAAATTTATGTCTCAGTTATAACAACCATTTTGGACCTTATGTCTGCTTATCTGTGTTCTCTTTTCCCCTTGGTCTGTTCTTTCTATTCTAATTTATATTTTCTCTGATCCTGATATTTTATTTATGTTTTACTATTTTGTTGGTTGTGTTTTTATAAGCCATCCTAAATCCTTTGTGAATTAACTCAGGATATAAATAAGCTACTTACTTAAAACTGTTCTGAGTGCATTACTTGTACCATCTCTAAGCCACATGGATTCTCAGAAAAAATAAACTTTTTTCCTCTCAGCTTTTAAAGTTCTATTTTTTCTCTTAAATGTCTCCCCAAGAAATAGTAAACTTATTTCAAGAACATTTCTATGGAATTTCATTTATGAAAAATGCACTTAAATTTTAGACATTACTAAATTTCATTCTTTTATTTATAAACAATTTTTAAAAATCAAGGCTGTTTTGGGGCGCCTGGGTGGCTCAGTTGGTTAAGAGTCTGCCTTTGGCTCAGATCATGATCCCAGGTGGGATGGAGTCTTGCATTGGGCTCCCTGCTCAGTGGGGAGTCTGCTTCTCTCTCAGCAACCCAGCCCCCTCCCCCACTCATGCCCCCTCTCTCTCTCCCTGTCTGAAATAAATACGTAAAATCTTTTAAAAAATAAAGCCTGTATGAATCATTGATTTTAAAAAAATCAGGCCTCGTATGAATCATTCTTTCAAAGGCTTACTACTTTCATCTCATTTTCCTTTTAATTTGCAGCTTCACATTTTTGACTTTTATTTCTGGATATGACTGTGGATTCGTTCATCATCTATGTATATCATTCTTACCTAATAACTTCAGGAAATGGTTTGACCCTAATGAAATAATTTAAAACACTTACAGAAAATGAATAATAGCCTAGAAGCCATTGATAAGTTGCCTACATAAATTTTAAACACTTGTGTGGGAAAATATCGTAAAAAAAATTGTTAAACACAAAGGAAATTCTAGAAAAATTAGTTCACATAGCTAACTAAGGAAGAATTTCTTTAATGTACAAACAGCTGTTGCAAATTACTGAGAAAAAGACTAGTAACTCACGAGACAAATGGTTGAAGTATGTAACATCAAGGTCACCAAAAATTAAAAATATAGAAAGATGTGTAACTTTAAAAAAATTAAATTTAATTTTTTAAAATGAAGTATAGTTGACATACAATGTACATTAGTTCCAGGTGTACAACGTAGTGATTAGACAAGTCTATACACTATGCTTTGCTCACCACAAGTGTAGGTACCATCTGTCACCATACAATGCTATTCCTGTACCATTGACTATACTCCCTATGTTGTACCATTCACCCCCATGACTTATTCATTCCATAACCAGTAGCCTATACCTCCCACTTCCCCACACCCATTTTGTCCTTCCCGCCACCCTCTGGCAACCACCACTTTGTTCCCTATATTTATGGGTCTGTTTCGGCTTTTTTGTTTGTTTCTTCATTTGTTTTGTTTAAGATTTTACCTATAAGTGAAATAATATAGCATTTGTCTTTCTCTGAGTTATTTCACTTAGCATAATACTTTCTGGGTCCATCCATCTTGTCACAGTTGGCACATCTCATCTTTTTATGGCTGAGTAATATTCCATTGTATGTGTATATCACAGAAAGATGTGAAACTTTATCATAATAAATGCAACATACATATAAAGAACTATGAGATATTTTTTATTTATCAGGCGGAGATTGAGTTGTTTGATAACAATGAGTTTTATTCAAGGTACTGAGAAATAATCCAAACATAACAAATTTATGCTTATATATATGTATGTATTCATATACATATTCAGATTGTAATGCATACTATCAAGGAAACAAAATTAAGGAGCATGATAGAGGAAATAGGTAGCCTAAATTAGGTAAGGGGGGGTCAAGAAAGAACTCTGAGGAGGTCACATTTGGAGTGTGACTAGAAGAACAGGGCACAAGTCATATGGTAACAAGGGGGAGAGTGCAGTGGCAGATTCATATATACAAGGCTGCCATTAAAAAGTAAGGAGATAAATCTAAATGGACTTACAAAAGCATTCTATTATCTTTCTGGTTAAGAAATTATTAATGATTAACAAATGTTACAGAATGGTATGTATTATATAATCCTGTTTAGATGAATTTGTGCACGTGCATCTGTGTTTCTGTGGTGTGTGTTTACATACACATGTCTATCCATTGAAAATTTCTAAAAAATATAACCCCCCTTCCCATCAATAGTGATGGCACTTCCAAGGAGTAGGACTTGGATATCAGGGGGCTTGTAAATTTCATCTTATAACCATACATTTCATAAACACTTTCATTGTGTTATTTTTTAATAGCAATTTCAAATTTAGAATATATAAAACATGTGTAAGAAATGAATAATGGGACTAGGAAGGAGCAATTTTAAAACAGCTCCCTCTGAATCACATTACAGGTTTTCAGGTCTTTCTTGATCCTGGTTTTATTACTCAATGAAATTATCATCAGCCTATTTGTCCATCAGTTTACACTTGGATGAATGTATTCCTAAAATCAAACTGGTAAATTTTTCCATTTATGTTACTGAAGTAATATTACAGTTTTTGTTCCAAGTAGCATATCATTACTTAAGAATTCAATCTTGCTGTAAATATAATATTAATGTGGGTGTGGTAAATAGATTACTTTAATGAATTACAGCACCAAACTTAAGTAATAATTAGTTATTTTAATCAATTAACTATTATTTGTGTCTTGTTCAGAAGATGGCCATCCGAAAGATCTTTCTTCAGAATTTAACATATAAATACTTTTTTAGTATAAACATATTACCTTTTGCAAAGCACTTCTACATTTATTTCAGTCTGGATGTCACTTCCTAGATGAGTCTATATTCTCGAATAACAGCATATTATCTTGACTCTGTCATTGTTGTTGCTCTATTTTTATAATTTATATTGATTGTGTTGTCAGTCTCCCCTATAGTATTGTGAGCCCCCAGAGGAAAACTGATATGTCTCTCAAAACAAAAACGAGTCCTAAAAGAGTTTGTTTCCTTAAACCAAGAGCTGTTTGAGCCTAAAGAAGCAAACAAAGACCCCAAAACAGCTATAATCCCACAATGAAAAAAATCACTGCTACTTTTTCCTGGACATTCTTTTTATCTTCTTACATGATTACAACTTATATATATACAAAAATAATTTCTGAGATGTTCCATTGTATTTATCCTCACATAATCATTTTTGACTTAAGAATATATCATGCATATGTTTTCATCGTTAAGTATTACTCAACAAAAGTATTTAATAGCTATATCATTTCATTCATATGTATTAATCAATTTTCCAACAGAATTTTGGGGTAGTTTCTAATTTTTTTTCTGAAGAAAATGGTTATGTTAGATAAAATTAAAAAGATAAACATTGAGAATAAAGAGAAAACATACATGTGACAATAGCTAAGAGTGGTCTTTCCTCCATTCAGTATTTTGTATCTTCCGCGCGCTACAACCTATTCTCACCAATCCAATCTACCCACCTCTCCCCTAGCTTTCGTCAGCTCTGGGGTCTCGTCTGATTTGTGTAAGCTGAGAACTACTTCTCTTATATTCCTTCATGCAATAAGACCCCAGCTGTCTCTTTTCCAGGGCACAATCAAAATTGGGCTTGTCAAGATTATGGTTATTTAAGCCATACACAAAACAGTATTTGATGCCATTGTTTTGTGGCTTGAGTAAAACCTAGGGAAAAATCTCTCTCTGGTTTTTCTTGGGCTTAAAATAACAGGCAATTTTGCTCCTTTCAGATGCTTCCCAGACACTTGTCTAATTAGTAAAACTCTGTGCTAAAAAACAATTTTGATCCAATGGTAAAAGTTGGATTAAATTAGAAAGCTTTAAAGTAATTGGGGGTTGAGATAGCCTGTTCAAGTGCTTGGGCTCTACTAAGAAGAGCCTGGACCATTTTTCCCAAAGAAGAGGTCTCTTCAGCCCTGTCTTCAAAGAGCTGGTGTAGCATGGACAGATGAATTGGCTTTACTGATAGCAAACATCCATTGGGATCTGATGGCTTAAGAGATGAGATGAGAAAGATCCCACTCCTGGGAACCCACTGGCTGTCAGCGTTCACTTCATGTCTTTCCATAGTTAACTGCACCATCATATCATGCCCTTCTGGTAGAAGCAATAAAGTAACTTTGAATATGTGTTTGTTCCTCCTCATTAGATAAAATCTAAAAGCAAAGAAACTGTAAATGGCTCCTGCTTACAAATCCAATTTATGCAAGTGCTAAGCTCTGATTTAGAATAGTAGCTTGAGTGCCTCTTCATGCAGAAATTTGCAATTGGAAGGGACATACACAGCATCAAATAATGGAACGATGTATTCTTATTGCACCCCATCATCAGAAAGGATGAACCGATTTGAAAGGTGATAGGGGAGCAGAGCACTATGTTGTGCCACCCTGAATGCTCAGGGAGACAGAAGGCTCAACAGGTATTCTGGACAAGCGAACAGCTCAGAACCACTGAAACTAATCCCTGCCATACAGAAGGCTTTCCTAATCAGTAGGATTGAAAGATCAAAGGTTGGCATATGACCAGGTTGTCAGGGTGAGGAGGTCACAGAGAGGACTAAATAATTTTGAGTGTTTATGTTGTGGTTAAAGCACGCATTTTTCCAAATGAGAAGCTCTGCTTTACATTGCACAGCTAAACAATGACAGAATTGGTGTGTGTGTGTATATATGTGTGTGTGTGTGTGTGTATGTATATATAGAAACGTGTAAATATATATATAGATATAGATATAGATATATATACACACACACATTTAAGTCAGGCTGTCCTATCTCTGAAATATGAACTTTTGTTGAAATAACTGCTTCTTTATCTGCTTTCTCTTGCTTTGATTCTACCAGTCTTCATTAAAAATAAATATTCAAAACAGATGTTTTGGCATCATCCTCATTGATCATCAAGACTAGTAATAAAAGATTTTCCAGGAAAAGTTCACTATTATATAGTTTAAAAGTGCGTACCTATAATTAATATTTGCTTCTTCCCATATACTCGTCCCAAAACGATGTCATTCACCTATATTTAGTTATGTAGACCTCACTATGACCTTATACAGCAAATACTTCAACCTAAATTTATTGATTCATAAGGTCCTCTTTCTGGAATATTGTGCTATTTGTGGTGCTTCTCAGAATTTTAGAAGTGCTACATTCCACATCTCTACCCCAAAGTCTTCTGTTGGTGTTAGTGAGATTCTTATCTTACTAACTTCGCTACCACAAGTTCAGCTGCTTTTTAGAGGCTGCTGCCTTACTTTTACATGCTGCTATATAACTTTTACGGATTGAAAAGGCATAGGGACAACTTCATTCAAAATAAGGAGATGTGTTTCAATAAGGCTGGCAGTGTTATAGCAAAGGGGGGATTGACCTTTTATCTCTTTGAAATCCTGTTCTGATGAGTTCTATTATCTCAGAAACATTGTAATAGCAGGAAATTTTTAAATGGTGAGGTAAATGCTTAAAGCATAGACATTTTTCCATTTTCTGTTTTTGCTAATTTTTACCTGCCCACCTATATTTATATGCTTTATTTCCTTCTTAAAATATGTCTTTCCAGGGCACCTGGGTGGCTCAGTCGGTTAAGCATCTGCCTTCAGCTCAGGTCATGATCCCAGGGTCCTGGGATTGAGCCCCTCATGGGGCTCCCTGCTCAGCAGGGAGTCTGCTTCTCCCTCTCCCTGTGCTGCTCACCCCCCCAGCCTAGGCTCACTCTCTCTAGTGCTGTCTGTCTCTCTCAAATAAATAAAATCTTTTTAAAAAATATGTCTTTCCTTTGGATGAAATACAGTTTTCGCTTTAAAGTCAGTACATTTAAATGAAATTAATATATCTGAGTAACACATATTCAAATAATATATTTAGAATGCAGTCTGGTTTCTTCTTGACTCAATTCTGTAACAACCCAAAGACTAAACGACAGTAAAGAAAGCTTTCTCTACTTCAAGTAAAATTGCTCTTTGATGAATAAGGGTGTCCTGGGAAAATTTATGATATATGTCTTAGATTTATGATACATGTCTTCTTCTAGACATATTTTTCCCTTTTTAGATATTCTTTCCTTCTTTCGAGGCATGTTATTCTCATTCTGTCCTTTTTGAGGAAATTTTCCACCCAGGAATCACTACCAATTTCCTGTCTGGAAATGCATTCATTGAATTCCTCATTTATGCAGAGATCTTTCCTTTTTTCAGGAAGGGCTGCCAAGGATAAGATAAAGTTTAACCCAAAAGAGAGAACGTCATTTTGAAATATCAGGCGCTGGGACAACTTGACGTGTTAATATTTGGTGATAGGAAGTCCTTCTATTTAACCTGCAAGCCCATACCACATTACCCAAGTTTATTTTGAAGGCTACATCTTTGTTAAAGCACACATATTTCCCAAATATTACGATTTGCTTAAGATTACAAAGCTAGCTAATGAGAGTACTGGATTTTTCCTTTGATTAGACCATACTACCTCCCGAACATGAAATTTTATTGAAATCATTACTCTTTTTTTTTTTTTTTTTAGATTTTATTTATTTATTTGTCAGAGAGACAGAGAGCACAAGCAGGCAGAGTGGCAGGCAGAGGCAGAGAGAGAAACAGGCTCCCTGCCGAACGAGGAGCCTGATGCGGGACTCGATCCCAGGACCTTGGGATCGTGACCTGAGCCGAAAGCAGCTGCTTAACCAACTGAGCCACCCAGGAGTCCCGAAATCATTAATCTTTTATGTCTACTTGTAATCATTTTGTTTTTCCTTTCTACCATTTATCTACAGATCTTCATTAAAAATAAATATCCAAGGCAAGTGCTTTGACATTGTATGTATTATTGTTATTTTAAATTATTTGTTAATCCTTTATGTGTGTTTTCTTATTTCGTCTGCCTGTTATGATGCTGAATGGATAGGCCTAAACCTAGGTTTCAAATATCTGAGGAATAATAAGGATTTTCATTTCAGAGTTAATATTTTCACTCTTAAAATTAAAATTAAAATTGTTAATTAAAATTAAGATTAAAATTGTTAATCGTTTTAAACAAAAATTTTAACCTTTCCCAGAATACATACTTATTTAAAAAATACTTATTTACAACTACAACAACATTTTTAATATGATTACCTTAGAGAAGATTAATGTTTATGAATGCCTCATGCACTGATTGTTTTATGTCAAGCTTTTATTGTATGTTGATATGAATCTATGAATATAATTTGAACTTGGTGATATGATTCTCTAGGGTAGTAAGTTATGTCATAATGAAAGTCTTACTATAATAAATTTTTCCCAACAATAACTTTTTAAAAATCAATTCATTATTTTATAGTATTTGAATGGGTTTGAGTTTTACATAAAAAGATTTCTAATTTGCATACTAGTAAAATATGAAGTTAAGTTGTGCCATCCCTATTATTTCTCGAAGTTTGGATTTATTCTTGTTTTGTTTTCTTTTGTTCCCGGATCTGTCACATCTCTAGTCTTTGCTGAATTCATCTAGCCAATTATTACCTAGAGTATCATTATTTTCCAGAGTAAATTATTTAGTAGTGTGAGACTTAATATATTCTGGAAATGAGGACTGAGTCTCAATGAACTCAGAAGTTCAGAGTAATTTGTCAAAGTTCAGAAGAAAAAATCTCATTGAGACATCGGAAATTAGCAAGGAGGGCTACGGTAAACCTTGCTGTTCTCTTTAGTATTGCAAGTCAGTAAGAATTTGGGGGGGAAAAAATAAAGCCTGCTGACTAGAGCACTTTTTCCTTAGGATTTTTCTGTCTAATTAGAGAGTGCTGTTACTATTTTTCTGAAGATGGCATCAGATTATGATAACAGTGGCCTATGCTTTTGTTTCTACCATTTGGAAGTAAACAGGAAAGGAAGTAAACATTGGTTTTAAGAAATGTTTAACCTAGAAAACCACTATCTTGGGAGTTAGAAAAGTGGACTGAATTCTCAACTAAGCTTTACCTCTCCCGAGTTTGATACTTTTTACAAATCATTGATTGCTCTGATCTTCAATATACTTTTCTTTAAAATGAAGGAAACAGACTAGGTGGTATCACTTTTTTTTTTTAAATGAGCTAGATTTTTATATATGTAAAGATACATTAATGTAGACTAATTAATGTAAAAAAACAGGGTGCACAAAGGCCATGCAGGAAGGAGGCTTCCCTCAGACTTGGACGGGCTTCTTGGGGTCCACTGAAGCAGTATTTTGGTTGCTGCAGGAAACATATCCTGTGGGGAGAATAAAATCTTTGCTTTACAGGAGCAGGTATGGTGGCCCGAGTAAAAATTCCCTGAATGAAGGTCAGCACAGGCTGAATGTGCAGTCTGTGTTTGCTAGAAAAGTCCATCTCAGGCTTTTTCAGGCTACATATTACAGTCACTCAGGGAGTTCTAAACTAGAACTAAACTAGTTCTAGAGTGGTGCCCAGGCCATACTCTAGAACAAGGAAATCAATCTCTCGGGGTGTCGCACAAGCAGAAGTGGTTTTTAGGTGGACCTCAGGTGATTCCAAGACATAAACAAAGCTGAAAACCACTGATTTCACACACCATTGGCAAATTCACTTTCATTTTAATTATTTACTCAATCTAGTGGTTGGTGGGAAAAGACAGCAGAGGTAGCTTTATCAAGAATGATCCTGGGGAGGGGTGGCTGGGTGGCTCAGTCCTTAAGCATCTGCCTTTGCCTCAGGTCATGATCCCAAGGTCCTGGGATGGAGCCTGACCCCAGGGTCCTGGGATCCAGCCCCATGTCAGGCTCCCTGCTGGGCAGGAAGCCTGCTTCTCCCTCTCCCACTACCCTCTCTCCCACTCCCCTTGCTTGTGTTCCTGCTCTCTCTGTCTCTCTCTCTTTCAAATAAATAAATAGAATCTTTAAAATAGATAGATAGATAGATAGATAAATAAATAAATAAATAAATAAATATTTTTAAAAAAGAATGATTCTAGGAGCACCTGGGTGGCTCAAGTCAGTTAGCGTATGCCTTCACTCAGGTTGTGATCCGGGGGTCCTGGGATCAAGCCCCTAATCGGGCTCCCTGCTCAGCAGGTAGTCTGCTTCTCCCTCTCTCTTTGCCCCTCCCCCCTTGCTCATGCACGTTCTCTCTCTCTTTCTCTCTCAAATAAATAAATAAAAATTTTAAAAAAATGATTCTGAGATCATTCTATTCAGCACGAAGAAGAGCTGTGGTGTGTCAGCGAAGGGCATCACTGGCAGATGAGAACTGAGTGAGGACATGCTACCACATATTTGCTATTCCTGCATTAGGATTTTTGTTTTTGCTTTCGTTGTTCGGTTCATGTTTTTTTTCCTGCACACAATTTTTCAAAGCAGTGAGTAGTGTCTGCTCATAGAGAGTTTTGAAATATCCATAAGTACTTTAGAACCTGCATTCTTTTACCTACTATGAATAATTTGGTTTTACTTCCATATAGTTAACCCCAGGTTGCATAGGTTTTATTCCTGGAAACCTCCCAGGAAGGGCCAAATAGTTGAGAATGCATAGGAAAAACAAAAACTCACAGTAAACAGTAAAAAACTTCTGTTTTATGGTGGCTTTGAAGACATTGATACATTGATTCTCATGAAACACTTTAAAAATAAGAGATATACTCATTGTGAAAGGCTAAAAATCAATGCCTACAATATAAATGACTTTTACAGTCATGGTAAAAATCACCTTCCATTCCGAGTTCAGACTTGCATCATGCATCTATCTTTCCAATGTTAAAACTAACGAAAATTATTTGAACTTGTTACTTTTCTTGCTGCGATATATTTCTTCTTTATAATTTCAAAATTGTTTTTTAAGAAAATGAAAAAAAAAATAGCCCAACCTATTGCCTCTGTATCTTTACTACTGAGTCCTTTACACACTTGCAGCTGACTTCTAACTACTACATTATGTAGATTTTTCAATTTAGGACTTCCATATACAGATGGTAGGGTGACACCAGATTACAAAATCTTCCTTCCGCAATGCTTGATAACAGGCAAAATTTAAAAGTTTTAAGCCAAAAATTCACTAGTATCAAACAAACAAGAAAAGGATTTTAACTTCATGTCATAAACCTCAAAGGTGACAGCCAAGAAAAGAACTGATAAATCGTGGAGTAATATACTCTTAAGTACCCCTAACCCAACCTCAGAAACTGTACTCTGACTAAACAAAATGGTCACAGTGCTCACTTAGATCATCATGTTTCCAAGTAATTAGGCTTATGAATATTATTTTTTTTCTGTTCTTGACTTGGGAATGAGAATTTAAAAAGGTGGAAACCCACAAGATGGTTGAGTGAAAATAGAAGTAGTTGCCATAGAGAGCCTGGCTAAATAGTAGAAATGAAATATGGTATCTGACTCTCACTGACAGAAATAGAGCCTCTAGGATCTATTGGTAAATTAGGGAGCCATCAGGATTTATTTATCCCCTTATGATAAATGACTGCATTCCCTACCAGGTTAAGTATAGCCTGGCATAGGACAATTAAAATAATCTCAGATAAGAGTACAGAAGTAATTCCAGCTGAATTCTCCTTATCTGGACAAAACTGCTTAAGTTCAGCATGAATATGATGTAAAGAAGAGTCATAGTGGCCAATGCAAAACCTGCTACTGTAAGAAGAAAGTAAATTAAAGTAAAAGAATAAAGCATATCAATGAAAGATGAAGTACTGATCTAGAGGAAGAAACTCAAAGATGAAAATTTCTCTGGAATATATAATTTTTTAGAAAACTCAATGAAATAAGAGCTCATAGACCATTGATAAAATAACATAACAAGGTAATTCCATGTTTGATTTTATCCCAGAATTTCAGAATAATAAAGCCAATTTGCAACTCCAAATGGATGCATATTAAACATTTCAAGGTTAACACGATCAAAGCCAAATTCTTCAATCATAAATATCTTTGTCTTTCAGTCTTCCTCATTATAATAAAAGACACCGTCAACCACTCAAGCCAGAAATATACTCTTATTCCCTCTTTCCATCATCTCTCACAGCCAATTCATCAACAAATCTTACCTAGACAGAAAATCAATAAGGAAACAGTGGCTTTGAACTACACTTTAGAATAGACGGATCGAACGGATATATGCAGAACATTCCATCCAAAACCAGTAGAATACACATTCTTTTCAAGAGCACATGGAACATTCTCCAGAAGAGATCATATGTTAGGCCACAAAACAAGTCTCAATAAATTTAAGAAGAATGAAATCACATCAAGCATCTTTTCCAGCCAAATGGTATGAAACTAAAAATCAATTATACCAAAAAAAAAAAAAAAAAAACCTGGAAAAAACACAAATATGTGGAGGCTAAACAGTAAGCTACTAAACAACTAATGGGTCAATGAAGAAATCAAAGAGGAAATTAAAAAAAAAATACATACAAACAAATCTTATTCTGAGTTATCACCAAAAAAAAAAAAAATAATAATCAGAAAATAAGATCCAACAAACTCAACTTTTGAAAAGTTTTCCTGAAACACAACGGTGGAAAGAAGAAACTGTAAGGCAACATTATAGATTTCAACAAGCATTGGTCAATCGGAGAAAAACATGCCGAATGAGAAATTAGCAAAACTAGAAACAGAAATAGAGAAGAGGTAAGGAATGAAAAGAATTGTTAGAAGTCAGGAAATAGATGTAAAAGAAAAAAAATTATGTCCAAAACGATTAAATTACAAAGTGCATGTGAGAGGCTTAACTCAGTGATAACTTAATAAGGATCATTGAGAAAGGTAGAAAATCAACTAAGAATGAAAAAATTAAAGAAGAATCACTGAAACAAGAAATTGTAAAAACCATGAGACTGCTCATATTTACTTCTATGTGAATACATTTGAAAACCTAATTGAAGCAGATAACTTTCAATGGAAATACAGATTATTGAAATTGATCCCATTCTATAAAGAGAGTCTAAACAGACCAATTTTTATACAAGAAATAGAGATAGTAATTAAGTAACTGTACCCAGATATTTTTACAAAGTCTATTAAACTTCAAAGACCAGATAGACCTAATGCTCTATAAATGGTTTCAGGGAATTGTAATGAATTATATCCCTTAATTATTTTTATGAATTCTCTATATATATAAACTTGATAAATACAGAAACATAGTTGTGAATATTAATGTAAAAATACCAGATAAAATGTTAGAAATATAAATCCATACTAAGAAAATAATATAAGTGATCAGGTGGAATTTATTCTAGTGATGAAAATTTGGTTGAATATTAAGAAATCATTTAATATAATAAACTATGATAATGTAGCAAAGAAAAAAATCACGTAGTCATGTATTTCCATAAATGCTGAAAACTATAACAAAATTCAATACTTCTTCCTGATTAAAAACAAAACAAAACAACTCAAGAAAATAGGCGATTTTAGTTTTTGTAGAATGAGAAAACACTAAGGGCATTTTACTAAGATAAGGAACAAGCAAGGCCAGGATGCCCATTATCTCCACTACTATTCAACATTCTACTATATACATTTGTCAAAGAAATTAGACAACTCAATCAGAGATAAAAATTTTTTTAAATAAAGGTGTATCTAGATGGTATAACAGTGAACTTTGGAAACCCAAAAGAATCATTGCTAAAACTAACAATTAACGACTAATATTACTGTAATAAAAAACTAATAAAACAATAAAATAATAAGTTAGTAGGCTAAAAAATTATCATACAAAAATCATTAGCTCATCTGTGAACAATAACCAGCTAGAGGACATAATATATGAAAAAAAAACTATTTGCAATAGCAACAAAGATTAAATACTTTAAAAAATAAACAAGAATTACACAAAGCATGTATGAGGAAAACTTTAAAACACTCGTGAAAGGTACTGAAGTAGACCTTTAAAAATGAGATGCCATCTGTTCTTGTATAGGATGACTCAACATCACAATCATGTCAATTCTCCCTAAAGTGAAAAGTCAATGTAATCCTAATAAAAATACCAGCAAGTTTTTAAATAAAGTTTGACAAATCAATACATGTATACCTCCTTTTATTGTGGTTCCTTTTATTGTGTTTTGCAAATTTGCATTTTTTTACAAATTGAAGGTTTGTGGCAACCCTCCAGTTGAGGAAGTGTATTGGTGCCATTTTCCAACAGCATTTGCTCACTTCATGTCTCTGTGTCATATTTTGGTAATATTCTATACTTTTATATTTGTTATGATGATCTGTGATCAGTGATATTCAATGTTGTAATTGTTTTGAACCACATCCGTATAAGATCACAAACTATTCGTAAACATTCCACCATTTTCTGACTGTTCCACAACCAGCCAATCCCTGGTCTGTTTCTCTCTCTCTCTCTCTCTCTCTCTCCCTCTCCCTCTCTTTCTCCTCAGAATTCCCTATACCATGAAATACAGCAATATTGAAATTAGGCCAGTTAATAACTCCACAATGACTTCTAGGTGTTCAAGTGAAAGGAAGAGTTGCATGTCTCTCATTTTATTTATTTTTATTTATTTATTCTAGAGAGTGGAGAGAGAGCGTACAAGCAGGGGCAGGAGCAGAGAGAGAGGGAGAAAATCTCAAGCAGCCCTTTTTCCCTCATGCTGAGTGTGGGGCTCGATCCTACGACCCTGAGATCATGACCTGAGCCAAAATTAAGAGTCAGATGCTTAACTGACTGAGGCACCTAGGCGCCCCATGTGTCTCATTTAAATCCAAAGCGAGAAGTGATTAAGCTTCATGAGGAAGGCACGTTGAAAGCCAAAATAAACTGAAAGCTAGGACTCTTGAGAGAAAACATTAAGCAAATTGTGAATGCAAAGAAAAAGTCTTGAAGGAAATTGAAAGTGCTACTCTAGTGAACACAGAAATGATAAAAAAGTAAAATAGACTTACTGCTGATAGGAGAAAGTTTTCATGATCTGGACAGAAGATCACACCAGCCACAATATTCCCTTATGCCAATCCAGAGCAAGACTCTAACTTTCTTCAATTCTGTGAAGGCTGAGAAAGGTGAGGAAGCTACAGAAGAAATGTTTGAAGCTAACAAAGGTTGGTTCATGAGGTTTGAAGAAAGAAACCATCCCCATAACATCAAAGTACAAGATGAAGCAGCAAGTGCTGATGATATAGAAGCTGCCATAGGTTACCAAGATAATTCATGAAGGTGGCTACACTAAACCACAGATTTTCTTCTTCTTCTTCTTCTTCTTTTTTTTTTTTTTTTTTAAGATTTTACCTTATTTGACAGAGAGAGACACAGTGAGAGAGGGAATACAAGCAGGGGGAGTGGGAGAGGGAGAAGCAGGCTTCCTGCCGAGCAGGGAGCCCGATGTGGGCTCGATCCCAGGACCCCGAGATCATAACCTGAGCTGAAGGCAGATGCTTAACGACTGAGCCACCCAGGTGCCCCTAAACCACAGATTTTCAATATGGATGAAACAGCCTTATATTGGAAGAAGATGCCTACTAGGACCTTCATAGCTAGAGAGGAAAAGTCAATGATTGGCTTCAAAAGTTCAAAGGACTGGCTGACTCTCTTATTAGGGACTAAGCAGCTGGTGACTTTATGTTGGAACCAATTCTCATTTACTATTCTGAAAATTCCTAGGACCCTTAGGAATTATGCTAAATCTACTCTGACTATGCCCTGTAAATGGAATGACAAAGCCTGGATGACAGCACATCTATTTATGACATGGTTTATTGAGTATGTTAAGCCCACTGTTGAGAACTACTGCTCAGAAAAAAAAATTCCTGTATTTCAAAATATGACTGCTCATTGACAATGCATCTGGTCACCCAAGAGCTCTGACGGAGATGTATTACAAGATTAATGCTTTTTCATGTCTGTTAATACAACATTCTACAGCCCATGGATCAAGAAGTGATTTCAGCCTTCAAGTCTTTTTATGTAAGAAATACATCTCAAAAGTGTCTGGCTGAGGAGCTACTTCTTCTGAATGAACAAAAAAAAGGGGTTTCTTGAGATGGAATCTACGCCTGGAGAAGATGCTGTGAAGACTGTTGAAAAGACAACAGAGGATTTAGAATAAAACATAAATTAGTTGATAAAGCAGCGGTAGGTTTTGAGAGGATTGACTGCAATTCTGAAAGAAGTTCTGTGGGCACAATGTTCTCAAACATGCTACAGAGAAATTGTTTGTGAATGGAAAAGTCAGTCAATGTGGCAAACTTCATTGTTGTCTTATTTTCAGAAATTGCCGCAACCACCTCAGACTTCAGCAACCACCACTCTGATTAGTCAGCAGCCATAAGCATGGAGGCAAGACCCTCCACCAGCAAAAAGATCACTCACCAAAAGCTCAGATGATGATTTGCAATTTGCAGCATTAAAGTGTCTTTAGATTAAGGTATGTACATTTTAGAGACACATTGCACACTTGGTAGTCTACAGTACAATGTAAAACATAACTTTTATATGCACCGGGACACTAAAAAATTCATTAGACTCTCTTTATTGTGATACTCGCTTTGCAAAACCAAACCTGCAATATCTTTGAGGTATGCCTATATTCCCCAAAAGTGTGTAACTCAAGAAAGATATTTAAAGAAAACAAAGTAATTTCTAATGCTAGAATTTCTAAAGCTAGAGTAAATTCTGATGATTTCTTATCACACTTAGAAATATTGCAAATATTGATCCTTATTTGTAGAGCTCTATGTGATCTGGCTCCTGTCTTTCATCTCTGAGCTCACCTATCTCTCTTCCTTCAGCTTTTTCCAGCTGCCTGGCTTATATTGGTTTATGCACTCTCTCTACCCCTTCACCCTCTATCTCTTTACCCTGTTGTGTTTACTTCTTTTGTATTTAATCACATTTAATACCTCAAATAAACTCAAATTAAGAGCCACTCCTAGAAAATGCAAACTCTAAGGAAGTCTGCTTTTGTATCCCTCAGTTCTTTTTACATCTCTGGCTAGTACATTGCCTGGCACATTCTAAGTACTAAATAATATTTTCTAAGTATTTGTTTCTAAGTATTTATGACTTCAACTGGTAAATTCAAGGTTTCGTTTTGGGTTTTTCTTTCTTTCTTTCTTTCTTTCTTTCTTTCTTTCTTTCTTTCTTTCTTTCTTTCTTTCTGTCTTTCTGTCTTTCTTCCTTCCTTCCTTCCTTTCTCTTTTTTTATTTTTTAAACTAATCCATGATACTATGGCATTTAACTCTGGATCACTTCTAGCTTCATTAATTTCTACCCTTCCTTAGCTTTTGTGCCACTGTCTCCCTAGTTTTCTTCTTACCTCTAATACTCCTTTCTCTTCTTCATGCCTTTGACCTCCCTTGATCTCCACTTAAATGTTTTCTGTAGAATTCTGTTGGGCTAGAATGGCAGCTCATAAGGGCAAATGCCTAAATTTGGAAATATAATAAATGGCTAGAACCCCCAAGACTTGCAGTGTAACACATTCACCCTCATTAAAAGAATTCTATCTGCCTTCATGTCTGAGCTGTAGGAATTTTTCATTATCCTTCTATGCTTTAACTAAAGTAATATTAGCTGTAATAAACAATCCTGAACATTACCCTAGCTTAACTGTTTGAGTGTGTTTTTTGTTCCTGTTGCAGTCTACCTGTTTATACAGCTCTGTTCATATTGGGGATCTAACATACTCTAGGATTGGAATCACTTATGTGCAGTTAGTGGAAGGAGGAAGAGCATGAAGGGAGATACTATGCACAAGGGCATCCCTTAAGTGTCTTGCATCATGTCTGCTTTTATGACACTGACTAGTAGCACTCAGTCACTCAGAAGAAGTCTGAGAAATATAATCTCGTTGTAGGTTCAGGAGGAAGAGGACACAGGCTTTGTGAAGATAGTGGTCTCTGTCATACCTAAATGGAAGCATGGTGGAAGTCTATAAGGCCAACATGATAGCATTTGGCAGTTAGCCTGATAGAAGTGGAAGCAATAAGCCATAAATTTTATGAGCATGTTTTAGTGCTCAGGACAAACTCTTTGCTAGGATCTGATCTTTGTTTCTAGTATTGCCTAATAGGTCATCAACTTATACTCTGAATTGGGGATTTGAGAGCTACATTTATGAAGACTGTTAGCCTCCCACCTCATGTGGCCCCTTGGTTTAGACATTGTAGTATTGGATTTCTCAAATTTAGAGTGTCCCTATGATTCCTTCCTCAGTTTTCAAAGACAAGTGTTTCTTACATGGCCTGTCAGCTTCTTCAGCCATGCCACAGTGAAGCTGTGGTCTAGCATCCAGGACTAAGAGATTCATTTTAGCAGACTTTCTTTGGTCCTCTTATTTCTCTATATACTCTCCATTGGCAAGCTCAGATATAGGCCCAGTTTCAAGTGTTCTCTGTGTATTATATTACAATTCACAGCTCTTTTCTGAATGTTTTAACTTAGATGTCATGTTTGTAGTTAAAAATGTGAGCTATGAAATCAAATAGATCTTGGATCCCTGACCTCTCCTCTAATAGCTGTGTGTCTTTAGGGAATTTACTTAACCTGTCACCACTTCTGGCTCCTCGTCCAAAAAAAATCGAGATGCGATGGCACCTGTTAACCTGTTGTTAACATCACTTAATCATAAAAAAACCTGTTAAGTTACATTTTCTTTCTGTATTTCTTATTCTAGTTAAAAGACATGAGTACCCACTAAATTGCCCAAGTGAGAAATCTGATTGTCAGCCTAAACACCTTCTCTGTCACACTAATTATTTGTCAAAATCTATTAATTTTACCCTTGTAACAAAGACTGCTGGCTGCTCAGGAAAACTGATTCCTCTTCTTTCTGGTCATCTGGCTAGATGACATTATAGTTAGGTGTGGTCCTGAGACTGACCTCTAACCAGGGAAATATGGGTGGAAGTGATATGTGTCACTTCCAGGGGTGGTCCATAGAGACTTGCAGATTTGATTCACCATACTCTTTCCCTTCTGCCTGCTGTGTTTGCACTCAGGGTGACCTTGGACATCACTTGCTGAAGACAAGAGCTTACTTCACTCAGAGTCTGTGAACGATTGTGTGGTGCAGATCACTATCCCACTGCCATCTTTCATTTTTTTTTTTAATTTAAATTCAATTAACCAACATATAGTACATCTTTAGTTTCTAATGTAGTGTTCGATGATTCATCAGTTGCGTATAACACCCAGGACTCATCACATCACGTGCCCTCCTTAATGCCCATCACCCAGTTACCCCATCCCCCCACTCACCTCCCCTTCCACAACCCTCAGTTTGTTTCCCAGAGTTGAGAGTCTCTCATGGTTTGTCTCCCTCTCTGATTTCTTCCCATTCAGTTTTCCCTCCCTTCCCCTGTAGTCTTCTGCACTATCCCCGCCATCTTTCCATTAACAGTTAATGTAGACCTGCCATGGATGTCTGGACTTTTCTGTTGAGCAAGAAATATACTTGTGTTTAAACTGCCAAATATTTGGGAATCTATTCATAATAGTGGTTAGACTACTTTTAAAATCCTTTAAAAAATTCTGTTAAATGTTGGATACTACTTATGACCCATGAGACACTTGATAATTATAAGATTTTCTCTTCATTCAAAATCTGCTTCACCTTCCTCCCTGTGTATATCATGCTACGTATCTATACTAAGAAATCTCACCAATACCCTGATGGAACATGTGTCATTTTCCCTTCATAGGTTATTCCGTGTACCTTAGATGTCTGACTTCTTTATCTACAAAATGGATTCCCATTAATATACAAGGACTCAATTTAGATATCTCTCTGTGATTCTTCACCTCATTCCCCAGCTCCCACTTGGAGTGAGATATGTCTTCATCTCTTCTCAACACTCTGTACATTTCTCTAATATTTCTCTTAGCGAGTCTTTGTGTAACTATTTGCTTACCAATTTTTATTGTGAGTACTAGGATGTTTTTTTGTTTAAGACTAGGGATTTTTCTTTTTAAATATGGTCATTTTTGTATTACTCAATATGCAGTCATTTTCTGGGAAGACATTTACTGAATGAACAATTGTGCTTTCCTCACTGTGTCATAACAAACTATCCCAGCATTTAGTGGCTTAAAACAACCATTTTTTTCATTTACAATTTCAGAGGTCACAAGTTTGTGAAGGGATTGGTTGCAGTGTTTATATCTTTGATTCTTGAGGAAGCAGCTGGGGCAATGGGCTGCTTCCAGATTCTCTTCCATGATGGCTGCTTCATTTACATGTCTGGACCTCAGAGCTCCTTGGCCTGTCTCTATCTCTGTCTCTATATCTCTATCTCTATCTCCTTCTCCATCTCTATCTCTCCTCACTCCACATGGTGTCTCATCTTCCAGAGAATCTCCATGTGCTTGTGCTTCTCACATCATGGTAGTTTCAGTGTTGCCCTTCTTCAAGGCAGCTGACTTCCACAAGGACATGCACTCAACAAAATGTTCAAAAAAGGCTTGGTAGAACCTGAAATATTGGTTATGATCTTGCTCTGGATTCCCAAGACATCACTTCCTCTGCATTTTATTAGACATGTAAAGTCATAAGGCAAGCCTGATTTCAAAGGAAAGAGTTCATCTGTCAATGGGAAAAGTAGCATCTTTAATAGAGTATAATAAATAAATGGATATACTGAGCATACTCTAAAGTGTCAAGATCTGAGTAGTGAATATATCAATAATTAAAAATAAAATCCCCAAACAATTCCACTATTAAGTTAAAAAGTTACACACTCAGGTGTACCAGATACAATATTAATTTGGGAAAATCACATGATTTGGATTTGGGGAGCCAAAATCTGAAAGTGGATATGTATGTAAGTGAATCATAGTCCCTCCTATTCAGTGTACAAAGAGAGTACATTATTCTATCTCAAGTAAACTCAGTAAAAGACCAAAGTGAAAATATTCATAAAAACAAAAATTGATTTTAACATTAGCTAATGTGCATAGGCCTTTAAGAAGATGGGTAGCTTTTTCAGTCATAGAAAACATAAGAATAAGTGTGTATGTAAAAAATGCCCAATTTTCTTGTGTTCATAAGAACTACCCTTTTTCTGGCTTAGGATTTTGCCAACAGATATAAGGTTATAATTACAGCTTGTTCTGATATGATAGTTATAAGTATTATAAAGCAAACAGAGACAAAATAGAGAGAATATTTTTTTTCTTCAGGGAGTATATACGTATCAGTTGCTATCCTGTATCTTGAGGATAGAGGAAAACTTGTGAGTGGGGGTTGTGTTTCAACTTAGGGGAGTTGAGGCTACCAGTGACAACTGTACAGGGGAGGTTATTTCTAGGACAATTAATGAAGTAGATTTTGGGATCAGTGGCAGGGTGAAGTAGGGGACCTCCTTATTTGTCTTTACTCTGGAACTCATAGGTCCCTGATTATAAGACATTACATGTCCCAGAACTATTTCAGGAATGATCTCCAACTATCCCTCACAATGTGAAAGTAGTTTGGGAATAAGGTTACTAAAATGAGTGTACCATTCCTCAACCATGGCAACAGCTGCAAATGTAGTGAAATGAGGCAGAAAAAGTCTCTGAAGCAAGTTTGGGCAGCCATGAGTGAGACTCATAAGGAATATCTGTCATAGCTCAGTTGCAGAAAATAGCAACCATTCTAGTTATTTTAAGGAGAAAGGGATTTAAACCAAGAAGTTGTCATAAGAATTATGGGCTGAGTGTTCAGGCAACCCCCAAAACACACTATGTAACTGGATTTCCAGAAGAGCTGTTACCTGTGTCCCAATGAGGATGGAGGGGTATCCAGAGGCCGTCCTGTACACTTTGGGGCTTAGGGACCTACTTAAGTAGCCGTGATATAGCATACCTACATGTCAGCAACCCCACAGCCCTTGACCGCAGCACTACCGGCACACTCCACACCTCCATGCCCCTTTCGCTTGCTGCAACAGCAGCTTGTCTGCAGCCTCACTTCTGCCTGTCTCATCTTGAGAGTGTGTTTAATTGGCAGGCGCTAATTCGCATCCATAACTCTGGATATAAGGGAATTTGCGCAAAGTAGTTTTTAGCCCTCCAGCCTCTCGCAGTTAAAGAAGGCAATTAGGAAGGAGGCTGCAGTGGCTGATGATTGCCCCTTCACTTCATCCACCACAGGGTGCCCTGAACATTAAGAGCAGCCAGAGTGAGTGGTACATTGTGTGGACAAAGGGCACTGTCCTTTCCCCCAAGGCTTCCAGCCTTCTTCCCACAGAGTCCGTGCTCCTCACAGGGCCAGGCAGTTGAAGAACTGCGAGCCATGGTAAGATGCAAATTCTGGAGAGTGGAAGGACAGAGGAAATAGTTCTCACACAGAGTTGGACAACACGTCTGGGACAGGTTTCTTCCGTGAAGCCAGTGTGAGGCTCCTGCTCTAATAATTTGTTTATATGCAGGAAATACAGTTTGATCTTGTGTCATTACACATTGACAAGGCCAGGCATGTACAGTTTCCATACTTAAGGAAAAATCCCAAAAAGCAAACTTTGAGCCCAACCAAACGTCAAGATCTCCCAAACAGAACTGTGACACAATTTATTCTAGGAGCCTGAAGCCCTGCCCTGCCCGTTTTATAACAGCTATAAAATGAAAGCTCAGAAGTATTTTAGAAGTTGTTTCCAAATATTAAGGAAATTATATATGTTCATTTTAAGGGTTATAAAAGTTTTTAGTGGTTTTATATAAAGAAATTGCTATGTCAAGCCAGTATTGAAAGTAAAAGGCACAATTTTGCTAACTTATGAGAAGATGAAACATGTAATTTTTAATTAGGCAACATTGGATTAGCTTTTAAGTTGAACACTTGGAATAAATGAACATGGAAGATAAAGCTACACTGAAATTGATCTCATCGATATTGCTTGAATGAATCACATCTACAACTGAAAGTATGAGCCCACAGATTGTGCTGCTTTGTAGGTAGGATTAAAAATAAATTGATAAATAAATCTGCTCTTGAAATAAAAATGTAATCCTATTGCAGCTACGTTATTAGTTTTTCTTTTCATGAGAAAACTAATACCTAAAAGCTCTCTAATTGTCCTCAGCTGTGTTGTTGCATTTAGTATAGATGGAGATTTAACAATGAATAAATTATTCTTTCACAAGGGTAAAACAATATACATAAATGAGATTTATTACCTTGGAACCAGGGATTATTATACACAAATAAAAGTAATCATATTAAATCTCTATTGAACTGAAGTTCAGACTGTAACCCTTACCCTCTGTCAAGTTCTCACTGACACTGCCCTACACACAGTCCACAATCTCCCCCTTTTTGTTATTGCATCTTGTGTTTTACTCGACGATAGTACTAGTTGCCTCAGATTTTAACTTTTGGTGTGATTTCCTTTCTACATCAACAGAGCATGCTCCATGAGATCAATGTTTTTGTTTTATTCTGCTTTGAATCCTCAACATCAAAAGCATAGTGTCTCACATCAAGTAGGAGCACTATAAATATGGGTTGAATAAGTGTCTACAATTGCTTATGCCTTTGGCTTACTTATTCATTTCACCCCTTGATGTTTCATTCAACGAGAAAATAGATGATATAGGAGGTTGCTGAAGAACACAGTTAACATTTCTGCCTGCAATTTTGTTGGAGGAAAAAAAGCTAACAAACCAAAGTAAATTCATATAAAATACCAACAATGGTGTACAATCTAACCTATGTGATAGACTCAGGCTTCAATATAACAACTAAGATAATTCACAGGAAGGAGAGATGGTAGTAGATATGTGTGCAGATGAACAATGAAAGTATTCCTGCATGGAGAGGTCAAACTGAGGTGACTGATCTGACTGGAAATTTCTCAGATTTTTACATTGGTAAATATTTGTTGGGCACCCACTGGAGAAGGTGTACTTTTTGATTCCATAACTAATGCCAAAATATAGAAATAGTGGTTCTCAACTTACTGGAGATAACTTTCCAGAATCCTCAAAGATAAAAGTAGGAAATAAAATTGGAAATGTAGGGGTCCCTGAATACTGTTGCAGTGTTTGTTTTAGTGAAGCCCTGCCTCATGAATTATGTATTGTGCCTGAGAAATATCCAGAGGAGTACTTGGGTTATTACCAACACAAACAACTCCTATCCTGATGCCTGAGAAAACATTAGTCCCTGGTGAAAAGCAGTTACCTAAAAAGCAAATAATGGGCTACAAAACATGAGGTAGGACCTAGGGTGGAAGAAGGATGAACATTAATAATGACAAAATTATCAAACTGGGTTTGAAACAAATTAATTTCATTATCTGAATTAGATATTTTTATTTTTTAAATTTTAGATGTTTAAGTTACAATTATTATAAATCTACATAAACTAAATTTTAGTTTTATTTTCCTGCACTCCATCTTTCTTTCACCTACCCCCTAAAATAACTTGAAAATGATACTGAGAAAAAACAAATGCAATTAACTTATTCAAGATTATATATTAAATCAAATTAATAATGTGCAATTATTTTGTTCTTGGGTATTTGTTTTCAGGTGGTTGCTTCCTCCTGTGAATTTAGTAACATAAACTATTCTTAAGTAGCATTAATATCATCGCCAATTAATTGAATTACATGCAGTATTTATGAGTTTGAACAAATTCAGTCCTTATTTTATGATTAAAAGAGCATAGCTGAAGAAACACTGGGTGGATACATAGCTCTAAAAGTTTCAACAGGGTCTGAAAAAAGGGAAAATACTAGATAAAAACCCTGAAAAAAAAATGCTTGATCTGTACTTTCAAAGAAAATTGAAACTAAACCTCTACATGTGTCAGATATTAATCACTAAAGTATTATTACATATAATAAAATAATTTTCATTCTCCCACAACAGAGACTTCATGTATTTGCTAGTTTGTAATTCAAAAAGGTTTCCCAAATGAGTCAGTTTGAAAATAAACTAAGTGAAATACAATGTTTTTATGGAAGATTTTTGAGTTATTATAAGCAATTTTGATTGTATAATTTGAGTTTAGTTTTACATTACTGAAAAGGTAAAATTTACGTTACAAAGATGATGTAGCATTCATGAACAGAACCCTATATCCTTTGAAATTGCTCAAAACAAATGACTGTCTACTCATATTCTAACAAACTGGTTTTGATATTATGTGGCTATTTTAATCTTAGAAAGATTTTGTTGTTTTCATTTCCTAGAAATAGAGAAAATGTCCCTGTTACCAGGTAGGCTGCTTTTCCTTTTCTTCTTCTTTAGAAGAAGAAATATGCTCTTAGCATATTACTTAGTTTTCTCTTGTTAGAAAAAACAATAAATGATCAGTGTAAAAAATGGATAGTGGGTTGATAGACTTCAGAGAGTCAGTGAACCTTCTGAAGTCATGTGAGGGGTACTACATGTGTCTGCTCATGTACATTGTGGGGGGCGGGGATTGGGTCTATATTCTTACAGATTCTCAAACTGGTTTGTGGAACGAAAAAGAGTCACTGGTGCTCAAGCCCCTGATTAGTTAATATCTCTTAATGTTTAGGTATTTATACTTTATGGTCCTTATCTTTGTATCCATTTTGATTTCTTTATGTCTTCCTCACTCTCTGCACCTACTTATCTATATAGTTATTAATATCAAGTGTGGCTAGGTAACCATGTGTAGAAAAGAAAATAGTAGCATCTGGGCACATTTTCTTGTTTGCATATTATTTATGTATTTGTAATTTTAATGTATATTATTTGTAAGCATTTATGTGTATTCATTAATTACTTTATTTCTTGTTTCACTTTCTCCCTTTCCCCTACTCTTTTGTGTAAGAAGTGCTTATAGTGTTTTTGACAGTGTGATTTAGTCCTTAGATTGCTGAATAGGGAGGGTGGATATTGAATGAACTAGAAAAGAAATTAACACCACACAGACATGGATATGGAGACTTCTGGGTCCTTGTACTTCCTTTTTTACTGAGAGCAACTTAATTTGTATGAAGAACACTCGCCTTTTTAGGTGAATGTATGAAGTGGTTTTATATATGATGTATGGAAGCTGAATAGGGGTACAAAGGTCAGAATAGAATATCAAGAGCCATAGAGGTAAGCGAGAAAACTACATATCCAAGACTTCCTTGGAGATGAACTCCTGGCTACTTTCTGCTAATGGGAAATCCTAGTCTGAGTATGAAAGGTAGAAAAGAAAAGTGATTATTGTTTCTGCTTCTAGAGTGCCGCCAGCAGCAGCTGCTGCAGCAGTGGGACGATCTGGATTTTGTCATCATTCTCAAGCAGTAGGGTCCTATTCCCAGCTATGGCAGGAATGCTAGAGCAACCTCGGCAGTGTGGTGTTCATGGGCTTTGGTTGTGGCCCAGACAGTGCTAATTGTGGGTGCTATCAGATCTTCAAGCTTCTGCCAGAAGTGTGTGGGCTTTTATGTAGGCTGCAGGTGGGAATATGTCTCTCAGAGAACTGTGAAAATTAGAGGGATAGAAAAACATAGCAAGAACAACTAACTTAAACTTAAATTTATGGCTCTTTAACGTTGGTTAAAATTTTTTTGCTAGTTTTTGTGTTTAAATCATACATAAAAACTAGTAAAACGATTTTAACCAATATTGCAGTGTTACCAGTTTACAAAAGAGAACGTCCATGAATGGCACAGTAACATAAAGTGAGATTAACAGGTCTTATAATTGTAGGGATGCAATAAAAATTAAGCACTACTGTGCCCTAATTAAGTGGAGAATTTAATTCAGAAGAATGCTTCAAGAGGCAAAAGCAGGTTGCAATTTGCCAATAAAGCCACTTCTTAAGAACAGAATTATATAATGAATCATTTCTTAGAATGAAAATTACCTCAGAAATCATCAGGTTAATACCCTTTCTTTCCAAGTGAAAAGGATATTTTGACAGTGATTTCTTAAAATTTACAAGACTAGTTGGTGACAGACCTGGAAAAAGCATCCAGATTTCTCTCTGATTAACAACCTTTTGCTATAAGTAGAATGGTCAGGATGAAAGAGTCTGAACATTTATGGATTTACTATACTAATTCCTTTACAGGCACATTGACCTTGAAACCTTGCAAGATCACTGGGTCAGTAGAGAGAAAAGGTTGATGCTTTGAGAAATCTGGTTTTGGCATCTTGCAGAATTTGGGCGAATTCACACAGATTATAGACATTTGCTGAATGTCTTCGTTTTATAAATGGCATTAGGTTATTTCACATGTACGTGAAGTCTCACATGCTCACCAGATGTTTTTAGGTGATCTTGTTTCAGCTTTTAGAAATCTATCTTGTTGAACTTTATGAAATTGTTATTTTTTTAGACCAAAAATGGTCAAATATCAGCAATTCTTATAGTTGGACCAAATGAAAAGGAGTTGGAATTCTGATTAGATTTTTTGACTTAAGAAAAAGAAAATAGAAGAGGTTTCAAATGCATCATATATCGGGAAGATTTTGCTAATTTTATCTTAGAGGTAGGAATTCTCTGAGATCCATAAAGACCTCTTGAGTTTCAGGCCTATCGTCTTACTCTGGCATCAGGTGACATCCAATCTGTTCACTTAATGTATAGAGAATTTTTATATTGGATCAATTATAGTAGAGAATTTATTAAGGATATGAGTGGAAAAAATATCCCGATGAGATTGCCATTGAACCCTACACTCTCTAAAATCTACTGGGGCGCTTCAATGATTAGGGCTTGGTATGGGTTCAGGCATGGCCAAAAAGGACTGGTGAGGTAGTCTGTAAGGTGGAGGCCAGTGTCCAGAAGATGAGACCACAGAGTCAAGATCATTCTCAAAGTCAATTTACATAATTTTTTCCTCATGTGTAAAGTAAAACTGCAAAGAAAATCTCCATATCCACTGACCTCTACTTTCTTTTTTCCTTCCGCTCCCTCCTTTGTGTGTGTGTGTTGAAGGAAGAACTCTTTATCATAGACGATGTTAGACTGTGCAAGTCTTGCTAACTGATAATGCTTGAAACGCAGACTGATCAGAAACACTGAGAAAGGTTACTTGTCTAGTGAAACGTATCAGTAGAGATCAAGATACAGATAAATGTGTTCATTATAGTTCAGCCTAAATGGTGAACATGAATCTATCTGGTAGATAAATCTGTATTTGGACAGTCCATTAAAAAAGGCATTAACAATTTTAAATGCATCATTGGGCATTTTATGACCCTTACCTATTGGCTTGAAAACTCAATAAGTAGGGAAGAAAAATATCCAAATTAATACACATTTCAATTTTGCAATGTATGTGTATTGATTTAGTTTTAAACTAATTACTAAATTTTTTTAAATGTCAAGTTCAGCAGTACAGAATTAGAATTATGTGTCTCTAAGTATAAATACTGTCTATCTTCAACAATTAAACATGTTTTACGGAAGGTAATTTCTTGTTCTTTCTTAACTGACTTTTGCTATGATTTTAAGAACATGTTAATTAGAAATGTAAGTTATAGGAAAAGAATATCCCTAAAATTGGTAATAATTTTAATATATTAAATTAGGAAGGTTTTATAAGAAAATTGTAATAAGTCATTTTTCTGAAAGCTAGATATAAAGAAGAAAGATATTATTTCATAAAAGTGACATGGGTTTCTACATTATTTATCCTAATTCTATCAGTTAAGGCCCAGGCAGGCAAAAAAAAAAAAACCACACTTTAACTCTTCAAACCATAAGAAACTGACTAAAAGAAATTGATTATTCATATGAGGGAAAATTTGTGAAGCCAGAGCTAGCAGTGACTGAATCCAGAGATGAATACAGACCGGACACTCAATCTCCCCTAGGGCTAAAGAGGCAATGAGAGAAGCCCATTGAGATCACAAAGCCAGCCAAGGACAGCCTGGAACCATAGCAGGGACTGCCCAGAAATTGCTGGGCCCATAGACTGAGGTGCTGTAACTGTAACCCCTCTCTGATGAAACCACAAAAGAGGTGCAGTTGTTTTGATCATCAAGCAAAAGTAAAAGAGAGGGAGAGTAATTCCCTGGTATCTCCTTGTCTTTTATGAATATGCCTTCAGTGCTTTCCATTGTCTTAATAGGTAGCCAGTTGAAAAGGGAGCCTGAAAAATGTGTTTGTGGCGGCCTTGCAAATGTGCGACTGGATCTCATGTGGAGGGAAAATAAGACTGAGGTCCTCAGCTGCTTCTCTTCTGGTTCCATCTCTGTATTTGCAACATATTTCTGGAGGGCAGTACCTAGCCAATTAACACAGCAGCTCATTCCTGCAAGACGTGGGACTTAAGAAAAAAACATGGCTGCAGTTCAAGGAACTCCCCATGGGCTTAGACAAGCTTTCTTAGTACTGTGCTGTGGTTTTACATTCTTCTGGTTAAAAGGGGTCAGACATGCATTAACATGTGAAGGCACTTTCTACCTTCTCTTGCTTTCTCCTTTTTTTCCTTCATAGGCCTCCCCCAATAAATCTCTTTCATGTGTCTTTGGTAGCTTATTAAAATGTTTGAGCTTATGCAGTGGAATAGCTGATGCAACTAAGTAGAACTGAGGTTCTGATAATTAGTCTCAGAGCTCCAGTGACATTTAAAAGCTCATCCAAGGCAGATGTCTTGTGTTATAGTCAGGGTCCTGGTTGAGAACATCTGGGACTGGAAAATGTAGGATGGAGACATTGATGTGCCTCTGAGCTTATTGGTTCTGCAGATCTCCTCAATGCCCTTAGTTTGCACAGCTGGCTCACCCTTCCCTACCAAAGCTAGTAATTCTCCCATGCTGGAAGACTGCAGAGGCCTCTCCCCTGCAAGCTAACAGGTATCTCCATTTAGGAATACCCCTACTCCCTTCTCATTGTTGACAGACCTCTAACTACAACCTTGCTGAGGAGTTGCTGTGCCTAATAAGGAAGAAAAGAGAGTATATACCAAAAGAGCTATAAGTACTATCCAGCATGTATTGACAGGAACCGGAGTAGTAGTAAGGATGCTTGATCAAGGGAGCTGGGACATTAGACTGGATAAGTGAGAATTCATTAACTTGAGGGCACATCCTCAGGACATAGGACTTAATATCCTGGAAAAC
This sequence comes from Potos flavus, assembly GCA_028534135.1. Taxonomy (NCBI): domain Eukaryota; kingdom Metazoa; phylum Chordata; class Mammalia; order Carnivora; family Procyonidae; genus Potos; species Potos flavus. The sequence goes on along the minus strand of CM052886.1, from coordinate 83,348,353 downwards.
ACCCAGGGGATGAGGTCAAATTAGCTCTTAGAAGCCTGGAGAAATCAAGAGCCAATGCTGCAATAGAAATGCCTGGGTTGCTCTGGTAGACAGCAGAGGAAGGAATGAAGGGGCCAAGGGAAATGGCATGCCTGAATGAACATTTTATGTAAGGCCACAATGGATTGTGCTCCACTGGAGGGCCCAGAGTGCATTCCTTTCACCAAGGCCATCAGGAATGTGCTGGAGAGAACAGCATGGATAACGCCAAGTAGTTCTGGGGTGGGTCAGGCAAGGGATGATAATAGGAAAGATGGTCACACAGTTGGGCTCATAATATCCAAGGAAATGATGCTCACTCCCCTCCCCCAACTCCTAGTGACAGAGGGCAGGTGATGAAGACTAATCTCATCCCTGGATACAAGGGGCTTAGAAGTACTGCAACAACTGGCAATAGTGGAAGGGCACCAAGAAGCTCGACTTGCATGGATTTGTGCAGATGGTTAAGAGAGCATGGTATACCTAGCAGTAAAGTGGACAGGCTGGATAAAAGGTTGCTATTTAATATTTACAGCCAGAAGAAGGAGGAGCAGGAGGCCTAGGAATATCTCCTCAGCAAAAAGTTGTGATAACTTTCTTTCTTTCATTTCCCAGGCTGAACCCATTTCCAAATCCAAGTCACATTTGTGGACCCACTAGTTGTCATTTATAATTGGGATTGCCATAGTTGGTACTTAGAATAACCTCCACATTGTGGTGTTGGCCTGTGGGTTAATATTTATCACAATAGAGACAGTCAAGTGGAAACCTCTGAAACTTCCCCAATTTCCTTGACCAAGAGAGAACTCAAAAACAATATTGTTCTCTATCTTCTAACCTTGGGCTCTGAATGATTATAAGTCCTGATACTTGAAGGACTGCACTTTAAAAACTAGCAAATATACTACTGAGCTATAATTTATGGATGCCTCCAGAGTAATTTGGATTTCTTGTGTTAGGGATCACCATCTTGCGGGGTTAGTTACCCCTGATCAGCACAAAAGCTAGGGCTACTGTTACACAATGTGGTCAGGGAGGAGTTTGTGTGGGTTGCTGGTGATCCACTGGAGAGCCTTCTGGTAATCCTTTGCAACATGGTGACTGTGGATCAATATATGAAAAAACCCTAGCCTGCAAAGTTCCTTATTACTGAGGTCTCAGACTCTGTAGGAATGACATGTTGGGTCACATCACCAGATAAGCCATCAAAATCTGCCAGGGTGATAGCCGAGTTTGATGAGAATTTAGAATGGATAGTAGAGGAGGGACAGGATGAATACCATATGTACTCCCTGACCGACTCTAGTCGTGACAGTGGTAGCTCATCCCAGTATCTTCTCTCTTCTAAGTCTGTCCTCTGGCAGAAAAGCCCACAAAAACACACAAGGGAGCAGTTGTTGAAGATATTTTTTCTCTACAATGCGTATCAAATATGAAGTATGTAAATGGATAGTAGAGCAAATAGGTAAACACAGCAGGGTATCTTGAAAAAAATTAAGAAAGCTTTTAGAAATTTTTTGAAACCTAATGTTATTTGTAAACCCTATATAATTACAGGTTTTAGTTCTCCTTTTTCTGCAAGAAATAACAATTAAGAGATGTCTAACATAACTATATATGAGTCACCAAAATGTAAAATTAAATGTTTGATTTGAACATTGTTAATGCAATGCCTATCTTCCAACCTATAAATTTTGTTTCCACTCATTTCAAACTCTTTCATCAATAAGAAATTCCCTAACTTTCTATTTTTCTCCAGTATCCTTAGCATATTTTGACTCTGTTGTTAAATTGTTATTAATAATTCATCGTATTTATGTATTGTGACTTAAATTATGTATATAAAAAATTCACAAATGAACATGCTACACTAAAATAATGACCCAAACCATCATGCTCTATGCTTAAAAGTAAGTGGATAGAAACAACAGAAATTTCCATCAAGAATAGACCTGATAAATCAGTAAATATTCCAACAACAGAATAGCAAAAATGGAAATGAACAAACTACTGCTACATGCAATAACACGAATGAATCACAAGCAAAACAGTGAAGGAAAGAAGGCAAATACAAAAGAATACATGATATAAATTCAAACAAGCACAAGTTACACCTCAGAATGGAAGTCCGCATAGCAGCCATCTTTTGGGAGAAGGGCAGGTACCCTATGGCACGAGAAGGGCTCCTGGAGTGTTCTTGATGCTTTAATTCTTCACCTGGCTCATGGCTACATGCGAGTGGTCACTGTGAAAATTGGGGTTACACTTTTATGATTTGTGTATGTATTTGTGGTATGTTTCGATAAAAAGTTTTTAAAAAATGAATGTTCAAATAAAGGTTAGCATTGAGATTGTGAGATATCCTTATATGCTATAATAAGTCACTGTGTATCTGAATTGAGAAAAGATCATTGTGCCATGCAGACATGTCTGCTTCCCTAAGAAAAAAGAGTACATATATTTTCCTAAGGCTAATCAATTGTCCTATATCTTAGAGCATCTCAGAGGCTTTCATAAGAATCCCATTGCTACCAGGACAAAATTAATACTCTGTATAATACCATACAAGTACTGCATTATCTAGTCCCCTAGCCACACAGAGCATCCTTCCCCACTTTACTGTGTACTCGGGATGAAGAAGGCTTCTTTGAGCTCCAAATGTTTGCCCAGATCTCTCACATAGGAGTCTTCGCATGATTGTCCCACCTGCCTGCTATGTTCCCCCAACCCATTCACTTAGTTAAGTTTTACTTAGCCAGCATCTAGACTTCAGAAAGAAGTATTCCCTGGCTATATTACTGGTGTAAATCTCCAAAGCTATGTTTTGGTGTCTTGCTTCATAGCACTTGTTACAGTTGAGATTGTTGTGATTGTTTACTTAATTTCTGTCTCATTTTGTATGCCGAGACATCTGTGAAGACAGCTTCCTTGTCTTTGTTAGTTTAAATTACTTTTTCATTTTGAAATTGTTTGTTTCACAAGCAGTTGCAAAAATGGTACAGAGTTCCCCTGTACCCTTCATGCAGCTTCCCTTAATAGTAACATCTCAAATAACTAGAACATTGTCAAAGTAGGAAATTAGCATTGGTGCCATATTATAAACTTGAATACAGCATATGACTATTTTTCATTATCATTGTACATTACCTTCTACTACAGTACTGGTGCATAATTAGCTTTACATAAATATTTTAAAATGAATATTGATAAGAATATGAAAAAATCATATTTTAACCTAAATTTCCTCATCTATGAGAGTATAAGACTGTTTTACAGAATGCCTTCACTTTCATAGTCCTTGAGTTATAAAACATTGCCACTGTCCTCCATGAAAGGAATTAGATTATTTTTTCCAAAGTTGTAATAATTCTGCTTGATTTCTCTACTCGATTCTTCCTAATCAATGCCAGTTAGTTGATGTCGAAGTTGAAGTCTTGGATTCTAGAAACTTGTCCATTAGAGGAGGGAATCAGCATTCACTAACATTCTATTTTATAAAGCAGAATTAAACAGTTCCATGGGTGAGCAGAATTATTCCCAGAAAAAGAATATGTTTGAGAAACTTCATTATATGAAAATCTTGAAACACTATTTAATTTTAAGTTTGTTTGAGAAATAGAGGAGACCTTAGAATCATTAGACATTGTTATAGCATCGTGGAGAAGACTCTCATTCCTTGTCTTGATCCCCTTATATTTTCTTCTCCGTATTCTTATAACAACATCCAGTGTTTCCAAATCAAACTCAGAATTAAACAACCCAGATTTAAATGTTTGAGTTCTGGCTGTTCAGTCACGACCACTAAGCTCCAAAGTGATATCCTGTGTATTTTTACAAGACCCCGGAACCAGTTGCTCAAGGAACACACCTCAGACTTTACATTATTTTATAGTCTTATTTACCCACCATCGCCACCACTCTTCACCCTATCCTGTTTCTAATTACACTCCTTCTCATCAACTTAGTTCAAAGAACCAAAGCACTAACTTTCTTACTTCCTCTTCTATATTCTCCCCCACTTCTTACCTAAAAATATCCCAATACCAATCTGTAGGTTGAAGATATTTCCCTAAGCCTTGCTTTTATCTTCGTTAATGGAATGGAAACTCGCCCCGTGCCTTAACCCAAGTTTGAAGGCTAAGGCTAAAATCAGGTTCTCTTTAATGTATTCCTATGTATTAACTATCATGGGGACTCCCTAGTACTCTGCTGTGCTCATAATTTTAAATTTTCCTTATCTTGAACTATCCTCAAATTAAGCCTGAGATTGTTCTGTCTCTTTAGAGATGGTGTCCAGTCTATGAAGATGCCCTGAAGTAGTCTTTGAAGTGAGTTCATTCTCTAGACTCAGGGAATACCTCTGCAAATGCCTGCTTGGTGCTCCCTCACGTTACAGTCGTAAATGATGAAAATAAAAAACTTGCATAAAATTTATTTTTCCTGAAATGAAAAAGATACTATTAATTATGTTCCATTACAGAAATACCATTTCTCACCAGAACTAAATTTAAATAGTGATTTCAATAGATGGCAGAGAAAAAATATATTCAATGCTAAATTCTGTTTAATCACCTTTTTATATCTCACAGCATGAATATGTTCATCATTGACTCTTTAAAAGTTGACTGAGGTAATTATCAGGAAAAATTATTTCATTTTGATTACTAGAAAAGCATCTTTTAAATTATTAAAATCTTCAGGCAAATGCAAAACCTATAATTATGCATTTAAAAACAAGGTAGCATTTTACAGCTATTAAAACACCTTCCTTGAAGGAAGTAAGCAGTAGTGCTATTATTCAGGCTATAAAGCACAGAGATGGGACTCAACTTTAAGAATTGAACACATTCAAAAGGATCTTAGCATGTTCAATTGTGGTCTAAATGGTTGATCCAGAGTCCCATATGGCTAATTGAATTGACAGACACTCAATAATTAGAATGGTAAAACTTTCCAAATTATCCACACCAAAGAGATATAGAATCTGAATAATTCAAGCTAAATGAATTCTTTCTGAAGTTAAGTGAGAAGACCAGAAGTCCTACTTCATATAGAATATTCCAATAATTAATATATTATATTTATTGCAATACTTGTCCGTTTTTTATATCATGCATGGAAAATTATTTTTAATGGAAGTAAATGATGTGGTATTCTGAGTATGCCATTTTCTAGAAGGGCATTTTAAAAATGTTTGAAGAGAATGAGTTCTATAGGAAAGTATTATGACTCTGACTGTATATATTTACAAATTAGAAAGAAAGACATCAGATTAGGTAACATCTAAAGAATCCTTCAATCACTAATGCAATCTATGTAGAAATTTTGCTGCTTTTAATCAGAAAATTTAAAATATAATAAATAAAAATATATTTTCTGTAGCAGAGTTAACAGAATAAGAGAAGTACAAAAAAAGAAGTAAAGTCTTTAAAAAACAATAAATAAAAGCTTTAAGAAAGAAAAAAAAAGAGAGAAATTTTTTTTAAAAAGCCTAAGTATATAAAAATTAATTGTAGTTGAGAAAACTGTGTATAGGCTTCCTAACACTGACCATTCTTATTAGCCAATAAAAAAAAAAAATTAAAATATTTTTTCATGTCCTGTTTTGGTCATAATCTAATTCATTCAATCATTAAAATGAGTATGATTCTACTACATTGTACAATTTCTTTTTGAAATTTTAGCAGCTTAAAAATGAAAAAAGAGAAAAATTATTTCCTCTTTAAGCCAGTGTAACATATTAAAAAGCTAGTAAAATTTAAATTTATTTCATCAAGAGACATAAACATTTTTTTTGAAGATTTTATTTATTTATTTTGAGAGAGAAAGAGGGTGTGCCAGCACATGGGGGGAGGGGGAAAGGGAGAGGGAGAGAGAGACTCCAGCAGACAGTACTGAGCGAGGAGCCCAACATGGGGCTCAATCTCACAACCTTGAGATCATGACCTGAGCCAAAACCAAGAGTCTGGTGCTTAACCAACTGAGCCACCTTGGCTCCCTTGAAGACATGAATGTTTTTGTTTTGTTTTGTTTTGTTTTTCCTGACTTTGTGTTTCTTTTTTTTTTTTCCCCAAATACTTTTATTTTTTCAGTGTTACAAGATTCATTGTTTATGTACCACACCCAGTGCTCCATGCAATACGTGCCCTCCTCAATACCCACCACCAGGCTCGCCCATCCCCCCACCCCCTCCCCTCCAAAACTCTCAGTCCCTTGTTCTGAGTTCACAGTCTCTCATGGTTCTTCACCCCTCC